>OX371225.1:164525999-165725999 GCA_947310385.1 Nephrotoma appendiculata
TCTTATTGGTCCCAAATACAAACGACGAGATCGTATAAACTTGTTGCAAGAGTAGCGCCTCCGAGATTAATTACACTGAAAAAAATCTAGCCTGTATTTAATGTTTTTATAATTAGTTCAATGTTTTTTGAGCCTTGATTTACACCTTATGTTTTTTGGACATTAGCTTAAAGATAAGTGTAATAGTTTTAACGTTAATTAACATCATTGCTATTACTTCGTTTAGCCATTAAAATTAAAAATGAATCTTACAAATAGACATCGTGTCAATGTAAAATGGTCTTGGCCCTAGTGTGTTGGATCAATAATTTTTGGAAAAAAATTCCTTAACTAAATGTTTAATTATTTGATTGTTGGTTCAATAATCGTCAATTCAAAGATAAATAACATAAAAATATGTTGTCTGAAACACTTAAATTCATTCGAAATAACATTATAGTAAGGACCACTTTCATAAGATTAATGCTGGATGATAATATTAAAACATATTCTTATGGATTGAGCACATAAAAGTAACACGTGACTTTTAATGGAGGTTACCTTAAACTACAGTTTCTTTGTCTTAGATCTTAGGACATAAACGTCTCCAATTTTCCTTCCTTAATTAAATTAATAAAACAGTTATTTCATTTTAAAATAAAATTTAAATTTATTTATTTTTATTTTACATTAAAGGTTGTTTAAAACAAATTTTGGAATTAGACAAAGTGAATAATAAAAACGGTTTCACATGCACATTATCTAATTTTACAACATCATAATCAGATTTCAAACTTCCAACCATAAATGCTCTAAAATGTTTGTCATAAATTTCAATATTTCGATATTGTATAATCAAGTAAACTTCATTATTTTCTTGAACAAGAATGTCATTTATTTTCATTAACTTATTGGCAATTTTGTCATATATATAAAAGTTAACTTTGTATAATGTATTGCGATAAATAATAGAGGTGGCTGCCTTAATAGAACTGGAATCTAAATTAAACTTTGGTTGAATAGATGCAAAATAAGGTTTCTTGGACATTTCTGAAGCAGTCGCTAATTTATTTATTAGAATTGCTTCTTTAAAACCAACATTTTCTAAAATTGTATAGGCAAATTTTATCAAACATTTTTTACCTAAAGAAACTGGTAGATTTTTTCGTGATACTGTTGCATTTGTATAAAGTTTCATCTCTCGATGCTTGACTTCAAATCTCATACACCAATAATAAATTGGGGGGCCAGAGCTTTTAATGATTGAGGAGTAGTGTGTTAAAATATGATGTTTTGGCTTTAAACAATCATCGAATAGATTATTATACAGTTCGTTGTGTAAGGCGATTTTATCCGCCAATAGTTTTAATATACTATCATTGAATGAATCGTACAACAAAATATCAACAACCTCTTCCAGCAAGCAAACATATTTCCAAACTCGATCATTTCGTGGAACTCTCTCGCCAACAAAAAGAGTAAAAAAATGTAAGAGTGTAAAGGATTCTCGAGCAGACAAATGCAATTTTCTACTCTTTATGTGATCAAGCTTAATCACAGGTAAGCGGTTGCTGATTTCCAATTCACCATAGTCAAAGTATTGAACAAGATGATTTAGTTCATCTAAAGTAAATAGTTTCTTTTCAATAATAAAATAATATAGAGAATTAGATAATCCGTATTTAATCACACCTTCAAAACAATCATGCATAATATCTACACATAAATTTTTTGTTACGTGAAAACTTGGGAGTGAATTAAATAAAGAATTAAATTTTATTCCCGAAAGATGATATTCGTTTACAATTAAATCTACATTAAAATTGTCTACATTTCTAAGCTTTGATTTATCTTCATAGTTATGACGTGCAATGTCATTTTTATCTATCTTGCAAAACCGACAAAAAAACTTGTGACTAAATGATGCACTAAATCCGAGCATTGAATTCAAAGCCAAATTATCTCCAACTATATTTCCTAACACAAAATATACTTGATATTGAGAATCATCAACATTTATTGTAATTCCATTATTTTCCAAATTAGATAATACATCTATCAATGGCTTAATACATCTATTAAATCCATATGTTTTTAGGATAGATGATTTAATAAACATAGCAGAAAAAATTGACGATAATGAAGAATATTCTAAAGGAAGTACGGGAAAATTAAAATAAAACGCGGATATTGATTGACTTTCAGAATGACTACCGAGAGAATCCCCCGTTTCAAAATCATCGTAATATAAGTTAATTGGTATAACATATTTATACTGAAATTTGTCAATTTTTTGCTTCCAAAGTTTTCCTTGTACTAGATTGGTTATATTATGCGAATGATTTTCTTGAAGGCTTTTTAGATTTTCTAAAGTCTTCATTAGAATTCCAGGTCTTTCAAAAAATTTACGAATTTGAAATTCGATTGGCATTATGACCCCTTTAGATACTTTATTATTCAACTGAGTAACTCCTCTTTTTGATACTTCGGAAGTTTCCGAATGAATTACAAAAGAATTAATTGTTCTATATAAATCTAGCTCTTTTAGTTTTTTTAATAGTAAAAACTCACTTTGAATTTCGCTAAAAGGCCTTTCACAAACATCGAATAATGATGACCACTTATTTCTGTTCTCATCGTCAGATATACATGGAAGAATGTGCAGTTTTAACTCATTAATAATATTGTTAACAACCAGTTCTGATATATCTGATACTATACTGTTCAGTAAAGTTGTGGTAATATTGCTCTTGCTGTTTAGTTTACATACAAACAGTAACATGAATTTAAATATTTTTTTTTGGAAATTGGAAGGGCTAATAATTTCAAAATGATCATTTTCTCTAGTTGTTTCATTAATTGGCACATGGCTGGGGCTTTGCATCGGAACAGTATTCGACTCAGTTGAATTTAGAAGATTTAAGTTTTCACCACATGTTTTATTTTTATTGTGACCAGTAGAAACCGGGTTATTATATTTTTCGCATCGATTATAATGGCGTTTTAGTCTACTTGAATTAGAAAATACCGAAATACATTGGCCATTAGGACATTTGTAACTGTAGCGACCAGGCTTAAATCCATGAAACAATTTTAAATGTTTAGTGTATTCATTGATATTTGAACATAAAAAGTTACATCTTTCACAATTCATTGTTATTATTCATTTACATCAAAATATTATTATCAGTTTGAGTAATCTAAATTAATTAATTTCATTCAAAAATTTCTATACTATTACTGTTCTACTCTACTATTTTAAAAATGAATCCGTATTTGATCATTTAATTCATTTTTAACTCAGCAATTAATGAGGAAATATCACTGTCCGGTCTATCCGAAATTCCGAAGTGGTCTTAATATCAAAAAAATAGTTTTGTATAAAAGACCAAACTTTATAAGATTCTATTGCATAGTTTAAATTTAATGCAAAGTGAATTTTTAGTGTCGTAGCTAGACAATCTAAAATATTTTGAAATACATAAAATATTTCGTCGTAACAACTAGCATATTTATTATCATTTGTAATCACCATAAATGGTTGCAACGTCATTCCATACTGTGAGTAAGTATTCTTCCTTTCATTTATGATGCCACGCAAATTAGTGACTGGTCCCACTTCCAATAAAAATGATTCAATAGAATTTTGGATTGAAATTTTCCAAATTTTCTTGTCGCTTTTCCTGATTGCACGACTTGTTGGCTTCAATATGAAATGTAACGCCTTTAAAATCGATTAAATTTTTAGATCTATAGAAATAAACAGAAAGAAACAATTAATAATGAATTGTAGTACAAATGTCTTGTATGCTGTGGCACTATTCTGACTTTCCCTCGGAATAGGGAATTGCGAAAAGTATTTTCGTAGCATTTTTGTTCAAATTGTATTTTTCTAGCCTACTGAAGGAATAAGTTAAGTGTAAAAATTTTCAAAACAAAGTTAATTGGGAAACTTTTGTTCCACAAAATTTTTATAGGGAATAATATTTTCCCATTTAACTTTGTTTTGACAATATTTACACCAAACTTATTTCCTCAGTAGGCCATAAAAATAGAATTTAGACAAAAATACTATGAAAATATTTTTCCCAATTCCCTATTCCAAGGGAAAGCCAGATAGTGTCACCGGAAGATAAAAGTCATACTTTGTTATATTATATTTCTCAGCTCCATATATTAATTTATATTAACAAAACAAACAGATGATTTTGGAATTGGGTAAAGAGAGGTGAAGAAATCAAGTTTTTCATTATTAATTTTTTGGAATAAAGCAGCTTACAATTTTAGTTCAAAATTATTTTTTCCATCGGTTATATCCTATTTCATGGAATTTTTAAGTTGAATTTAGAATAAATTATTTAAGAAAACATGAAATTAATTTACAAATAATTTAAGTTTTTTTATTAAATTGATTAATTATGTTTATTTAAAAAATTTCAAATCGGAATTTTGAATGTATAGAAGAAAACTAAACTATTAAAATAGCATGACACACTTTACTAAAATTTTGAACTGTTTTGTTAAAACTGAACATAATAATTTTGATAAACAATTTTAAAGGTAAAGGACTCGCTATAGAGGACATAAGTCAATCATTTGACTACAATTTCATTAATGCTCATTGTATATTATATATTTATTAAATAATTCATCACAAAGAATTATTAATTTTATTTGTAATTTTAGTATAAATAAAGCAAGTCTACATACCACTGTTATTTGGTATGGAATCTAATTCTTTGAGCAGGCATTTATCTTTAATTTTCCGCTTCAAAATTGGTAAAATCCTTTCTACAAATTCAGCCCACTTTTGTTTCAAGCAATGTTCTTTACCAGAATACAGCAAACTAAATTCTATATCAATCTTAATTAAAAATTCATAAGTATATATTTATAAAGCGTATAACAACCACACATTCTTAACAAGGTCTAACTTACCAATCTATGGCCATCCGGATGTTGCAATATATTCCACTCCTTGTAAAATTCAGCATTGTTTTTTGTGAATTTCAATAATTCTTCTTGTCTTCCGCTAAAAGTTTGTGTGAATTTCAGCTCTACGGTACTCCAAGGAGTATTCATGCAGCTCAGCCATTCCTTATCTTTAATATAATTGTCATCAATTTTGCCAATTTCGTTTGGGGTGTCTATAAGCTCTATACGATCGAATATAAAATTTCATATAAATAAAATATCCCAAGCTAATGGTTTTTGATATTTCTTGAACCGCTTATTTTGCGAGTTCATTTAGCTCATTTGATACGATTGTTTTGTATTGTATGTACATATAATACCGTCCAGCAAAAGGTAAAATAAGTCCTATAGGTTGTTAAAATACTCGTAATATCCCGTAATAAATCTCCGAATGAGAAACGATTTGGTTTTTTAATTCCACAATTAAATTTTAAGTTTTCAAATTTACGACAGTATTAAGCAATAACGGATTACGGGACACCCCTGTATAATTATCTAATAGTTGAACTATAATTATAATTGAGTAATGGGCTAATTGGAAATTTGGTTGTACTCGACATGTTCTTCGCACGCGAACCCAGAATGCAATCATTGGAACTAAAAAATATGTATGCTATTTTTATAGATAATTATATCATTACTTACCAATTGCTTCACTCTCAGATTCATTTTTCTAACGTTTCGGGTTTTCAAAGTAACCTATTTTATTTAGTTGTGGCGCCTGGTTCCGATATTTATTAAATAGTTTTCCTGTTGGTCGCTGCTTACCAATCCGATGATAATACCAATTCTGTAAAGCAATGAACAATGGTTTACTGGTGTTATGTTTTCAAAAATGTCAATAAATACTTTGTCTTCTCCGTCGAATGTTGCCTCTATGTCTTCCACAATATTGGCAAAATCGTCATACGCCATTGACAAGTTATTGGTATAGTGGTACTCCAAGACACAGTCCACTAACAGTTTTCTGCCATAATCGCCTAATTTTGGTGGATTTGTACTCTTGTACACTTTGAAAATTTTTTCACCACGGTCTGTTTTTAAAAATTGTTTCAAATCCTTTAATTCAAAGTGAAAGAGTTGTTAACTTACTCGTTATAGTAAATCCAGAAATATTTAATATGTACTTACAAATCTATGTGTTGATAATGAATTGGATGTAGGCCGGGACGCTTGTGGTGTACTGCACTGAGAATGTTCTAACCATCTGGTAATCGAACTGGTCATTGATGCCGTGGTTTCCGATAATAATTCGATCTGAATTTTAAAACCCTAAGAAATTTTTTTGTAACTAATCATTCAAGTCTTAATACATTTTTTACAGTTAGCATGCAATATTTAGAAAGTTATTAAATTTATTTACATTTTTTTGTCGCCATTCAACTATTTTGGACCGAAGGCGTGCCTTTTGACTTCCATCAGAGGCATTCGGAAACATGACGTCTAAATCAGATTCAGTTAGAATTTTGAAGTCGTCCAACCGATTATACCCACCCACTTTAAATTGAAATAGCCGAAAAAGAAATATTTTATAATTTGTTAAATTTTAATATACAAATTGTATGCATTGAAATACTACTTGCAAATTTTTCTTTCAAATGTAAAAGGCCCCATTCACTGAGCATTACTTCTAATTCATTGAGAATTTCAGACTGGGAAAATGAAATATTTAATACCTCAACATCTTGACCTGTGCTTTCCCCTTCTAGGCTTTGTGCAGTTATAATTTCTTCGGTATCCGGAATCTGCATTATGTAGTTGTTCTTGCTACAAAATTCATCAAGAGTTATAAGTTCCCCTGTAATTTTATAATTAAGTAGAACCAAATATACTCAACTAAATAAATTCAAATGATAAGAAGCACTAATTTACCTTTATATTCAATCATAGTGAATTGAATAAAGTCTAAACAGACTATTAAAATTAGAAGTAGAAAACTAATAAAGTAATATAAAATCATATAAATATTATATAAACAAATATATACAAGGTGTTCTAAATGTTCGTTATATATATATATATATATATATATATATATATATATATATATATATATATATATATATATATATATATAATATAATAGGTATGTATAGTGCTTTTAACAATGCAACTTTTGTATTTCGATAAATATGATACTATGTACTACTATGTACTAATACTTTTGTATTTCGATAAATATGATACTATGTGTAATTAATAGGATGTCTAAATCTTTCAACTTAATTGACGATGTATTTGACTTCAACTTATCAAAGGACAACTTTAAAAATATCCTTAAAGACTTTTTTCTAAATTTTTAATTGTTTAAACCAAAATTTGGTTTATATTTTTTTTTTTTTTATTCTGTTTTAAAGTTTTTTGTTGTTTTAATATAATTTTAACTATAACTGTAAATAATCTGAAATCATACATGTATATTACAAAATAGATTTCTTTAAATAAATAAATAAACACAAAAAACGTGTAGATTGCATATCCATTTTCTGACCAGACAATTTTTTTCCAATTTAAGTCCACTGTACACAAATGTGTATGCAAATAACCATAGTTTGTATTGGTTTTTGTTTTTTTCATGTTTTCCTTTCGTAAAGTACACAATTGTGCGATCGCAGGCCGGAAAAGGGATATACCACACTCCCAACATAACCTATAAAATTAATTTTCGCGACACCGGGGCTATATATATATATATATATATATATATATATATATATATATATATATATATATATATATATATATATATATATATATATATATATATATATATATATATATATATATATATATATATATATATATATATATATATATATATATATATATATATATATATATTATATATATATATATATATATATATATATATATTACCACATTTTTGCAAACACTATTTACAAACTAAATTAATAATTTATTAGAAATTCAAAGTAACAATTAAATAATATGATATATAATATACGTATTACACTTCAAACACATCGAAACTCTAATATTTACACAGAACATTATTTCTAAATTATTAAGGATACTATATATAAAAATGCAGTCGAAACTTACTTATTTCTTGGTTGTTAAATTTAATTTAATAGACACTTAACTTTTTCTTAATTCTTAAACTTGTTACGACTGTATTGTCTTAACAAGACATTTTTTTTGTAAATTTGTTTCCATTCTCCATGGTTTCTTGCGTCCGAGTTTTTCAATGTGTGAACGTGGCGTCTTGGTGGATGGATTCTTGTGTGTTTTCTTCGGTTATGTTGGCAACGGAACAAAAATAGGAGAGAGAGAGATAACAATGCGCATCGAGTGTGTGCAAAGTAAAACGTTTTGGAAGAAATGTTTTTCTTATATGTCTATCTCCCTTATATCAACGAAAATTTGATATAAGGGAGAGACAGAGAAGAGAGATTAATTTCTTCTAGAACGTTTTACGAGCTGTGCGACGCTCGAATATTTTTTTTGTTTTGTCAGTCGAGTAGTGATTTTCATTCAGTTAGTTTGTGATTTTTCGAGTTTCAATTCTTTTATAAATTCAAGTTGTTTTTTTTGAATGATAAAAAAATCTCGTGTGGATTGTGAATATAAAAATTATAATAAAAATAAAATATTAAACATTATAAAGATAATAAAAATTTATTTGTGAAGTTGAGTTTAAGTTGGTATCGGAGGGTCGGTCAATAGAAAATCGCCCCAACATTAGTTTTTTATGGATTGTTAGCAAATCAACGCTCAAGTGGAATTTATTACACCTAATTTTTTCTTGTGCAAAGAGTGTAATTTAGGTGGTTACGTTCTCGATTTTGGTGTTTTGAGTTAAACGGCAGTTGAACATTTAATAGTTACCAAATTTGCGGTGATTTATAAGTGAGTTCTGGTTGGTACGACGGCGCTACATTTTTTTATTTTTACGAAAGGCTAATAGAGGCTCGTGTACAATAACTGGTGCCACATTTATCAACGGGTGCCACATTTTCCAAAGAGCGCCGCATTATTTAAGGGCACCGCATAATATAACGGGTGCCACATTTATCAACGGGTGCCACATTTATCAACGGGTGCCACATTTTCCAAAGGGCGCCGCATTATTTACGGGTGCCGTACAATATAACTGGTGCCACATTTATCAACGGGTGCCACATTTTTCAACGGGTGCCACACTACTTACGGGTGCCGCATTATTTACGGGTGCCGTACAATATAACGGGTGGCCAGGTGAGGCCACTCAAATATTTTTCTGGATTTTTGAAGGCGAGCCAACGCCCAAAAGTTTTTTGTGATAATTACGGTTTTGGCCAGACACCGTTTCACCGCTTTGGTGTCCGATCCAGGTGACATTGGGGGTGCATGCGGTAAGGCGAGCCAACGCCCAACGAGTTTCGGGTGGCTAGTTGAGGCCATTCGTTTTATTTTATCGGGGAAAGGCCCCGCATCGCCTAATTTATTTTGGCGGCCAGTCAAGGCCAAAATACTAAACGGCACCAAAGCCGCAACGGTCCGGGGCGGCGACCCTGTGGCATGACGGCCGCGCAAGGCCGCAACCCAATTTTATCGGGGAGAGGCCCCGCAACAAGAACGGCGCAAGGCAGCAACATTAACTGTTATAATTAAGGTACAATTTTTTTAAATTTTTATTTTTAATTTTTCTGATTATTTTCTTAAATTTTTTTTTATTAAATTTAAATTTTTATATATTTTGTAATCGAGCGCCGCACAGCGGGTGCGCGCTCGATGCGTGTTGTTCTCTCTCTCGCTTCTCTCTCTCGCTTCTCTCTCTCGCTTCTCTCTCTTTCTTTTTTCTTCTTTCGGGAAGTGGTTTCCTTTTGTTGTTTTCCCTACAAATAAAATGAATCACTAAAATTTTCGGTTGTGTGTGATGGGAGCGGAGGCTCCCTCTGTGTCGGTGTGTGTAGTGCGGTCCCTTGGTGCCCGCATCCAATTTCGTAACCGGGGCTTTGGCCCTGTTTGAATTCGAATGGATGCGCGCACCAAGGCACCTCTCTCCCATATATAATTTTTTGAGTTGTTCGTTCCTCAGGTTCCGGCCGACGAATTTCGGCGGAACCCGGGTATTATTATTATTATTTGCGTTTATCCAATTTATAATTATCTGTTAATCACGGTGTAGGCCAGGAGCCCTGCATGCCTCAAACCCCACGACCCTCGCACTTCTCGCTGAGAACGTAGCCGGCAAAACATCACCGTGGAGGCCTCTGCAGGAGCTTAGTGAATATCTGCAGGTTGGCAGTAGCCAGCCTGTAACAAACTTAAACACAACACAATTTGTGGTAGTCACGGTTAATTTGTGAAAATATCCAATATGCGCGCACGATGTAACTAAAACGCTTCGAACATGAATAGTCACGAATATTTTAATCATTTGGGGAGAAACTGTTATAACATTAATTTTAGGTATAAAAAACATCGAATGTGGAAATTTATTCGATGTTTATGTATTGCTACATTGTAATTATGTTAAAAACTTTACCATAATGAATATACACATTAACATTTTAAAATACAAACACTAAAATTTGCCTGCACATTATATTAATGCTGCATTTTTTCTAGATTGTAAACCTGTAAATTTCTGTTAAGTATATACGAATTTAACAAACAATTTCTGTTATGTTTCAGTGGCGTTTTAGTTCCCCTCCCCTAACAGATATTCATAATATTTTGCGTTAAATTTGTTTTCAAACATTTCCTGTTAACTATCTAGCATGAATGTCTAGAAACTATGTTTTGTTGATTCAGGATTTATGTTTATGGTAAAAAATTGATGTTATTTATACTAATGCTGTCAAAACATTAATTACCGCCCAATTTTGGAATAAATTTAAGGAAAAATTTTCTTTAAATTTAATAAAATAACAATTTTTTAACTTCAGGTTATTTTTATTTAATTTTATGTTTATTTCCTAAATTTAAAGATTTTTTAGTAAAACATTCCTTATTTTGAAGATAATTTAATTCTTTGTGAAAATGTTTTGTTCACTCGAATTTAATGTCGACGATTTCCTAAGTTTAATGATATTTTGAGTACAAGTGATGTAAATTCATAAATTTCAGAATAGTTTTAAGGCATAACTAGAAACATAGAATTAAATATTAGCGTTCATAAATCAAATGACCAATAATTTTTTCAGTGTAGTATACTGAAAGATAATTTCAATTGAAGATCTTGGTGATCTTGATAATTTGATGCTTTACTCAAATGGGTTAACCCTTTTCCGGCCCCTATACACAATTGTGTATGTAAATTTCAATGAAACAAAATGAAAAAAAAAGAATTCTTGAACTCGAAATGGTTAAGCAATGATCACCCCCAGTATCCATTGGGCCAGCCTCCGAAGAGTGTGGATTTGCCAGCATCCTGTTGCTGTATCACCTGGAGTGTTACCTTCCGTAACATGGACGCGACTACCTAGGAGTTATCTAGATGCACACAAAGACAACGGAAGCCCTCTGGGTACCCCCTAGACAGAAGGGCGCTTTATACCTTGATCCGAGAAATATCGTGCTGCGTGCATCTTGGAATATATCTTAAAAACATTTTCCTTGCGAATGCAATGTTTTCTGATTTCCCTTCACTAAGTTCTTTATTTATTTATTTATTTGTTCATTGACATTACAATTTTGGTAAAGGAAAAGCACATATGGAAGCAATATAAATGAAGAACAACAACCACTAAAAAAAAAAAAATAAAAAAAAAAAAATACTTCCATTAGGCATAAAAACCTCAGATTTTTTTAAAAAACAAATCCACTCCATGCTAGTACCCTCCGTGTTGAGCTCAAGCTCATTTGTTACAGAGAACACTGCAGGAAGTGAATACTTACATACTACATACAAAAATAATACAAATGAAAAAAAATATTACAAAAATAGTACTACATGTATTATCATTCAAGCGCGCCACGCTAAATAATCCGCTTTAAAAGATTTAGGCGACGCTGACCTCTTAATTTCTAGTGGAATAGAATTCCAAAGAGAAATACCCCTAACAGAAAAGGATGTATTTAAAGACCTACACAGATTTATAGGGGGAAGTAAACGTAAATTTGAAGAATGGGACCTACTGAACAATCACTTGTTAAATAAATAGGGAGGTTGCTTCGATCTGAGAAGCTTAAAAATAAAAAGACACACACGAAGTTCATAGAAGTTAACCAAACTACAGCCAAGAGTCAAATTTAAGAAAGGAGAAATGTGATCATATTTCCTAATACTAAAAATGAAACGAGTACAAGCATTGAAACATCTTTGGAGAACATTCATATTATCCTGAAGCATTCCAAACAAAACAACGTCACCATAAAGAAAATGTGGAAGAAAATGCGAAAGGAACATACGCTTTTTAAAACTACTATCGGCGAGCCCTACAACCTTATATAAACAACTAAGCATTCCAAAAATCCTTTTACTAACCTTAACTAAATGATCACCCCAAGTAAGAGTTTTATTAAAAATTAACCCTAAATTTCTAACTGTATTAGAGAATGGAATTAAACAATCACCGAGAAAAATTCCAGGAAAAGAGGAAGTATTTAAAGATTTTTTATAGATTATAATAGACTGGGATTTACTAGCATTAAGAGCGAGTAGGTTAGATAATGACCAACTATAAATTCTTTCCAAATCATCGTTAATTAAAGAAATATTAGAGTGAATGGAATCATTATCTAAGCGACTACTCCTATATATTTGGACATCATCAGCAAATATATGAAAAGAAGAATGATGAATGGAACATGCAATGTCATTAATGTACATTGAGAATAGTAAAGAGACAGGTAAAAAGTCAGAAAAAGAATTGTCATAAAAGATTGCCTGAAAGCGACCCGAAATATAGTCTAAAATCAATTTAGCAGCAGAGAGAGAAAAATTAAAGTTTGAAATAAGCTTATTAAACAAAATTTGATGATTAATCGAATCAAACGCTTTAGAAAAATCTAACAGAGTAAGGCAAGTCATTTCTCTTTTACTCATAGTACGTCGAATATCATCACAAACATTCAGTAAAGCAGTGGTAGTACCGTGAAACCTTCTAAAACCTGATTGAAAAAGGCTAAGCAAATTAAAGATATCAATATGAGATTGAATTTGGTTTTTTACTACCAATTCAAACGCTTTGGACAGAGAACTTAAAATGCTAATAGGGCGGAAATGGGAAAGCTCAGAAGGATTGCTTATTTTAGGAATAGGAATAATTTTACTCATCTTCCACTGAACGGGATATGAAGAAGGTAACAAATACCTTGATACAATAGGAAAAATGCGCTTAACTAATTTCAAACTAACCATATCTAAGCCAGTGGATTGCGATTTAGCTTCCCAAATAGCAGAATGCAAATCAACAGTAGATATATTTGTAAACGAAAAAGAATTAAGGGGTTCGACGGACACTAAATCAATAATGGAAATATCATGAGTGTGATGCAACTACCAAGGCCCAAGTTGCGCACGTTGCGCCAAAATATCTTAGAGGGAAGTGAGGGATCTAGGTTAGGTTAGGTTAGGTTAGAGTGGCTGCTATCGCACACTTAGGCCAATAATGGCCCATTGTGATACCACAGGATCCAATCTCCCTTTACTCCCGCTGAAACCAACCAGAGCTACTGATGTAGCGTAAAATATCTCGCATTCTACAGTCCGTGAGTTCAGAAAGGCTGTCCATGTTGTACACACCCAAGTACTTACGTCTTTTGTATGATAGTGCCGGACATGAGCATAGGAAGTGAACTAGCGTCTCTTCCTCCTCTTCGTCCATACAACTTCTACAAAAGTCATTCGTCTCTAGACCCAGCCTTCTCGCATGTTCCCCAAAAAGGCAGTGTCCTGTTAGTATCCCTACGACCAATCCTAAATCTCGTTTTCCCAGGGATACAAGTGCCTTGGAGCGCCGCAGGTCCAGTTTTGGCCAAACCTGTTTTGCTACCCTGCACGTGAGAGTGTTGGTCCACCTCTCATCTGTTAAGGCGATTGCCTTTTTACTGAGCGTCAATTTGAGCGCTGCTATAGGCCAACCCAGACATGCCCTTTCCGGTTGCATCTGGAGAGTCGTACCGTACCTAGCTAGTTCGTCTGCCCTGCAGTTTCCCGGGACGTCCGAGTGACCAGGGACCCAGATCATCTGGATACTGAAATACTCGCTCATCTCATTAAGAGATGATCGGCAATCCAGCGCCACCCGTGACTTCAGAGAAACCGCCTCTAGTGACCTGAGTGCCGCTTGACTGTCTACATAAATCGCGATATCCCTAACAGATACCACGTTATGCTTCAACCATGTCACGACTTCCCCTATCGCCACCACTTCAGCCTGGTACACGCTGCAGTAGTCAGGGAGACGAACAGAAATATTAACATTGAGCTTCTCACAGAAGACTCCAGCTCCTACTTTGCCGTCTAGATTAGAGCCGTCCGTGAAAAATGTCAGTGCCTCGTTTTCCCGTATTGATCCATTCCTCCAGGATTCCCTAGAAGGACAGATGATCCGGAAACCTATATCGAATCACAACGTTGGTTTAATATAATCTAGATTCACCAGTTCTTCCCTTAGTGATCTAACTATCGTCGAGTGTCCCACCTGAAGAGACTTCCACTGAGAGACAGCCGAGAGCCTTGTAGCCACATTGGCTGCCATCTGCTTACCAAAAAACTCGATTGGAATAAGGTGGAACATAACCTCTAAAGCGCGTGTAGGTGTTGTCCTAAGCGCCCCGCTTATAAGCATACAGGCCGTTCTTTGTACCTTCTCCAACATCCTTATGTAGGTTACCTTTTCCAGAGCTGGCCACCACACGCCCACCCCGTACATCAGCACAGGCCTTACCACTGCGGTATAGAGCCAGTGTACCAGCTCTGGTTTCAAACCCCATTTCTTCCCTATTGCGTTTCTACACGAGTAAATGGCTACATTAGCCTTATTCACCCTTTCTACAATGTTAGGCTTCCAGCTGAGCTTACTGTCCAAGATTATGCCCAAAAATCTCGCTCTGTCAGCAAAAGCCAGTCTAATGCCGTTCACAGTAGGAGGGCTAACTACCGGAATTTTATATTTCTTAGTAAATAGTACCAGCTCTGTCTTGGACGGGTTGATCCCTAATCCACATTTGCCGGCCCTTTTCGTAACGATCAGGAGTGCATTCTGCATAACATCCCTAATCGTATCCAGATATTTGCCTGAGACAGCTATCGCTACATCATCTGCATACGCTACAACCCCCATCCCCTCTTTCTCCAGTTCCAACAGCAATCCATTCACCACTGCACTCCAAAGAAAGGGGGACATCACTCCTCCCTGCGGAGTTCCTCTAACCACCCGCCTTCTAATAGTGGACTCTCCCAGTTCCGAGATAATAATCCTGCTTACCAGCATCTGATTTATCAACCTACTTATAGGATAATCCACCTTTAAAAATGACAATCCTTCCATGATCGCCTCCGTTTTAACATTATTAAAGGCACCCTCAATGTCGAGAAATGCTACCATACAGAACTCTTGCGAGTAAATTGACTTCTCAATCATGCGTACTAGATCGTGCAGAGCTGTGTCCACCGACTTTCCCTTACAGTACGCATGCTGAGACATTGCCCAATTCCTCGGATCAACTTTTGTTCGAATAAGTACGTCTATCAATCTTTCCAAGGTTTTCAACAGAAAGGATGATAGAGTTATAGGCCTCAGGTCCTTTGGATAAGCCTGTGAGCTTTTTCCCGATTTCGGGATAAAAACCACTCTGACCTCCATCCATTTCCTGGGAATATAGACCAATTGCAGACATCCCCTGAAGATAACCTCCAGCCAGGGGAGGATGACCGCAGAGTTCCTTTGGATCTCTGCTGGTATAATCCGATCCGGGCGCGCCGATTTATAAGGCTTAAAACCGTTCAGTGCCCACAGGATTCGTTTCCTGTCCACGATGCCATCCACATCTGTTAAAGGTGTTCCTCGATGAGCTCCAGGCTCCATCGAGTCATCAATGCTTCCCGGAAAATGGGTCTCAATGAGAAGCTCCAATGATTCCGCACTTGAAGCTGTCCATAACCCGTCCGGCCTAATTAAGTAACTAGGACTGGTTGGGTTAGTAGATAGAATTTTCCTTAGGTGAGAAGTCTCGGAGACCTCCTCCATTCTACAACAGAAGAGTCTCCAAGACCCCCTTTGTGCCCTCCTCAACTCTTTTTTGTATTTTCTCAGGTCTTCCTTATAGGAATCCCAATCTCGATTTTCCCTGGTGTTCTTAGCCTTATTAAAGGCTGTCCTACACGCTCTCCGATAGGTTCCCACCCCCGTGGTCCACCATGTCGGTTTCTGCCTGCCCCTAGGCTTTATTAGGGGGCACGCAGCATTAAATGAAAGATTGCATGCCTTTGTGACAATATCAACCATGCCATCTAATTCCTCTACTGTCGCCGGAAGTCCAGGAACCTCCAGCGGCAATAGTTCCTTCAACACCTCCCCATATTTGTTCCAGTTTGTCCTTCTGGGATTCCTGAAGGCTTTCCGGGCAACAGGTTTGATGTTGAGGTTATATGTAATATATCGGTGATCAGAGAATGAGTGCTCTTTCGCCACTCTCCACCCACTGATCAAATCAAAAATTGTTTCTGACGCACAGGTTACATCTAGAACCTCCTGTCGATTTCTAACAATGAATGTTGGTTCACACCCAATATTGCAAACTACAAGGTTAGTATTTAATAAGTAATCAAAAAATAACTCACCCCTTTCATTAATGTCTGTGCTTCCCCAGATTGTGTGATGCGCGTTTGCATCACATCCAAGTATCACACCTACCTTTTTCTGACCTGCTTCCCGGATCAGTTCCCCCAGGTTATCCGGTGGAACCTCCTTCTCGCGATCCATGTAGGCTGAGGCTAGCCATAGTTTTTCACAGCCTACCTCAGCGCTCACCGCCGTAACGTCCCCGCTACTAAATTGTGGAAGAAGAAAAATATTCAAATTATTTTTCGCTAAGATACACGATCTGATCTTTTCAGAGTTGCTTGAGTATAATAATTTATACCCTTTCATTCCAAGGCCACAGATCCTGTTATTATTAATCCAAGGTTCTTGGATTAACACCAAGTCCTCATCTGACTTAGTCAGTCTGAGCACGAGAGCTGCCGAGGCAGCCTTCGTGTGGTGCAGGTTTATTTGTACAATGCTAACCATTGTAATCTACCTTACTCACCACTTCATGCACTCCCTGCATCAGGATAGTATCATTTGGCTCGTTGGTTTGGTCGCAAACCCCCTCTCGTCGTGTGTTCGACGGGTTGCCCCCATCGGACTTCAGAGAGAGGAGGCTGCCTCCCATCACCAACTTCACTTCGTCCGAAATATCGGAACGGCTACTCTGGTCGGCCTCAGCCCGCTTGACCGTTTCCTGCCGGGTCCGTTCTACGTCGCCCCCAGGCTGGTCTTCCGCGCCCTTATCGACCTCGTCTTTCCTATAAACTTTAAGAGTGATCGACCCGAAACCGAAGTTGATCACTCCCTTAGATCTAGCAAGGGAAACCAAGGATTCCTTATTGATCATCCTTGGCCTCCTCCTGCTTCACAATCCTCCATCCTTCCGTTGGAAGATCGGGATTACTGGCCCGGATAATCTCAATGATCTCCTCTGGCTTATCCGGCTCGGTTGGTAACCAGACGCGTGCTCGCGGCCTGCTCGGGATTTCCCCTCTGCTGACTGCTTCCAGCCTCGCGCCCGGCCACACCTCGCCTACCTCGGTCACTGCCCTTTTATAGAGATCGACGTATCTCTGGTCTGAGCACGCAGTTAGCTTTACGCGCCCTTGGTGCCATCCCGCATCTCTGCAGGACGGGAGGGATCCCGGATTTTCTCTAAGGATCCTCAAGAAAATGGAGTTTAGTGCATTATACACTACCCTCCACTTTTCCGACGTGATGCTCCCATCTTCCTGACCTTTGTCAATGACGGCTAGCACTAGCACGTGCTCCTTCAGGATTTCACTGAATAATTTCAGTTTCTGCTCCTTAGGAGCACCCGACGTCATGTCTGCTTGCACTTTGGCCCGCTTACTGCCTTCTGCTTCAAGCTCATCCTGGGACCTCTGTCTTTTAGAAACAAGGACCCTCTCCGAGCTATCGCAGCCGACAGTTTTCTTAGCCCATGCTACAGATTCCTTCTGCGCAACTGTAAGCTGCCCTTCAGGGGTCGCAGCCAGTTTCTCCAGAACTCTAAATGCCGACCGTCTTTCTCTGTACCGTCGTTTTGATGGAGGGATCTCTCTCGATCCCCCACTGTTCTGTTTGGCAGTTCCGCTTCCACCTGGCTTCGATGTCATGGTGTTGCTTACCCTTGCCTCAGTTGAGGGAGCCCCACCTTTCTGGTTAGAGTTACTCCCCTCTATAGTACTTTCCGGTTTTTGGTGGGTACCGGTCCCCTTATTTTTATTATTTTTTAAATCTTTCATTTATTCCCACGAGTATCGGAGAAATACGTCCACCTGCGCAGAGATCCGTATACGCAGGTAAGGCTAAATACAACTGGAGGTCGCCAGGTATCCAGAGGGCTCCGTTCACGACTGGGCTTTGTTAAATGGGCCCCCAGTCTAGTCGATCATCAGCACGGGTCGCATAACACCTTAATCCAGCCCATTGGCTCACCGAGTACCCCGCCTTCCACGCCCCGGCCCCCCCAACATCCACTCACTCATTCACCCATCTATATGGATATCCCAAACAAATGGGACCCATTTCATTCAGGGGATTACCGTTTATAGGGTTCCCTACTCACTACCTGGAGGCTCGAGAGCGCAGGGAGACGTGACGCTCAGTTCACCGTGGTTGTGGTCGATGGTTTTATGGCGCCATCAGTTCGCCTTTCCCTATTGGGTATCATAGGCACTCAGAATTTAGTGAACAGAGGTTAACCACTCCCCCGTTCTCTGAGACTCTCCTTCCAGTAGAGCTGCGGTTGGGGACGGCTTATTTAATTCACCGCTAACCTACCTATCGATAGGCCGTTCACAATCCACCACCTGTGACCCCCCCGATAGCTGCAGCTCGCCACGGGAAGTGAGGGATCTAACTTATCCTTGAAAAAATTTTGCTTAGCGATACGAATTAAACCTACCACTCTATTTCGAGATCCCTTATAAGCTAGATAAGACAAAGAATTAGGGCTAATTTTCCAAAGACGATATTTGGAAAAACGAACAGAAATAGCACTCAAAATCTCTTGAGTCATCCAAAGGGGGGATCTAGGTCTAAAATAAATAGTAGTGAGAGGAACGCAATTATAAAATACATAGTTAATACAGGAATTAAAATAGTCAATTTGGTCAGTAGAAGTAGAGAGAGAAAAAATATTATCCCAACAAATAGAGCCACATCTCACCAAGGTGAGATTCATCAATTTTAGAAAAAAAGGTCTATGTTGTTGAATGGACCGTTATCGGGCTCTCTTACCATTAATATATACTTTAAATCTTCAAAAATATCGATGAAATCTACCTCATAAGAAATTTAAAATAATTTAAAAATACCTAACTTGACAGTTTACTGAACCTTGCCGTATATCTCTAATCCAGCAACATGTGCTTTTCGAAGTACTTGATAATTCACGGCACATTCTTGTTGAAGTCTCTATGTAATGGAACGACCATGTACGAATTAATAAAATATACAGCCAACAGTTTTTTTTTTTACACACATTTACTATACTGCAATAGCAAAGCGACAAGCAGTCTGCAAAACTATTCACGATTATGGTGATCGTCTTATATTTTACTTATTTATGTATAACAAGTTTTTATTTTGTTCCAGCTGTGTTTGTGTGCCTATGTACATATGTATGTATGTATGTATGTATGTGTATTATGATGTATTTATTATATGTGTAATTAAAAAGAAACTTTGCACAAGTCTTTTGAAAGGCACCACACACAAACGAAAATACGCGTCCAGTTTGCAAACTATATAAATAAAGACATAACTTGCTTCAAGCAATATTTTATAAGATATAAATTATATTCCATGCAATACAATTACGATGATCATTATAATTATTATTATCATCTATGATCTTACGATACGATAGTAGCAACAAAATTTTATCATAAATCTTGAATCTGTCCACCATCGCTTTGTTAAGATCGTTTATATACTGCGCAGTTTTAAATCCACTCGTAAGGTGGTTAAAATTTATGTTTGCCTTTTCTTAATATATTCGCACAGCGTGCAGCCTTGATTGATTTTTAACATTCGATCATTTTAAAATTGATTAACATTATAATTTCTTATCAATGAATCTTACTTATAAAAATACAAACTTCATCATTAAAGCGCAGAAATGAAAAAGTTTGCAAAATAAGCTGAAACGACTCTCGTTGTTACTTAATATTTATTTGCACACTTTTATCTGATCGCATTTGTCGGTGTTACCCATTCGCAGTGAGATCTACGGGGAAGAATCGTTTTTTATGCAGGTGTCGTACGCAAATTTTCTAATAAATGTTATTTACCTACGATACGTATTTCCCACTGCAATATATAAAACAGTTTCAAGTTGCAACAGAGCTCTATAATTATGGTGATTAGGTGAACTTTTTTTATTTTTACTTAATACTATTTGCATAAAACTTGTTCCAGTAGATTCTATTTGATGGAGGATTTTTTCTTTCATACCAGATATACTCACTTTGTAATGTATGTAGCTTAAAATATGGATTGAAACAAGTTTAGATGGAGCGTAACAAAACTACCCAACTATACATACGTATACATGTAACGAAAATACTCGTATGTGAAAATATTTAATTATGCAATTATAAATTATATTTTATAAAAGATGGTACACGGAGGTAGTGTTTTAAAATAATATAGTAAACTACTCGTAAATATATTCTCTATACATATTCAAGTTATGTAAATCGTGAAACTTTTTTATATCGTAGAGGTATTTTTATCGTGCCATAGTCGTTTTACTATTTTTGGTAGCAAGTAATCGGAGCCATTGATTTTAATTTAAGTATTGCTGACGTTTGAGTGCAGAACTACAGTACCTTAAATAGTGGATTATGCACTTAGGTGCAAAAAATTCGCACATAGATCAATGTTCAACAAAAGTTCTAAAATATCAAATAATCCAATGTTTGTTTAAGCAGGTTCAAAGTCTATTTCAACAACTATCCAGTGGTACCTTTTCTGTACTTACACTCAGTTACAAAAAAGCCACACGTAAAAATAAACTAAAAATTTGATTTCAATAGTTGATTTTCACTGAAGCATCGATGTTTTTTGTCCAGACATAGAAATTATTATGTGTTACAACAACAATACTTATGCTATCAAATTATAACATTGAATATATCAATTTTTCCATATACTATACATGTACATCCGGTAAATACTGATGACATGGAATATGTATATCGGTTTTTCATATTGACTAGGGCATTTACATTTAAATTTATTTTTGCATAGTCAATAGTTTTATAAATGATTTTTTTTTATAAACCAAATAAATTATAGAATAAATATTAGTTCTTACACAACAGTCAACGTGTTTCTGTCCAGCCCTGACCAACAGCAAGCGAGAAACATTTTAAATAATTGTTAACTATCAAATTTGTGATTTGAGCAAAATACGGTCAAAACATTGGTCCTTCGAGGAAAAAGAATCACGCTAGGTGAAACGCTCCACAACAACAAACAACAACAATAAGAAGAATTTATTATGGAAAAATTATTAAAAGAACAAAGTGATCTGGGCGAACAGATACAGAAACTAATCTCAAATATAAGGAAGGATCCAGCTGCCCGCAAAACAAAGGCCCACCTGGAAAAAGAAGAGAAGAAGTCGCGGATAAAATAAACCACTTGGAGAACAGCATCATTCAAGCATACGGCCTCATAAACGGAAGAAAAGAAGCTAAATACCTGAGACAAAAAAGTAAACAACTAATTACGACGATGGAAAAAATAGATGAGCTGCACGAAGAAATACTCCTAGAAACAACTGATGAAGGCTTAGAACATCAAGAATATTTTAAAAACAACATTTACTTCGAGATTAGCAGCCGTGCAGAAGAGTGTACTGCTAAGCTACAACAGGCGGTACATAAGACGATTGAAATAAGTGAAACAAACAACAACAATCACACAGTTAAAAATTTTGCTGCAATTTTTAATGCAACCCTTGCATTAAGGCTTATATGATGCAATCGTGTATCACATTCTAATGCAAAGCTTGCATTAAAAATAGTTATGATGCAGTTGCATTAAAAATTACCGCAGTAGTGCGTTGAAAGAAAATTTCTATATAATCTGGGGTCAAGGTATATAGAATACAAGGTATGATCTTCCCGTGTTTTATTTTCGTTCGCTTTGCGCATATACGTCACGTGTATTGTAAAATTTGTTTTTAGCTACTGAGTTTATCAAACAATAGATTACGAATAAAATAAAATACAATAGCCACCATACACGTGACGTAAAATTTAAAAATGACATAGCATGCCAATGGCCTGATTTACATTAGGTTGTAGTTACACGTTGTAACCACATCACCGTGCATTTACATTGTGTTGCAATTCCCACAACATTAGTTGCAACTACATGTTGTAATATTTATATGTATGGGTAAAAATAAGAAATAAAGAAATAAAAAAAAAAAGGTTTATTTTTTTCCATTGTTTTATTGTAAATTTTTGAATTTAGGTTGTTGACTAATTTTTTAACTCGTGAATCAAAATGCACAATAATAATACGACTTCTACTTCTACTGATGTTGCATTTAAGGCTCTATGAACAAGAGCTGCGGCGTTATTACTGTTTGGGGCTGCAATAGAAGCAGAAAAAGATCAAAAAAAAGTAAAACGAAGCTGGGTTAAGGACTATCGGAAAACCCGAAAAAGGGGTGGTGATTACCAACAGCTTTTAAAAGAATTAAAGCCTGGCTCATCGGACTATAAAAATTTTTTAAGAATGGATGAGGACTCATTCAATTATATATTATCTGCAATAAAAGCCGATATCATAAAGCAAGATACTCTCTTGAGAGAGCTATCCCTCCGGAAGAGAAATTAGCCGTAACTCTTCGATTTTTGGCGACAGGCGAAAATTACATGAATTTAGATTATAATTCAAAATTATCGAAATCATTTTTATCCAAAGCGATAATAGACGTGTGTGAGGCGATTTATAAAAACCTAAATGATGAATTTTTAAAGGTAAATTAAAAAATTATTTTCCAATACAATTCAATTTATTTATTAAATATTAATAAAACAATAATTTTAATAGTCAATATAAGAATCATAAGAATAATATTCCTCTTCGTCTAACTCAATTTCATTGTCAACCAGACTTTCAATTGCCAATTCTAAAATATCGTATCCCGGTTTCACAATTTCTGTGCTGATAATTTGAATATTTTTCGTTGTGTTTCACCCTCCTTAGGGTGCTCCTAAGGAGCAGAAACTGAAATTATTCAGTGAAATCCTGAAGGAGCACGTGCTAGTGCTAGCCGTCATTGACAAAGGTCAGGAAGATGGGAGCATCACGTCGGAAAAGTGGAGGGTAGTGTATAATGCACTAAACTCCATTTTCTTGAGGATCCTTAGAGAAAATCCGGGATCCCCCCCGTCCTGCAGAGATGCGGGATGGCACCAGGGGCGCGTAAAGCTAACTGCGTGCTCAGACCAGAGATCGGTCGATCTCTATAAAAGGGCAGTGACCGAGGTAGGCGAGGTGTGGCCGGGCGCGAGGCTGGAAGCAGTCAGCAGAGGGGAAATCCCGAGCAGGCCGCGAGCACGCGTCTGGTTACCAACCGAGCCGGATAAGCCAGAGGAGATCATTGAGATTATCCGGGCCAGTAATCCCGATCTTCCAACGGAAGGATGGAGGATTGTGAAGCAGGAGGAGGCCAAGGGGGGCTTTAGATTGGCAATCATGCTGATCAATAAGGAATCCTTGGTTTCCCTTGCTAGATCTAAGGGAGTGATCAACTTCGGTTTCGGGTCGATCACTCTTAAAGTTTATAGGAAAGACGAGGTCGATAAGGGCGCGGAAGACCAGCCTGGGGGCGACGTAGAACGGACCCGGCAGGAAACGGTCAAGCGGGCTGAGGCCGACCAGAGTAGCCGTTCCGATATTTCGGACGAAGTGAAGTTGGTGATGGGAGGCAGCCTCCTCTCTCTGAAGTCCGATGGGGGCAACCCGTCGAACACACGACGAGAGGGGGTTTGCGACCAAACCAACGAGCCAAATGATACTATCCTGATGCAGGGAGTGCATGAAGTGGTGAGTAAGGTAGATTACAATGGTTAGCATTGTACAAATAAACCTGCACCACACGAAGGCTGCCTCGGCAGCTCTCGTGCTCAGACTGACTAAGTCAGATGAGGACTTGGTGTTAATCCAAGAACCTTGGATTAATAATAACAGGATCTGTGGCCTTGGAATGAAAGGGTATAAATTATTATACTCAAGCAACTCTGAAAAGATCAGATCGTGTATCTTAGCGAAAAATAATTTGAATAGTTTTCTTCTTCCACAATTTAGTAGCGGGGACGTTACGGCGGTGAGCGCTGAGGTAGGCTGTGAAAAACTATGGCTAGCCTCAGCCTACATGGATTGCGAGAAGGAGGTTCCACCGCCGGATAACCTGGGGGAACTGATCCGGGAAGCAGGTCAGAAAAAGGTAGGTGTGATACTTGATGTGATGCAAACGCGCATCACACAATCTGGGGAAGCACAGACATTAATGAAAGGGGTGAGTTATTTTTTGATTACTTATTAAATACTAACCTTGTAGTTTGCAATATTGGGTGTGAACCAACATTCATTGTTAGAAATCGACAGGAGGTTCTAGATGTAACCTGTGCGTCAGAAACAATTTTTGATATGATCAGTGGGTGGAGAGTGGCGAAAGAGCACTCATTCTCTGATCACCGATATATTACATATAACCTCAACATCAAACCTGTTGTCCGGAAAGCCTTCAGGAATCCCAGAAGGACAAACTGGAACAAATATGGGGAGGTGTTGAAGGAACTATTGCCGCTGGAGGTTCCTGGACTTCCGGCGACAGTAGAGGAATTAGATGGCATGGTTGATATTGTCACAAAGGCATGCAATCTTTCATTTAATGCTGCGTGCCCCCTAATAAAGCCTAGGGGCAGGCAGAAACCGACATGGTGGACCACGGGGTTGGGAACCTATCGGAGAGCGTGTAGGACAGCCTTTAATAAGGCTAAGAACACCAGGGAAAATCGAGATTGGGATTCCTATAAGGAAGACCTGAGAAAATACAAAAAAGAGTTGAGGAGGGCACAAAGGGGGTCTTGGAGACTCTTCTGTTGTAGAATGGAGGAGGTCTCCGAGACTTCTCGCCTAAGGAAAATTCTATCTACTAACCCAACCAGTCCTAGTTACTTAATTAGGCCGGACGGGTTATGGACAGCTTCAAGTGCGGAATCATTGGAGCTTCTCATTGAGACCCATTTTCCGGGAAGCATTGATGACTCGATGGAGCCTGGAGCTCATCGAGGAACACCTTTAACAGATGTGGATGGCATCGTGGACAGGAAACGAATCCTGTGGGCACTGAACGGTTTTAAGCCTTATAAATCGGCGGGCCCGGATCGGATTATACCAGCAGAGATCCAAAGGAACTCTGCGGTCATCCTCCCCTGGCTGGAGGTTATCTTCAGGGGATGCCTGCAATTGGTCTATATTCCCAGGAAATGGACGGAGGTCAGAGTGGTTTTTATCCCGAAATCGGGAAAAAGCTCACAGGCTTATCCAAAGGACCTGAGGCCTATAACTCTATCATCCTCTCTGTTGAAAACCTTGGAAAGATTGATAGACGTACTTATTCGAACAAAAGTTGATCCGAGGAATTGGGCAATGTCTCAGCATGCGTACTGTAAGAGAAAGTCGGTGGACACAGCTCTGCACGATCTAGTACGCATGATTGAGAAGTCAATTTACTCGCAAGAGTTCTGTATGGTAGCATTTCTCGACATTGAGGGTGCCTTTAATAATGTTAAAACGGAGGCGATCATGGAAGGATTGTCATTTTTGAAGGTGGATTATCCTATAAGTAGGTTGATAAATCAGATGCTGGTAAGCAGGATTATTATCTCGGAACTGAGAGAGTCCACCATTAGAAGGCGGGTGGTTAGAGGAACTCCGCAGGGAGGAGTGATGTCCCCCTTTCTTTGGAGTGCAGTGGTGAATGGATTGCTGTTGGAACTGGAGAAAGAGGGGATGGGGGTTGTAGCGTATGCAGGTGATGTAGCGATAGCTGTCTCAGGCAAATATCTGGATACGATTAGGGATGTTATGCGGAATGCACTCCTGATCGTTACGAAATGGGCCGGCAAATGTGGATTAGGGATCAACCCGTCCAAGACAGAGCTGGTACTATTTACAAAGAAATATAAAATTCCGGTAGTTAGCCCTCCTACTGTGAACGGCATTAGACTGGCTTTTGCTGACAGAGCGAGATTTTTGGGCATAATCTTGGACAGTAAGCTCAGCTGGAAGCCTAACATTGTAGAAAGGGTGAATAAGGCTAATGTAGCCATTTACTCGTGTAGAAACGCAATAGGGAAGAAATGGGGTTTGAAACCAGAGCTGGTACACTGGCTCTATACCGCAGTGGTAAGGCCTGTGCTGATGTACGGGGTGGGCGTGTGGTGGCCAGCTCTGGAAAAGGTAACCTACATGGGATGTTGGAGAAGGTGCAAAGAACGGCCTGTATGCTTATAAGCGGGGCGCTTAGGACAACACCTACACGCGCTTTAGAGGTTATGTTCCACCTTATTCCAATCGAATTTTTTGGTAAGCAGATGGCAGCCAATGTGGCTACAAGGCTCTCGGCTGTCTCTCAGTGGAAGTCTCTTCAGGTGGGACACTCGACGATAGTTAGATCACTAAGGGAAGAACTGGTGAATCTAGATTATATTAAACCAACGTTGTACTTTGATATCGGTTTCCGGATCATCTGTCCTTCTAGGGAATCCTGGAGGAATGGATCAATACGGGCAAACGAGGCACTGACATTTTTCACGGACGGCTCTAAGCTAGACGGCAAAGTAGGAGCTGGAGTCTTCTGTGAGAAGCTCAATGTTAATATTTCTGTTCGTCTCCCTGACTACTGCAGCGTGTACCAGGCTGAAGTGGTGGCGATAGGGGAAGTCGTGACATGGTTGAAGCATAACGTGGTATCTGTTAGGGATATCGCGATTTATGTGGACAGTCAAGCGGCACTCAGGTCACTAGAGGCGGTTTCTCTGAAGTCACGGGTGGCGCTGGATTGCCGATCATCTCTTAATGAGATGAGCGAGTATTTCAGTATCCAGATGATCTGGGTCCCTGGTCACTCGGACGTCACGGGAAACTGCAGGGCAGACGAACTAGCTAGGTACGGTACGACTCTCCAGATGCAACCGGAAAGCGCATGTCTGGGGAGGCCTATAGCAGCGCTCAAATTGACGCTCAGTAAAAAGGCAATCGCCTTAACAGATGAGAGGTGGACCAACACTCTCACGTGCAGGGTAGCAAAACAGGTTTGGCCAAAACTGGACCTGCGGCGCTCCAAGGCACTTGTATCCCTGGGAAAACGAGATTTAGGATTGGTCGTAGGGATACTAACAGGACACTGCCTTTTTGGGGAACATGCGAGAAGGCTGGGTCTAGAGACGAATGACTTTTGTAGAAGTTGTATGGACGAAGAGGAGGAAGAGACGCTAGTTCACTTCCTATGCTCATGTCCGGCACTATCATACAAAAGACGTAAGTACTTGGGTGTGTACAACATGGACAGCCTTTCTGAACTCACGGACTGTAGGGTGCGAGATATTTTACGCTACATCAGTAGCTCTGGTTGGTTTCAGCGGGAGTAAGGGGAGATTGGATCCTGTGGTATCACAATGGGCCATTATTGGCCTAAGTGTGCGATGGCAGCCACTCTAACCTAACCTAACCTAGATAAGGTTAATATATAATATTAACCGTGTTTGGTTATTAACTGGCGAACAATTTGTTATTCAAATAAAGCAAAATAAATTAACATTTAAACAAAAAATGTATATTCTTTAATTTAGTTAATTGATTCACTAAACTTCTTCAATGTACCCATGTGCCACAAAATAAACGTAATGCTGAATTATTATAAAAAAAATTAATTCAATAATTTACCTTTTGTCTTCGACTCTGTGTAGATCCGAGTATAATGTCTGAATCTATTTCACTGTTATGTACCTGTTCCTGTTCTTCTATTCCAATCGGGAAATAAAATAAACAACACATCAAAATTTATTATAAATGACAAATAAAACTAGGTACACTTACATGTTCCGGATATATATTTGAACAACTGGGCTCGGTATCGTTAGAATAAAGTAAAAACGAAAGCTCGTCATAACACCATAGTGTAGAACTATACACCTGATCCGAACCATTACCGCTCCGTTTAGAATTATTTATTTTGGTTCTTTCTTTAGATAATTGGCTTTGGAGGGTTCTAATTTTACCCTTAATGCAATTTAGAGATACATCAGGTTTTATTTTTCTTAGTTCGTTTAAAATTGTATGGAACGCCTCACTGCGTTTTGGTTTTGATATAAAATGAATATCCAGCGGATTCCGTAAGCAACCTAATTGCCTGTATAATTGAATAAGTTTTAAGGTTTGCTGGCGGCTCCAAATTTCCTTAATGTCTTCATTGTAATTCATTTCACTGAACAAAATATTTTAATCAATTTTAATTATTAAAGTTTTAAAACGGAAGAAATTAGTTGACACACACGATCGAAAAACGAAAAACGTCAAAAATTAATTTACGCTCTTTATAATGTACATTCCACGAAAAACAAATTATAAATGAAGAGCGCATGTGCAAAAAAATGTAGTAAATTTTTATATTATATTTTTGATAGTATTAGTGTGTCACAACTCGTTCAACGCGTAAAATTTTTGTTGAAAAGTTACGACATTCTGTTGTAACACCGATGTTACTCTCTACTCATATTGTCTGCGTCGTCAATCCACTTTCTTCTTCAAGATGAAAACTTTTTAATGAAACAATCTCACTTGACTTTTACAATTTATTATTTTTATTTCAATTTAATTTTTAGATTAGTGATGAGTAAGTTAATTTTATTTTCAACGCGGACGATTGACTGCTTGACTGCCCGCTTGGTTTTTTCCTCCTCATCCTTTTATTTCTTTTCATTATCTGTCCGAACGGTATTTTGTATGAAAGAAATGAACTTATAATTACATTTACATAGAAATAGACTTAAATACTAATTAGAATCAAAATATGTATAATTCAATGTATATAGTTTTGAATGTTATATTATATAATGCAATATTTAATTGTGTAAGTATATAAAAACAAAATATAAAATATATTGAAATATAAGTAATAATCCAAATGTAAGTGTATATAGATACAATTGTAAGTACCATGTACATATATATAATAATTAATAATAATAATAATAATAATAATAATAATACAGGGGTGTATTACAACATCCCTATCCCCCCGGAAAAGTTGAAAATGAATTTAATTCTTTTTCAAAGTAACAAATTCTTGTTCATTTCCAATTTCCAGTCTGACAGTTAACATTTATTAAGTTTTAATAAAATCTTAATTTAAAAAGCATTATTTGTCAACCTGAGTAATATTCTTTGTATATCTGATTTATTGATGAAAATGTTTTAATCGATTATTATGTACCGACCTGATTTTACGATTAACGCGTATTGATGTATTTAAAGGTGATGTTATTTTTACGACTTCATAAGGCCCTGACCATAGCGAGTCGAGTTTATTTACCCTAGCCTCATTTTTCAGTAACACTTGGTCCCCTAATTGAAAGACTGGTACATTTGAATTTTGATCGTAGTACTCTTTTGATTTCTGTTTATGATCAATTAAATTCCGTCTTGCTATTTTCCATGCGATTTGAAGTCTTAATTTAAGCTCAGCTAGGTAAGAATCATATGTATAGATTGGATTATTGTCTTGCTGTATAGAAGTTGGGATATTCGGTTTAAATCCCAAAAGAAGTTCAATTGGCATATAACCAGTTGAAGTGTGCGGAGTTGAATTATAGGTGAAAATGGCATAAGGAGTCCATTGATCCCATGCCAATGGATCATCATGTACAAAGTTTCTTAAAAATTCTGTAAGTGTGCGATGCGACCTTTCTAAAGCACCGTTGGATTCTGGATGATAAGCTGTGGTATTTATTTTTTTTATTTTAAGAATTTTACAAAGCTGAAAAAACATATCTGACATAAAATTAGATCCTTGGTCTGTTACGATAGAACTGGGTGAACCAAAGCTACAAATAAAATGTTCTGAGAATGCTTTAGCAACTGTATCCGTATCTTGCGATGTAATAGGAATCGCCATGGAATATTTGGTTAAATCATCCTGAATAGTTAACAGATATTTATTTCCATAATGTGAAACAATCATGGGACCTACAATATCAAGAAAAATTTTATTGAATGGTGTTTTTGATGTTGTTGTTATTTGCATGGAACATTTATTCGATCGAGTTGCCTTGTTTTTCTGACACAACACGCATTTCTTGATAAATAATTTAATTCGTTTATTTAAGTTGGGAAAATCATAGTATTGCTTTATCCGCTTAATGGTTCGTGAATAACCCTGATGTCCACCAAGGGGCGTAATATGAAATTCTTTTATAATTTGGTTTATATCGTCTTCATCTGTTAATTGTTTCCTATTTAGTTGAAGAGAGTTATGACCCAAATTAGTATTTATTGACTGCGAACCAGATTTATTAACGTCTTCAGTGGATGTGTCTGATTGAAGTTTTACGGCTTGTGCTCTGGTTATTGCTGCTACCACCTTTGATGATTCATCGGATTTTACTGGTATCTTACCTATTATTATACGACTTAAGGAATCTACATTTTGGTTGAATTTACCAGGTTTGTATTCGATATCAAAATTATATTCTTCAAGCTCAAGACGCCATCGGATTAAGCGAGATGAAGGTTTCGGATTTTTGTTCAGCCAAATTAACGGACGATGGTCAGTTCTAATAACGAATTTTCGACCGTAAAGATAAGGGTGAAATCTCTGAGTAGCCCAAACAATGGCCAAGAGTTCCTTTTCTACGGTTGGATAATTTCGTTCGGCATCATTCAATACTCTACTCGCGAATGCGATTGGTAGGTCTTGATTTCCGAAATCATGAGATAGTATCGCTCCGATTGCGAAGTCGCTTGCGTCAGTGGTTAGAATAAACTGTTTATCGAAATCTGGTCTTTGCAGTATAGGAGATGAGATAACAGCTGTTCTTAGTTCAGTGAATGCTTTGTCGCAGTGAGCATCCCACTGAAATTTAATATTTTTCCGGAGTAACCTGCATAATGGTTCTGAAATTTTGGAATAATCTTTTATAAAACGACGGTAATAACCGGTAAATCCAAGAAAAGATCTTACTTCTTTGACATTCGTTGGTACAGGATAATTTGTAATAGCATTGGTTTTAACAGGGTCAGGTTTCACTCCATTTTTCGTTACGATGTGTCCTAAATAACTGATTTCTGTTCTGAGAAATTGACACTTGCTTGGTTGTAATTTTAAATTATAAAAACGTAATCGCTTTAAAACTTCAACTAACTTTAAATTGTGATCCTGAAGATTATAACCATAAATAACAACGTCGTCCAGGTACACAAAACATTTTAGGCCGTTTAATCCGGATAATATATTGTTCATTAACCTTTGGAAGGTTATTGGAGCACCTTTTAACCCGAAAGGCATGCGCAGAAAATGAAAATGACCAGCTTGTGTACTAAACGCTGTTTTTTCTTTGTCGTTTGGGTGTACTTTTACTTGATGGTAACCATCTGCTAAATCAAGAGTAGTAAAATAAGTTGCTTTACCCAACTGGTCCAGTATTTCTGTTATATTTGGAAGTGGATAGAATTGATCAACAGTAATATTATTGAGCCGCCTGAAATCAACTACAAGTCTCCATTTTTTCTTTGTGTTATCGGATTTTTTTGGTACTATTAGAAGCGGCGAATTCCAGGGGCTTGTACTCGGTTCAATTATCTTATTATTTAACATTCGACTGACTTGATTATCTATTTCACTTTTAGCTGCCTGCGGAAGACGGTACTGCTTTATATGGATGGGTTGCGAGTTTTCGATTGTAGGAATTTGATGACAACAAGCATTTGTCGTTGTCAGAATATCGCCATCTAGGTAAAACACGTCATTAAAGTCATGACAAATTTTTGTAACAGATAATCTTTCTTTTTCATTCAGATGACCGAATTCAAGATTCTGGCTGAGCGTGTTTAATCTTTCCTTTATATTCTTATTCCAACTTTCGATAGCATGCACCTCATAAGCAGTAACAGATTCAAAATTCAAGTTTATTTTTCCGATATTTACCTCGTAATCATTAGTGTTTACAATACTTAGAGGAATTTCTTCATTACTGAAACTAACTAGCACACTACCAATATATACACCAGGAATGATTTCTTTAGAAAGGCATAAATAGTCCTTCGCGATTTTATTCGGATTTGGAATTTTAATTATTCTCTCTACGCGATCGGGAATTAAATACTGTGGAATTTCAACTTGAATTGTTTCTGGAAACGTTCGTAACATTAATTGAAAGTAGACATTATTGACTAAGACCTGAACACTTGCATTGTTGTAATTTATAATACATTTATTTTGTTGTAGGAAGTCTTTTCCTAAAATTCCATCGGACTGAATTGGGAAATTATCTGCTACTATCTGAAAATTTTGGATTAGCTCAGACCCATCTATTAATATATTACATTTGCAGAGGGCTAGTGTCTCAATTTTTCCGGGCGAAATACCTCTAATTTTACATTTTAGATCGGGATAACAAAACGTTTTTGGATTTATTGCTGACTTTTTTATAAGGCTAACATCAGCTCCGGTGTCTATGAGAAAATACAAATTTGGGTTTTCAGATACATCAAGTTTAAGTGTTACGAATTTAGTGTTTCCTGATAATTTTGAAATAGACGTTTGATAGTAAATTTGTTGCGAATGATTTTGCTGAGAATTGTAGTGAGACGTTTCAGCTACCTCTACAGATGACAAATCGAAATTAGATGAACACAAATTTTGAACGGAGTTAGAAGTAACAGAATTCCGACTTTCATTTATTTTTTCAGAGTTTTGTATAAATTTATCAACGCATGTTATTCTGAATAGATTTGATAATTGTGTGGAAGGATTTGTTTTGATCTTGGAATACAGGTTTAATTTTCGATGTCCTGAACTCGAACAACTGTATCCTTCTGGTCGAGTTCCCTGGAGTTTTCCGCAAGATGAACACTATTAGTTGTAGAATGTGGAATAGAAGATTCATCTTGAATCCCTCGCTTCTGATTATTGAATAATCGTTTTCGGCAATCCCTTAGCATGTGTCCTAATTTTTTGCAATATAAACACCTGATAGGATTCTTATAATTCGACATATTATCATTCGTTACCACTTTTACTTCACGAGTATGAGTATTTCTCAATTTTGAACTATTTAATTGATCAGAATGTAAATTAAAGTTAATATGCGGTTTTCGCGACAAGGCTGAGTTAGACGGATTAGGCCTGTACTGAAAACAATTAACAGCGGTATGACCATATTTATTACAAATCTGACATTTCATCATATTTTTTTGGATAAAGTTACTTGGCTTATTCGATATTTCCTCTTCCACAGCTTTATTTACTGCTTCTTTCAATTTTGTGAAACGACAAGCTTTTACGATAATAGAGATCGACTTGTCGAGCCCATCTTGAAAAGATCGTAAAGCTGTGGCTTCATTTAAATTTTGAATCACATTAATTGCTTCTTCGCCTTCCCTTCTAATACATGCATTATTTAAATCGCTAAGAGTTTTTTCAATTTTATGAGCAAACGATCTAACACCTTCGTCCTTCCCTTGGTAAAGTCTAATTAATTCGATTTGGAGTTGCTCGACTGATCGCGAGTCTTCAAATTGGGTATTCAATTCCTTTTTTAGATCTTCCCAGTTTTCGATATTTTTATATTGCACAAGTTCATAAGCACGACCCGAGAGTTTGGATTTAATTATTTGCAATAATTGTGCTTTTTCAGAATCTTTTATTAACGGCACATAAAATATTTCACAAGTACTTATGAATTTGTGCAGTAAATCCGATTCTCCACTAAAAACAGGAACTAACTTTATTATACTATCAATACTTAACGGCATGTTTAAATCTATGTTATTTTCGTCGGTAATCGTTAAATCAATAAAATCGGTTTCGGAAATATTTTTTTCAAATTTATTAGGACTGCTCGCGGTATTATCAGATATACTTAAACTATTACTTACGGTTTCCTTGTTTTCAACATCTGTATCATCCGATCCAGTGTCCGAGTTTTCTTGCATAAGAATATTATTTCCACTTGGTTTCTATATATTTTTGCCTGGCCAAAATTGCTCGAATCAGAATTTGTTACCCAAAAAAAAAAATGTTAATTGTACAATAATATTAGAAAATAAGTAAAATAATACAAAATCAAAATAATTTAATTAACAGAAAAATGGATTACCATGTTGCATTACGAACAACTTTCGTTTTATAATACCGTATTTGCGGTAATAGTTGTAATTCTTGTAAGATATATTTTTCTAATGTGGGAACTACAAATCGTTTCCGGAACTCGAATTTTCTCCGCAGTGCAATTCAACTGTAGGCTCCCTCACCGATGATATAATTTGAATTTTCCGAATTATCTCGGAAATAACTGCAACTGTATGGTTCTACTGCTTTCCAAATTGTTGATGACAGAACTCGATTTTTTTTTTTTTTTGATTTTTTTTTTTTTTTTTTTAATTATCGCGGAAATAATTAATATGTTATTTAATTATTTATTCAACTGATTAACGGAGTATCGTTTTGTATCGGGCTTCTACCGTTACTACAGATGCCAAACCAATTATTCACTAATTTTTAAAACAAAATTGTTCGAATAGAACCTTAATATTTCACAAAATTTTTTTTTTCTTATCACTGCACCAATGAGATATTGGTTTAATTTTAATTTTATTACCCATTATGTGTAATTCATTCGCAGATTTTATTCTTATAAATTTTCTTTTATTTCCACTTAACGCACATGTGTCTGCGGTTTCGATTTTACAGGTTTTGATGTAAATGAGTTTCTGCCACTGTACATGAGTTTTTCTACTGTACTTGAGTTTCCGCTGCCACCACTGTTGTAACACCGATGTTACTCTCTACTCATATTGTCTGCGTCGTCAATCCACTTTCTTCTTCAAGATGAAAACTTTTTAATGAAACAATCTCACTTGACTTTTACAATTTATTATTTTTATTTCAATTTAATTTTTAGATTAGTGATGAGTAAGTTAATTTTATTTTCAACGCGGACGATTGACTGCTTGACTGCCCGCTTGGTTTTTTCCTCCTCATCCTTTTATTTCTTTTCATTATCTGTCCGAACGGTATTTTGTATGAAAGAAATGAACTTATAATTACATTTACATAGAAATAGACTTAAATACTAATTAGAATCAAAATATGTATAATTCAATGTATATAGTTTTGAATGTTATATTATATAATGCAATATTTAATTGTGTAAGTATATAAAAACAAAATATAAAATATATTGAAATATAAGTAATAATCCAAATGTAAGTGTATATAGATACAATTGTAAGTACCATGTACATATATATAATAATTAATAATAATAATAATAATAATAATAATAATACAGGGGTGTATTACAACCGTGTACAAAAACCGGTTTCGTAGGTAAAGGGGAAAAGTACGAGGTAGTTACAACATGTAACTACAACCTAATATGAATCAGGCCATTCTATATACCTTGATCTGGGGTTAACTAATTTTTAGCGAATTTATAATAATTCGCTAAGTCATTGTGTTTACTTTTAATATTAGCTTAAAACATTTTTCATATATTTGCTGTGTAAAGGTATAAACAGAACCAGAGATACTGCGACAAGATACAACGTCTGTCACATTCAAATACACATAAACCATAGGCAGGACCACCAATATAAGTGTCAGATTATTATGTTGGTAAACAACTGTTTTTTAATGAATTTAAAAACCAAATCTGAATATTGTACACAATGTTTTATGTGAAAAAATTTAAATAGAGTCGATAAAAAGATAAATGAAATATTTTAGAGTTAATTTATTATTATTTTTCTTGTTTTGTTGCTTCAACGCTGACGCGCTTGTTGTGTGTACCGAAGCGACATCACCGGTAGACAAATGTATTTTGTCGATGTATCTTGTCGCTGTATCTCTGGTTCTGTTTATACCTTAAGGAGGGAGTGGACACCAATTGATTAACGTCAATTGAGTAGGAACTAAGTAAAAAACTGCAATCTGTGGAATTTGCCTTATACTTTTAGTTTTAATACAAAATAATATAAGTGTTAATACAATTATTTGGGAATTTCTAATGTAGTGTGCTCTACTGTTTAAAGTACTGGACTATACAATTTTAATGCTACTTACGACAAAAAATGATGCTTCCAAATGGATATTTTGATTATTTTTTTATGCATTGTGCTATAAATTTTAATATAACTTGTATCAATTTTAACAAAATATTCCGTTAAAGTTTAATGTAAACTATACAATAAAAATTAATACAATTAGCATTACAATTTGATATAATGCAACTTTTGCATTAGTTTGTAATGCAAGCTTGCTGCGGACCTATATGTAACGCCATTTGCATTACATAGGCCATATTTATTCAACTGTGCAGCAACCAAAAAATTACAGGTTAAAGGAAATTGAGATACCAAAGTTCAATAGGAACTATCAAGATTGGGTTGGGTTCCATGAATTGTTCTCAAAATTGGTAGATCAAAACGTTTGTCTAACAGATACACACAAAATCATGTATCTCAAAACACATTTGGAGGGAGCAGCGAGCAAAATTATCCAACTTTTGCAGCCAATAGGAGGCAATTATAAAAGCGCGATGGAAATATTAAGCAACAAATATCAAAACAAAAGGTTGCTAGTAAACGACCATATTAACGCTATTTTTGCCCTACACAATATTCAACAAGAAGCAGCATCTGCAATTAGAATATTGCATGACACCGTCAGGGAAAATCTACATGAAATAAAGAATTTAGGAGTCGACATTGCGACTTGGGGTGCTTGGCTAGTTCCATTTCTAACGAAAAAACTTGACAACGAGACTCTCAAATCATATGAGATGTCATTAGAAAATCGAATGACAGCCTTGACTATAAATAACCAGCATTCAGTGCAACAATAGTAAAAAATCAATCGTGTACCTTGTGTTCAGGCATTCATAATTTAGAATGCTGCCACAAGTTTAACAAAATGAGTCACATAGAACGAATACAGCTTGTCAACTTACATGATCTATGCAGAAGGTGCCTAGCCACTGGACACAATTTTCAACAATGTTATATTCAATCAAGATGTAAAGAATGCAATGGCAAGCACCACAATCTACTTCATACAAAGTAGTCTACAACTACAACTTCAAGAAGCATTACAACTAACACTGCGATGAAAATGCATGAGACAACACTTTTAGCAACCGCCCTTGTCAAAACCACAAAGTTTGATGGAAGGGAAGAGCTATTAAGATTGCTGATCGACACCGGCTCACCAACATCATTCATAATAACAGAAGCCAAACAACGTTTAAATCTAGTAGGTCGTAAAATGACTGCAGAAATCCATGGTGTAGGCGGACAAGTTGCTGGCAGAGTCAATAGTATTGAAAATATCAACCTACAACCAAGATATCCGTCAACATTTTCAATAGAAATTGAAGCTCTAGTACTAACCAAAGTAAGCAAAAATCTGCCAGAAAAACCGTTTATGTTTGAAAAATGGAAACATTTGAACGAGCTGCTATTGGCCGATCCGAACTACAACATTTCCGCACCGATTGATATGCACTACTGGGTGCAGATTATTACACGCAGGTCATGAAGCCACAGTGCATCAAAGGAAATAAAAACGAGCCAGCAGCACAGCTCACGGAATTCGAATGGGTAATTTTAGGAAGAAATATCTATATAACCCAACAAGACAACAGAGCTAAAATACAACTCACACGTCTCATCGACTGAGATAGACGAATAACTAAAAAAATTTTGGGAAATAGAAGAAATGCATCCCCCACGGATTCTCACAAAGCCAGAGAAGGAGCGTGAGAAATTCTTTCGTGACACGCACAGGCGACTGAAAAATAAGCGCTACAAATTACGTATCCCATTCCAGAAGGATCCAGCTGTGCATTAGGAAGATTCTAAACGCATGGCAATAGCAAGGTTCCTTCAATTCGAAAGAAGGTTGTCAAGAGAACCAAATCTCAGAAAAAGTTATACAGACTTTAAGCGTGAATATGAACAACTTGTTACACATCCCTCACTGGTGAAATCAGTCAGCACGACTACAAAGCGTATAGTCGTGTTCGATGGGTCGGCAAAAACCACATCCGGTGCATCATTGAATGACGTAATGCTTAACGATCCAACGTTACAACAGGATCTAATATCAATTCTAATGCGATGGAGAAAACATAAATTCAATATCAAAGCCGACATAGAGAAGATGTTCCGCCAGATCATAATCAATGAAGAAGATCAAAACTATCAACGGCTCCTGTGGAAAGAATCACCAAAAGAAGAAATCAAAACATTTAAACTTAAACCAGTAACATATGGGACCACGTTAGCAACATATTTAGTCACTAAAGTCTTATATCAACTAGCACATGACGAAATAAAAAACTACCCAATCTCGTCAAAAATAACGTTAAAAGATTTCTATGTTGATGATCTGCTTTAAGGAGCTGATACATTAGAAGAAGCATTAAAAGCCCAATCACAACTCATACAATTGCTAAAGGCTGGAGGTTTTAATCTAAGAAAATGGGCAAGTACCAAAATTAATTGACAACACATCTACCTAGAAACGTTCGCGAAGATGGGCTATGTTCCATAAACATCGATGAAACAAATAAGACGCTCGGAATAATCTGGAACCCAGTTTTCGGCAATTTTGGGTTTAAAATATCATTGTCCGAAAATATAAAAGAACCAACAAAAAGGAGCATAATGGCAGAAATAGCCGAAGGATATAACACAGGCAACAAGGCGAAAGTGAACTGCATGGATTCAGCGATGCATCATAGAAGGCATTTGCAGCAGTGGTATACTACAAGACAACAAACTGCCAAGGCAGACCGGTCGTTTATCTAATAGCAGCAAAAACCAAAGTCGCTCATATATAAAACAAAATATCCTTACCAAGGTTGGAATTATGCGGTGCTGTACCATTGGCAAAGTTATTAAAATAGTTCAAGATGCCATGGATTTGGAACACGCTTCTACTTATGCGTGGACGGATTCGATGACAACGCTTGGATAGATAAAAGGCGATCCCAGTAAATACAAAACGTTTGTCGGTAACAAAATAGCTGAAATTCAGTCGCTTATGCAACCAAGTCAGTGGCATTATGTAAAATCCAATTATAACCCCGCAGATGTAGCTTCACGTGGAATGAATGCACAAAACTTGCGAAACTATAAACTTTGGTGGGAAGGACCAAGTTGGTTAAAAAACTCAAATTACCCATTAGTGCTTGAACCAACTGACGAAGCAGCCAATGAGGAACTAAAAACAAATTGCTTATTTATCACCGCATCTCCTCAACCAGAGTTCATAGATTTTTCACGATTTTCATCGGCTCTTAAAATCAAAAGAACTATAGCGTACTGCTACAGATTTATTACTATCATTAAAAATCGAATACGTCAAGTCCCTGAAGAGATACCCAGTTTTCTAACAGTAGATGAACTAACCAGATCACACAATGTAATCATAAAAACAATAGAAGATTCGAAATTTGCCGCAGACCAATCCATTCATGGGCGAAAATGGCTTGTTGAGGGTCGGCGGTAGATTACAAAAATCTCAACTTAAGTATGATCAAAAGCATCAACTAATTCTACCAAAAAATCATATTTACTCAAACCTCATCACAATTGAAGCACACCATCTTGTATTACACGGAGGCACAAGCAGCTCTAGCACAAATACGTTCAAAATATTGGATTTTGTATGGTAAACGTCTAGTACCCACAACAATCCACAATTGTGTAAAATGATTTCGATTCCGAAAAGCAGCATCAGAACAGTTAATGGGTATGTTACCGGAAGCTAGAGTCACTCCATCTGCCCCATTTTCCAATACGGGCATTGACTACGCAGGTCCATTTGCAATTCGTGTATTAAAAGGAAGAGGAAACAAGTGCTACAAGGGATATATCGGTACGGTACCAACTTCGTTGGATCTCAGAACGCACGAAATAAGGAGCTACATAGGTGGCTATACAACGAGCAAACAACAACGCAGCTCAGGAAGCAGCTAACAATTGAACAAACTGGCATTTCATCCCGCCCAGTAGTCCCCACTTTGGAGGTATTTGGAAATCTGTAGTCAAATCAACGAAAGTGATCGGTGAAACAATACTAACCTACGAGGAGTTCAGTACCGTGTTATCACAAATTGAAGCTTGTTTAAATTCCAGACCGATTCTTTCACTGTCAAGCGATTTAGATGATTTTGATGCTTCGACACCTGGACATTTTTTAATTGGGAGACCACTGATTTCACCCCCTGAGTCAGACAAAACTAACATAAGCCCAAAACAGAAGTGGACTTTACTTTCAAAGATGACTCAAGGATTTTGGAAAATATGGTCTAAGGATTACTTGAACAAAAGCAAACTACAGGATTGGTCAGCTAGTTAATATTTAGCTAATATTTTCTATGCAACAAAGTTTTTTTTTTTTTGGTAAAATGAAATATAATGGTAATTAGTTTTTCTAGTTTTTCTAATACAAAATTATGAAGAGCAGAATAAATAGAACGAGAGATACATTTATCGTGTGCGGCTTTTTTTTGGAACTGAGTGTATACCATGCGACGTGCAAACAAAGTAATTTTTGGGATCAACATCTGAAGTATACGTTTTCGTGAATTTGTCAGCATGAAACTTAAAGGTAAAAATCGAATTAAATATGGAAATCAGCAAAAGACATTTTTATTGATAAATATTCCCTACCTAGCCCGAATGACAACCTCCATTTAATGCTTCATTGATTTCAACAAATATTCCACCAAATCTTGAGTTATTGCCTTCCATTCCTCTGTGATCGTCTTTTGCAGCTCCTGGAAACTCGTTGGAGCAATATCTCTGGCTCAAACTCCTTTTTTCAGTTGGTTTCATAAATATTCGATGGAATTGTAATCCGGGATTCGAGCTGACCACTCATAACAGGCACATCCACCTTTGAAGGTACTGATAAATACCAGCCGTTTGTTTTCTCGCATTATTCTGCATAAACAGGAGGTTTTCGCCAATAAACCCGGCAAAAGGTAGACGTAGTCCTCGAGTACTTCTTAAATGTACAGTTGAGAAGTCAATCCTTTGTTAGAACATGCACGATCCACCGCCATATGAGACACGTTCTTCAATGCAACATTGTGCAAAATGCTCTCCTGATCTTCTGCACACCCTTCCTCGCCCAACGTTGCTATGTAAACACATCCTGCACTCGGCAGAGAACAGCAGTTAAATTTCGGTTAACTGATAAATTATACTCATATGAGTTTTATTAATCTAAAAAATTTTATTAGTGTAAAAACTCAGCTATCAACATCTCAGCCAGAACATTTAAGCACGCAGAGAGACCGTCAAAAAATGATAAAAAATTGTATACGAGTAACAATGATTTTTTATGTGACAGAAAATCGAAATCTAAAAAATATTACGGGAGGCCAAAACAATAACAGAAAGAGAACATAATGATATTGCACCATGACATTTATTTTGAAAAAAATTCGTGATACACAAAATTTTTGTAAAAACTGCATTTGATCCATCTAATAAGTTCCCCTGATAAAGGCCATCTAAAATATATACTTTTTACATCCGTGGATTTTCGGTCTCGTGATAATGCTACGTATAAGATACTGCTACGACCATGGCCAAACACAGGTTCCCCCTGAGACTTGTTGATAGTCATTGCAAATGCCAATTTAATTGTCTTCGTCGTAAAATAAACAGTAAGTCTGTATTGATCGGGGCCAGCTCAATTCTGGGATTGAATGCAGTTTTCTTTTCTGCACTTTCCGTTAAAACGTCGGCAATTATTAAATTTGGTTTCAGCTGTCGAACAATTAATCGAGTTCCATTACAAAGACCTCGCACTGTTTTAAGATTTCTTAATAGAATTATGATACTTCCAACTATTAAGTTCAATTTATGAAGCGGCATCCCAGATAGCGTTAAATCATTTAAGCATTTTGTCGGGTAGTTCTGAATGTCTTCATCATTTGCATCATCTATCGGGTGAATGCTATAATATGTGTCGAGGCTTTCCGCAAAACGTGTCAACACTTCTTCGTTAATGAAGTCTACATCTGCATTTTTTGGACATAAAATTGCCATTTTTGAAAAGGTTCCGGCATCAACTGGCGACAGCGTTTCACCAAAGATTTCTGTTATTATAGAGCCTTTACAAATAAGGTTGCTCGGAATTTCAATTAAGTCGTCGGCAAGACCATGTATGTTGGTTAAGGTTCCATCGCCTAATTTAAGTAACCAATTACTGTATATTGTGGGTCCACTGAACGTACGTTCAGTACGAGAGGAAGTTGAGGATTCTACGATTGGCACCGGTAATTTAAACTGGGAGTGATATGTTCTGCCTCCGTCAAGAAGATTGGCTACAGCTATTCCTGTAGAAGCAATGGCAAGGACAATGTTTAATTCTCCCCGAATCGTGTTAAGCAGTGTTTTGTACAGATGCATTTTACGGAACCTCCTGGACCATTTATGAAAAATACTCGATGTGGAAGATCATTATGATTTACAGTTGTCATTATGGTTTGGAAAGTTAATTTTTGTTCTTGATTTAATGTGCATTTCTTTCTGGATATGTGCATCGTAATATTGTATCGGCTCTCCTAATTAGTCGGGGGAGTTGGTAGTCCAAAGTCAGTACAACATTGTTTACCATGTAATTTTAGAGTTCCCTGAATATATCTTAAAGCAAACATCTCACAAATTGTGCATTCATCAATATGATCTCTATGGTGGTGAACGTATTTAAACAAATCTAAAGCATTTGATGGGGATGCAAAAATACAAGTACATGCATATAAATCTCGCAACTGACGTGGCATGCTTGTTGAAATAGCGTCTATGACAATGTATTTTGCCATGTAGTGTCATCATTAAATAAACCACGTTTTTGAGCCGCTTCTTTAAATTTTCCACTTGTGTAGACATTGAATATCCTCAAGCCTTCAAAAGATAAGATACTAGAAACATGAAGAAGAAGTAAGCGTTGACATAATCTTTCAATATCTGTCATATTAACCGAAAACATTCTACCAATGGTCATATTTCCACATCTTTGTTTGGGATGTCGGGTTGGGATGTCGGGATATAAATATCGTTGAGCATTTTTGTCGGTTTGATTTAGTTTAAAAAATCCTGTGCAGGAAAAAGCATTGTGTTTTTGTTGGCAGCTCGATTAACACTTGCTTCGATGGTTAGTTCGGTAAATAAGACAGTTTAATCATCTGGAAGGTGGATTGGCAGTCACACAATGACGTGTGGCGCCAAGCTACCTCAGGCGCACTAACATACCTCGACTCTCGTTTGTACTTCATTTTTTTGAACGAATCGGATACTACTTTTCTCTATTTCCCCTTAAAACTAATATAAATTTGATCATTTTGAATTAAATATTTATGAACCAACATTCACTCGAATTGAATATATTATTCGATAATTTGCATCCTCAATATGTTTAGAATGGATTATTGAAAATTCGTAGAAGAAAATGTCTCTACATTTTCAGGCTGGATGAAAAACGAAAACCACCATTATTCATCAATTATACAATCAAACAACAAAATTTCTGTATCACAGAAAAAAAATTAAAGACGGATTTAAAAAAAAAAAAAAGAGTTACAGATAGACTCCGTTAAGCGTAAACTCTTTTGTGAAGTTTGTAATACATGAAAATGGCGTTCAAATGCATAGGACACTAAAATTTAAAAATTTTAATTAATAGTCTTATAATTCATATTAATTCGTGTTTTATGTGTATTAATAACACTTAATACATTTTAGATTATGTTCTTTATTCATGTCTTTCATTCTACATGTGTTCTTCATCATCTAGCTGATTGGTGTTGACAGTCCTTTTCCCTACATACCGTTCGTACAGTCCGTGACGTAAGTCTATCTACAACATCCTCCCTCTTTTACATTTCAACAATCTATCCTGTTTATAGGTCAAATTATATAAAACAAAATTTAAATTATACATTAACAAATTAATTTGAGCTCAAATCATTTAGTAAAACAAAATCTTTGAAACGGGATGGTGGTTTAATTTCCCTCCGAGGACGATGAAGTCTGTGGTGTTTCCATATTGACCACCAATGATGGTTGTTCAACTTCAGGAGACATTTGTTGATTACTTCCATCTACTGTATCTCCTTCGGCCTTCCGAGAAAAATCCGAAATGCTATTTGCTGAACAGCCTGGAAACAGCAGTTTGGAAACAGAAGTTGATTGCTTATGATCTTCAGAAGGGTGTGGTTTAATATTCACACGATCGCGGCAATAAGCAGATCCATTCACATTAACTACGAACGATCTATCTGAGAGCTTTTGCTGTACAGTTCCCCTTGACCACAACTTATCTTCTGTTGGGTGTATTTGGACTACGACAGGCTGTCCTACTTCAAGAAGTGGTAACTGTTTTGTTTTTTTATCGTAATGATACTTATTTATTTGTCAATGATTTATTATTTTATCTGAAACATTTGGAAGGACTTCTGGTTGAAGATTATTGATGGTTGATGGAATTCCGGTGCGTGTTTTTCTTGCAAACAGTCGTTGAACAGGACTGGAACCTATTTTGTTGGGAATATTCCGAAAATATAATAGAGCATACCAAAAGTCTTCTTCTGTTTCATTTGATTTTTTTATGATTCGTTTTGCGATTTTAACCGCGGCTTCTGCTTTGCCGTTAGCCTGTTGATGGTAAGGCACGGACGTTATATGCGAAAAGCCATACTGTTAAAGTTAGCCGACATTTTCCAGCCGACTGATAACGCAGATAGGGTCTTGAATACAACAAAAATCAGTCATAAACTCGAAATTAGGATCGGGTTATATCCTTCGGGTGAAGAGAAAATTATTTCAGTTTATAGGAATTTAAAAATCGATAGGAGCGAGAGTATAAAGAGAGTTTAACTTTCGGCTGAAATAGTCAAGACACAATCTGCATTATCTCTCGGCTGGAAACTCGGCTAACTTTAACAAGGTCGAAAAGCCCCATTTTTTTTTAAATTCTCTGAATTCATTTGATACAAAATTTGTTCCATTACCTGTTAGTACCGACTCTGGAATGCCTTGTCGACTGAAATTTATTTTGCACATTTTTATTGTCGAGTTTGGTTTCAAATCATCTAACTTGTTTATTTCAAAAAAAAATCTGAATAATGGTCGACGGTTATTAGAAACTTGTGCGCCTTACCTCTGATATGTTCGAAGAAAATATCCATTGATTTGGAATGGATAGTTTGGAACTTCATGTGTAAGCATTGGAGGCTTTATTTGGGAATCGGAATATTTGACACATATGTAACAATCTTTCACTTTTTCTCTTATTTCGGGTGTCATTCCCGGCCAAAATATGCTTTGCTTAGCAAGATTTACTGTTGCTTCGATGCCATTATGACTGATATTTACATTTTCAACCATTAATCCACGAAGTCTATACGGAATCACGACTTTATCATTCCGTAGAACTAATCCATTCTCCATGGAAAGCTCGTGTTTGAATTTATGATAAATTTTTATATCATCGGGTGGGTATATCGCGTATATTTTTTGGCCACTTGTTTATGAAAACTTACATCTTTTGCCGTCTCTTCTCTAATGATGTTGAGAACACCTGTTGAGATAATGAGATTGCTAATTATTTTGACCATTTGTACCAGTCTTTCGGCATCTGATACTTGAGCTACATCTATTCGGCAAATATTTGATTTCGACAAAATATTTATTTGTTGGTTTTCATCCGGATCCTCTTCATAATTTCCTCTTGATTGGGTATCCGCAATAATGTTGTTTTTACCTTCTATGAACTCAAGTTTCAAAGAATAACGCTGCAGTATCATACGCATTAATTGCAGTCTCTTTGATGATTTAAGCAACGTTTTATTGAATATATTTATTAACGGCTTATGATCCGTTCCGACTATGCAAGTATAACCAACAATCATCTGGTCGAATCTGATACACGCGAAAACGATCGCAAGCAGTTCTCTTTCTATCTGTGCATAGTTTCTTTCTGTAGCCGTTAGCGTTCTGGAAGCATAACAGATAACCTTGTCTTCCTGGAACATTGCAGCGCCCAAACCAGTACTGCTGGAGTCGCATTCAATTATTATTGGCATTGTATTGTCGAAATAGCCTAAAGTTTTTATGTCTGATACTAATTATTTAATCTTCTGATATTGGTCTTCCTCCGACTGTGTCCACTTCCATGGAGTGTGTTCATGGATAAGTTCACGTAATAGTGTAAACTGGTTACTTAAATCTCTTATATATCTGGATAAATAGTTAACCATACCAATAAATCTTTGTAGGTCATTTTTATTTGAAGGTGATTTCATATTTCTGATCGCCATAATTTTGGATTGATCGAGTTTTAAACCTTCACTACTTAACACGTGTCCAAAGAACTTCACTGATGATTGACACAAAATGAGTTTTGATTTGTTTAACTTAACGTTGTTTTTCTAGAGCCGCATGAATAAATTCTCGAGATTTCTGTCATGATCGACTGTTGCTTCTTCGACTGTATTTCCTTGACCAAATATCAATAAATCGTGGGCGAGGACCTCTACGCCTGGAAGATCATGTACAAGCTGGTATATTTTCATCTGGAAAGTTTCTGGTGCCGATGTAATACCAAATGGCATCTAATACCAAATGGCATCCTTAACCATTTATATCTTCCGAATGGTGTCCAAAAGCATGTTAAGTTGCTACTCGCCACTGGAATACGGCGCGCATGTTGAATGACGGGTTTAATGCTTTCGTTTATCTCCAACTCTACTTCGCCGAGTATTGTACCATATCCTTCAAATATATCTGAATATTTATTCACTATTCGCTCTGCATTCGCTTTTGACCTATGAATGTCTGCAGTTATTTCCGCTGTAGTAGTTGATACCGATTCAATGAGGTAATCAGCTACCGATGGTACTGGAAAATTCTTCACCTCAGAACTATATGCAATCAGTTTAAGATCTGAACAAGCGTTTGAAGATAATAATGGTTGGTGGTTACGTTTTGATTTGAAAAACTATAGAAACTGTTCGGTTATCGATTTTACATGGAATATGGACCTCTCCAATTGATTGTATAGGATTTCCATTGAAATCTATCAGTCCTTGTTGTGTTGGAAAAGTTTTTAGATTAAGTTCGTTCATGAGCTTAGAATATTGTTGCCAGCCAATGAGACACGCGTTAGATCTTGTATCCAGCATGCATTCGACGTTTTTCCAAACTGAATTAAATTTTAAACTCAGCATTGTCGTAACTTTATTTTTACTGAATGATGTCGTCACTTTGCTTACAACATGATTCAAAATGGTGCTTATATTTGCATATGTCACAAATATGCCCCAAGGCTGGACAACATCCTTTTTCAAACTTGTGTTTCGAACCACAAAACCGACATTTTTTAAGAACGTTACTTGAAACTGCTTGCCCCCTTATATTTGAAATTTTATTTACTGGAACATCCGTTTGTATGTATATTGGTTTCTGACGTCATATTGTTTACTCTGCATTGAGTAGCTTCGCTGATTCTACACGTGCCAATGGCATTTTGTAAAGTCAAATCACCTTTTTCTATTAAATTTTTCAGCACTGACCCATTTCGAATTCCGACAACGATGCGATCCCTCAGCAACTCATCTGACATGTTCGTCGGATAGTTACATAATTTAATGAGTCGTTTTATTCGAATGAGATAAGTGTCGAAGCTCTCATTCTCGATTTGATTAGACGTATTGAAAATATATCTATCTATATCACATTTGAATTGGCGATTAAATACTTTCGAATTGCCGCGAGAGCAATAATATCCGACTCTTTGTCACTGTCTGTCAAATCAAATTCCATGAATTTTTCTTTGGCTTTAACATCAATCGCGGAAAGCATAGTGCTTGTTTTTGTCTATTTCGCGATGCTGGCCAAAGACTCGTACCAGTGGCTATAGTATAGTCATTCCAGCTTGACTCAAGTCTCGAAATTTTCTCGACTATCTCCAAATTCAACATTCAATGGAGGTGGCCACGGTATATTGTTGGAAACTACTATATCCGCATCTTTAGGGTCAACGGATATATTTCTGAGCTGTGTTACTGCGTTTTAATGAAATCCATCAATTGTTTTTCCATTATATGTGATATTACACAGCAGACAATAAATTTACTTTAACCTCACTTTTTAAACTTATGCAAAATTATGCTGCAATTTTACTTCAACTTCTAGATATTATTCTTTTACTATTAATTGAATATACAGTATCCAATTCACAAATCTGACACCATGTTTTATGTTTATTAATAACACTTAATATATTTTAGATTATGTTCTTTATTCATATCCTTCATTCTACATGTGTTCTTCATCATCTAGCGGATTGATGTTGACAGTAATTTTCCCTACACACCGTTCGTACAGTCCGTGACGTAAGTCTATCTACAACAATTCGTGTTTATTGCAAATACAAAAAATTAACAGCAATATTTTTTATTTATTTTGGCTACGCATTTAACAATACACCTGTAGACAGCGAGAGTTAAAACCATCAAAATGAGAGATGCTGTGTGCGATTCAAATGGAGGCTTATTTCATTTTTCATCTTCAGAAAACTACTCAAAGACTCCAAGACTGGGTAATAAGTGCACATCTAAACACTGCGAAACTCAAACGGATATTGACATCAAATCAACATACAACAAATCAATCATCTCCTCATTTAAATTTAAACTTATGTTAACAAGAAGCATAAGTAACAACCACCAAGAAGATTATATAAACGGATATGAGTTTGTTAAAAATATCCCATCTCAAAAATTCATGCATGCTGAACCACAGATTTCAACCTGGCTAAATGGCAAACACTTAATAAAATCATCTATTTTTATTTGTGTTGCTTTTGAAGAAAAATTGGATAATTGCAATCTTAAAAAATATCTATCCCGAAATGGACTTATACTACATAACTTCTACATTAAATCAGTTAATGAAGTTACAAAAGTTTATAAAATTGGAGGTAACTACGTTATTGTGGTTACTCATCAATCTAAAACTGATTGCAGTGATCTAATCTACGCTTTAGAAACTTTAACATCCTACTTGCAGCATCGAAAAAATGAGCCTTTCATAATTACCTTGGATGTTAGCCATCATGTCAACAAGGTTTTGCCAGTGTTGGATTATGTTACAAACTCTCCATTTAACAACATCAAATGGGTTTTAAATATTCCTTTCAATATGTCACTGCAATATGAGAGAATGTTATCTTCCCGTTGGATTACAGGTGATCCCTGGAAGTTCTCATATGGAAACTGTACGGATTTTCCATCCACATCTCCGACTTTTCACAAGGTGTTGTCTGCAGAGTCCAGCTATAAGAATTCGATCATGGAAATAATGTTTTACATGAAACACTCAAACAGCCTAATAAAAAGCCACTTAAAGGATCATTACATTAAGAACATAAATCTATTGCCTTTCTCCGCTTCTTCCTTACGACAATTAAACATATTTATATTTGACAACGCTACCAAACAATATCTCGAAGAACCGACCACAAAACATCAGTTTGGCTTCGATGGGAATAATCTGGTACAACTGTGTGAAGACACAAACACATTTATTACCCCAAACAGATACATTTTTTGTTCATCGGGTACGGTAATTATGTTAGATCTTCAGACTTACAACTCGTTAAACAATATCTATCTTAAAACAAACATAAAGCTGCCGGACATTACAATTATTCAAGGTGTACCTGGGTGTGGTAAATCAACATGGATTATAAACAACCATAATCTGGGCACTGATCTTGTTCTATGTGCTACAAAAGAAGGACTTGCAGATATAAAATTAAAGGTAACATCACGTTGCGAGCACAAAAACACTAACTTTAATAACATCAAATTAAACTACAAAACGATTGCCTCATACCTAATAAATGGTAACCGGACCTACGATACAGTTTTTATTGATGAGTACATGATGGTGCATGCTGGATATATAGGACTTGTGGTTATCAAAAGTAAATGTTCTAAAATATATCTTCTAGGTGACAAAAACCAAATACCATATATTGACAGATTACATCATGTCAATATGAAATTTTCCGATGCAAGTGCTTTTGTAACAAAGACTGAATACTTGAATGTAACGTATCGATGCCCAGCTGATGTTACTTCTGCTCTCAAAGAATACTACCCTAACATCACTAGTATGAACACAGTGGAAACTTCCGCCGAATTTATAAACCTGCCACCAAATCTATCATCATTACCTGTGTTAGAGAACGCTTTCTATCTAACTTTTACCAGAGCTGATAAACAATTAATCTCTCAGCTTAAGATACCAGAAACCAGTAAAGTCTTGACGATCCATGAAGCACAAGGTTTAACCTCACCAAATGTAATATGTATAAGAACCAATTCTCAACCTCTTGAGCTGTTCGATAGTGTACCGCATGCCATAGTTGCAATCTCTAGACACACAAAATCATTTAAATATTTTTCTCCGGTGGCCAATGATAGACTACACTCACTTTTAATGAAAGCTCGAACTTATACTATTACTCAAAAGGTAAATCAGCCCATAAAGTCCAAAAAAAGATCGGTATATGAGAAATGTGCAATTTACTATCAAAACGTAAACAAAATGGCATCAAAAGCATCTAAATTCTACAAATTCGTTTTAAAATCAAACTACCTTATTTATGTAATTTGTGAAACTTCATTAAAACCAGACATACGGAGCAGCGAATTTTTTGGCCATGACTACGTTGTTTATAGATGCGATCGGTCTCCTGAAACTAGTTCAAAGAAATCGGGTGGTGGCGTACTGATAGCAGTACATTCTAAACTCTGGAATGCTCCAGTAACTTTAGCCCCATCGAGAGTCGAACAGATCGGTGTAAAAATCAAAATCAACCAAATCAATCTAACCATCTACGCAGCATATATACCACCTCAATCAAATAGTGATCATTATGCAACTTGCATCGATGCGATTGATGAAGTTATTAATACAACAAACTCGTCAGATTTAGTTCTTGTGCTTGGTGATTTTAATCTTCCAAATATAACTTGGAACTTGGACCCAGAACTAAACTGTATTTTACCTTGCAATATAACAACAGATGCGGAATCTTTATTTGTGGACGCCATGCTTGGTTATAATTTGAACCAAATAAACACAATTGCTAATAATCGTGATAGATTATTGTATCTTGTCTTCAGCAACGACATTGACACCTTTAAAATTTCTGAATCCCTATTACCTTTTGTCATAAATGATGTTAATCACAAATCTTTGGATATTGTATTTGACTTAACTTAAATGGCGAGATCAGAACACCTACAACCAATGAAATACAACTTTAAAAAAACTAACCGTGTGGGGCTACAAAGTTACCTGGAATCCATCAACTGGCAAATAACTCTCAATTCCAATGACATAAACGAAAATGTGGACAAATTTAATGACATCATGCTTCAAGGCTTCGATTTGTATGTACCTATGTGCTGTAAACCACAAAATGCTCACCTTCATTGGCTTGATGATAGACTAGTTAACTTAAAAAATCGGAAGTCGAAAGCGTATGCCAAAATGTTGAAAAGCGGGTTAGAAGCGGACAAAACTACGTTTCTACAATATAGTAATGAATTTGAAATTTATTTCAAATCTAAATACAGGTCGTATCTTAATCAAATTCAAGACAAAATTAAAGTAAATCCAAAACAATTTTGGAAATACTTTAGAAATAAACGCGAAATTGAAGGATACCCTGCTAATATGACGTACAACAATACCTGCTCTTCAAACGCCAAAGATATAGCTAACATGTTCGCGTCGTTTTTTCAATCAGTCTATAGACCAAGCGTTACTAGTGGATTGTACGAACAACCCAGCAACAACAACACATCAATAACTCCTCCTATTATTTTTGAGGACAACATTTTATCGGCTTTAAGGGGGTTTGGAGATGGTTGCGGTCTTGACGATATATCCTCTTCTATTCTGAAGGAGTACGCTGAAATTTTAACAATTCCATTATGTTATCTATTCAATCATTCCTTAAACACCGGCGTGTTTCCTGAAAAATGGAAAATTTCAAAAATTACTCCAATTTTTAAATCGGGTAAACGTGAGGATATCTCATGCTACAGAGGAATATCAACTACATCATCAATTCCAAAATTATTTGAGTTAGTATTATGCAACAGCTTTAAATCCACAATTGCACGTCATATATCAATAAACCAGCATGGGTTTACATCGACTAATCTGGTTGAATTCACCAGTAAACTAATTAACGAGATAGAAAAACACCGTCAAGTTGATGTACTCGTAGCGTACACGGATTTTAGTAAAGCATTTGATTCTATCTGTCATCATAAAGCACTCCAGAGTTTATTCAATTTTGGGTTTTCTCTCGATTACATAAATTGGTTTAAATCATATCTATCAAACCGGTGCCAATTTGTAATAATGGGAAATGAGAAATCAAACGTTATTAAAGTTACATCTGGTGTTCCCCAAGGATCACACCTCGGGCCCTGGATTTTTACTGTTTTCATAGACCGAATAACCGAGATAATCAAAAACTCAGACGTTCTCATATTTGCAGATGATGTGAAAATTTTTCGTACCATTAATGGATTGTTAGATACGGAGAAACTTCAAGAAGACTTAGATAGATTAAGTGAGTGGTGTAATCGGAAATCACTATACTTAAATATTAAGAAATGCAAAATCATGTCTTTCCATCGTAAAAGAAATCCGGTTATTACTTCATACAAAGTCAACAACGAAGTACTGCAAAGAGTCAATGAGATTATAGACTTAGGTGTTACATTTGTCGAAAACGCCAGTTTCAATAGGCATATTGAAAATTGTATTGCGAAAGCGAATGCCATGTTCGGATTTGTTAAAAGATGGACAGGTGAATTTAAGGATATTCAAACCTTATGTTCACTCTATTTCGCTTATGTTCGATCTCAACTGGAATACGCTGTAACGGTCTGGAATCCATACTATGCTGTACACATAAAAAGAATTGAAAGCATTCAAAAGAAGTTCCTGATTTTTTTTGTTAAAGAAAAGTGACTGGGATTACGACCACAACTTACCATTCCATGAAAATGTGGCTCGCTTACCTCCATACACAACAAGATGCACGGATTACAAAATATGCACGCTTGAAAATAGACGACTTCTCTTGGGAGCAGCTTTTATTGGTAACGTTTTGCTTGGTCACGTAGATTCAGCTTACATCTTGGAAAACATATCAATTCACGTGCCATGCAGAACATTTCGAAACCATAAATTTTTAGCACTTGAACACCATTCCACCAACTATGGAGAAAACAACCCAATTAATAGGATGTCTAAATCTTTCAACTTAATCGATGACCTATTTGACTTCAACTTATCAAAGGACAACTTTAAAAATATCCTTAAAGACTTTTTTCTAAATTTTTAATTGTTTAAACCAAAATTTGGTTTATATTTTTTTTTTTTTTTTTTATTCTGTTTTAAAGTTTTTTGTTGTTTTAATATAATTTTAACTATAACTGTAAATAATCTGAAATCATACATGTATATTACAAAATAGATTTCTTTAAATAAATAAATAAAATATATAAATAAAACGTGGTTTTTATATATAATATATAGGAGGCTATGATAAAATCGAAAAAACAATTATAAATTGCGAAAGAGCGAAAATAGTACACATTTTTAGTTCATGCTGTCCTATTTTGACGTAGGACTACGTCTTTGTTTTTTCATTATTCATTATATATGGGGTACAAATCTAAATTTTAATGTGTAACGAAAATGATGACGTCACGTCACGGAAATACGTATTTATGTTATTAAAGTAAATAATCTCTTGATGAAATATTGTAAGGTTTTGTAAACGGTAAAAAACAAATAAAATTAAAAATTAATTTGTGGATTAAAAAAACTTAAAAGAAAAACCTATAAATACATATTTTTATTTGAGTTTTATGTAAACAGCAATGAACTTGATCAAAACACCGCACGCCATATTGTTTCATAGTCAAAAAAAAAAAAAAAAATAAAAATTCTAAAAAAAATTTATTCTCTTATATATAAATATTGTGTAGATTTTTATTTTTTTTATGCTGTATAAGCTTTGCTTTTCTACAAAAGTATGTAACCGCAAAGGTCAATTCCAAAAATAGTTGGATTTTAGAGTTAAAGGTCTTCAAAGTTTCAAATGATCGGAAATTAATTTGATTTATAGGTCTATTATGAATCTCACTTACCCGTCACCGGGTGAAGAGTCGTCACTATAATTCTATTTTGGTATTATGATTTTCGCAATGAGCGAGTGATCGTCACATGCGTGTCGCTTGGCGACTCGAAATCACCGCATAAAATTTTTGGTATTATAATTGTCACAGTGAGCGAGTGTAATGTCATATATGCTCACCTAAAATATGGTGGTGAGAGTCAAGTGACAAAGCATTTTTGGTATTAGAAATATAATATTTTATTAATATTTTAACATTAAAATAATTAATTTATATTTTTCATATAACAAATAAACTAAAAATTACCACATCTTAACAATTTATCAAACTTGTTGAAGAAATGTAAAAAAGCTGGATATTCCCCGACGATTTCAAGATGCTGAAAAAACCACATTTCGTAGATTTCTGTTGGATGTCTCGAATCTACGTATTTTATGTTCAGATTATGGTCACATACCTAGAGGATATAAAAAATGTCATGTTGAAAATTTTGTATACTTTGAATTTTTTAAGTACTCACAACCATTGTGTTTAGACTATAATAAAATTTTGTCAAACACATACAAAAATATCTGTTCATGAAAATTATTTGTAAACAACTAAAACTTTTTGACATTACTATATGGTTTCCATAACGACAAATAACAAACTCCAAAAAATACAAGAATCCACATACGATGCCGCAAACAACGGCTCGCCAAAATAAAAGGGAGAATCACAATACCAATTTTGAACTCGGGTGACTTAGATGGTCACGGCGAGTGGTGTGGTGAGGCGAGAATCATAATAGACACATTAATAATTTGACATAGCTATTCTTCGATTACACATACAGTAACATCAAAATAACCAAATCCACATCAAAATAAATGTTTTGTTCTATTATCATGAATATAAAAGCATGGGTTACTGTATAAAATTTAAAACTTTTTTTATACTGGCTACAGAAATCAGGAGCAGTTGACAAGTGCGCGGAATAAGGTGCATAAAATGAATGTTATCGAGACAGGAGGTTTGACGTATCTATTAAAGCTGTGTGTCGGAATGCCTTTTATGATCACGACTAATATAGATGTCGTGGATGGAATTGTAAATGGCGCAATTGGTGAGCTCAAGCATCTAGAGTTTGAAGACGACATTTTGAAAAGGATATGGCTTCATTTTGAGAATGAGTCTCGTTTTCTCGAAGCAGGGCGTATTGCGGCAGAACTGGACGCCGATTGTAAAGAGAAACACCAGTATTATGTTGAGTTCCCACATAAAGTGCCGTCGCTCTCAATTCTCGTTGGTACCAGCGTGCGCACTCACGATTCACAAGTCGCAGGGAGGCACATTTAAACAGATCGTTTTTGAGTACAATAAAACATAAGACCAACAACTTCTTTACGTCGGTTTATAGCGTGTCACTTCGATGGACGGCCTTTACCTCACCAACGCAGCAAACGATTTCCAGTTCCATCACGGCAAGGGTAGTACCGCACCAAAAATTAGAAAATTGCAATCGGAACTAAAACGGTTGAACAACCATAGGGTGAAAACCATCTGCGACAATATAAGAGAATTCATCGACGGAGCCTCTAATCTGAGACTCGTGACTCTCAACGTTCAGAGTTTGTTGGCACATAGTGGAGATCTGGAGAGCGACGATGTTCTACTGAGAGCAGATTTGTTGGTTATTAGTGAAATTTGGCTTGACAACGATGCGACAATAAATATAAATGGATTTTACTGCATAACTAAGTTTAAGAGAGACCCCGAAAGAGCAGGCGGTGTTGCTATATATGAAAAGAACGGTGCTATCACTATGGCCGTGCCATACATGTTCGCGAATGTTGACAGTAGTTTTGACAGGTTCGGTGATATCTGTGGGGCAGAAGTGGTCATCAACAATCACAAAACAATTGTATTCTCTGTTTATATCTCGCCCAATACGACTCAATCTGATATGCGATGCTTCTTGCTGCAACGTTTGCTATGTTATACGCTGAAAGGTACATCATCTATCAACGAGAAACATCAAGACACGATTCCGATTATTCTATGTGGTGACTTTAACTGTAATATTAGAAAGGAAGAAAATCATCAATTCATCGACTTCATGCAAGAAAAATTCAATTTGAGGTTGGTTTCCAGCGCAGATCCAACCACCCTGAGTGACAGTTGTTTAGATATTATATTTTGTCAGAAATGTGGATAATGTTTCATGTAGAAATTTCATAACTTATTTTTCCCATCATAGACCTATATTTGCAATAACGTAGCAGAATATGTTAATTTTTTTTATATAATTATAATTTTGAAATAAAAAAGAATAAAAATCATTTTTAATTTGAGTGATGTGTAATGTGCCGTTTTTACTAAATACGTGTAGTACCTAGTTTTAAATCTAAATTTTGGTTTCAATTAAATGTATAAATTAACTTTTCTCATTATCACGTAGTCCTACGTTAATGGATCGTGTCTCTGATACAATCTCGTCGTTTTTATTGCTTCACGTTGGCATTTTATTATATAAGATTACATCGAACATGTCTGCCATTTCGTTTTTTCGAACACATCCTCTAAAAATTCTGAAATGATAGGGATTACTGCAGTAATCTAAAATCATACAATGTTTTTCTCATGTTCTTTAAAATAATATGACAACATAAACATAGAAATAAATAAAATATGATGTTACATTTTTGATTTTACAAAAACGTTGAAGATTTATGTTTTAACATATATCCATAGAAACCAAGAAAACACTTTTTTTACAAATTGGTTGTTCAAACGAGTTTCATTTTCATGGTGTCCATGGTTACTTGTTACAAAAGTTTTCATTGTCGTTGTAAAATTAATAGCCTAAACAAACTCGACGCGCGAGATACGCGTAACTGCCAAAGACGCGCGAAATACTTTAAAGTTTTTTTTTTTTTGTAATACAATCTCGACGCGCGTTTTTGACATTTCCTCATACAATATAACTTATTCAGCTTATTTTGATTTCAAATTGGTTGTTTCGGAAAAGCAGTAAAGCATAGAATTCTGTTTCTGTACCGCTCTGGATGTTATATTGTCCAATATTTTATTTTCTTTCACTAGAGCAATTACCTGCTCTTCGTTCATTATAAATATTAATTAAAGGTTATTCTTTTATTATTAAAATTAAATGAAAATATATTTCAAAAGTATTGCAAAAACAAAATCCGTCTCGCTTTTAAAAATAAAATGATACTCGGGTGCGTAACAACGAAAATATAGAGTTGAAACCTATATTTACGCGCATGTCTTATTTTTTATCGTTTATGAACTAATAATCCAACAAATTTAAATTTTATGACAAGTGGTGAACGGAGGCAAAACGATAATGGTATACGCATTATTCAATGAAACTGAATCTTGGAAGAATATTCTGTAATTAGGAAGATTACTAATCCATACACAAATAACTTAACACGTTTTAGCCTTAGTGACTTATGTCGCTGCAATCGAAGCTGGCTCCAACTATGGCCTAGTCCAAGAAGCATATACGAGTATCTGCAGAGCACAATACAAGCTCCTATGGAAGCTGCCACTTCGGATGGACGAATTTCAGTCAAAAACCAATCAATCCGTCTGGGCTGTACAGAGCCGATCTTCGTTGAAAAACAGTTTTTAGTTAAAAATCGTCATTTTCGCTTAAATGTTGGAAGCCGATTTGGACCGATATTGTTGGAAAATTAATTTGGAATTTTTTGGTTCTTATTCGTTTTCTTGTAAATGATATACTTTTCAATGGAAACTGCCACTTCTGGTGAACCGAAAATCAAGGAAAACAAAATTACTTGAAGCAGGTTGGGTCACGTCCTTTAGGATGAGACAAACTGAACAGCTTCTTAGTTGCAACATTGGATATCTAGACGAAGTAATGAAGCTGGATTATAAATCACCGTAATGTCTAGTATGGTACATGACAGGACATGGGCATTTAATGATTGATTGCTTGGAAAAACAGGGAAATTCTCAACGAAGCGCAAAACATTATTTTGCGAGAAATAGTCGCATTTATCAAAGAAGTAAATCCTTACTTTCCGTGAAAGGCTATAACTGAATTCTTCAAAGTGGCAGTGATGGTTATAGGTTTAATCAGTTCAAACATACCGAATATGAAATTTTCATCTCTGTTACCTAATTTTTTTCGCCCTTCACATATTTATCCTAACCCCCTCCACCATCCACTGTGAAGTGTCAAAAATTTTAAGCAACACAAATTGGCCAACCCTGGTACAACCGCGTTCCGTGGATCATCAAGTAAGAACCACTGAATTAAATGCATGTTTCGATATTATCTTAAGCGATTACAAGGGATATGTAAAGGGGAATGACTTAACCGGAAAATATAATGATATACGCTTTTAAGAAACAGATCTGCCGACTTTCAATATAAGATGACGTTACTCTGTAATCCATCAAATGCGTACACCAATCTCATATGTACTCGTCGTACATAAAAAAAGTTAATCTGCTAAGAAATTAATTTGAATAAGAAGTACGGGAAGAAGAAAAATTTAATCAAACCACAATATTGCGGAAATATAAATTATAAATGAAAAATTAATTTGTCAATCGTGTAATTATTTATTACCCATACGATGAAGTACCCGCTGTACACACATAGCAACTGTAATTATATCAACTGTTGATACATTTACAAACGATTATTATTAATATTATGTACTTACAGTACAATGTGGAAATTCGAAAAAAAAATTGGTTTAGCTAGACAGAACGGCGATAATTTCATTGGTGCTTGCGTTGCTGGTTATGTCTTTATATGCACGCGCTTTAGTCTTATGCTCGTTTGTTATGCTCGTAATTCGAATTTTATTAATTTAATTACCACATGTGTGAACTAAATATCTTTAGCTAAGAAATAGTTATATGTGTTTATTATTAACTATGATGATCTTTACAAGACTCTTTGTCGCCTTTAAGGTTTTTATATTCGTCTTATGTGGTTAGAGTAAATTAAAACTTTTTTGATGAGATCCGGGTTGAAAATATTTTCAAAAATAGTAGCCAAGTAAACCTTTAGTATTACTTCTTGACTGGACTCTATTTTTCTTATATTAGACGTTGTATGGAAATGGTGTCACTAAATCGACCCACATTGCCGAGAAGGATTTGAATGATTACATCGTCAACATCCAGATCATCGAAATCCAAATTTCGATTGGCAGCATCGCTGGGCGGGGAGCAAAGTCCTAGATTCATACCTCCTCGCCGGTGCTCCCTGGGTAACGCTAAATGAATCAGACGGTGTAGTGGAGACGAGCAGACTAAATCCTGTTTATAGTCATGGACACTACATGTCAAGGCGGGCCATTGGCGCCTCAAAACCAATACCAAACCAGCGTCTGATCTCCAGGTTAGGAGCGGCTGAAGCGGGCGTCTGTCTTGTATCAAGCGGCTCGCTATATAAATGTGTTTCAAGGTAGGACTGGATGCCTTAAGATTCTCACCAGTACGTGACCCACACACGTTATAAGCGGGTTGAGCGGCAGGCCAACAACCTTCTCTCATAAAAACATTTACGTTATGAACCCTAAACAAAGGCCTCGGATTACCATATCGGATTCATCACAAACTCGACCTCGGAAATTGTACACGGACAACGCTTTAAAAATGGGAACATGGAACGTGCTTAGCCTCTTAAGACCTGTAGATCTCCGGAACCTTTCGAACCAAGCAAAGAGTTACACATTAGACGTACTTGCATTACAAGAGCTTAGATGGTCTGGGAGTGGGATCCATGACACCACCAATGGTTACACTCTTCACTACAGCGGCCATCAGAACGGAGGAGAATTTGGAGTTGGCTTCCTCATCCATCGGTGCGTGAAGCACCATATCATCGATTTCCGCCCTATCAACATGCGGATATGCACGGTCAGACTTCGCACTAAGAAATTTAACATCACGATCGTTAATGTGCATGCACCCACCGAAGATAAATCAGATGACATCAAAGATCTCTTCTTTGTCGAGCTCGAGGAAGTCATCAACAACATACCGCACCACGACATTAAAATCATCGTCGGCGACTTTAATGCAAAAATCGGTAGGAGTGCAGAAAATACATCGCACATCGGTCCCAACAGCCTGCATCTAACTAGTAACAACAACGGCCAACGCGTCACCGACCTGGCAATAACGTACAACTTAGTTGTATCAAGTACGTTTTTCCCACATAAGAGAATCCACAAAATAACGTGGAGATCGAATGATGGAAGAACTGAAAACCAAATCGATCACGCCATGGTGTCCAAGAGACACTCCACCAGCATAACTGACGTTAGATCCTACAGAGGTGCAGACATGGACAGCGATCACATGCTTGTCATATTTAAGTATAAGTGCAAACTGTCATCTACGTTTAATAGACAAGCACAAAAAACCGTTCGATGAAATATCGATGCTCTAAAAGACCAAGCGTCACTGCAGAGTTACCAATCAGCTGTCACTAATTACTTAGACCGGCCCCATAACAATGAAGAAGCTTTTCCTAACATCCAGGAGCAGTGGCACGCTATGCAGTCAGCCATAACAACCGCGGTGCAAAATACCATCGGAAGAAGACCTCCGAGGCCCCGCAACGATTGGTTCGATGATCAATGCCGAAGGGTCGTCGAAAATAAACGAACGCTTCGTGAAAAATGGTTGGCTCGCAATACCAGAAGCACTCTAGCAGAATATCTCCGCGCTAGGAAAGCCACGACTAAATTCCTTCGACAAAAGAAGCGCGAACATATGAGATTATGCATCGAAAACATCAGCTTCCAAGCGGAAGTAGGAAACTCAAGGGACTGTTTTGCTAACGCCAGGAATCTCACTAAAGATTTCCACCCAAGAAGTACAGCCATCAAAGACGGGAATGGAGAGCTGAGAACAAACGTGGCTGATGTTCTCTCAGTATGGCAAACCTACTTTCAAAATCTGCTAAATCGGAATGACGAAGTTACCCCCATTAGAGCAATAGCTCCGCCAGGTGAAGAGTTCTTTGTCGAATATCCCACAGTAGAGGAAGTAGACGCAGCTATTAGTCGATTGAAAAACGGCAAGGCACCCGGTCTCGATGGAATCCCCGCAGAACTAATTAAACTCGGAGGCGCTACTCTTGCAGCAAGTTTATACGATCTCGTCGTTTGTATTTGGGACCAAGAAGAGTTGCCGGAGAATTGGAAGACCGCACTCATATGTCCGTTGCATAAAAAAGGCGACCGTCTTAAATGTGAAAACTTTCGTGGCATAGCTCTATTGAACACTGCCTACAAAGTGTTGGCTAATGTTGTACTTGCCAGACTCATCCCTTTCGCCGAAAACATCATTGGCGACTATCAGTGTGGTTTTCGTCCCAACCGATCGACCACTGACCAGTGTTTCACCATGAGGATGATCTTGGAAAAATGTTGGGAGTATAACATAACCATTCATCAACTATATATAGACTTCAGACAGGCGTATGACAGTATAAACCGCGACAACCTATGGGCCGCGCTCATATGCCTGGGAATCCCAGAGAAACTCGTTTCTCTGTGTAAATTAACAACATCCGGGTCTGTATGTAGAATCGTAATTGAAGGATCTGTGTCAGACTCCTTTGAAATAACATCTGGTGTTCGACAGGGTGATGCACTCGCGCCTTTGCTATTCAATCTGGCGCTTGAGTACGTGGTGAGGAAAAGCAACATCGAAACCTCGCGCTGTATATTTAATAAGTCAGGCCAAATTCTTGGATATGCAGATGATATCGTGCTTCTTGGCCGAAGACCTAGCGATATCAAAGACTGTTTCATACCGCTCGACCGCTGCGCAAGAAGACTTGGTTTGGAGGTGAACAGCAGTAAAACCAAATATTTAGTAACACCTAGGAACATCTCTACGGCAAATCTCGGAATTGGCGACCACAACTTTGATAGCGTCGAAAACTTTAAATACCTCGGGTCAGTTATAACATCGTCGAATGATATGCAGGCAGAAATAAAAGCCCGAATCGCTGCCGGACAACGAGTTTTCTACGGTAAATCAAAATTATTGCGATCGAAACATCTATCGCAGTCGTGCAAGCTCGCACTTTATAAAGCACTTATAAGACCTATGCTGGCTTTCGGAAGCGAAAGCTGGACCATGACCACTAACGATTGTAGATTATTATCTACCTTCGAAAGGAAGGTTGCCCGTTCAATCTTTGGTCCAATTAAAGTTGCGAACAACGAATATCGGATTCGTATGAATCACGAAATAAAGCAACTCCTCGGAGGCAGTGACATTATCGGATTCATCAAATCCAATCGAGTGAGATGGCTCGGCCACGTTACCAGGTCTCCCCAACAACGGATGATAAATAAAGTGTTCCATCAACAACCAGCCGGAGTACGTCGTAGAGGAAGACCCCGACTACGCTGGCGCGACGACATCGAACAAGATCTACGAACATTAGGATGTCGAAACTGGAGGACGAGAGCGGTTGATCGAGATGGATGGAGGGCCTTAGTGCAGGCGGCGAAATCCCTTCATGGGATGTGAAGGCCAGAGAGAGAGAGCATCGCTGACTTATTATATTGCGTCCTCTGCAATATTATAAATTTTAATCATTCACTATGGAATTAACTTCTTTTGGCGTGATTTAGCCAAATAATTCAATCGATTTTTTAATGCGATACCAGCGCCTTCGAGAAGTTGTTTAATTTGGTGATTTTGATTCTATGGCTGCGTACCAATTGTCGGGTAAAAGTCAATTTTAAGTAAATTTTTTTGTAAATTCAATTATTTTTTAAAATCTCTATAACAAACTGATCGAAAAATTTGTTCTAAAACCGATTTTTGTTGTAATAAACGATTTACCTGCCTATTGGTACGCAGCCTATATTGATTTTCAGCAAGCTAAGCCGAGTTCATTGTTGTGTTCATTCCGTTCGTTGTGTTTTTTTGTAAACCAATAGGATTTGTCGCAAATGACGATATATTTCTTCGGTATTTTTTTCTTCAAGTTGATCTATTTTCAACTTTTTTACCGAAGGAACATGGCAGGAAAGAGACGACATGATATATAATAGTAGAAACAAACAGACACTTTTTCGGTATTTTTATTTTGTAGTCAAGAACGTTGTTCATTTTGTGTTTTGATGTTTTGTTTATGAAAAACTCCAAAACTACAAAACACCAAACTACAAAAATCAAATTTTCGTTTTTTCAACGATAGGTGGAATAAAATTGTTCTGCAATTTTTTCATCAACAATGAACCCCGAAAGTAATGCTGCAGAAAAAATACCGAACGGAATGAACACCACGAACTACAACAATGAATCCCACTTTACTTGATTATTGTCCAATAGACCGAGACTCACTTACAAATATTGGGTGCCGGCCGAATTATCGTAAACAATCTATCGTTTTTAATTTTAACATGAATATATGGCAGTACAACAGTTTATCTTAGAGCGTGTTTCAATTGGTTTGAATACCGCATAAAAAGTTAAAAAGTTAAAAATTGTGGTGAATAAAAATGTCAAACTTTTTATCTGCTTCAAGAGCTGATAAAATTTTTATGTGGAAAACATTTGGCTGACAAAAATATTTGTTTGTAAACAGAAATTTGTCATGTACAAATTTTGAGAAAAATCGTAATGATTTAGATGTAAACTAACCATAATTAATTAATATATATTTATAGAGTATTTATTTTACATATTTTCTTATTTAAATTTGCTATATACGTTCATAATTACACATAACATAAGCAACCATGTTATTTTCAAAATTTTAACCAATTGAAACAGATAAAAAGTTAAAAAGTTAAAAATTATTTACCACGAATAAATTTTTAACTTTTTAACTTTTTATGCGGCATTTAAACCAATTGAAACACGACCTTAGAAACAATTTAGCGTGTGCACATTGATTTAGGCGGCGGGCCGATTTTGAGGTAAATTCATTTATTTTTCAAAAACTCTATGGCAAACTGATCGAAAAATCTGTACTAAATTTTATTTTTACCATAGTAAACGCTTTACCCGACTATTGGCCCGTAGCCTTAGATATTTAATATACCAGTATCCAAGTTTGAAAAAAATTACGTATAACAGTTTCAAGTGTAAATCAAAAATTAAAGTTCTTGAGTTTATGAAATTTTAAAGAAGTGGCACTATTCTGGTTTTCCCTGGGAATAGGGAATTGGGAAAAATATTTTCATAGCATTTTTGTCTAAATTATATTTTTCTGGCCTACAGTTGGAATTAGTTTGGTGTAAATATTTTTGAAACAAAGATATATTGGGAATTATTTTTTCCTATAAAAATTTTGTGGAATAAAAGTTTCCCAATCAATTTTGTTTCGAAAAATTTACACCAAACTAATTCCAACAGTAGGCCAGAAAAATATAATTTAGACAAAAATGCTATGAAAATATTTTTCCCAATTCCCTATTCCCAGGGAAAACCAGAATAGTGCCACTGGGGCAGAGTTTAACCGATGTTAGAAATTGGGTATAAAGTGAATGGAAATGAAGTGTGTGAAGTTATCCCAGTTTTTCATCCCAGGAAAAATAAAAATGTTCATCAAGTAACCCTAATTTCATCCCATGCCAGGATTTTAAAATCATACAATTTAGGCATGTTATATTTGTTAAAGGTAGCGAAAATTTTAGATTACCACTATTGCCATTTGCATATGGTGGGTCACCATATCGAATTTGTAGAAAATACTCAATAAAAAATTAGTAATTCGCTCAAACCTATAGATTACCTAAAGATTTGATTTTTGATTTTGACTCGTCATGGTGTCTACTATACTCTGATAAAAAATTGGATATCAGCTGTATGTAAATGAGCATATAGCAAAAACACTAACGTACGGCTAATATCTAAATTTTTATCAGAGTATAGTAGACATCATTACGAGTCAAAATCAAAAGTAAAATCTTTTGGTAATAATTTTTTTATTGAGTCTGCGGGCCAATAGTTGGGTAAAAGTCAATTTTAAGTAAATTTTTCGGTAAATTCATTTATTTTTCAAAAACCCTATGACAAAATGATCGAAAAATCTGTTCTAAATCCGATTTTTCCCATAGTAAACGATTTATCCGACTATTAGCCCGCAGCGTATGTACTCAAAACTGTTCTACCTTTTTATTTATTTAGTTGCAAGCAGTTACGATAAATTTGTCCGCTATGTGATTGTGTGTAGTATTTTTCTGTCAAAAGTATTGGAGTACGATTGCAAAGCAACTATTATGAAATTGAGTATGTATGTCGAAAAGAAATGGGATTTTCAAATTAATATTAGGCTGCGTACCAATCCAAGGGTAAATCGTTTACTACGGTAAAAATCGGATTTAGACGAGTTTTTGAAAAATAAATGAATTTACCGAAAAATTTATGCAGCCTATATTCTAAGGTTGTGCGCCAAGTTTAAGGTAAAAGTTAATTTTCAGTAAATTTTTCGGTAAATTAAATTACTTTAAAAAACTCTATGGAAAACTGATCGAAAAAACTGTTCTAAAACCGGTTTTTAAAGTAGTAAATGATATACCTTAAATTTGGCACACAGCCTAAATTATAATTATATTATTATTATTTTATTTTTTTAGGGATTCATGCTAACATTCGATAAACAAGAAATAAATAGCCGCGAGAGCCAAATACTGCAAAAAAATGGACTGAAAGAACTTAGATAACGCTATTGAATCAATCATCCAAAACTCAAAAACCAGACAAAAACAACGTCAAGAAGATAAAATTTGCTGGATATCAAGTGAGTCACATACACCCAGATAATATACTGCCAGAGAAGGTAGTGCTATAACAGTTACACACAATATTTACCATTACGCAGGGCAAGAATAAGAAACAAAAGAAATGCAAGATAAAAAATCTGTTACTCTGTTCATTTTAGGAGGAAAAATAAAGCAAAATATATACCCATTGGGGGTCAAGGCTAGTTTCAACTAGAAGTGAAGCACTTCTGGAGCAGTAGCAGAATGTATTTATACATAATTGGCAATCTACTGGAAAACCAGCCCTACAGATTTCAATAAAATACCCAATCTGTTCAACTTCTTTAAACAATTACTAGGAAGCGACCGATAATATTCATTAGTACCGGAAAAGGTTTCGACTCGAGCTCTGACCACCCCTCGATACTAATCACTCTCAGTTGTAATAAGAATCGAAGATCGAATATAAAATCGAAGGAGAGTATGAAAAGCGCGTTCATGCCGATTATTAGTTTTACTTCCCCGTCTCGAGTTTGAAAACTGCGGAGCGACAAATTTGAAATATTAAGAGCCTACCAAGTGAGGTTAAGCCTGGACCCAATCGATCGACACACGTCTCGAATAAACGTTCCCGTTTTCAATGACGACTATACAAATTGAGTAGAGTTCGAAAATTTATTCGTTGACCTCATCCACAATAATAACTAGCTGCCCAATTCACGAAAGCTAAATTATCTCAAGGCAATCTTATCAGGAGATGCACCTATGTTGCTCATGTCTATAAGCATCACCAAGCACAGCGGCTGCATCGTGATCGTTACAACCAATGTCACTTCATCATCGGCAGTCACCTTCGATAGATTTGAAGCATGTCCGTATTGGGACTCGAATCAGCCGCAGGAACAACCAACACCTTTCGCTGCCTGAAGGTTTTAGAGAGTGCTGTCACTACATGGGATATCATTATGATCAACATATATCATTTTCAACAAGCTGTGTTCAGAAACTCACAATCACATAAAGAGGCTCAATCGTCAGCGCATTCGCCGCAATTCAATCACGCCACAAGCCTGACACACAATCAACTCGTTTAGTCGTCAGTGTAATAAATTTGGGCCCCTCCATCTACACTTGAACCTCGATTATCCGGAATGAGTGGGACTTCCCGGATAATCGAAAATCCCGGTTAATCGAATGATTTTTATTTGAACTAAAAAAAATCCCGGTTAATCAGATGAAATTCACATTAACCAAGAGAATAAAAAATCCCGGATAATCCCGGATAATCGAAGTTCATGGATAATCGAATCCCGGAAAATCGAGATTCAAGTGTATATATAAAAAAATAAATTCCTGTTTGTTTGTTCCGAATGGGCGTCTCAGCCGCTCAACCGACCGCCATGAACCATGTACAATTTGCATATCCAAAACCAACCTTACGATATTTTGGAAGGGGCTGGACCCCGGGGTCTAGGGGCTGCGGTACAAATTGTTTCGAAAATTTTAATTTTCTTTAAATTTTTTCACGAAAATGAGTTTATGGGGCTGGTTATATGAAATTACTGACATTTTCGAATCCGAGGGGCCCAGCCCTGGATCAAAAATTAATTTTTACATGTATAGATACAATTATTTGATTATTCCAAAATGACTTCTCAGCCGATCAACCGATCGCCATGAAATGTTTACCATGCACAAGTTGCATGTTAAGAACCAATCTTACGATATTGTGAAAGGGGCTGGACCCCGGGGTCTAGGGGCTGCGGTACAAATGTTTTCAAAAATTTTAATTTTTTTACGAGAATGAGTTTTGGAAAGGGGTTATATGAAATAAGAGACATTTTTGAATTCGGGGGGTCCGCCCCTGAATCAAAAATTCATTTTTACATGTAACGATACAATTATTTGATTGTTCTGAAATAACGCCTTAGCCGTTTTACCGATCGCCATGAAATTTTTACCATGTATATGTTACATGTTCAGGACCAAGCCCACAATACTTTTGAAGGGGCTAGACACCGGAGTTTAGGGGCTGTGGTACAAATTTTTTCTCAAATTTCAATTTTTTTAAGGTTTTTTGACGGGAATGACTAAGGAAAGGGGTTATATGAAATTAGTGACATGCTCCAATCCGGAAGTCTGCCCTGGATCAAGAATTCATTTTTACATGTATAGATACAATTATTTAAATGTTCCGAAATAGCGCCTTAGCCGCAAATTTAGACACCAAAAAGGATATCTAGCGTGCGATTGTTATACACAAATCATACCTCTACTATAATTGATTTAATTATTCAAATTAATTTTATTAATTTAAATTTAAGACAATCTTTCATCACTTTAACTGAAGACAAATCTCTGAACACTTATATTATCCATACTAATAATCCATTTTTACTGGTTTAACATGTACTGTTTAGTGATATCCTATTTATCATATCCTGTTTTGAAATGTACCATAGTCAGCGAGTTCTAATTTTCACATAACTTCAGAAATAATTAACATTCTATTTTAATCCACTATTGCAACCGGCGGCTTTTAATGAAAATAGTAGTTTCATATACTAAACGCCAATAGTTTATTACTTTATTTAGCTTATTACTTAAATAACCAATGATTGTTTCATAAAATCAATTCTAGGAAAGGTACTAAAAAATATTGTACGTATAAACTTATTTACTTTGAAAAGTACTAGGTAACGTTTTATATTTGAAAATAGCATCTTCTACAAGAAACATCCTTGGATTCAAATTATTGTACGTGTAAAATTGCCTTAGTTTGAAAAAACTTCTTTTGTTTTTCGAAATGTCATTTTCAACCACAGTTCGCGGTAAAACCTATCGAAGTGGACGTAGTTTTAATCGTTTTGAATAAATTAATATTAATTTGTGTTTCGGATGCCGTTGTTCTCGATTAGTTAGCTATATTGCAATAAAATAATTGTTGGTGATTATTTTCCAGGTATATTTAAGTTTTCAGTTTATAAACGTGTTAATCTACGATTACTTTTTCATTGTAGATAACATTTGATTTTGCTGAAAAAAAAATTCCGTAAAGACATTTTCAAAAATCGTTTTGATAAATTAATACTAATTTCTGTTTTGAATGCCCGTGATTCCTGATTAATTAGCTACACGTTTCATTTTTGCTTAAAAATGCCACCGAAAAAAAGATCAATTGGGCAGGTAACTGCAAAGTCGAAGAAGATTAGAGCCGCAAGGGTGGCTGAATTAAGCGAACAGTATGAAACATGACTTTCAAACGTTCGAAGCAGGATGTCTTCTTCAAGAGCTGATGAAACAACTGAACAGCGTGAAACACGACTTGAAAATGTTCAAAGCAGGATGTCTTCTTCTAGAGCTACTGAAACCATTGAACATCATGAGGCCCGGCTGGAAATCGATCGATTACGATATGGACGATTAATAGAAACTTTTAGAGGTGATTTAAAGTTAGCAGCATTCAATTACGAGAAAAACTATCATTACAATGTTTCAATTGACTATGATTACAATAGCTTACGTATCCGGAACTACTGAGTTATCCAGACATTTTCTACAAAATTTTCGAAAATACAATTCATGCTTATATACCTCCCATTGCAACGCCGGGTAACTCAGTTAGTTTAAACTAAAGTTCAATCTCGTGCGTGTAGAAAGGTTATGTTTCAACTTGCTCACAGGCCACGAATCCCGAATCGTCATTAACCAAATCTTCATCCACCTAAACCATCATCAGCTCAGTATCATCTCGGAGAGCACCGCATATCGCATTGAATTATCAAATAAACCAACCAAAGTCATGAACAATGGGATCTGTACCAGTCAGGTGCTCGTGTCCCGTTCACTGGGATCGTAATTCGATTCAACGCTTTTTATATCGGTCACAGCCCTCGCTCTCGAGAATATTACAGCCACATCCCAATCCAGCGCATCTCATTATTATGAAGAACTACTACCTACTAGAAGCTGATATTATTTGAATGCTTCCATACTGGTGAACCTTTACCGGTCGGTATCCATCAAGGGTACCTCTTCGCCGAAAACGCGAGATTCACGACGAATATGGTCAATATTATGACACCGTCTACAATATACTCAGAGTACTTAGAGAAATCGATAATCTTTCTTGTCACACAATATGAGTTAAAATATGAGCGGTGTTACGAATCGTCACATTATTGCAACGAAGACGGAAGATATATAGTCTTCCTGCCATTGAGTTAATTGCAATCCATAGGAAAATAATGGCCCGTCGTTGCGAAGGCTTCGAATTACGAAAATGATATTCGAACAGCCACCAGCTCCATGTATGATCTTCCCGGCTATTTATTGCCTCCCACAATCATCGCCAAAAACATGGTCCAGAAGTGGGGGTACGTAGCATATCGTGGAATGAAGATGTTGCACTTTCAACCGCTGAAAGATAGCTCACCTATCGAAACGGTTTACGTTCGCTTGAAGCTGTCAGTATCGACCGCTAGATAAATCATTCAAGGATCACGGTAATCTACGATTTTTCGGCTGCAGATACTCCTCTATAAAAGCCTATACAGCAATGGTATATTGTCGTGCAACGTTGGCAGATTAGTCTCTCAAAATTTCTATAATGGCACAAAGACAAATGTCGACGATTACAACTATGCGCCAGCGTACTCCTCGCCAAGTTTATGCATACCATCGATGAATCACTCGACGTACCACAAGTTCAAATGTACGCATGATTCGCAAGTAGGCCTGGTTTGGGTACTCCAGTCAATGGAAAACTTTCGTGGCCATACGGGTCTGGTAATTTTTGGATTACCTTCAGCCTATCAATTGGAACTACAACCAATCACAATCCCGCCCATTGCGTGAATTTTTCAGAAATACGATCTTCTCACGCGTTTACTGTCTTCACAAACTCATAGTACAATGCTACATAGTGGTCCGTAGTTGATGTTTAACTCATCTATGAAAACACTTTTGGATTCTGAGAATCAAACCTTTGTCAGCAACTAATTTCTAAGCTCGCATCGCAACTTCTCATCTCTTACAAAAGGTCATTTGACAAAAGGTCATTTAACATTTACTCATTTGGAGCATACAAATGCATATTATAAATGAGTAAGAGTTGCAGGGATAAATTTAACAAACAAATATATCGAATGTGATAACACAAGCGCATTACTTAAAGCGTACCTCTGCACAAACGATAACCAACAATAAAGAAAGTTCAATAAATTATGATTATGATTACAAATTTTATTGCTTACAGCTTCCTTGATCGTTGGTGGTTGCTTGTATCGAAAATATAAGTTTTTCATAAAAAACGTTAACTTAATCAAATCGTCATCGTCTGACGAAGAATTTTTTGTTCCTGAAATTAATTTTGTTATACAATTTTATTTTGTACTAAATAATAGTAATAAAAATAATTTTTACTCTATAATTTGCAATTTCTTTTTCTTATTCTTTAACCAATATACAATTTAGGATTAGATTTTTATTATATACGAAAAATCATTTCATGTATCTATCCAATGCCTAGTTATGCCACACACCATCTCTAGATGTGGTTTCTAACAATCTTCATGACGTTGCTTGTAGCAATTTTTCTCCATGTGTCGAGGATAAAAATAGACGTTCATGTAAAATGGAAGATCGCCATACATAAATATAATAATCTTAATATCTAACTATAAATACGAAATGTGTGTTTATAAGACAACAATGAAACCTTGGCTCGACGGTAACGATATATTGATAAAAGATAAAAACCATAAATACATTATTCAGTTGGCTGATGATGAATTTAATTAGCGCGATGAGTCGTAGACAATATTTCTAAATAACCCACTAGTAATCGAACTGTGTGATGATGTCGTCTTTATCTATAAAAAGTGAGTGCAATAAAAAAAATTTTATTGGAAAATAGCTTTTGTGTTGACCCCCAAATGAGAAATGATAATAAAAAAAGTCTTCTGTTGTTTGTGTTGAAGCCAATTTGCCCGTTTAATGGGGGTTTAAGTATCTCTTAATGATTTTATGAGAATATATGATTAAAATAGGCGAATGAGTCGATGTACAGCTTCTCATCACAATCTATGGATAAAAATATACGACTGGATTTGAATGTAGTAAGTAAACACAAAATTCAAAATTGTCCTTGACAACTGACCCGAATGAACAACACGCACTTTTATCCAAATCGAGTTTGTACATATCCGTTTCTAGAGTTGCTGTCGCTATTAGCTGATTACGCTTGTTAAAAATTCTACACTGGCGGTCATCATAAACTACCACTTTATCATTCTAAGCCATCTGACCCACAGAAAGTAAGTTCGTTGATAATTCAGGCACATACATTACGTCTGCTGTAACAGTTGTTTTTTACAGTCAACGATAATGTCCAGATTACACGTTCCCTTACAGTTGAATGGCATCTTTTCGTTGTTAGTCATGATAACTTCTTTAGATGTTGACAATCGGGAACAATTTGTAATAATTTGCATATTATTTGTCATACGCGATGATGCGCCGGAATCGATATACCATTCCTCGTGAATTTTTGTTTCATTCACCGCAAAAATTGATAGCAAAGCCTGTTTATCCTCTGCCTCCTTTTTTGAAGAGGAAACTTGAATTTGTTTGCGAAATGACCGATCTAATTACAGTTGTAGCATCTTGGTTTCAACCGCTTTCTATTTCCTTTTGAAATAAACGCTGTATTCACCGAATTTTTGGTATCACCGTACTCACTAATGAGTAATTTTGATATTACGTACTCCCCTTTAACCTTCGTTTCAGAACTTTCCATGGCCATAATCATTGGTTGAAATTTTTCTGGCAAACCCGCAAGCAAAAAAGTGCCAATCCATTCTTCGCTGACTACAAAACCAATGTCGTTTAACTTTTGCGAAGCACAGATGATTGTCGTTATATAACGCTCCATTAACGGACAATTTTAGAGTTTTTTGTTAATCATTTTTCGCATCAAGGCGATTTTATTCGACAGTCCGTCATGCTGGAATACTTTTCTTAATTTTTCCCACACTTCTTTTGAAGTTTCCAAACTCCGAATATGAACATAAATACTGAAATGCACGCACATAATGATTTTTGATTTTACTTGTATTTCCCGCTTGGCCTTCTTTATTTCACCTGCTGTCTGGTCTTTATTTTCGATACAACACCACAGATCTTCATGCTCAAGATACGATTTCATGGCAAATTCCCATTCATTATAATTTTCACGTCCCATTACTTTTTCTACTGGAACACTATTCGACGCCATGACTTGTTTTAATTTTCGAATTTTTTACTGACAAGCTTTTTACTTTAAATACTTTATCACTCAATTAACAAGGATTTTTTTTACTTGATTCCACAATAAAAACTGCCAGAAACCTGAGCCCACATGGGCCCAACCTGTTGAAAACAGATTTTTGGTATGTGGAAATAAAAACACGGCTATCTCTTGTTATGATTAAACCAAAAGTGGTGGCAGTGAGTGATACATGCCGGAGGAATGGCGAAATGACAAATAACTCAGGCAGCAATGAGACAAAAACAATCAAGACTGGGAATACAACAGTACGAAATTTAGGAGCTAAATCACAAAATTCACAAAATTCGAAACGGGATAATAAGTATCAAAAAAAAGCGTTAGTACTGTCTTATTTAGAAGAACGACGAGCATTGGAGGAATTATGCGCAAAGGAGGAGCGAAAATTCTCGAGGAAAAAATGCGTAGATTGAATGAGCAACGGGAACGTGACAAACAATATCCGGAGGAAAAGCAAAAGTTTTTAGAATTATCAGACCGGTCTAGTAGCATTTCTGACGAATATAGTTTAAAACATCGAGTGCAACAATGGGTCAATTCGGTAGATCATTCTCATGATGAGAAAAGTGTAAATGATAATAAAATGACGTCTTCAAGCTAAGAAGACAAACAAAAAATTTTCCGGGTCTTCAAAATCAACGAAGTTGCAAATGAAGAGCTGCCACACTCCCGATTCAAAGAGGTACAACCAAACTATTCTACTGACAAGTGCACCGGTGAAACAGATCACTTGCCGGTAAATTAAATCGAGAATTTACTGACAACAAACAAATGGTGTTTCCGGACCAGATAACAGGAGCAATTTATTTTAAATCAAATTCGTTGAATACTCAAGAGCAAATAACCAGCGGTTGATAAACAACACATTTTGGATCAACAGCAGCAAGATCCTTCGATAAATAGGCAAAGTGCGTATACAAGGCAATGTCTAAGTTGCCCGAAAAATACAAATCCAAATAAAACCGATTGGAACGTTCAAGAATAACAATGAAGCAGGTGACAATGAAGCAAGTTATTTCAAAGGAGCTACCATCATTTTGTCGCAGTCGGTCGGAGTAGCCTCTATGTTTATATCAACGTATATACACGTACAACACAGTTATGCGGGCTGAAATGATAAAAACATCGAAAGATGGGATGACGCGTGGGATGTGGTGAAACCATATGTATATTTTCCACACAACGTACCCCATTTTATAAAGACATTGATGATGCTTTTTGGGCAATCTGACGTCGTGCTCGACTTGATGATTGAAGCGGATTGAGCAGATTGAAAAAAGGCCACCAGTCCATCCAGAAAATTTAGAAGCGTTAGTTAAATTTTCAATACACGTGCAACACCTTTGTACAACAGCAATAGCGTGCTAGAACGAGGAACATCTGAACAACCCAACACTGATGCAAAAAATCGTTCAGAAATTACCTGCACAACTAAAATTGCAATGGGCCGAATTCAAGGTCAAATCGCAATCTTCCAACCTACGTTGGTGTATGTATACATATACTTAGCGATTGGTTGAGCTCAAATGCTGAAATGGTGGGCTCATTGGTAACAATACTTTCAGTACAGCTACAAAAGTATTACAAGTTTGAAAGACAGCAAGGAAATCAAAATAGACAAAAATATGTCATCAAGTGGAAACTAAAGCTTCGAATAATGGCCAGGCCAAGCTCGAGGAGGCGGCTGTTGCTGCACACCTATTGGCAGAATGTCCTAAATTTAAAAATATGACAAGCAGTGAAAGATGGAAGATCATACTAGCAAATGGTCTGGGTCGAAAATGCTTCAAAAGACATCAGTTTAGGACATGCAAGCTTCATGTAAAATGTGAGATAGATCGATGTAAAGGAAGCCATCATCAATTGTTGCATAATACCGTAGTACACAAAAACTACACGGAAATAATGTTGCGCTTTCCCAAACAGCTACCCTATGGCCTTGCGGCGACTAGCCTGTTTGGAAAGGAAACTTGAAAGAGAGCCAGCTTTGAATGAGACAATTAAAAAGATGTTTAAGGATTATGAGGAAAAACGGGTTTGTTCGCAAATTAAGCAAGATTGAAACGATGATGATCTGCATAAGCGAACAGGGTACCTACCTATTTTCATAGTTACCAATCCGAATAAGCCAGGGAAAATTCGATTAGTGTGAAATGCGGCTGCAGAAGCAAACGGAATATGTTTAAATTCCGCTTTGTTGAAAGGGCCAGATTTATTAGTTCACATGGCTCACATTATGCTGAGATTTCGTCAACGACGCTTTGCTCTAACAGGTGGCATAAAAGAAATGTTCCATCAAATTGGAATATTAGAGGAAGATCAAAACTCGCAACGATTTCTCTGGCGCGACGAAGGAAAAGAACAACAACCGGATGTTTATGTCATGAGAGTAATGACATTCGGGGTAATATGCTCGGCACAATTCGTAAATAACCTTAAACGCAATGAAATTCAAGGAAGAGAGCCTAGAAGCGTCAAAGGCGATCTGCCATTCATTAGGTAGACGACTGGCTCGACAGTTTCTCGACGGAAGAAGAGGCCATAAAAATTGCCAAAGAAGTGGTTCGAATTCATTCACTTGGTGTGTTTGAAATGAGAAATTTCATTTCAAATTCTAGACGAGTATTACGGGAGCTGGGAGAATCTGAGCAATTAATGGGCAAGAGTTTAAATATTAGCGTAGAATCCGATGATGCAAAAGTGCTCAGAATGTGGTGGTCAATTACAGATGATACTTTCTACTATCGTGTAAAGTTCAATCGAATTGATAATGAGATCATCGATGGAACAAGAAAACCTACAAAACGGGAAGTTTTTCGAACTTTAATGATGGTCTTTAATCAGATTGGATTGCTAGCCCATATCCTTGTATTGGTGAAGATTCTTCTTCAAAATATATGCCGAACAGCAGTCAAATAGGATAACCCGATCACTGATGCACAAAATCATCGATGGAAATATTGGACTAATGTATTACCCGAACTAAGAAAGTTAAAGATACTAAGATGCTATACATCAAGACGAAATTTAAATCACTTGAACCGTGTTTGTATTATGAACCAGAAACAGATTGGCCTTTTCAAAGGCTACCAAAGGAAAGCAGTGAAATAGACGAAGAATTGAAACCACAATTTTCAAATAATATACAAGAACCATCGGTATTAATTCCAGATATCGAAAGCTTTTCTAAATGGTCAAGGCTAGTATGGGATATTGCATGGGCACTTAGGGCAATCAATAATATGAAGACTGACCAACAAAAATCGGAGCAGAACTAACCTGTGATCAGACTCAAGAAGCTGAAAATGAGTTATTACGATATGTATAACTAAAAGTGTACTCTGATGAAATTTCATGCTTAAATAAAAGATAATCCATCGAAACCATTCTATAAAACTAGTTCAGTCTTTTGGCTCACACCATTTTTGAATGAAAATTCAGTTTTACGAGTTCGAGGTAGTATATCTGAGGCGGAATATAATTCAAAAAATTCAATTATTCTACCGAATAAACATCATATAACTCATCTCATCTTGGCCGAGTACCACGAACGGCTTCATCATCATAACCACGAAACTGTTGTAAATGAAGTTCGGCGAAAATATTACATTAGCAAACTTAAGAGTGGCACTGAAGTGAGTCAGAGCAGACTGCTAAAAATGTAAAGTTGAAAAAGCAAAACCAAACGTTCCAGAAATGGCTTCTTTCCCCTCAGCAAGACTTACATCATACACTGCTTCATTATCATTCATCGTGATTGATTATTTAGGACCGATGGAAGTTACGCAAGGCTATCGTGCAGAGAAACGTTGAGTGTTTTATTTGCATGTCTATATAGCTGAACGTGCTATCCACTTAGAAATTTAGCACATACTCTGTTAGTACGTCGAGAAACTCCATTAGCAATTCAAACGGACAATGGAACAAATTTACATGGGGTGAATAATAAATTGAATCTACTACGTCAAAAACTGCACCCAGATGAGCTACGAAATAAATTCGATAAAATACGATGGAAATTCAATCCGCCAGCATCTGCACATATGGGCGGAAGGTAAAAAATATCTGACTGCGGCAATGCCAACACAGAATCCTAACGACGAAGGACTCTGATATTATCTAATGGAAGCTGAAAATATTATCAATTCAAGGCCGCTGACCTACATACCGATTGAACCAGGTGAGATTGAAGCTCTCACCCTTATTTTGGTGAGATGTGTTTGTTTATTAGAAACTAACTTATTTCTTAACATATGCTGGTCAAATTTAGTATGCCCATTTAATTTTGGAATTTAACAAATATAGATTTGATTTTTGAGGCATCCACTTTATATTGGATTGATACATATTTTTTTAATTGTTATTTACGTATACGTATTATAGCTTAATTTAATCTGGCTTGGCAATGAACATTTCTTACAATGTAGAATTCCAATCCAGCTAGATGCGGAAACAAAAATTACTGGTAAAAGATTGTCGAAAGCAGGCTGATGATTATTGATGAACCTGCCAGCCCGCGGGCGCCCGAATTCATAAAAAAATTTAAAAACCCGGACTTTTGATAACCAGGATTTTGAAAAGCGGGATTTTGAAAAACGGGCACTTGGCCCCACCCAATCTATTAATAATTCTACAAATAATTTTCATCAAAATGTACACAACTTAAGAGAACGATCATCTCGCATTCGTCGATGTCGACATTGCCTACAATGGTCGAAACATTATGAACTGGAATAACACGACATTTCAAAAAGGGGGTGCTAGATAAGAAATGATGCCTACAAGGGTTAATAAATATAGTAGAAATATATACATTATGGTTAAAAATTCTTTTTTTCTCTTCGAGCGCTATTACAACACATTCCACTTCCACTGTGTGTGCATTACAATTTTCTCGCGTTTATATGTTGTGCATCAATTGTTCTAGATCTAGATTATTCCATTTATTGCATATATCACTTATTTCTAGTGGTAAATCACTTATTCGCGAACATTCCAGTCAACAACTCCCCCGACTTTCCCTTAAGTCATGATTAACGCCGTTTTTAATTCCTGTATTCACCATGACTATGCCATATGCAATTGCTTTCGCTAATCCAGTGTTCCCCTCGAAAGGGAAGAAACTGTGAAATGAAAATATAGCTTGCATTAGTTTAAGTCGAGAGCTGAATTAATTATCGCTTATTAATTGAATGTCGCACGGTTGAATGTCGCGTATTAATATAGCGAATGTGTTGATGGTTGTAGTATCATTTATTTTGCGAATAATTGAGTTGTTACAAACTTAACTCAAGTAACTGATCTTCCAAGAATGTTTTGCATCGACTAACAATGTATTAGCTGTGATACCTGTGGTATACTCTTTTTGCTTCAGTTTCCGACGAATTCATCATGTTTGCGGCACATAGGTAACTCTTAAAATAAAAACAAAAATAATCTTCCCAAGGCCGTTTAGACACTATTTTAAAACTAGTTTAAAAATTTATTATACGTATACGTACATACATATTTTACATAAAATATATTATTTACCTCCTTATTTAAAAATTTGAATATTAATCTTACAGTTTATGCACAATAACCGGGTTTTCTAAATTCCATACTTTTTCAATTTCCTTATCACTATTGATCAAACCTTCTAACATTTTGGTGTTATTAGTTCTAGAATATTTATCTAACACATTAAAAATATCACATATAGGTACAGCCATATTTAAATTAGGAAAAATTGTATCTAAAAGTCTTAGATTTAAAATCGAAACTCCAATTAAATTACCACATTCATCGAGAATTGGGCCGCCAGATTGGCCTGCTTGAACTAATGCATTTGTAAACATTACACCCCGTTTCCATTTAACGATGTGCCCTTTGTACACCGAAGGGTTCCATTCCTCGCCTACGATCGAGAATTGTGGAAATCCAACGGAATAAATTAATTTATCAGTCAATTTATTCCGATCGTAATTTTTAATTTCGGCAAAATTTGTATCACTAATCGAAATGCTTGGCGGTATTTCGAATAGAGAAATATCAAATATTTTTAAATCTTTACCACGATTATTATAAAATATAATATTTTCTATTTTAAATTGTATGTCCTTATAGTAGCACATAATATTATTGTTCTTGACATCGCCACTATTCAAAATATGCGAACATGATATTATAAACCGTTTATTATTAATTCGCGCAAAGCATCCGGTACCAAAGAAATTATTATTTTTTATTAAAATCGAATAATTTTTTAATTTGTTATAAATTGAAATGTCGTTATTTATATTTAGGCAAACCGATTTACTAGTTTTGATTAAATTCAATTGGAGCAGAATATTCTCGATGATGTTATAAAAATTTGCAACAAATACAGCACTAAATGTATCGTTTAAATATTCCAGGCTATTTACAATAATAACACCGATTAAATTATGCATCTCATTATAGATCGCTTGCCCAATTTGATTGTAGGGATTGTTTAAATCCACTATAAATATATTACTATTACTGTCGCGGAATGTATTGCTGATATATCCGGACGCGATAAAATTATGAAAAAAATCGTAATTAAACGGCGTTGAATGCGTTATTATTTTATCCAAACAATTAACATTGATATAATTCAATTTAATATAATTATCGTACAAATTTCTCATTATTAACGTATAATCGAAATTTTCTTGTAAGGAAAACAGCAGAAACGTTGATAAAAATAATTCATTAGCATTTTCAGAAATTTTAAATTTTTTTAAAATTGTTCGGGCCAAATCTACTGATACATTTTTCACGTTGTACACGGAATGCAGGTAAATCTTTTTCGAATCTAGTGAGTTAGTCGATTCGTAAGTCGTGTAAAAATTAAAATCATTATTTATATTTATAAAATATGGTTGGTAATTTTTTAAACTATTTAGCATGGTTTGGTGTGTGCCAAGCGTATGGAAATTTAAGATGCTGCCATGTGCGAGAATTAACTCATTATTGATTAATACTGCAGGTTGTTTGCGTGATTCGTTTTCTGAGGAATGTATAAGAACATGTGCGGTTTTCAGCGTCATCTGAAATGAAAATTAAATCATTATCATCATTAATTTCTTATTTTCTAATTCATTAACAATTCAATCTATTACATATAATTTTACAATATCGAGCATATACCCCCTACCCACCCACCCCCCCCCCCCCCCCCAATGGGGGCCCTAATTTATTATATTTAATCAGTAACTTTAGAATTATCCACCTGCTCATGAACAAACTTTAACATGAGCCCTAATCCTTAATAAGCCCACACGGAGTTAGATGCAAATCTGATGGACCTCTTCGCAATCTTATAGGCGCCTCTAATTCTAGGAAAGCCCAAACAGTTTGGGAAAGTTTGATGAGAATTCGTGGGTTGTAACTTACGATAAATTCTTCAAATTCGCAAACTAGGTTACTCAAATGTTCTGAAACCTACGAATTACCCACTTGACAGGGGCTAGTCCTCCTAGATAAGCCCAGCTGGAGAATTAGCAACAAGTTTGATACTTTTATTTACGAATTTTATTTTCCTGGCTTTTCCTTTTCCTATCCCATGGAGAGATTTGGCCGCCTCATTATCGAAAATACTAATTATCTTCGGATTAATGGTTGATTGGACCGTTGAATCCTGGAGGCATACTGACATGACAATGGGGGATATAATATCGCTTCTTTGAATTTTTACAATTTCTTTTCATCCAAATTTCTACTAGCCCAAGCAATGAAGCAAAGTTTGATAAGGAGTTATTTTAAAATTTGTCATTTGTTCCAAATTAGTTCGTCAGTATTTTTAACTCCAGTTAAGATCAAGCTTACGACCCTTCGACTAAATGGCAAACATTTAAAAATAGTATTATGCGCCAAAAGATTTGGTATCACAACCAATTGCTTAAACTATATAATATGTACAATATGTTTCGTTTTCATAAAAAAAAACGCAATCAATTAAGCTGGAGGCACTTAAGGTTCAAGAATTGAGTGACATTTTCATTTAATTTGTTACTGCTTTTTTTTGCTTCAAGTAGTGAGAATTAAAATTTGTCGCGACATTTTGGCGATCTTCGTTTTATTTTGCAGAAGAACAAGCATATTAATTGCCTATCAATCAAAATTTAATAACAAAATTGAAAGTGTAAATGATGTCACATAAATAATGTATAAATAATATCCGACTACAATAATGAAAAATAACTATTATTTAATAATTTTTTCAAAAACAATAAATGCGAGATACGAAATCATCATGAAACTAAATTGAGTCGTCGCCAAATAAATAAATACAAAATGAAAATGTATTGAAATTTTCGCCACGCCAAGTTTTGATTGATTGCAAAAATAAAAATACTAGTGTTATGTATATTCACCTTATTTTAACGTTTTAAATTTAAAAAAAAATGTTCGGCAAAGTATGAAATTTCAAAACTTTTTATTTTGACGTACAAAATGACATTTAAAAGTTGAGCAAAAATCTTAGGCGACATCTTGTGGTTGGTATTCAAAATATGCTTTATAATTTTAGAGCTAACGACAGTAGCGGCATATCTTTTTTTCGGCCAGACAATTTTTTTTCTTAATTTTAAATCCACCGTACAAATGTGTATATAAAACATGACAAATGGTAATGTCTTGCGGATTTTAACGGATTATAGTTAAATCGGAATTCTTTTTGAAAAAGCATTATAATTTGATAACTTATAAATTATATACCATTATTTTATTCTTATTATAGTTATAGTGTTATTTTTCGGACGAAAACAAACCTAAGTGGTATGCATATGAATATGTTGGTCCGAAAACAATAGACAAAATTATTGAAGAACTTGAAGGAAACTAATTACCAGATTTATAAAATCGGTTAATATTTTTGATTATTATTATATCCATTTTCAGGCCGGCGATCACGATTGTGCACGTAAATATTGTGTACGAAAGAGAATCCTGAAAAAAACAAACGCCATTAAAAACTATGGTTATTTACAGACACCTTTATGTAAGGTGGACTTATATTAAAGCAAAAAAAAAAGTTTTCTGGCTAGAAAAGGGATATATTATTTATAGAGATATATATTCTAAAGACTAACTTAACACTTTTATTCGTACTTAAATTACAATGCTTTTTCACTTAGGGGTTCATCGCAAGCGGCCCTTTGTGCTGAAAAAGACCGCTGATGTTAAAACGCCAGTTGGTGGTAAAAGCGGCCGTTGATGTTGAAGGGGTCGTTTATATTAAAAATGGCCTAAAATGTTAAAAGCTGCCGTTGAATTTGCATCAACTGCCGTTGGTTTAGTGGCAACCGTTAAATTTTACGTGGCTGTTTAATATTGGTATTGTAGTCGCCTGTTGTCGTTTTATTCTTTAAAGTCCTCTAGTTGTATTCATGTTGTGTAAATATCGTAATTAGAGTATTAGATATTTTTACCAAAGCCTTTCTTGGAGGTTTCTTTAGGATCTCTTCAGTTAATAGATCAAAACCTGGTGCTTTATTATATTTCACATTGTTCTTGATTTCGTTGGCTATTGAATTGGGGATTTAGGTGTAAAATCTTCAATCTAGTGTATTACGTTTTCGTCAAACCTAAGTTTGTTGTTCGTGTGGTTGAAATATATTTTTAAGATGCTCTCCCATCCACTTTCCTGACAGTATGGTTCCGCACTATTAGCCTTTTAACTATTTTAAATAGTACAGAAGCTCAAATTAACTATGTCAATTTTATTATAAATGTTTTATGTAAAAATAAGGTATGTATTTTCTTTAACTTTGAAAATAAGTTTTCTTTAAGTTTGATAATTTAATGTAAATTATTATTCCTCCGCTAAAACTTAAATTATTTGTAATCTATCGATTAAATATCTAGAAAGATGAGACCGGATGTGTATTGGAATCCAAAAAACCAAAATCCAAAAGACACAATCCAAAGATTAGGTTTTTTGGATTTTGTCCTTTTTGGATTTTGCAACTTTGGATTTTGTCTCTTTTGGATTTTGGAAGTTTGGGTTTTGGTTTTTGGATTGTGTGTTTTGGATTTTGATTTTTTGGATTCCGATACACATCCAGATTTCGTCAAAATCCAAATAAAATATCCAAAAACCACAAAATCCAATTTTTTTTTAAATCCAAACGATAAAATCCAAATAGGACAAAACCCAAATGTGAAAAATCCAAAAGGTACAAAACCCAAAAATTGTATACATATTCAAAACTCTTTCAACTCGATTTTTTTATGCCATTTCTACGCCGATTTTTTGAAATTCGACTTCAATAGGGATTGAAGTAGGTCCTTTCTCCCTTCACTTATAAAAGATAAAGATTCCCTCACATATTAAAGATATATTTTAAACAATAAATCCAAAAAGTTTGTATTTTTTTGTTTTTGTTTGGATTTTGTTCTTTCTGGATTTTGTTTCTTTTGGATTTTGGAGTCTGAAGAAAAGTACGCACAAATATTAAACTGTAACTTCTAAAATGGCTGTCACAAAATCCAAAAAAAAAATCCAAAACGGACAAAATCCAAACTTTTGAAAAAATCCAAATATCGAAATCCAAACAAAAATAATCCAACTTGAAAAAATCAACTGTGAGAAAATACGGATTTATTTATTTTTTATGCAATTTACAATTTTGCAAAACCGCACACCCCATTTTGAGCATTTTGTGTGAATTTTTAAAATGAATTGCTTACAATATTTCGTTATGCTAATTTCATTATGTATTTTTACTTTGGTATTTAATTTTATTTCCTATTTAATGTTATTTATTTTATTTAATGATTAAATTTATGAAATTTTCTCCCCATGCAACTAATGTTTAAATTTCTAAATAATACACATTCACCTATTCTTTCCGCGCGGAAAATATTTTGATAATGTTTGGATTTTGTCCATTTGGATTTTGTCCCCTTTGGATTTTGTCCATTTGGATTTGCGTTTTTGGTTTTTGGCTTTTGGATTTTATTTTTTGGATTTTGACACAGATCCTGTTTTGTTTGTTTTGGAAAAGGTTTATTTTATTTTGGAAAATCCTATATAATAAATGAAAATGGTACTTTGATCATATATATAAAAGTAGTTATTTTATAATTTTTTTTACAGAAAAAATGTTTTGTATCGAGATCTTATGTGTAACATGTCGGTGACTTGTAATTGAAACAACAAATGTCTACATATATTTTCTAGTTTTTTTCTCTCTCTTGCATTTACATCCCATGAAGGGATTTTGCCGCCCGCACTATGGTTCTCCATCCGTCTCGGTCCATCGCTCTCGTCCTCCAATTTCGACATCCTAATACGAGTAGGTCCTGTTCGACATCGTCACGCCAGCGCAGTTGGGGTCTTTCTCTACGACGTACTCTGGCTGGTTGTTGATGGAACACTTTGTGAATCATTCGTTGTTGTGGGGACCTTGCAACGTAGCCGAGCTATCTCACTCGATTAGATTTGATGGAGCTGATAATATCGTTACCTCCGAGAAGTTGCTTTATTTCGTGGTTCATGCGAATCCGATATTCATTGTTCGCAACTTTAATAGGACCAAAAATTGAACGAACGACCTTCCTTTCGAAGGTAGATAATAATCTATAGTCGTTAGAACACATGGTCCAGCGCTCGCTTCCGAAAGTCAGCACAGGTCTTATAAGTGCTTTATAAAGTGCGAGCTTGCACGACTGCGATAGGTGTTTAGATCACAATAATTTTGATTGGGCGTAGAAAACTCGTTGTCCGGCAGCAGTTCGGGCTTTTATTTCTGCCTGCATATCATTCGACGGTGTTATAAGTGACCCGAGGTATTTAAAATTTTCGACGGTATCAAAAGCCGTGTTTTAATATCAGAGCACTATCCGGAGCCAAATGGCAATTTTCTACTGAAACTGCAGCTATCATTCACTGATGTCGCTGTACTATAAAAATTAAAACTAAATTTATCAATAAAACAAACATTTATCACCTGAAATATACTAATTGACATTTATGCCCGGTTTACATAAGACCAACATTTTTCTTCTGCAAAATGAATAAGATATAACATTGACTTTTTGCACATGAGAGACAAGAAAAGCAATATATCCCAACAAAATTTTGCAGAAGAATTTTTGAGCAAAAATGATCATAAAAATGAAAATGTTGCCATAAAATATATTCGATCCGAGTATTATTATGGCAACATTTTTAAAATCAACAAGAAAAAAAATTATTTCGCTATTTATAAATGTTGAGGATTCATAATAAAAACAGACGCCATAGATAAAAATGTAAATTTCGCATTTGAATTCATTGAAAGTAAATTAATAATGATCCTATAAAAAAAAAATTATGCCATTACTATTAATGTTTATTTCTTTCTGGCACATTGATTATTTTTATATAGCTGATTCTCTCTTATTTACCTGCAAAAATTTGCAGAAGAAAACAATTTTCTCATGTAAACCGGGCATTATTTTTACATGACGTTATAAACAAGAATTCATCTTGCTGCGTTTTAAATTTTTATTGTAAGATTTAGTTTCTAATGGTTTCAGGGGTTTACAAAATAAAAGCCTTTTCAAATTTCCCATTGAAATGGATAGCGCTCCTGATAGCGGCTCCCGATAAATAGGTAGAGCAAGATATTTTTTATCGAATTTTAACTAAAAAGTTGAATGAAAAATCTTAGTTTAGAGTTAAATAAATTAATTATATGCAATAATAGCGCGCTAAATATAAGTTTTGACATAGAAAATTGGCTGCTCCGGATACAGCTATCGGGCGCTAATAAAAAAACACAGCAAAATTTATCATCGCCAATTTCGAGATTTGCCATGGAGATGTTCCTGGGTGTTGTTAAATATTTCGTTTTTGTACTGTTCACCTCCAAACCAAGTCTTCTTGCGTAGCGATTAAGTGGTATGAAACTGTCCTTGATGTCGCTAGGTCTTCGGCCAAGAAGCACGATATCATCTGCATATCCAAGAATTTGGCCTGATTTATTGAATATACAGCGCGAAGTTTCAATGTTGCTTTTCCTCACTACGTACTCAAGCACCAAATTGAACAGCACAGGTGCGAGTGCATCTCCCTGTCGAACACCAGATGATGTTTGAAAAAAGTCTGATACAGATCCTTCAATTACAATTCTACATGCAGATCCAGACGTTGTTAATTTACACAGAGAAACAAGTTTCTCTGGAATACCTAGGCATATGAGCGCGGCCCAAAGGTTATCGCGGTTTATACTGTCATATGCCTGGCCGAAGTCTATATATAGTTGATGAATGGTTATGTTATACTCCCAACATTTTTCCAAGATCATCCTTATGGTAAAACACTGGTCAGTGGTCGATCGGTTGATACGAAAGCCACACTGATAGTCGCCAATGATGTTTTCGGCGAAAGGGATGAGTCTGGCAAGTACAACATTAGCCAACACTTTGTAAGCAGTGTTCAATAGAGCTATGCCACGAAAGTTTTCACATTTAAGACGGTCGCCTTTTTTATGCAACGGACATATGAGCGCGGTCCCAAATACATACGATGAGATCATATAGACTTGTTGCAAGTGTATCGCCTCCGAGTTTGGGAGGGAAGAGTTAATTTTAAAATGGGGCGCACTAAATTAAATGCTGATGAAAAAGCCAAAATTTTGCAACTATGGGCAAAAAAGTACACACATTCACAAATTGCAAGATTAATTAATTAAGTGTAGCGAAACAATTAAAAAGTTCCCTATTCCGAAAATTAAACGGTTGCGAGAAAGGTCGCCTCCGGTGAAAAGCGGACAACTTCTGTTCGCACAGATCAAATGCTCAGACGACAGACATTTGGCGCTAAAGCAAAGGTTTTCCACGACTTTAGAGTTGAGGAGAGAGCTTGCGACAGCAACAACCGAGATTATTTCAGGGCGTACTATCCAAAGAAGGCTGAATGAAGTTGGCCTCTATGCGCGACGACCTGCGGAAAAACCATTACTCACAGGAAAAATGACAGCTGAACGACTCAAATTCACAAAAGAACGAAAAAACTGGACGCTCGAGGACTAGAGGAGAGTCATGTTCTCGGATGAATCCAAGTTCAATATTTTTGGACCCGACGGAAGGATAAGTGTTTGGCGGCGAAAAGGCGAACGGTATTAATCAGAATGTATTTCGCCAACAGTAAAACATTCACCATATGTTATGGTCTGGGAGCCATAACAGCCTTTGGAGTAGGATCACTATGTCTTCTGGAAAGTTCAGTAAACGGAGAAAAATAAAAAAATAAAATCGAAACCTGCGTAGTACCGACTATTGCGAGGACCTAAGACAATACATCGACAGTTCACTCTTCCAGGACAATTCAGCTCCATGGCACAGGGCACGCATTGTAAGTTATAGATGGTATCTGTGTCGTAAGAATGCTTTATTTTAGTGTCTATTTTCTTTAGGTAGCCAAATTTAAAAATAGCTTGGGGATTGAGTCACTACCCTGGCTAGGGAATAGTCCTGCCCTCAATATTATTGAAAATTGTTGATTCGTCATGGAGAAAAACATCAAAAAATATAAGCCGAAAAAAGTCAAAGAGCAGAAAAAACTCATAGAAAAAGTCTGGTTTGAAGAAATATCAACTTTAGTATTCAATACCGAAAATGATTAAAGCCATCATAAAAGTGAAGGGCGGTCATTAATTATTGATTTTAAGAAGTGTAATTTTTCTACACTCATAATTTTTTTTTGGTCAAATGAATTCTTTTACTTATGTTAATCTTTATTTTGAATAAAAATTACTGTTGTTAACAACAAACTAGTTTTCAATTGAAGTAACTTTGTTAAAAGCACTGTCTGTGTAGAACCACCAAATTGGTACGAGGTAGGGGAACTATTCCGTGTCCCAAGTTATGTATGTTTAAAATGTCGGATCAACGTTTTTATATATGTTCCATATTTAGAATAGTGTAGAAATTATGTTGATAATCATAATTTAACTTTGGCGTAAGTGTAGATGACGTATAAATCGCCGAAATCGGATAAGAAGAATTTTTTTTGTTTTAATTTCTTTATAGGATTGTATATCTATCAGTTTTAGTAGGAGGTGCAAGCCAAAAATTTCGGAAAAATCACATTTTCCGGGAAAATTTTCAGTTTTTCAAAAACTATTTTATTAAAATTTTTTATATTTCATTCGGTTTTTTTTCATTCAAAAATTAAAAATCTTCGTTTTTTTTTATCAAATTTTAATTTTAATGAAAAAAATCGAATTACACTGTCATTAAACAGGTAAAAATTACATTTTTGCGTTATACTATTAAAAAAATTTGATTTACCCGAAAATTTTTCACTTTTTTTTATTTTTTCAATATTTTATTTATTTTTATTAATAATAATTGCTTCGCCAACCTTCCAGACACAGATCGAAGAGTTTTTATCGCTCTTATCACTTCTTCTTATAGTGCCACAAAGGTTAAAAAACTCAACTTTTGTAAATATAAATTTGTTTTTAATGTAATTTTAATTCGTTGTATACCTTAGAGGATGGGGGCTGCCCCCAAACCCCCGCTTTTCCAGAATTTATACAATTCTTCAAGTCTCAAATTTTATTTATAATTTTAAACTAAATAAAAAAAAAAAAAAAATTGAAAAAATTTCAAAATTTTCCTAGAAAAATTTTTAGCTTGCACCTCCTAAAAATGATAGATACACGATCCTATAAAAAAAAAATTAAAAATTTTCATCTTACCTGATTTCCGCGATGCGTATACGTCATTTTACACTTTAGCCTTAACTTTTTTGACAACTACTTTTAAAGCAAACAGCGGCATTACCAAAATTTACTAAAAAAATTTAAACCAAACAATCCAATGGCGCAGGGTGTACATGAAGATTTTTAACATGATCAAAATGTGTTTTTATAAAACTTTAAAATTCTGTGCAAACCCCTTTGATAAAAAATTGTAACGGCACACCACTGCTTATATGAAAATGTAATCATGATTCAAAATTTTACACCTTACTATTTACATCGACATCTTTTGGCAAGAACCAAAGTTAATAATCAATAATACGCATTTCACTGCATCTCTTTCTTATAAAAACATTGATAAATCATAATCATTATATCGAACTCTGTTTCACATACACAATTCCTTATCAAAACACATATAAATAAAAGCATCTATCTATTTTTGTGTGGGAAAGTGATATATATTTTTTCTTTTCACATATTTTTGTCGTGGCAATGTTTTTGACATTTTCTTGCTTTTTCAATCAGTTTCAAGTTTTTATGTGAGATTGTGTGAAGTGAAAAGAAAAATTATTTTTTTTGGTGAAAAATTGACTTAAAATTAATACCAAAAAGTTACAAATTATAGAAATAAATACTTTTTAATACAATACGTATTATAATAATAAATTTCTTGTGCCAAATGTTAATAAATTATATTATAATAGTAAGTAAACTGAGAGATTTTGATGTTTTCATTTTTCGTGGCTTTGAAAAGTTTTTTGAAAGTACGTCACATTACGTTGATTGATTTTTCCATAATTTTTTTTATTTTTTGCGTATTGTCTCTATTTGATTGCGATAATTGCGATTTTTAATTGATTTGTATAATTTGGAAGTTGATAATTGTGACTATATATTAAATTTCATGAATAATTGTCGCCGAAGTAATTAAAATTCTATGTGTGAATTATAATATTTACATATTTATTTTTTTACTTTTTCATTGTCGTCTGTTGTGTGTGGAGAGTGTAGAGAATGAAAAGTGACCTCAATTTGTTTATGCCAGAAAAGGACGAACTTATGTAGAAAAACATCGAAAAAATAAACAATTCGTTATTTATTGCCTTGGTATCTTCTTGTTAGTGATTTGTTGGTGGTTTTGTAGTGATAAAATAATATTAATATCAAAGATGATTCAGTTCAGTTGGATATCAATAAGTGTACATTATACAGCTATATAAAATGCCTTAATAGTTTTTGTAATCTGCAAATGATGAATAATTGAGTGGAATTTCCAGTTGGCATTCTATTTAAAGCACGAAGGAATATCGGAGTGCTTTCAAGGATTGTTTATTGCAGTTACTCTTCTGCATGCACGTAGATGAAGTATTGGTAAGAAATTTCAATTACCGATTTTTTTTTTAAATTTTGGAATCATTTGTTGTACGTCTTCCGACTCCGCCAATATATCAGTAATTAACGAAGACAATTTCATTCAATTCGGTTGTCTGCTGGCAGCATTTTGCAACAACTCCTCTCTGGCAATTACCTCTCAACGAGTTTCTCACCTGCACTCTTTCTTGACCTTTATCCTTTCCGGTCCAACTGTTATTCTTCTAGTTTAAATTTTTTATTACATGTTCATCTTGCCGGTGTACCTAATACTTCATAATCTCTGATCAATTGGTTTATTTCTAAACTAATGGGAATACTTTATTGGCTGGATTCAAAGATGTCCTGGCTACGCGTACTTTGACACAACAAAGTTCTTTGGAAGTCAGAAAGTTGATCCTGGAGAGATATCCCGTCGCTTGTTTTTGTTTACTCTTGAACCGAGTTCCACGACACGTGGCTATCAGTGATATAATTTGGCCTAGATCGGTCAAAAAGCACAAAATCATCTGCATATCCAAGAATTTGGCGCTTGGCCTGACATTGGGCGCTTTCAGGGCCCCCAACAATTGGGAACATGTTGAGTAAAATCGTGGCCAACACTATAAAAATGTTTAGCACTATGAAATTTTTAAATCAAATTGGCGATGATTTTACTAATCATGATAGGAGAGCTGAAAGCGCCCATTAACTAAGCATTGCGAGGTTGTTATCCATTTTGTTTTATTATATTTATTCGGACTGTTTGCTCAAGACTGTTTGCCTTGGTAAAAAGTATTAGTTACTAACTTCAGATTGTGAGTGCGGGTAAAATCTCACAGTCGTGCAGCAGGATTAAAATTTGGAGTGCCTTGATGCCAGAGTTGGTCTAATTTTGTCAAAATGTATTTTTAAATTGATTACAAAATAGGATTGTGATATTTTGTTTGGATAGTGTTGGTACCCGGAAGCTTGAAATCGATATGGAGTACAAAGCATACAACAGTGGTCACAGTACTATGCGGTACAGAAACCGCGTCAGCCCATCTCATACATCGATCGATTAATGTTGTGTAGTGAAATAGGTAATCGCTGAAATAGGTAATGGATCAAACTAGTAGCATGTAATAGATGTCGCCGAATGAATTCTGATTTAAAATCTCGTCGAAGTTCAAAATCTCGATCCAAAATTTTTGTTCGGTATGTATGAATATGTATCACATTTACCGCGAATAATTTTTGGTGTTGTGGCTGCTTGCAGAATTTTACAAATATTTAGATGCTGGCTCATCAGCGTCAGTATCTATTGAAAATTTGCCCTTGAAATATAATCTAAAATTAATAGATGGCTGGTAGTTATTTCATTTACTTCATCAGAGATGGTCACCATATCCCGATGCGAATTTAAAAATTCGTAAAATATTGGTCATAAAAAATGGTATTTACAACTAAGTTTACAATTTCGAGCATTTCCACCGTATTTTTAGGATTGAGTCGACTGGTTGAATGAGATCGAGATGAATTTCCAAGTTTGCCACGAGAATTTGAACGCGATCGAGAACGTGGATTAGTCAACGATTTAATTTCTAACAGAATTTGAATTTAAAAAAATGAAATTCCGTAAGTTAGACGATGAATTTTGAAGAGACGTGACTGACGACGAAGAACGGAACAAGTACCAGAGTTATTAATTGCGTTTAAACTATTTTAGGTATCACCTCTATCATATTGTCTGTACGAATCAGGTTTGCCAGTTGGGCTTTTTTCACCTAATGTAAGATTCATTAAAAAAAATTTAACTGAGACAACCATTCTCCCAAAATCGAATACGAACGGGAACCTCTAACTGCGCAATATGTACACCAGCTAATAAAATAATAATCAGACTACTTTCTTGAATTGATCCTTCTTATAAAGATCGCATAGAGAAGACAAACCGAACCTAGTAATGAATCCTGTAGCCTAATTCTCGATACTATCATAAACTCGTTATTTATTGAAACCAATAAGAATTAGTTCAAAACAAATCCGCGTGAAATACAACAAGTGACGCGTATTCCATTCCGCTTAAAAGAAATTCTAACGAGGTATTTCGAAGGTGAATCCCACGACAGGGTCGCAGTAATACAAGTGGGAGTACTCGCTGAGCAAATACAGCAGAGAAGTCGGACGAAAATTTGTCATTTCCGAAGTGTCATCTTTCATATGTAAACGTCGAGAGTCCATGGGAACAAACCCTTTACTAAACAATGTTTATCTAAAGCAGGGATTTCAATCTCTCAAATGTTAGTTGGACTTATGATGAATAAACCAACAAGATTATGCCCGTAAACATGAATTCGGATAATGAGTACCTATTCGTCGACACCATATTTGGCTCAAACTTGTGTCAAATGTGCGAATTAAAAAAATCGACGAGACCGAACCTTGGACCTTATTTTTTTTACTAATGAACCAGTTTTATTAAAAACAGAAGAATCACCAACACCTTTCGAAATTAATGATATTCACCACAAAGCACTAGAAATAATATTGGAAACCAATGTGAATAACAGGTTCCAAAATTACTTAAATCGGAAAACATATTACAACTTCAGAAAGGCCAATTCGAATAACTTATAACAATATTTTTAGCAAATAAATTGGAATGCTGAATTTAACAGCGATAACAGATGTAAACGTGAAAAATTTTTACACAAAACTAAAGGAATTCATTTATTCATTCCCGTGTCTATGAGCAAACCGAGCAAATATCCTCCATAGTTTGACGATCAACTTATCAGTCTTAAAAAAAAGTCAAGGCTTATAAAGAAAACCTCAAATTGTGTTCCCAGGATAGTAAACAGAAATTTACTGCATATAACGAAAATTTTGAATCTTATTTTGAACTGAGATACAGAAACTATATTCGCAATCTAAAGCATAAAATAAAAAGCGATCCCTGATACTTTTGGAAATTTTTTAAAACCAAACGCTAAACTTATGGTTACCCAGCCTGGATGAAATTTAATGATCAAAAGTCTTGTGATCCATAGGTCAAAACCAACATGTTTGCTGAGTTTTTCCAATCTGTTTATAAAGCAAAAGACATTGATAATTATAAAGAGATTCAACCACTTGTGAATATAGTACATTCATATTTACCCACACATCGAGCCAGAGGACACCCAGAGAGCATTAGTAGGATTCGGAGAAGGATGTGGTCCTGATGGTATTCCGGCTTCATTTCTAAAAAAAATTCTAAACATTTGGCAATTCCTCTAAGCATTTTGTTCAATCAGTCATTAAAATTGGCAACTTTTCCACAAAAGTGGGAAATAACTAGAGTGACATCTATTTTCAAAACTGGATCTACAAATTAAATACCACCCTGGTGGCAAACTGGTCAGCATGGTTGCTCCAGCGACCGGAGGTCCCAGGTTCCTTTCCCGGTGGTGACAAGGAAAACATTTCACGGCTGGTTTAGGATCAATGAATTAATCACTCCTTATCCGAAATGAAAGTATGATTATGAAACCTCATAATCACAATATCAACATGGTTTTATGCCTAAAAGATCAGTATCCACAAATCTCATAGAATTTACTAGCTATTCTACTAAAGAAATTGATAAGTACAAACAAGTTGACGTAATATATACCGACTTTGCAAAAGACTCCATCAGCCATTGTAAAACTTTGGAACTTATTTTCAAGTTCGGAGGCTGGTTCAATTCCTATTTGAATAATCGAATCCAATATATTGATATAGGAGGTAAAACATTGAATAGAATACAAGCAAGCCATCGAGTCAGTCGACGATGCCAATAAACTACAGGAAGATATTATATACAAAACCAATCTTGTTACACAAGGCTACAAGATAAATGGTGTACTCCTTCAGGTAGTACTTGAAACTAAAGACCTAGGGGTTAGTTTCGTTGGAAACATGATCTTTACTAAGCACATTGAGCTGTGCATCGCTAGAGCGAACTCCATGATCGGTTTTGTCAAACGTTGGACGGGTGACAATTTTGATGTGGAAACAATTAAGATCCTGTATTGAACCTACGTTCGATCCCAGCTGGAATATGCTGTAAATGTGTAGTTGGTGTCCCTTCTACGAAAATTATATCCAAAGTATTGAGAAAATTCAAAAGAAGTGTTTCAGACAACCACCATATTTAACCAAGTGCAAGACATACAACTTAGATTAGACCTAATCGACGAATCGGATGTGCTAAAGTCAATTAGAATAAAGGTTCCTGGTAGACAACTAAGAGATCATGATTTCCTCCGCTTAGATAGACACAGAACCAACTATGGCGATAATGAACCAATGAAGATGATGTGCAAAAGTTTCAATGGAACTAACTATTTATTTGATTTTTGTTTAACTAAAGATAATTTTAAAAGTAGGTTAGGGCAATTTTATGCCTCTCAGTGATTTTTACTTGTTACTTTACTTTTATATTTCAAATTTTCAAAACCTTCGCGGATTTATTTTATTTTGTATTCTTACATTAATATTTTTCAAGTCAAATTTCGAGACTTGTTTCAATATAAATAAATAAAATTTATTTATTTAATAAATAAAACATTTTTAACGTTAAAATAATATTTGTACCAATGAATGTTTAAGTAAGTGATCAAGATCCCGGTGCTTTGGCACTACACCATTTTTCCAATACCGCTAGCCTACTTCTGGGGTACATTGATTAAGGACCTGTGAAAAATATTATTTACAATAAAGTCATCAGACTATAGAATCTTAGAGTCCCGGAATGTAGTAGTGATGGCTCCTGACCTTAACTATCCCACCTAAATAATTAATAACTAACTACTTTTCAGAACCTAGCTAACGTTAGGTTTAGAAGACTACGAGATGGTTTTTTATCTCGATCAGATTTGACAATCGATTACACCGAAAACAGTTTAGTGCCTACCTATCTTTGATTTTTAAATTGTACATCAAAATGTTCGAAGTCTTCGAAGGAATTTTGACGTACTGGTTGCCAATATTAATGCATATAACACAAGGCCCTCGTTTATATTTTTGAGTGAAATTTGGATTCACACTAATGAATTGTCTTCATATAATTTAAATGGTTATAAATTGTACGGTGCGTGCAATTATTCGTATAGAGCAGGTTTCGTATAGAGCCGTCTGTTTTGATTCAAATTTAGATTGCTCAGTTAGTGCCCATAACTTACCATCAGCCGATGTCATAAAGGTTGAGTGGAGATTTTCTTCTGATTTATATGTCTTTTTATGCATCTATCAGTTTTGGGCAGTATTAGGTCAAAAAACCTGTTTGTTTTTGGAGACATTAACATTGATATTCTTGGATTTCCAAGCAACAGCATTGATTATCTAAACCTTATGTCCTGTTTTGGGCTTGAGTCATTGATTGGTACTCCCACGCGGGTTACTGCTTCTTCTTCAACGTGCATTGACCACTTTTTAGCTAGACTTAGGTCTAATGATCTTTCAGGTATAACAACATCGGCTGTGGACTTAAAAATTTCTGACCACCACTTGATTGAGATACGGTTTAAGGCTTCTCATATACTGGTACCAGGATCTAATTTGAACCAAAATTCCACGAAAAGTAGAAAGAAACCGAAGCCGCTCACTATGGCACATTTCAAAACAGGATGTAATAAAGCAGGACATCACAAAACAGGACATCACAAAACAGTACATGGTACGGAACAGGACCGATTAAAACAGTACATCACAAAACAGTACATGGTACACTAAAGTACATGGTACAAAACAGGACTGATTAAACAGTACATCACAAATCAGTACATGGTACACTAAAGTACATGGTACGAAACAGGATCATATTTATTGAATACGTTTAGTATTTAGGATATTATCAAGTGGATATTTGCCTTCACTTAGAGTAATTAGACAGTATTACTATATAGAATTATAATTGCTTTAAGTTATAACAAAATATCCCTTCACCTAAATATATAAATAATATATTTATTTTATTTATATATATATATATATATATATATATATATATATATATATTTATATATTATTTATATTTTATTTATATATTTATATATATATATATATATATATATATATATATATATATATATTATTTATATTTTATATATATATATATATATATATATATATATATATATATATATATATATATTTATTTATATATATATATATATATAACTTAATTAATTTTTTGGAATTAAAAACCTGCAAGATTAAGTTATTAAAATCTTAAAATTGACTATTAACTATTTTGTGGTGTTTTTTTAATACGTACAGTTTTGCGATGTGTTCTTCCGCACCATGTACTTTAGTGTACCATATACTGTTTTAATCGGTCCTGTTTCGTACCATGTACTTTAGTGTACCATGTACTGTTTTGTGATGTACTGTTTTAATCGGTCCTGTTTCGTACCATGTACTGAAGTGTACCATGTACTGTTTTGTGACATCCTGTTTTAGCACATCCTGTTGTGAAATGTGTCGTTTCGTATGGGACCCGAAAGAAACTCAATCTGTTGTTATATGAAAGGTTGGATCATATGGACTCCAGTTCATTTTTAACATCGACAATCCATCGCTAGCTCTTGAGGTATTTTTGGATAATATTTTAACTATCTTGGAACTAAAATCAAACGCCTGCAGCCTTGGATCTCCTTTGATCTTGCGCGACGTATTAATAAAAGGAATAAACTGCGGTCCAAGTTAAATAAGCGTCCTGATAATGCAGTACTTCGTGATAGCTATAACAGAATGTGCACCATAATTAATGTAGATATGAAAAAAGAAAAGAAAACCTATTATTCTAAGCGTTTTTCCGTTAACCGCGGTGATATAAAAAAAAAACTGGATTTTAGTGAACGAGATTCTGACTCGTAAACCTAAAACGTCACTAGTCAAATCGATTTTAGCACAGAACGGAAAACTTCTTACGAGTGATCTTGAAATTGCCAATGAGTTTAATTGTTATTTTTCTAGTGTTGCTAAAGATTTACAGGTGCTAAATTTGACTCTAGCAACACATCATCTAGTTTCGATTTGTCTTTTGATTTCGGTCCGACAACGTTTTTTATGACCCCAGTATCTAGTTATGAAGTTTTTTCAATTATTTGTGCTTTAGAACCTAAATACTCAATTGATTACGTTGGCCTGAGTAATTATATATTAAAAGCCATTTCTGGGCATATTAGTCCCGTTCTTGCACACATTTTTATCCTTTCCTTTGAGTTGGGAGTTGTACCCGATCGACTGAAACCAGCAACTATAATTCCCCTTTTCAAGAATGGTAATCGCCTTGATAAAGGTAATTATAGACCTATTGCCTTGCAGCCAGTAATCCTAAAAGTTCTTAAAAAGGTAGTTAAAAATAGGGTTTCCAGTTTTTTAGATCAAACGGGTGTGCTGTGTATCCATCAACATGGTTTTCGTCATGGTATGAGTACCGAATCGGCCTTGTGAGAATTCCTAAATACAATCAACATTGGTTTAAATAAAGGTAATAGTTGCGGTGCTTTATTTATTGGTACAGCTAAAGCCTTTGATATGGTTGATCACAAGCTTCTGCTATCTATTATGTATGATATAGGATATAGGGGAGTGGCAAATAAGTAGTTAGCATCGTATTTAGATGGTAGATCGATGAGAGTTAAAATAAATAAATGATAAGTTAAGCGATCCAAAATTTATAGACGTTGGTCTATCCCAGGGTTCAGTATTAGACCCTCTGCTGTGTCTCATTTATACAAACTCCGTATTTAAATTGAATCTTCATGGTTATTCTACCGGGTTTGCTGATGACATAGCACTGGCTTACTGTGGGAATTCGTAACAGTAACGTTATTTCGATGATCAATTCTGATCTAAAAGTTTTACTCTCATGGTTCGACAAGCATCACCTGATCTTAAGCCGGAAAACTTTTGCCGTGGATGACTAATCACAGCAGGTATGAATGTGCGTCTATTGGTTGCCACTCTGAGTGCTTTGATATCGAACCAGTTGACTCGTTTAAATATCTTGGTGTTCACTTGGACACTTACCTTAATTAGAAAATGCATGTTAATTCAGTCAACCAGTATCTGTCATCAACTGCTAGAATTTCTACCTTCTTCGTGACTATTGTCCTCCGTCGGTTCTAAAAATAGCTTACCATGCCCTAGTTATGGCTAAATTGGAATATGGATTGTCATGGTGGGGTGGTTGTTATGCTGCTACTTTGTATCCTTTATATGTTCTACAGAAAATGATTTTGAGAATATATCTAAAGAAACAAAGAACTGAACTATCTTGGAATTTATTCTTTACGACGAATATCTTGCTGTTGAAACATTTGTATGTTTATAAGTTATTGAGAGTTTTTTTTAATCGAAGTGGTCAACAAATAATGAGAAGCGATTTTCGTTACAATTTTCGCGGTAACCATCAATTTCTTTGTAACATCCCAAGATTCTTCAATGACCACTTCCGTCACTCTATTCTGGTCGCTGCACCAACCTTTTTTAATGCGTTACCAATTTACATTAGGATCATTTGAAGTCCTTTTTACCTAAAGTTAAACAATGGCTATTTGAAGCTGTTGATATCTCCTTTTTATTCAGGGTTATTACATAAAACTTGTTGTATTTAGTCACATATTATGAAGTTGAAATTTAGTAGAAAAAGTAATAGTAATGGTAATGGTAGTAATAGTATTAATATCCTAGTCATTTTATTGTAAGCTTTTATCACATTTTATTCTCATTTTAAACATTTAATTTTGTAAATATTAGGATTATGTTGAATTTTTATGTATTACGCGAATTTGATTCTGCCGTTTTTTCGGCACAAAAATAAATAAATAAATTTTTGACGTTTCTAGTTGTTTGTGACACAAACAATCTTGACCATATGAGAGGATTAGCAGGAATGAATCTGCAACGACTCTGAACACCGGAAGAAGATCAATACAAGAGTGACAAAATTTAATAGTTATTGATTGTTGATCCCCTAACAATCGCGATTTTATTTGAGATTACTGTATGTATGATTCAAAAGAGCTCTAATATATTGATCCGATACTATTTAATAAAAGATAATGGTTAGGCTAAATAGTTAGTCTCTGTAGGGAAATTTAAATTCGTATATTCCCCCTCTGTAGAATTTATGCCAGAAATATTAGGTACGCTGAATAAAATTCCATTTTAACTCTACTCAAGAGAATAAATAGAATATATTAGATTATTAGTTAAGTATTTTATATATTTTTATTTTACGTGAAATAACTTATCCTGTTTTTCCATTAAACATCGATAACACAGAATCATTAATGAAAGTGTCAATCATATCTACGTATAAAAAATTTTGTTTCATCCAAAAATTTGTGTGAAAGTACCACTTTTGGAAATCAAGAACTTGACTCTAAAACGAGACGCCAATAATGTTATCTCTTACGAGTACAACTAAAAAAACACTCAAAACACATTCGTCCATATATCAACAACACAAAGTTATTCGTATTATTGCGATAACTAAATATTTAATATCTACGGCCAGTTCATTCTTACACTTTAAATTTATTTTTCAAGTGATAATTAATTTTCTTCATTATAATGGAAACGAATTAAAATTCAAAAATTATTTATTTAGATAATGATAAACTAACAATATTTCAATGTATGTATTGCACAATTATTTTAAACCGGAATAATTTCAATTAAATTCTATTTGCATTTCGATTTAAGTTTTAAACCGAATAATTCTGATAAAGAATTATTTTGTATTTCAACATTTTGTTTAAATGTATTAAACGACACCGTTGTATTTATTGAGGTCACATATCTCTCTATATCACCAACCTACGTGTTAACCATAAAAGGATGAATTGTACATACACAGATAATATTTACAATATCGTAAAATCTGTAAGACGATGACTATAAGATCTTTTTAATGCATATAGGTAAAATATTAATTATTTTATGGAAACCTTTTCTAATAAAATCTAATTCGATTCCTACCCTTTCAGAGTACCATACACGTTATATTTTATATCAAAAAGTGATATATAACGCTTTAAGATATATTACATTCATCTCCTAATGTTAATATTTGTATCAAATATTTATAGTTGAAAAACTATTGATAATTTGTAATGCAATTTACATCGTAACCTGAACTTATTCGGTTACAAAAGAAACAACCGATAACAATTTTTTAACTGAATGTGATTAATACTATTAGAGCAATATTGCTTCTAACTTTTCTATCTATCAACGCTTTGTACAGATTCAGCTTAGTGGCCAGTGTTTAATGTTTTGAGTGCAGTTATAACTTAAAGACAAGAGGCTTTCCGCAGTCGGCTCTTCGTTCCTTCTAGAACTTAACGACCAGTTCTAAAACCGTAGCACCGTGGCCTTTCATCGGAACAAAAAAATGAAATAAAATTAACGAAATGTAGTATTATGAATACAGTTTCCAAAATACCCGAAAAATGAATACCCGGTTATCGTGTAATTATTTTTTGAACCACCCTAGTAATCCGAAATAAAGACAAATAAATACAAAATTCATTTATTAAATAAAACAAAAATGGTGTAGAAAGAATTCAATCGTGTTAAAATTCATTATTCATTGCAAAATATAAAATATTCAAATAGGTTAGGTTAGGTTAGGTTTCAGTGGTTGCTATCGCACACTTAGGCCAATTATGGCCCATTGTGATACTACAGGATCCGACATCATAAGCTCCCTTAAACCCGTTTAGTACTATTAATATAGCGTAAAAGATCTCGCACATTACAGCGTTCAAGATCACAGAGGCTGTCCATGTTTTATTTGCCCAAGTAATCATGTCTTCTGCCAGCTAGCGCGGTACACGAGCAAAGGAAGTGAACAAGAGGCTCCTCCTCCTCGTCCCTGCAGCTTCTGCAGAAGTCATTTGCATCCAGAGCCAGCGTTCTCGCATGATCTCCGAAACGGCAGTGCCCGGTAATTATACTTACAATTCTACCTAAATCATACTTACTCTGTGTGATAAGGATCTCGGATCGATTCAAGTTCAGCTCAGGCCATACTTGTTTCGCTACCCTGCCAGTTGGACTGGCGATCCACCTGGCATTTGCCAAGGCAACTGCTTCCCTGTGGCTTGCTGCTTTCAGCACAGACATAGGCCTTCCTGATTCCAGTTGGAGAGTCGTACCGCACCTTGCTAACTCGTCTGCCCTGCCATTTCCCTCAACGTCAGAATGACCCGGAACCCAGACCAACTGGATATTGAAATGTTCACTCATCTCGTTAAGAGATGTGTGACAATCAACGCCACTCTTGACGCCAGGGAAACTGAATCCAGCGAAAGAATGGCTGCCCGACTGTTCACATAGATAGTAATATCAGTTAACGATATTACATTATGCTTCAACCAGTTCATGACCTCTTTAATCGCTATAACTTCAGCCTGGTACACACTGCAGTACTCGGGCAGATGAAACGATAAACTTACATTTAATTAAATGACTACGGAGTTTTGTTATCATATTCCTGGCAACTAAAAAGACCCGTTCGCATGCCGTTGAGGTAGGGTTTATTGTTAGGAGGGCTTGGTATAAATTTTCTTATACTCTACTTCTCATTCCTTTCAATTTGACGAATTTGAAATTCTTTTCAATATTTGCGCTCGAAGCTGTAAATTTGGTAAATTTAGTTGATGTAAATGAATTAAGGGACTTCTGTAACTCATCGTAGGCTGTTTTTTTTACAATCGCGGTTCATGTCATCAGAGGAGCTAGAGCTATCCGATTTCGATATTTCGTTCTGAATTTGATATGGATTTAGTCTATTTAAGGCGGATTCAGTGTTGTTTTCTTTCGTTCCTTCCTTCCTTCTGAAATTTTTTTAAACCAATTTCATTGGTTAAAAATAACGTTTTTTTCTTGTGAAATTTTTTATCACCTCAAATTGGTTAAAAAAAAATCAGAAGAAAGGAAGGAACGGAAGAACACAACACTGAATCCGCCTTTATTAATTGTTTAGCAAGTAGTTTTATTGTTGTTTTTGATAAGTACTTACCTTAAAAATCGGTATTTTTTACATGCGTTCCATGATGTAAGAATAATAATAACGATATTAAGTTTTTTTTGTCAACTGACGTGAATAATTCCTAAAAAAATCCTAAGTAAAAATTTCGTGTGTGCAGTAGTGGTTATACACAAAAAAAAACATTTAGGCGTAAATAATTTTTTAAAAAAAATTCAAAAATTCTACCCAAAAGTAAACATATTGTATAATTTTAATATGTATATCTCCAAAATCCACCGTACCAGTACGTTTAAAATACCATTAATTATAAAACAATTAATAATGTGATGTAAAAACATTATAATACCGGGTGTTTCTTTTAAACTGAGGCGATCAAATATCTCGAAAAATAGCCACTCTACGGAAAAAATGTCCATAATCAAAATTTAATCATACCGCGGGGGAAATACATTAGTGCAAAAAAAATAGTCCCCACCCCCGGCTTTGTAGGTGGGGCGGGGGTAACTTTTAAACTAAGATAGGAAGCCATATTTTTTATTGCAGATACGGATTCTACGACTAAAAGTACGTATGATTTGAATGAAATATTTGGTTCGGTTCATGATAGATGGCGTTGTAATCGACGAAATTCAATTTTTTCAATTTCTTCTTCTTAGAACACACGCATTCGATTCTGCAAAACGTTTGAAATAAAAAACATCACGTTTTCATTGGAAATACTCGAAATTCGTCATCAAAACAATTTATTCAGTTTTGTAAATCACATTTAACGTTTGTGTTATTTCTTATCTTCATGTTTTTCGTAATTGCAAAATAAACGATAAAATACTTTAGAATGGAGCGTTTAACTGTGCCAGAGAAAAATGAAATGGTTCTGGTTTATGGAGAAGCTGGCAGAAATCTTGAAAATGCTGTTGCTATTTACGCTCAACGTTTTCCGGATAGGATTCGTTCACGTGCTTCATTTGGCCGTACTATCAAACAATTTATTACTGCTGGAAATGTTCAACCGAAAAAGGGGACCCGTAGAGCAACAGTCACTGGAGAAAATAATGAAATTGCTGTATTGGCAGCAGTGGCTCATAATCCTTATGTTAGTACACGAGAAATAGTTCGCGATTCCGGATTGTCCCTCACCAGTGTTTGGAGAATTTTAAAACGGCACAAGTATCATCCATATTATGTGTCTTTACACCAAGATCTTCATGGCGCTGATTTCCAAAATCGGGTAACTTTTTGTCAATGGTCACGTGAACAAATACAACAAAACCCCAATTTTTTTCGTTGCGTAATGTTCTCTGACGAATCGTCTTTTACAAACCATGGAACGGTTAATCGACACAACATGCATTATTGGAGTGTTACAAATCCGCACTGGCATCGTCAAGTTGAATATCAGCGTCCTTGGACTGTCAACGTGTGGTGTGGAATAATTGGCAACAAACTCATAGGCCCCCACATTATTGAAGGCAACTTGAATGGTCAAATGTACCGAAACTTTTTGGAAAATGAACTGCCAATATTACTTGAAAATTTGAGCTTAGAAGTGAGACGGAACATGTGGTTTCAACATGATGGTTGTCCTGCACACCATTCGGTGGTAGCACGTGAAATACTTGATCGTGATTTCAATGGTCGTTGGATCGGTAGAGCTGGTCCGATAAATTGGCCCGCCAGATCACCAGATCTTACTTCGCCAGATTTCTTTTTGTGGGGCAATCTCAAAGACAAAGTTTACAAACAAGAACCAACAACCCGTGAGAACATGATTGAGCGAATCAGAAATGCGTGTGCTGAAATTCAACCAAACACACTTCTCAGTTGTGTACAATCATTTGAAATGCGTATTAATAAATGCATTGAAGTCGCAGGCCATCATTTTGAACACTTATTTTAAGCTAAAATTATTTTATTCACCTGCCATTTACATTAATAAATTGTTTTGATGACGAATTTCGAATATTTCCAATGAAAACGTGATGTTTTTTATTTCAAACGTATTGCAGAATCGAATGCCTGTGTTCTAAGAAGAAGAAATTGAAAAAATTGAATTTCGTCGATTACAACGCCATCTATCATGAACCGAACCAAATATTTCATTCAAATCATACGTACTTTTAGTCGTAGAATCCGTATCTGCAATAAAAAATATGGCTTCCTATCTTAGTTTAAAAGTTACCCCCGCCCCACCTACAAAGCCGGGGGTGGGGACTATTTTTTTTGCACTAATGTATTTCCCCCGCGGTATGATTAAATTTTGATTATGGACATTTTTTCCGTATAGTGGCTATTTTTCGAGATATTTGATCGTCTCAGTTTAAAAGAAACACCCGGTATATATCGTAACTATGTAAACTTAAAATTAAATTGAATTTTTTAGATTTCATAGATACATTAGTCGAGATTTAGCGAAATGCTCATCAATCTCACCAAACGTTTATGTTACTTCAAACCAATAAACATGATGATTTTTAGAAATTTGTCATATTCTGGCATAGGCAAATATGGCCCCGAAACGCGTGAGTTATGATGTACAGTATTTTTATAATTCAAACGATTACTAATCGTGATTTTGCCCGGTTCTCATCGATCTGGCTATGTTTTCCAGAAAGATATATCAAATGTCATTGCCCATGTTAATTTTCAGAGTTTTGTCATAGTTCTGGCATGGGCAAATATGGCCCCGAAACGTGTGTTATGATTTACATTTCTGAAAAATATAACGGGATGGATGAGTATCGGGCAAAATCTCAATTAGTTATCGTTTGAATTGCAAAAATACTGTAAATCATAACTCACGCGTTTCGAGCCATATTTGCTCGTACCAGAGAACTATGACAAAATTCTGAAAATTAACATGGACATTGGCATTTGATATATCTTCCTACACAATCTGTTGTTAGTTCTTATTTAGAAAAGTATTCTATCTGAAGTATAATCGTCTAAAGCACAATCGAATCTCATATCTGATGGTGGTTGATGATTCAATAAAATATTATAATGGTAAAAAGTAAAGTTGATGGTGGATGGTATTCCAAAAAATTAAATTGATATATAATACGGCTAACGAGAAACATAGTGGAATTGATGAGTACTTGCCAAAATTTCCAGCAGAGTTTAGTTGAATAGTTGAAGATGTTTTCTGTGTTATTAACTTTAATTTAAATTTTTTAATTCGTTTGTATCTGCTAATTTCCATATTTTTTAAAATAGGAGTTTCCCTAAAATATCTTTTCGCCTAAATGTTCACTTTTAAGACTATCTATCACTAACACTAGCATACATAAGATTTCAGTGATTCAAAATTTGACGTTTGAATCAGGAGGTACCGGGTTCGAATCCCGATAGGAGCAGTATGCAAAAGATAATTTTCATCAACAGATCTGTGATGAAATAAAACACAACTAAGACCCCCTGTCGGAGTGCAAAACTCATGAACCGACCCATCTTCCATGCCAGTATAGGCTCTGGCATAGAGCTATGCAATATGAAGATGGCGATGACGTCTTACCTATAGCCGTACGTCCTCGATTTAGCAGGCGACTGCGTAAGGAAAGTTGGGAGTGCTTCGGCCCCAGAACAGATTGCAAAGATTAAATAATAAAAAAAGAAGAAAAAAACACTCAAATTGATATTTTTAATAAAACTTTTTTTTTTATAAAATGGTAGAGTACAAATTAAAGATGCCACCAACAATAAACAGTGCGGCCGACGGTAAGAGAATGCAATATGCGGTGACCGAGGATACCGCTCTGCATCGTACATCCGTCGGATAAGCGATCTTCTATACGAGCTACTGGGGCCCTATTTGAAAATTCGTTTCGAATAATAAATTTTTTGTCGATTATTTTATTATTTTATTTTAATTCCTTGTCGATTTTTGTAAATGCTAAACTTTTCAACATCATTGCAAAAATTAAAATGCTCCCATGGAAGCTGCCACTTACGGTGCACAGATTCCCACAAAATTTCCCAAGGCTCTCCCAATTAATGGAAAAAGTTTGTAGTTTGATTTAGAATAGACAATCTCATTTGACTGTAGAGATGCCGAATTTTGGTGAAATAACGTAATGATCTGACCAACTTTTGTTTGAAACTTAATTTCCAATCTTTTTGTTTTTAATCGTTTTTTCGTAAATATTATTTTTCAAAATGTTTGGAAGCTACCTCTCTGATTTCGGCCAAATATCAGTTTGACCTCCCAATTTATGGAAAAAGCTTAAGTATCAAGTATCATCCTAATCAATCAATCCGTCAAAATCGTCGTTTCCGCTTTAATTTTGAAAAACTGATTTGAACCGATATTATTGCAAATTTAATTTAGAATCTTCTAGTTCACAATCGTTTTCGGTGAAATATCACTGAGATCTCCCATTTATACAAAACGATCATTCAATCTGTCTTGGCTATATGACACCGAATTTTTCATTTAGTTTACAGTCGTTATAGAAATCACTGTTCTCCCAATTTATGGAAAAAGTTTAAGTGTGAAGTTGTACCCCGGTCAGTCAATTCATCTGGGCTGGAAAGAACCAAATGATATTTAGTCATACACACACAAGACACACACACACACACACATAATTTTTTTAGAAACCTTTTTTTTGACTTTGGCGATTCAAAAAATGGCAAATCTGCAAAATTTTCGAAGTCGAAAATTTTTATGATTACTTTATTTTACTTCGTAAAAGAAAGTAAAATCTGTTTCATATTTATACGACCGTAAATTATTTTAGGCATCAATAGTAATTTTCATTCGTTTCATGATTATACGTTTTTGTTTTTTTATTTTGTGACGTTCGTTGAGATCAATCGTTCGTTTTCAAATTTATAAGTACCAATCGTTTGAAAACCTCTCACTCTTTCGTTTATTCGAATTAAAGTTGCTACATACACTGTCTCGCAAAAGTAGGTTAAAAAGGGTAAGTTGTTAAGTAGTGTATGGCAAATCACAATAGAAGTTTATAGTGTTGAAATTTCGTTTTTTCTTTTTTTCTTTTTTTTTTATTGGTAACTATGCGATCTGGTTTGGGGCTCAAGGCTCACCCTGCTCTTCCGCGGTTATGCTTTTTACGTCCTTACTTTACGCCTTCCGGCCAACTCGGGGACGTACGGCTATAGGACCGATTTAAGACCATCTGCACATTGCAAGCTCCATGCCAGCATGGAAGATGGGTCGGCCCATGGGTTTTGCACACCGAGGTTGAAAAATGTGTGCGAATTCTAAAATTTTGAAAAACGTTCCGTGAACTACGTGATTTTTATTCTCACTACAACGGTCCTGCCGAGTCGACTGTTCGACGTTTGTAGGCCACCATTCAAGGCAAGGTCTACTAAAAAGAGTAAACACATCGCTGCTGTGTGTGAGAGTGTACGGGAAAAGCTGAGGAAGTCAATTTCTCGTCCATCACAAGAACTTTGCCTTTCTGCGACTACTTGACGAATTTTGCGTCGGATCTTGGGTCTGCATTTAGTTTGAGGTAAATGACCATAGATAACGCCGTGAGTTCACTGATTAGGTTCTGGAGCAGTTGGAAGTTGACCCAAATTTCGTCAAAAAAAATCATCTTTAGCGATGACACCCATTTTTGAATGGATATGGGAAAGAACAAAATTGAGCAATCTAATTTGAGGCAATACCAATCTACACAAGATACACCAGAATCAAATGCATCCCGAGAAAATCACTGATGGTGCGCAATCATAGGTTCGTACTTGTTCCAAAACGAAACTGGCATTGCCATAACCGCCAACGGCGAGCGCTACAGATCAATGATAAACAACTTCTTGTGACCTAAACTGGATTGTTCCAGCAGTACAGTGCTACGTGCCAGACAGCGCATGCCATGATGGACATTCTGCACCAGCGATTTGAGGGATGGTTATCTCGCGCGATATACTTCTTCTCTTGGGGCTATCTTAAATCGCAGGTATATGCGATAAATTGTAGGGTCTGCCATCAAAACGGTTTCGAACCTATAAGATCTCCACGGTCTCAGTAAACGATTATTACCAATAAACAAAATTACGTTTGTTAAAATGTATATTTTTGAAATATTATATATTTTTGAAATATTTTTTTTTCCATTTATAGAATCTTATTACCCTTGTGCATTGGTATAATTGATTTACAATGGCAAATTATTCCTACATAACAATCAAATTATATATGTATGTTAAATTTCTGTGGGGAAATCACAAAAATCTATTAGTAACGTATAATAGTCTGAAAAGTTTTTGTTAGTAATAATTTACTAATATAAATTTTATCTATATAAGTCTATGCAATTTAAAACAACAGCAAATCATTATTGGTGAGTAATTTTATGTGTCTCCTCTATATATTCGGTCATAAATCTTTAAAACCGACATATAAAGATTTTGTATATCGAGACCGACTAAATAAATTACTGTAGACTGGAATATCAGTTAGTCATCCATCACGTTTACGTTACGTACTTTAAGCAATTCTTGTTGCCGTTCTGAATCAAGTTTTTTATATCACTTTCAGGAACTATTTCATTCCCAACTCGTATTTTAACATGATGCACGGATTGTGAACACAACGTAAGTAGTATTTTCCGTAAACAGCTGCACAGAAAACTGAAAATAAACTGAAATTTGAAAATACACCAAAATGTTTTTCAAGTTGAACAGGGTCTATTTTGAGGCAATTTTTGATGACGGGTGACATACTCGTATGGAAATTGGTCATCACTTTTGGTTGTGACTGTACATTTTCAGCCTTTAACCACCACTATGCTATGTTAGTCATTTTCATTATTTTAACATTTTACGTAAATTGGCCTACATAGTCTGTTTCTAGTAAAAAATAAATAGGTGAATAGATAATTCATGTTCCGCGATGATATTGCATAGATAGCCGCCGAAATGAAGAGCTTCTTGTCGGCAACTAACAAATTAAGCAACACCCATCCACGAAATAAAAACGAAGCTAAAACTTTTATACAGATTCTGAAGAATAACAAAGATAAAATTCTACAGTGTTCATTTGTTGAACATGTTGTTTCATCTCAATGGGGTGTGTTCATAACCGTACACAATATAAACTGGATTGAACGTAGCTGCAATTATAATGTGAGATACATTATTTTCCACTTCTTAATTTTACCGAAACCTCAGTGGTATATTTCGGGATTGCTCTGAACGGCGAACATCTACAGGTTTGTTGTTTATCTTTACCTCACTGTTGTCATCTCTCGATGTGGAAGGTTTTGGTGATACGCAGTTGTGGCTTCTGGTGCTGGTGACTGCTTTGTTATCTCCGGCGCAAACTCGAGTGATGGTAGGGTGGTGCGATCTACCATTATAACGGTACTTGAATCTCATCAAGGTTACATTAATTCATTCGGAATTGTAGAAGTTTCCCGAGTTTCTGGAGACCTTATACGAATTTGATTTTGGTGACGCCTACAAATTCCAAGTGATACTCTATCTTTTTCCCACGCCCAAAATGCTTGACCTGGGTAAAACTTCGACGTTTTTTTCATAATTCTGATGTTGTGGATTCGGTACTAACACAGATAATTAGAGTATACGCGGTTGTCGTCAGTATAGAAGTTCTGCTGGAGATTTGCCACTGACTGGATCTGCTATAGCTCTGTAAATATTGAGGTACTTTAAAAGAGCTTTTTGTCGATTATGCTAACGAAAGCTGATATCAATGTTCGGACGAACCGCTCAGCTTGCCCGTTCGAAGCTGGGTGAAACGGAGCTGATGTCAGATGCTGAATAGTGTTTTGTTTACAAAATTTGCGAAATTCTGACGTGAATTGAGTGCCATTGTCGGACTATTGTTTCTGGTAGACCCTCAATTGCGAAGATTGACTGAAGTGTCTGCACCGTAGTAGCTGCTGTGATATCCTTCAACTCGACCGTATACGGAGAAAACGTTCACACAGATCAACCACATTTTACTGAAAAATGGACATACGAAATCAACATGGATACGCTCCCATGGATGCTTTGCAGCAGGCCTACTGGTAATTATCTTCTTGGGATCACTTATATTTGACTGGCAGACTGTACACTTTGCTACGATACATTATATATCTTTATCAATATTCGGAAACCAGATATGACTCCGGGTCATTTGCTTCATTCTAGTTGAACCCCATGACCTTCGTGAAGAAGCTGAAACCCTTAAATGGACTGCTTTTGGAATGACGACTCGGTTGTGTTCTGTTTGAAGAGATGTACAGTTTGACTGCAAAGATCAAGCAAACTTTCGATTGTAATATGGTTGTAGGTCGCTATGCATATTGGGAAGAGCATTTGGCCAACCGTCTCGAATGATGCTTGAGACCTTCTTCAAAATTGGAGCATTGAGGGTATCCTAGCAATCAACGATTATTTTAAAGGTAAGTCATCTTAAGTCATTTGACTTATCTGGTCCACATTCGTCAATGTTTTTTCGTAATCATCAAATTTCTCATCTTTGCCTAATGGAAGCCTACCTAATGCGTCTACATTGGCATGCTTTTCAGTTGGTCGATATTTGACTGCTTCGATTCCTCTGAGAGCTCAACCTGAACATATACACCGGAATTGGGTATCGATCGATTTCGATTTGTTGGTTATAATGGTCACTTTGAAATCTCCACAAATCCGCACTTTACCATTTGGTTTTTTTACAGTCCATAGTTCAAAATTTAATGTATTGAACCAGTCTAAACCAAGAATATTTGACGCTTTGCCGCTGTCGACGACCAGGAGTGGTTGCATGCAATGCTTACCTTCCCACATAACTTGCACCGTAACACACCCTTTGAGGGGAAGGGTAGTATTGTTGTAAGTTTTCAGGGCCTTATTCGTCGCTTCGTATTTTAGAGAGCCCAATTGGTAGTATCCCTTAAGTCCAACCATCGAACAAGTCACTCCTGTATCGATTTGAAAAGATATCTGCTTATTATTGACACTCAATTCGACCATAATTTTTTCCGGGTAATGCCCTCCGGGTAATGCGTATCTGATTCCATATTAAAAGCAGAGTTTATGTAATGAAAATCGTTCACTTCGTTAACGGTTTCATTCCTCGATGGTTGATTGTTTTTGAGCACGACCTCGTCGACGACCGTAATTTCTTCCTTACCGCTTATGATTTAACTCAGGCTCCCGCTTTATTCGCTGGCAATGTGATCCGTCTTTCCACATTTGTCTCAAATAGATGTGATGTGCTCACAATCACGATTCACGACGTTCATGGGTATCATAGCACCCAGGACACGATTTAAAAGTGTTAGCATATTTATTATCAGCATTACGTGATCGGCATTTGGTTTTATGTAATTTAATATAGCTGAATCAGAAGTGGCAGCTTGAACTCCTTTGATTGTTGTACCGAACATTTTAGAGCACGCATACGCTTGTGCTATTTCGATTACTTCGTCCAGATTGGGGTTAGATTTCATCAACGAGGCATTGCACACCGGCTCATGTGGTGTATACTTTACAAGCATGTCCCTAATTTCCCACTCTATGTAGTTTTCCTAGCATCCGGCTTTTGGGCATATAAATGCACAATCTCTCGCTGCTCCGCGTAAATTAGCAATCTATTATACATACGACTGATGAACATATACAGCGGGCAACATACGAATTTTGTAGAAATCACACCAAGACACGAGCACATGCTTTTTTTGCACACAATGTTCGATTTGATTAATTCTTGAAATGGCTTTTACCAAATCGTTAGAGAATAGTTTTTATAGCAGCCCGAGTGATTCGTTTCCCACACTTGCAAAAAACGGCACTCTCCATTCGCCAAAAAATGCCAAAAACATGTGATGTTTAGCTTTACTCAAAGTGAAGGGTAATATGAAAAAGGGAGTGATGTTACATTTTGTTTCATCTCATGGAGTGTGTTCATAACCTCACACAATATGAACTGGATTGAACGTAGCTGCAATTATAATGTGGGATACATTATACAGAAAACGGTGTTAATCGACCTTAGCATGGACTGCTATTTACATTTAAGAAACGAACAGAATTGGTTTTTCAGCAGAATGCGGCTTAGATCAAATCATAAACTGCTGGCTCATAAACTGTAAACATTCAATTCCAACCACTGCTAAAAATTGCATGAATTTGTAAACTAATGTCTTGCGCATCGATATGGATATGACGCACTGAACAAACGGCCTAATTATATGAGACGAGTAGAATTAACAAGAGCGTAAGAAAGACAAAAGGTAGTAAGAGACCTTCAAAGTCCTGGTGAGGAGCCTTATTCCCTATGTCAAATGTTTCCTATTAGTCCAGTAAATGAACGAGGAAAAAAAAGGCCAACCTGTAAGTTATTAGTCGCGATTTTCATTTTCTGGCGATAAGTGGTATTTGGTACCTCATTAAAAATGAGACCGAGTTTTCAAGGAAACATTCTGTTGTAGGGGGATAAAATGACCCCAAAAGACCCGGAAAATCGGTTTTCGGCAAATATCTCCTAAAATATGGCAGTTAGAGATTTTTTAGATAACAATTGAAGATCAGTTAATTTTCTACAAAAATGGTCCTTATGATTTTTTTCGCAACATTAATATTTTTTGCAAAAGGTCGGGTTGAAAAATCCAAAATTTGGAGACTCATGAAATATGCAAGTTTTTTACAAAATTTCAGATGGGGGGTGTTGCAAATACATTATTTCCAATGTTTTGGACTGTGGAAACCAATTGTAGATGGCGCCACTACAATCCATCCACTGGCAAAAGCCTCGGGGCCATAAATGGGAAACGCCGTAAACCATTTAATTTTCAAGAATTTTTATGTTCCTGAGCGTCTTGTTTTTTGTTTTAGGAAAGCAGACCATAAGATTAATTACAGCAGGATGGACCCACCAATTGGCGAAAAACTAGCGAAAATCAGTTTTGCCCATATGACAAACCAGCTAGGTTTTTCCTAACGAAAACTATAATTTCTAAAGAGTGAAGAATATTTACCCATAATACTCAACAACAATTTCTTGCAGATTCTCCACAAATGTTTGCAAATTTTTTTGCAACCATCCGGATCGAGGTTTTTGGAATAAAGTGTTATAAAGTTTCTTTAAATTTCATTTATTATAGAAAAATATGTAAAAATTGAAATTATGACATAAATCTGTTAATCACCAGTCCCCGTCACAAGACTCCAATAATAATTCTTGGTCATCAACGTCGCCATCGCCAACAACTCCTTCTGGTTCTAGAGTTTCCTCTAGTTCTACCTCTTCGGAAAACGTATCTTGGCTGTCTTTATAATTCGAACACTGGCGGGACTCACATGAACCAAAAAGCATGGTAGCGCGCTTTCTTGCATGAACATGTTCCCTTACATTCTTTCTTACATTGACAAAATATCATCTTTAAGAGTTCTGGAACCGCTGGCTCTTTAGTAGTTTGGACCGGCATGAGTATACCCCCTACATGTTTCCATCCCCATTTTTCTGATGACAGTTCGTTTCCGAGCCACTGCTGGACCTGCAGATATACCCGATAAAGGCGTTGCCTTGCAGATTCAGGTGTGGGTGGCAAGGTTGCTAGTTTGAGCGCGATTAGGTTTATGTTTCTGTCTTTGGTGAATCGCTTGGAGATCTTGTATCTAATTTTTGTCGGGGTTTGTGTATCATCATCACTGTACATCGACGCAATGACAGTTTGCCGACTTAATTTGGCGACTATTGTCGTTTTTCCTTTCCCAAAAAAAGCGGAAGTTGTATCGCTTCCCGAAATCGCATGGAGAAATAAAATATTGTCTCTAACGAATAAAATATTGTCTCTATTCAAGCTCTTGGAGGAAAGCATTTTCTGGGGGGTTTTTTCCCTTTCCAGGCTTCAAGAAATAAATTGTTTGATCTTTTGGGGTCAGAGCTGTTATCAGTAGTACAAGGATGTCAATATCCTCTGCCACAACTGGCAACTTGACAGCATATTTCTGCAACGCCGTATGTGCTATCGTTTGAAAAAATTGCAACAAACTCAATAAAAAACAATTTTGTACTATACATGGCATGCTTGTATGTATATGTATAAAGACGATGCCACATTACAATTTCTACGAACGTTTTCTGAAAACGTTTTTTTCATTTGTGAATAAATTATTGCAAATATTTTATTTAAATCAATGAGATATAATGTAAAATAACTTTATTTATTAGCCAAAATAATAAATTTACAATTATTGAACAATTTTAAATGAAAACTTTTCCTGAATGAAAAAAACGTTTCTAGGAACGGCAAAATAGAAAAATTACTATTTTTCAATTAAAATTGTTCAATAATTGTAAATTTATTATTTTGGCTAATAAATAAAGTTATTTTACATTATATCTCATTGATTTAAATAAAATATTTGCAATAATTTATTCATAAATAAAAAAAACGTTTTCAGAAAACGTTCGTAGAAATTGTAATGTGGCATCACCTTAATAGTAAGAAAACAACAAATAGAACATACACGCAACGACGGAAGAAATGAAAGTAATGAAATTATAGCATTACGTTAAGGACTCGGGGTTTTTCCCCACGTATCAATGAGATGACTTTATATACATTGATGGAAAGGTGAGAATTTCACCTTTACACTAGTCAAGGTGTTAAAACGTCAGAAATAAAGAGCCGGGAGAAAAAAGCCACGAAAAGAAAAAGTGCGTTTTTTCCTTGAGCACGCGTTTTCCAAATTTATTGAAAAATGGCCGATTTTGTGAGAAAAAAAAATAATTGCACAGCCGGAAAGTAGACGTTCTCAGCCTTCAAATGATATATCATAGAGACCAATCCGATCATGTATGAATTTTTAATTGGTGGTCGTTTACAAAATTTCCCCGCGCTCCAAGAAACAGCAAAAAATTGGGATTCAACAAAGTTTTAATCAAAATGGAAGAAAATTAGATTATACAAATTTCACAGATTACAAAAGACCTTCTGAGGACCCATAATCAAGTACAAAAAAATAAGAACAAATTCCTGGCAAGGTCAAAATTGCGCGGGAGCAGAAAGTTTGACCCATTTTTCCAATATGGCCAAAGAGTCAAAACGTGACTCAAGTCACAGAGTATGATAGCGGTAGATTTCCTCTTTCACTTGAACTTTGAATCATGAGAAAATATGCATTTTTAACAAAGTTATTGAATAATTTGTCCGCCCGCTCATGTGTAAATGCACGGACTTGTAGAAAATTAACTGATCTTTAATGTTTATCTGAACAAAAAATCTCTAACTGCCATATTTTGGGAGATATTTGCGGAAAACCGATTTTCCAGGTCTTTTGGGGCCATTTTCTCCCCTACAACAGAATGTTTTCTTGAAAACTCGGTCTCATTTTTAATGAGGTACCAAATGCCACTTATCACCAGAAAATGAAAATCGCAACTAATAACTTACAGGTTTACCCCATCATTTACTGAACTATATTGTGAAATATTTTTTGTGTTCCTACCATCTCGTGCTTAATCGCGAATATTATCGGCGAAGGTTTTATTGAAGTCGAGAGTGTTCAACCGCGATTGTGCACGCCCCAATGCATCTTAGAAGCAAAGCAGCGGAACAAACTGCCTAGAATGATGGACTGCAGCAATAACCAGGGGAAAAAAATATTTTACGTAATTGAGTAATACGAGTAGTGATTTTTTTCGTTCTGTGAATTTGTGGAAACAATTTACAATAAAAACTACCTAGACCAACTACAAGTTTTGTTACTAAATCAATAATACAGTAAACCAAAATTAGGCCCATCGAGGTAACACAACTAAACTAACTAAAGGTAGTACGGCCTTTAGCGCACTATTGTCAAGGCTGTTGGCCGTGAAAATCCTTTCCTCAATTTACGTTACTGTCGACAGTAGTATTCTATACAAAGGTAATTTTCTAATAAAATATTCTCTAATTTACTCACGGAGATCATGAATTGCATTTTCCATTAAAATGCCAACACGATTTTCGATTCTATTTAATTTTAAATGCAGAACACACTAATGCGCGAATTAATATTTTATTTTATATTTTTCAAGTATTTATAGCCCAGTCCATTTATAATTTATTTATTTATTTTTTTTGTTTCAGAATTAAAACTATCCAATATTCTTTTACTACAAATGAACAATCAATATAAATATAAAATAAATTTTATCAAAGAAATAAAAAATTCATATTAGAGTAATGAAGTGAAATAAAATACAAAAAAAAACTATTAATTGTTTTTAATTAGTAGTAATCAGCTCAATAGATAGTTGTAGTGATAGTGGTACACATTAAGAAAACATTTGAAGTATCTAAGTAAAACTGTATAACATCCGTCACAAATGAGATTTATAAATACGAAATATGGATGATAATGTCAGCATGAAATCGTCTGATTCTGTAACAACAAGTGGTGAATATGAGATAGTACCCGAAACGCCATGTGATTGTACAACAGATTTGGACAAAATCGATTCGCAACCTGCCAGCGGTAATAACACAGATGATTCACGTCTAAACACAAAATTATCCCTAATTGGTGGTGAGACTGCTACTGCTGGTGACATCGTTGGCATTAGTGGTTTATTACAATTAACAACATCGCCTGTTTTAAATATTGCAAATGATGGTGATTTAAATGATTTAGAGAAAAATTTATCCGAAGTTATACACGAATTGGACGGCAGCAAAATGAATACAAGTAGTGTAGTAAAAGCTAATTTATTATTAAAAAATAGTAGTGACGAAATTGATTCGACCACAATGACAATGCCGTCAACAAGTCGTATCAAACAATTAAATGAATCTCAAAGTCAGCAACAACCACAACAAATCGTTTTACAAAATGTAATGGCAGTTTCGAGTGATTTTAATAAAGTGGGTCAATCAATTTTTTACGATTGTACCGATATTAGTTCGGCGGCTGAGAAACAAGATGATATGAAACCGGAACGGAGTGATACCGATGAGGAGATGTCGGATATCGATCAGGATTGTACAGTATTTTCAGGTGTGACATTTCTAGGAGCAGCCAATATAAACGCACCAAAATCTGAAACGGAAATTCATCGGAAGATGTCCGAGATGAATAGTAGTTTGGATACGGCCGGCTTAAAAGTATCAGTTAGTATACCGAGTTGTTCTGAAGGACTTGTTGTGTAAGTTTAATATTATTATAAATCTCAATGCATTTATATAAATCGCCACCTACATTTTTACAGGTTATACGATGCAACAACAAATGCCGTGGTATCAGCATACGAAGTTCATCGAATACTATTTTATGCACGAGGCGCATTAAATTCACCGGATCAAGCGTGTTTTGCATTCACATGGTCTCACGGTGATTCACAGGAGTCCGCCATATTCCAGTGTCACGTATTTCGATGTCAGATACCTGAAGCTGTAACTCAAGTTAGCAGTAAGTAAAACTACTTATCATTTATCAAATCGTTTCAAGACACAGCTTCGACTGTCGTCACTATAATAATATCAGGGATACATTTAATCAATTGACATTATATTTTAGAATCAAATCTATGTTAATCGATTACTAGAAGATTATTGTATTAAATGATAATGCCTAGCGTTATTGCGAAATCCGCACAATATATGAATAAAGAGGCGTTTGTGTTGATTTACTTGCGCGTACATGGACGATATACTGAGATAAGTCGGCTAATGAACACATTCAAGATACAATATAATTTCAGCAAAAAACAAAGTTTTTTATTGTTGAATCTGGTGGTATGGAAAATAATTTCAAGGTTTAATATTTTTAATTGCAATGCGTAAGACTTTGTAAAATTAATCTGGTGTTCATTAGTCTGTGAATAGAGTTTTATATGTTTTTATATGTGCAGTGATTTTGCTTTATTTATTTAAGGTAATTCTTAATTTAAACTTTTCCGGTATATTACTTAACATGATTAAATATTTTATTAACGCAAGTTTCGACACCTTATAACTTTTCATCTTTGAGAAATTGAGAAAAAAATATTGGTTATAATATTAAAAACCATAGAAGGAAATTGAATTTGTTAGCATTGGATTTACATTTAATCTCTTACTCAACGAGTAAACATTATTTCCACTGTTACCCTAATCTTAACTTAATGGTTTAGCTTATTGAACATTCATGAATAACAATGTACAATTTGGATGAGCTGCAAATTGTAATTTGTTATTGAGTTCGTAATTTGTTATGAATTTTGGGCATTCGCGAACATTCAGCGTATAGTTTTCCAAATTTTATTAACAATCTCACAAGTCATTAAATTCCAAACTTGTTGTACACTACTAACACTATTTCATAATTTCAGAAAAATTGTTAGTTTCGCACCATAAGACCAAAATATTTTTTAAAGCGACAATTATTATAATTGCCACTAATGCTGAATTAAAACGCGCTTCACCAACCGACAAACTGGCGCATTTTTCCATCATTATGGATCACAAGTAGTTAAGCACAATTTTCTGTAGTAAAAAAAAAATTCCAGTACGGCAGCAACGGTCAGCGATTTATTTATTTATGCTCCCATGTATTATCCCGATTATCTAAAAAATTAATTCCAGGCGCCAATAAACTAAACTGTCACATTGTGAGTGGTAGGAAAAGCAATATAAACAAAAATCGTAGAAAAAATGTTCTTACTTGGGGATATCAGGTAATGATGCCCTAAACATTTCGTATAATGTAATGAGACGAGGTTCATATAGTCGAGACAATGAAGCAAAAAATTCGAAATTTTTGAGAGCAAGACGGATCGGAACGCGGTTTTTTGCATTCGCTTCCAAAAATTATTTGTAAAAATCGCCCATATTTTTTTTTTGAACAAACCGGAAATTGCATTGCTGCAGCCAAAAATGCATTCAAAAAATGCATTTTTTGAGACGGCTTTTGGAAGATTAGAGAACTTTGTAAATAAGAGTCAGAACTAGCCCCACTCGGGTTCCCGGGGGTTTTCGAGGTCGCTGATCACGATTATGAGCCAACCTGAAGCTCAGGAGCGCCGATGAACGTCATCTCCGTGGGACTCCCGAAAATCAAGCAGGAAAGGAGAGAAACTCGGCGCCCGGGGTTTTTTTGGGTCGCTGAATCCAAATATGGCATCGGCGAGAACCCCCGGACACTTGGTGCGCCGGAACTTAGACGCGGACGTCATCCCCGATAATTTTCCTGACAATATCGGCAAAAACAACCCGAAAATCATCGTGGGTGCGTTTTTTGGGGCACTGAATCCGAATTTCCTATCGAAAAAGACCCCCCCCCCCCCCCCCCGAACACCTGGTGCACCGGAACCTGGCCCTGAACAGCATCTCCGTGGGACTCCCAAAATTCACGTGGGGAAGGAGAGAAACTCGGCGCCCGGAGGGTTTTTGGGTCACTGAATCCAAATATGGCATTAGCGGAAACCCTCCGGCACTTTGTGCGCCCGAACCAGGACGCGGACGTCATCCTCGAGAATTTTCCTGACAATATCGGCAAAAACAATCCGAAAATCGTTGTGGGGTGTTTTTTGGGGCGCTTAATTCAAATTTCATGTCGAAAACGTTCCTCCGAACTCCTAGTGCACCGGAACCTGGGCCTGAAAGTCGTCTCCGAGGGTTTTCCTCACACGATCGCAAAATACTAACCGAAAATCGTATCATAATTTCACACATTCTTCGAGTAGCTTGTCTGATATGCCAGTAGTTGAGGATACTATTTTATTGCTCCATGCAATAATGGGGTGCGATACCGTTTCAACAACATACTACCAGGGAAAAACAAAAATTTTCAAGACCTTCCAGAAATTCCCGAACATTCAAGCTCATGCTAGGAAGTTCAAAGAAGCTGGTTGGCCACGCGAAGAAATTTTTGAGCACGGGGCGCAGCTAATCCTGGCAAAGTACAGTGCTCCAATGGTATTCAGGCAACGGAATGTTCCTGATGAGGACAAGCTAAAATGGGACCAGTTACTAGTACAGTACAGGTCCAGTATGTATATAAAAACCGCTGTAAAGGAGAGAGTAAATTTAGGGAAAATTCTCCCCACAGTAGACGCCATTCAACAACATCTAAATAGGTTCTATTTTTCAAGTGCAACATTGGCTGCATAGAGACGAGCTGACCATGGACCCAACAGAATGGGGGTGGAGAAAGGAAGGCGACACACTGGTCCCTGTGGAAATGACACAAAAACCTACGCCCAAGAATATTATGGAACTAATATTCTGTGGATGCGCAGGAGATTGTAATCTGAAGACCTGTAGTTGCAGGAAGCACGGCCTCCCTTGCAATCTTGCCTGTAAAATTTGTGAAGGCTCACAAATTGCACCAATATATAAAGATATTCAGTTGAAATAGTTATTGCGGCAGAGAGAGAGGCCTTAGATGAGGAAGATGTTCTATTTATGAATACATCGGTCGATGGTGAAGAGAATGAGCAGACTAGCGATGTGTCACTTGATTAAGAATTTGATATTACATATCTAACCTACATAAATATTGACTTTCTATTCATTCGATTTCTTCCCTCCTCACATAATTTCGAACTTTTGGCCGTTTTAGTGCTTCATTGCCTCGACTAGTAGTATCCTTTTGGAATCATTACACTAAAATGATTAGGCCTTAACTAAACCCTATTTCTGGTTAGAGTGTGTGACTGAGCGTGAGTAGTTTCAATATTTGCAGTTTTTTGATTCCTTTCATATCCAAGTGTAGTCTCTAGAACTACTATTTCTAAGAAACGGACCCTGATCACTTCAAATTACCTTCTGCATTCCATTCCGGCTGTTCAAGTAACCTATCCCATTAATTATCCTAAATTTCAATTCATTTGGACTCTGTCCAAACACTTTCATCATAACAGTAGAAACTGAATCAGCACTCCACTAACAATTTAGCTCATGACAAACAATGTTCAAAACTTATCCAATGTACAATACTTGGATGTGCAAACCCACCAAGCAGATTACCATTGTAGAAAAAACAACTTAACTGCTGGTGCTGTCAGTCAAAAGACAAACTCAGCTAGGTATAAATCATTCCACAAAAAAGAAATCGATCTTTGTTCACCGATTTCCTATTTGCTTAATTTAGCAACTCATCTCATTACAGCTCTCAAACCTCCAGCTACAATACCATCACTGAAAGAACAAAAGTAGAAGTGTTGTTCATATAAAATTTAATTTCTAATCAGTTGTAATGGAATGCTTGCAACGTCTGGTGGTATTACTTGAAAGCTCTTCTTTAGATTAGTCCTCTTCTGTATCGAAACCATAAATTATGGCAAGAGTTGAATTTTCTATAAGGAATTCAAACTTCTTTATGGTGAAAATTCCAACAAATATTTCGGAGCAGCTTCAGGAACTGAAGTATCGATTCGAAGCGAGCAATTATTACATACTTCAGTTCTGAATTAATTCCGCACACACCATTTTTAATTTCGTTTTATTTCAGTTTCTTTCCCTTTGGTCCCAATTTTTTATATAAAAATGATCATTTTTAATTCATTTTTGGCGACCCGCTTTTTAATTCAGTCTTTTTTTAATACCTGTCGAACGATTTCAATGAAAATTGATGAAAGATGGTTTTCGAGTAAGTATTCAAGAAAATTTATAAACGACTTTTATAAACGTACATTGAAAGAGGGCTTTCGACTACCAGGAATCGATTACGATAGGGACTGATTTAAAAATAAATCATTTAAGGAGTTCTGGGGTAAATGAAAAAAATCTCGTCTCTAAAGGATGTAGATCCAAATTTGTGAGTCGAGTACCAAAAATGGATTGGGATGGGTTTCGATTTCGGGAAATTTATTTACCGAGTTCTGGGTGAGGCATGGGTTCTTCATTTTAATTTATTGTTTCACATTAATAGATTTTGATTAAAGTTAGAAAATAGCTGAAAAAGTTTTTGAGAAACAGAAATCTAAAGCGTCTTTGATGTAAATTGCCGTATGTTTGAGTACCAGGAATCAATTGCAATGGGTCCTACTTTTGAGAAAATTCGTTTAGGGGTCTTTCCTTTTTCAACATTTTTTATCAAGTCAAACGGTGTTGATGAAATTTGCTTAAAGGGGGTTTTGATTTCTAAAAATTGTTGAGAGGTTCTCCGGTGGGGAAGTTCTTTCAGGCGCCTTATAAAGTTATGTAGCTGGTAAAGGACACTTCTTTCGATCTAAGCAGTCCATCAAAATCATTGAATATACTTATGCTGTGTGCCTCACATCGATTTTTTTGTCTAAATTTTCAACTAACTAAATTGATGGTTAGTTCATACCAATCGTTCAAAGATGGCACAAAACTAACCGCATCTGATGTTTAATTAAAATCTGCTTAACTTGAATTTAACATTCTACAAAACATTTCTAATCAGTAATTGATAAATCGAAACTAAGTTTGCAGTTTAGAACTAAATATCGGGTAGATTTTGGTTTATAAATATTTGAGACATCTAACAGTACCTGGGTGAACTAACGATCAATTTAGTTAGTCGGAAATTTAGACAAAAAAGTCGGCGTCAGGCACCCAGCATTAGAATGACTTTCAGATGGTCTAACAAAAAATCATATTATAATCTCATAAAACAACCTGTCAGACTAATTAGGCCCATTCAAAGGCCATAGTTTATGCGTCTTAGAATAACTATTAGAAACCATTAAATGTCAAATAACGCGCCGTCGGGTCTAAGCAGTTCGGTAATATCACAGAAGTTGATGCTAAATGTCTGGAAAAAAAAATAATGAAAAAAGGGGTCAAAGTGTCTACGGTCAAAGTGTATAATCCCGTGATTATATATAATTACCGGTCATTATATATAATTACCAGTGCGTTTGGTAAATTTGTGAAATATCAATGATTTTCTTTTAATTTTTCATTTTAACCGGTTTTTATATTATTAACCCCTTTGGTTAAAGTGAATAATATGAAAGTTTTTTTACTTAGTTTAAAATTATAATTAAAATTTGACACTTTAAGAATTGTATAAATTCTGGAAAAGCGGGGGTTTGGGGACCAGCCCCCATACTCTAAAGTATACAACGAATTAAAATTGCAATAAAAAAAAAAAATTCATATTTACAAAAGTTGATTTTTTTAACATTTGTGGCACTATCAGAAGAAGCGATAAGAGCGATAAAAACTCTTTGATCTGTGTCTGCAAGGTTGACAAAGCGATTATTATTAATATGTATTAAGGTTGTGATCCTCGTCAGGAATTTCATGAAAGTTGCCTGGATGTTTCATGTTTCAGGAAAAATTGAGTAAACATGATTTTTTTAAAAAAAAAAGTTTTGGAAAAGTAAAATTATCGAGGAAATTGATACATTTTCTCGGAAAATTGGGCTTGTACTTTCTAAAAAGTACGATACGCTCTTACCTTATTTTGAAAAAATAAAAAAAATGAAAAATTTTGATAAACAATCCTACATTTAAAAATTTCTAAATTTTGACTCGTTATCTGATTTTCTCGATGTATACGTAAAGTAAAATTATTCCATTATTATTATTATAGTTTTAAACATTCCGAAGTTAGAATTATTCACTTTTACCGGTACTTATATATAATTACCAAAGAGGGTTGGTAATTATAAATAATCACCGGTAAAAGTGAATAGGTAACTCTAAAAAATTTGGCATATTAACACCGACGCAGTTGGTAATAATGTATAATGACCGGTAATTATATATAATAACCAATAAATACACTTTAACCCTAACATTATTGCTGATGAGCTGGGAGTTATCCTAATTTTTAAAATTTTATATTGATAAAGGCTTAAATACAATGGGTGTATCCAGCCCATGTAGGCCTCACTAAAAAATAGTAGGCCTCACACATAATATGGGCTGGATGCAAAATATCGCACTCAAAAAATGTAGATATCTCACACAGGCAAAAATTTTCTGTCTACTTTTTAGTAGATATATTTTTAGTGAACCTGTACTTTAAATAACAATTTATTTTGTTCCATTTTCATTTCTTTTTATTGTTTTTACCTTCATCGTCTGAAGTTTAATAAATTAAGGACTCTCATATTTACTTAATTATTAAAATCAATTATATTAGACATAAACCAAAAATAATACGAATATATTGCATCCAGCCCATGTAAAATTCTACAACTGAGGAAAATCTACAAGTGAGACATCTCAAATGTAGGCCTACTTGGGCTGGATATACCCAATAACTCACTGACCTGAATCAGTTCAGGGTTTATCTAGAAAACTTGACCCAAATTTTGTTTTGGATTACAAATGTTGATTTGAAATCTAGTAAACGGCTTTGTGAAGTTTCACGGGACATGGTAGCTGATTATATCCCTTTTTCAACCAAGAAAACAAAATAAATGGCTTAATTTTAGTCCAACCCACACAAATGTGTTAGTAAAAAACTATAGTATGTAATGGCGTTCTTGATAAAAAAATTTCGCTTGATTAGAAGTAAAACCAACACAATTGTGTGTTTAGTTATAGTGTTTTTTTCGGACGAAAATAAGTTAAAAAGGAATTCACAAATGTGTAAGTTGGTTCAAAAACGTACAAAACTAAATTTTTGACATGGTACTGTTGTACAATTGTGTTAGTAAAACACAATAGGGATATAAGCTATAGGAGTACGACTTTCGACCCAAACTAATTTAGACAAATTTTTTAAGAAGGCAAACAAATAATCATTCGATTTAAGACTCGAAAATATCAAATAAAAAAGCCTTTTGACGTCATTTGTCGTAATTCGTAATGCATACATGAACTTAACTGGATCAAGGGCGGAATCATGAAATACGACCAAGGTTTGAAAATCATTTTCAAACATACTCAATTATAAAAGTACTACAATTTTTCATAGTGGATGTTTGGATTATGCTAATGCATAATTGCAATATCTATAATATTAAAACCCTTTCCGAGCCGCAACGCGAACTAAACTTTTTGGATTCTTATTTTATTTTTTCAATTCTATGCGTATTCATATGCGTAAATTTATTTTTATTTCATATGTTGCTTTGGGAAAAAACGTATAGAAAATTTTTCTGTTAGGTCAAAATAACAACTTGACAGTTGAACGATTTTTGTATTTTATTCGTAAATTATCCTTAAAATTGCCATTAATATTTAACAGGATAAAATTTAACAGGCGAAATGTATTAATGGTGGTGAATATATTAATGACAGGAAGGATCTTTCAGGTGACTCTTTGGGAACGGTTTGTTTTGGCTCATTTATTTGAAAGTGTGATGGGATAGATGTAGAAATTTGGGAGTTGTCATAGGAATAGGAATCTTCAGTAGCTGAATGTTCGAAAGGATTTTATTTTTTTGTAATATCGATAGGAGAAGGTAAAGGAGAATTTAAGGGTGATTCTGTTGAGCCTGACTTTTACGGCTTCGGTATTTATATATTTATCTTCTCTACCAAAACTGAGAGTGCAAATCTTATTTTGTATGCCTTGTTTGTATCGTCGCCTTACTTTATTAGTAAAATCCGTGGCTAATGGATTGAACAGGCAAGGACAATCGTGGAACGCATTTATTAGTGCCAACATTTGTTGCCTACTCCAAGTATCCGATATTTTTAAATTTTCATTTGAAATATGTACATACGTAAGAGCGAAAAACAAAAAATCTGAAACAAATTTTTTTTTTATGGCTTTTTCATTGTATTAGTGAGTAACAAATCGTTCTGCAATAAAAAATTTTGAGGAAAAAATGCAAATCGATGCTACACAAATATCCCCACGCCAAAATAAGTTTATAGGCGAAGAAGTAAGAGACGAGGAAAATATATCATGTAGTGCATACGTCTAAATAGGCCCATATAATATATAACCAAAACGATTATGATTCTCTCGTTTTGAAAACATAATAATCCTCTTTTCACAAAATCGTGTAAGTTCACACAGGCGAAAATAACTGGATAATGTAGAATATATAATTATTTACTTTGTGTCTGTACACGGTATAACCTTTATTCATTAGATCTAGATCAATATCATCTAATAGAATATATCCCAACAAATAACATTTCATAATAAACCAGGTAATTTATAAAATCAGCATAAGTTTGTGTAAAATCCATTAAACATACAAATACACGGGAACATGAAATCCACTCATAACAACTAGCTACATTTCACTAAAATTCGACAATATGGGCATTTACACTTTTGTGATTTTTGAAGAGGTGAAAGAACTTTTTACATCAACTTATATTTTCTCCCTAATTAATTGTTAGAACTTCGAATTTTTTTCTAAATTTATCAATAGAGTCAATAAAAATTACGCATGTAGATAACAAAACGATAACTCGAAAATGTTAGCACGCTGATAAATCGAGAGCGCTACTAAATGGAAAATATGATCAGTAAACTAATCACCATCATTAAATATTCATCTGTACAAATATCTGTTCACATGTTCAGTATGTTTTCTGCTTTTGGAAAAGATAACAAGAGTTGAGTTTCCTAGTTTTAATACAAATGAATAACTATTTATTTTTATAACGTTGTAACTAATCAGATGTGTATCTTCTTTTGTATATTTTCAGCCTGTTTTGCGAAAGCTTTTCATCGTGTGTCCCAAAGCTTGACCGGAAGTGTAATATCTTCATCTGCGGTCGATAACAATAGTATTATGATTGCATCGATCACATCAGATCTAACGGGAAACCCACTATCATCAGCTGAATATGAGTTTACCGTTTCATTGGAAATTCGAGAAAAAGTTGCAAAAAATTCATACCACGCGGTCCCCCGAGATCGATCATGTTTTCGTTTACGATCAAATGTCGATAAAGAAGTTTGTATAACAGTTAAACAAACACTATCGGATAAATTACCTCCACTATTTATCGAACGATGTTTTGGTGTATTACTCAGCCCTGGGAAATTAATTCGGCAAGCTGATATGCAACTTTTGGATATGGTTACAATGGGTTACCTAAATAAGACGGATTCGAATGCAACTACCGCTACACTGCCATATCAAATTATAGCGGAAGGAAAAGCGTCAGATAAAGCATTTGGACAGCTTCATTTGGATTCTAAATTTATTACAGTTGCTGTAGATTTAGTGATTAAGGGGATCCAAGAACCGGTACGATTTGTTATCGAAACTCCCGTTACTATTTTGTCCGGTAATGAGATGCGATTTATGGATCATTTTATTAATAAGCGATCGATGACGCAACGGTTTTATCTGCAACTAAAAGATGTAAGTGCAATCTACTTTAGTGGAAGATAATTTTTACCTGATTTTTCTTACAGAACGGAGAAGGTACTTGGGAAGTGAATTCAATAGACCCATCTGAGGAGATAATTGAAACAAATCCGCAATCGTCGTCATCATCTATACTAAAATTAGGCATAAATAATTTATCAAAAATGGTGCGATCTTCTTCCGTCACCTCACTAGTCGATGATTATAGTCCAACTGATATTAGTTCTGATGGTGATGAACCGTTATTGAGCGGAACGGGTGAGGTATCCAAAGAATGCCCTCAAGAATCGCTAGACGAATGGGGGCCAATACTACAGGAATGGACAAATGATCGAAAACGTCCAAAATATTTGTCTCATTTAGTGCGGCAAGGAATACCAGAAACACTCAGGGGTAAAGTGTGGCAAAAATTGGCCAGTGTTGACAACAATAGTGATATGATTGAAAAATATCGTGTTCTATTAACCAAAGAGACGGCTTGCGAGCCAATTATTTTACGTGATATTCATCGAACTTTCCCGGCTCATAAATTCTTTAGGGAAATAGGCGGATCGGGACAAGATGCTCTCTATAAAGTTTCAAAGGCATACGCTGTGTATGATTCAGAAGTGGGATATTGCCAGGGATTAAGTTTTGTCGCCGCCAGCCTTCTTCTTCATGTAAGCCTTATTATATGAATTTTGAAATGTTTATTTTATTGTATGTTCTTTCAGATGCCCGAAGAGGAAGCATTCTCAGTTCTTGTTGCTCTTATGTACAGCTACGGCTTAAGAGATTTATACAAACACGGATTTGAAAGTCTCTACATACGACTGTACCAGTTAAATCGTTTAATGAAAGACCAACTACCTAAATTATTCGAACATTTTGATCGAATGGGCGTTGAAACTCACATGTTTGCCAGCCAATGGTTTTTAACATTGTTCACAGCACGATTTCCGTTATATTTTGTTTTTCATATACTTGATGTATTCCTATTGGACGGAATGCCAATACTATTCCAAGTAGCGTTAACGCTTCTGTCAACGTGTGAAAGTGATTTGAGACAACTTGATTTCGAAGGTATTTTAAAATATTTCCGGGTCACGTTGCCAAAAAAATGCCGAAATGTATCACAAGCCAGGAAGCTAATGAAATCGGCATGTGAACGGAAAGTAAAAAAATTAAAGCAATACGAGGAAGAGTTTTTACATACAAAGCGAATGGGTGAAAAGGAGGCTGCAGATTTGAAAGAAAAGGAGGAAAATGAAATTCGTGAGATTGAAAGCGATCGGAAACGAATGTCAAATGAAATAACAAAAATGCAGGAAGAAGTCGAGCAACTAATTTTGAAAGATAAAATGAATAAAACGATAATCATTGACTATAAAAAGATTATACAGCGCCAAGAGCACCAGATATCAAGATTAAACGACACATTGGATGAGGTGAAAGAATTGGTGACACACTGTAAAAATTGTTCATCAAGTATTAAACCCGAGTCACCGCTCCATAAATCACTAGACACAAAAGATACCTTGAGTAGTAATGCCACTTCTCTAAAAGACATGCCATTGGGTCCACTCGATCCGCTAAATATAGCACAACAGAAAATCCGAGAACTTGAGATTGAGTTAGCTCAAACAAAGTTGGCCAAAGTAGAGGCCGAGTGTACAAATCAAGACTTAAACCACAAACTAAACGCAACACTGTCCGAAATTGAATCGAATCGTAGCAGTTGGCAGCCCTGGTTTATGAAAACAATAAACACAATTCAGGATAAAGTTGTAACAAAACGAGATGTTCCGTCATTCCAGTCGTACGTTGTTACGAGCCCACTAGATGGAAATAGTGGAACGAGTTCATCACATCAGGTATAAAATAGGCACGCGATTATTTTTATTAATTAACCATAATGGATATAAAATATTGTAACGAATTCCACAGGTGAAACTTCGAGGTGAGGGCGCAAATCCAAATCTAAAATATAAAATTCCATCATATCGTAACAGTGCGCAACGGAATAGTTTCGATTTTTCATCGACAACTGCGGTTTCATCCCTTAAAAATGCAAATCAACATGAGAATAAAATTTTAAAGGATTCAATCAGTTGTAACAGTTTGAAATAACATTTAAATATGTACAATGAGTTCATTAAAAATGAAAAACGCTAAAACCATATACATACCATATGGTGCTTACACCTACAGACACAAATTTAAATATGAATTAAATAAACTTACTTCGTTCGTCTCTCCGAAAAATCATGACACGATTCCATAATTTCAGATGGTAAACGAATATTAATGTGATTTATAATCAAAAAAAAAACTAACAAAACATTATTTAATATAAAAAATCATAAATATTATATTGATATAAAATATTATTCATACCAAAGCTTTTTAAGGACTTTACTGTTTAAATTTTGTACACTAGTTTGGCCATCGAGATTACAGACATCGTCTATTCGGATTCATGACGCAAAATTTATAATTAAATCATGACACAGTTATGACATTACTATATTATTTTAACTACTAAGCTTTTTATTTAGGCAATTAGTAATAAAAAATGAACTCTGTAATTTCGGTTTTTATTCCAAGTAAGATAAATAAAACAAGAAAGTATTATTTTATGGTATATAGGTAATCAATTGATTGCCAGTAGAACTTATATAACTCCGGCACATGTCAAAATGTCATAGGATCGAATTTGTTTGGTCTATTTATATAATTAATTTTAAAATCAATTAGACTTTAAAACAAGGAAAAATTGCATGCATTTAAGCTTAAATATTATCTCATACTCGTTGAAAAGCTCCGTTTTGGAATATCTTCGCTTTTACGAATTCACAGAAGTTCAAAATTTTGTAATCTCATCAATTTATTTTAAACAAATTTTTATAACTAGGTTTTGCCTGTGTAGGTCTGTATAACGAAAACAATCTTTGAAATTTTTTGTTCGTACTACTCTTACGCTTCATGGTACAATTTATGGCACCCCGTCATTGGTGGGTTGTTCAGCTCTTCAATGAAATTCAACGAAAACTGGGGGTCTATTATGAAATTTTCGACGCGCGTATTTTTTTCGACAACGTCGGAAATCGCTATTATGAATTTTTTTTTTTCGACGATGTCGAAAATTATATATAAAACACAAATATTAAACTAAAACACTAATATAAAAATTTACAAAATTTAAATCATACTCACATTTTGATAAAAAAAGATATAATTTATTAGTAAATTTAATATTTATTGTTGGAAATTATCAAAAATATTAAATTTAAGTTAATTAATTTTTATTAATTAAAATTTTATAAGTTTAAATTATTAATTTATTTTTACTAACAAACTTTTTTTATTTCTCAACACAACACTTTTCTTTTATGTACTCGACACCTCAAGAGCTGTCGACGTTATCTAAAAAAAAACGCGTCGAGTATTTCATAATACAAAATTGGACAACTTCGAAAAAAAACGCAGTCGATAATTTCATAATAGACTCCCTGGGAAACTAAACCGATGCAGTAGTCAAAATACCAATTTTTCAGCTACACCAAAAGCATTAAAGACTTGTCATACACATTTCGCTTAAAGCATTGTCATAAAAGAAGAAATGTATATGACATGTCAGATACTTGTCATCGAACGACTGTCCGGACTGTTTTGAACGAGTTATTTGAGAGACTGCTGCGACATACCATCAAAAATCAAGAAAAAAATATATTTTATTCTTTTTCATAACGTGAAAAACTAACACGCCACGCCGATTACGCTAGGTGAGTCGATTGTCGTTTCAAGTGATTATAAAAATTTGAAATTTGTATGAAAAATTATCCAGTTGCTATGAAAATAAGTGACGAGACTTTCTTTCGTCAATTTGCAACATTTTTTCATCACCATTTGCAACATTTTTTCATCATCTAAATCGTGCTTAATAAAACATAAAATACGCCGATTGTCGTTTGAAGTGACTACGATAGTAAACATATTAGATATTTTACAAGGCAGGCGACTACCCCGACAAACAATTTGAATTTTTAATATTGTAAGATAATCGGCGTGGGACTGAAGGACCGACCGGTTTTTTGTCAGAATCAGCTTTCCTCAAGTACTATTAAAAAACCAAGTTTTGGAACACCTTGGGCGATCCCTCTTGCCTGAACAAAGACCGCAAGCTTATTTTACACTCCAACCGTCAGTAATATGTAAGGCAACTCTTCCCACTTTTAAACAACATGTTGTTTGTATTAGCCACCGTTTTACGGTCCAATTGCCGGTAATTGGTAAGTTGACATTTACGACTATTAACCACCGTTTAGTTTGTATATGTCACCGTTTTTTACGGTCCAATGTCGGTAATCTATAAGTCTATGTTTCCCAACGTTGATACATGGTACAATTGCCGATAACTTGTACGTTTATTTTAACGTGTTGATTATATTAGCCACCCACCCTTTTATTTTACAGTCCAATTGTCGAATTCTCATTGGCCACTTTCATTAATAATTTCTTATAATAGGTATTAAATTTAATATTTTCAAAAATTATTAATAGTATTTAAAGTGAACTTATAAGTCACCGGCAATTGGGCTATAAAACAAAATCGTGACAAATACAATGTAAACGACGGCCAATAGTCTTTAAAGAGGGATTACAAGTTACCGGCTATTGAACCATAAAACAAATTATAAACAACACGGTAGTTAAAAATCGGAAAAGTATGGACTTACAAGTGGACTGGAACTCAACTAATATCTTAAAACAGTGACTAATAGTCGTTAAAGTTGACTAATCCATTACTGACAAATAAACCGCAAAGTAAGCTATGGTGGCCCTTCAGGTAATAGGGATCGCCAAAGATGTTGCAAAACTTTTTTTTTTATAGTATTTGAGGAAAGATAAACCTGACAAAAAACTAGTCGGCTCTTCAGTCCAACACCGGCTATTTTATAATTCAAACAATTCAATTGTTTGTGAAATACTGCAATTACAGGGTGTCTATACCCTACAGAGCATCATTAAAAATCATTATTACATCGTATTATTTTGTTTCTACGAACACATTTCGCATTACTCTATTTATTGTAAAATTCAAGTTCATAACAAATACCAAATTTCAAAATTAACGGTATTTTTATAAATTTTTAAAGATACCTATTATAAAATTCGGTTATTAAATTAATTCAATTCCTATAGTAAAATTCAGAGTCTTAATTAAAAAGTAAAAACAAACTATCAGTCTTCATCAATTATGGATAGTACTACCATAGAAAAATTAGTTTAACATAGATTTCTCATTTGTATAAAACGAATAAAATTCCAATGTCTTGATATTATTTGTGACTTTACATTGCGCACGTTTTTTACAAATGAAAAATCTATGTTAGACTTATTTTTCTATGGTACTACCACAGACGATAAAAGAAGATTTTTCATTTGAACTAAAATATTAAAACAAAATTTAATTCTGATAATTCCAATGTCATTGTTGTATCTGTGATTTTTCGTTAAACTATGTATACGTACACGCAAAAAAACAAAATATTTTTGATTGATTTTTGATTTAAATTTGTATGTTTACATAGGATGAAATATCTCTTTCAGTTTGTCTCTGGTACTACTAAAGTTGAGCTATATAATCACAGGTTAATTAATTAAGAAAAAATTAATATATAATTGTTTTGTGGTTAAACACTACTGTTCAATATTTTATTTTGTCGATGATTGGTCTGCTTTAAACATTCCTTTATACTAAGATTTTTTGCCTCGGTGGTGACAACGTTACTAAATTTTAAATAGTTATGGACGTTTCGGAGAAACTCTATAATTTTTGGAAGCTCCGCAAATATTTTCTTAGTGACACCTGAAATAAAAAAATTGAGGAAATATCAGTTGTAATATAGGTTTGGACTAAAATTGAGCAACTTTTTTTTCTTGGTTGAAAAAGGGATATATACATAAAGTAATAATTACCATTTGGTCAATGTAGGGCTGTGAAGAAAACTTTGTATTCAATAAAGCGATGTGTTGTTCATTCGTAATGGGTAGTTTCTGATATACAAATCACAAGTCTTTTATAATCGGAGCCTGATTTTTCTTCGGTAGTGTGTTCACCTGTAACAAGTCTTTTATATCGGTTTGGTTGCATACATTTTTTGTTGATTTTCCAATTGAGTTATATTTAATTTATTTTCTGTAATTATTGATTTTTTTTTATAATTTTGTTCATCCAATTTTTTAATTTTCTCTAAAATTTTAAAGTTACTGCAACTTTTTTTTTTGTCTGAATGTTCCATGAAACAGTTCTGTCGGTGTACTCGAGTGAAAACTCACTATATTTGTTGTATCAGGAGCGATTTCGTGCAAAATCTCCTGTGTTGAATTGTTCTAATTTACTGGCGTGAATCCTTTACTACTACATCATTGTCAACACTTTCCTGTGGACAATGTTCAACAATAATTTATGTTATCGGTGGCATATCTACATTGTTACATATTTGTTGGAGATTAACTTTGTATTAAAGGCGGTAGCTGTTGATTTTTATAATATATTCCTTTGATTTTGTAGCTAGGCAGTAATTGAATAAAAAAACAATAGAAGAATTTAAACGGAATTTACAATTCAGTAAATCCCATTTGTCGCCATGTTATTACACTACCAAACTATTTTTCGCTTTATTACATTTATTCAAATATAAAATCTTACCTTGTTTTATTGTTAGTTAACAATACGGGCAGGTATACTATAATACTCGTATAATCAATCGGAGCACTTTAACTATCCAATTCACTATATTTTTTTTGTGTTTATTAGCAAAATCACACCTTCACCACACAATAGTTTTTTTTTGTAATGTCAGCATTTTGGCATGGAATTCATTCGATCGTTGTCGTATACCTATCTTATAAGTTATTCGAAATGATTCGACACAAAACCATAAAATGTAAATACGTATTATTTCGTGCTACAATCGGGTTCCCTTCAATTAATTTTCGTTATTTACCAAACCGCAAGTTGTAATTACGGATTATATTATGCTGCAATGAAAGGCCATTCAGGGTAGTTTTATTAATTTTTGGTTCACGACAGACTTTTTAAGGACACAAAACCATAAAATGTACGTACTGTTTATTTCGTGCTACAATCGGGTTCGCTTCCAATTCATTTTCGTTATTTTAAAAATAATGTTCGTATAATATTTACTGCAAAACGCGATGGTTTAGGCTATAATCGGCTGCGGTCGATATACTTAGCTTTTGTTTTAGCATGATCGGGTAAATTTATATTTTGTTTTTTCTGAATATATCCAATCGGGGAAAGCCTTCTTCGTGATAATATTTTCAATTTTGCATTAATTTGACAACAGACTTTATACGGTAACCAAACCATAAAGCGTCAAGCGGTCCCAAAATGTTTGTCGGGTACGGTTTTATACAAAAACAGTTACTTGAAGTCGAATTTATTTGACTCTGTAGCAAAATTTTCTGCAGAAAAATTTGCTGCAGTTTAAAGTGAAGTTAGGAATTTATTTTTGTTAAAGTACCTGCTTTCAGCAAATTTAACTACAGAATAAATAATTTTTATTCCGAAGGGGCAATAAGTTTTACAAAATGAAAGTAGGGGAAATTTGTTTACAAAAATATAACCAAATTAGCTAATTTGATTGGTTGTTTTTGCTCTCTCTGCAGAAAATTTTGCTACAGAGTCGCTAAATCCGGCTTGAAACGACACGACTACTTAGCGTAAAAGCTGAAACATTGAAAATAGGAAACTAAACCATTGAATACAATTTTGTATTGCTCTTTTAATGGCACCTGCTATATAATATTCTGCTACCTCGCCGAAGCGTCCGTTAGCATTCTGGACTTTCCGAATTGTTAATCGGAAGAAAATTAATATTAAGAAATTGAACTTTTCCATTTAAATTATATAATCTGCACATTGCTCTATGTCAGTCTATAGACTGATGTTGGTTTCATATTTTAATGGGGGATTTTTTACATTGTGGTGTCGTCCCGCATTCACGTATGCATGTCAAAAACGGGATCATCCTGAAAAATAAGTATTGAACAACGATCTTTAAACTATAATTGATTTGCTTTTATATTTGTTTCCAGCATAATTAAGGATTTTATAATGCACGATGGACCGATACAAAAATGTCTATCGTAACATTTCGCGGACCCCTTGGTAATCCTAATACAAATTGGATTTTCTTCTATTAAAACATAGTAAAATATTTCTTTCAGAAAGAGTTGCTTTAAACCCCCGACATGATAAGGTACTTGCTGTACTTCTTAAATAGGGCGAGTTAAATTTTTTTAGCCCCCGCCACCCATGTATAAATTTTAAATAGGTTTTGAAAGTTCGAGTTTTTTGAAATTTGAATTACAAATCGCACTTTAATTTATACTTATATAACGACGATTCAAGTAGTATAGAACGCAACTACCTCTTTGGGAGCTTTGTTTTTGGTATCTCTGGTCATAATGGGTATCTGTGGGTTCCTATATTAAACCTACGTTTTAATTGCGCTGACGGATTCCATTGCTACCGTAATATTCTTTTTCTATCATGAATTTTTCGATATCGTTTTCTATTCGATACTATCGAAAATGTTATATTCGATATCGTTTTTACCGATATGGTCGGAAATCTTCGATATCTCTTAAGGTGTCGAATATCGTCGTGAATACATACAATGCCTAATATTTGAGTTAAATATTAAATATTAGATTAATGAATTTTAATTACATTAATTGATTTTCGTATTTTTGATAAAATCGAAGAATTCATAATTTTCGACGTAATTAGTTGAGATTGTCGTAAAAAACGCTTTCATAATAGACTCCCTATGGATGATAGGTCCAGATTTAGTAAATTGTCATTCCTGTCATTTTAAATTACGTATCTAGGTATCAGTAGGAAGCTTTTTAATTCTTTTCCATGATGTGGCGAGCCGTTGACATTTATTGACCTCATTTTAATTATCGAAAAAACTCGCGTAATAGCCCCTAGTAAATTTTACTTATCTGAGTCTGTGATTTCACTATGTTTTAATGTGCTCATATCTTTCTTTGACAACTGGCGCATTGAACTACTTCGCGTTTGCTTGCAAATTGGTATCAGTAAACCTTGCATTTAAAAACTTCTTATATTTTAGAGCTTCCGCGGCGTTTTAATATGTGCATTGTGTAAATATTAGAAAAAAAGTTTTATCTGAATCACACCGGAGAAGCTTTATGCGGGTCGACTTAAACAAACCAGCGACCCAAATTCTATTCCAAAATTATGTATATTGCACGTAGTCATATAAGCTTGTGGTACTCCTTACGTATAGGTGACTTGGTTTGGAATTGTTCTATAGCCGCTTTCAAAATATTTTACCAACCCAGGAACTTTCTTAGCTTAATTTGCTTGTGGCCAAGATAAGAATCGATAGTAGTGCACATCCCATTTTTATGTGAATAATTTATTCATGAATGGGTTTTAAAACTAAATAATAAAATAATTAGACGATTCCAGAATTATAGATAATTATTTATTATTACATAATAATATATAAAATTATATTATCATTATATTGGAATGAATTTATTAAAATATTGTATAATTTATTTACAAGTAAAATGTAACAACCAAACAAAATATTTTCGCACTTGTGTATTTATAAATAAATGACAACAACAAAATATAAGTGAAAAATTACAAATAAAAAATATTTAAATTAAAAATTTGTTGGTTTAATTTTGAAAACAAGAATTCGAAAGAAGCCTTAAAAGTAATAAAAAAAAACTCGTGCACGTTTGGCTCCTCATGGACAACTCCAACTGAGGTATTACCGGACTCACCGGGTAGAAACCCCCCTCACTCCCGCCAGTGCAGCCGGAATCACACCGCATCACTTAAGCTGTTCGGCACCTCATTCCTCTTAAGGCTTAGAATCGGTAACACCATGTTGTTCCTTTCATTCTACCACACTACCGTTCGACAGCTAGCATTTTGCAGAGGAAGATTGTGTGTTCTGGTGTATCACATTCATAAGAGTATTTGGACTTGTCTCTACTGTATATTCGGCATAAGTAACTATTAAAGCACACGTGACCCGTCAGAACTTGTGTAAAAAAGAAATTGATGTCGCAATGTTTTCTCTCTAGCCATTCCATAATTAGGGGGATCAGTGGCTGCTGGCAGTAACGAAAATGACCTCCTTCGAAACCGTTTTGTAGGCACTGTTTATTCCCAAAGCTATCATTCTTTGCATCCGTTCGAGCTGATCACATGTGCTGATAGTTTTAGGGCTCTCAGCCAGGTCAGTGCATCGTATAGCGAGTATACTGCCGACGCCTTCAACCCTCTTTATAACGAACTAGGCCCGTTTGTGTGTTCGACGTCAGCCGTAGCTGTTTTTGTTGCATACGCCACAGGTTTTCTGACATGTGTTTGGACACTACGCCATGCGCCCAACCAAACTCAAAGATGCTCATCCTTATTATATACAAGTCATTATTGTTAATTGAGTGATGAAGTATTTAAAGTAAAAAGCTTGTCAGCAAAAAATTCAAAAATTAAAACAAGTCATGGCGTCGAATAGTGTTCCAGTAGAAAAATTAATGGGAAGTGAAAATTATAATGAATGGGAATTTGCCATGAAATCGTATCTTGAGCATGAAGATTTGTGGTGTTGTATCGATAATAAAGATCAGACAGCAGATGAAATAAATAAGGCCAAGCGGTAAATATGTACAAGCAAAATCAAAAATCATCATGTGCGTGCATTCCAGTATTTATGTTCATATTCGGAGTTTAGTAACTTAAAAAGAAGTGTGAGAAAAATTAAGAAAAGTATTCCAGCATGACGGACTGTCGAATAAAATCGCATGCTAATCAGCTAATAGCAACAGCAACTCTAGAAAAGGATATGTACAAACCCGATATGGACAAAAGTGTGTGTTGTTCATTCGGGTCAGTTGTCGGGGACAATTTTGAATTGTGGCATCGCCGGCTTGGACATATGAGCGTCCAATATATGAAAGAGTTGAAAAAATTGTCGGGAATGGACATTGTTGAACCAAGTGACAAAAATGACATTTGTGTCGTTTGTTGTAAGGGAAAGCAGCCAAAATCACAGTACGGAAAATCGCCCTCATCATCGAATCGTAAACTAGAATTGGTTCATGCAGATTTGTGCGGACCCATGGAAGAGAAATCGATTAATGGATCGCGTTATTTTTCTCCTTGGTTGACGATTATTCGCACAAGTTGTTCGTTTACTTCTTAAAATCCAAAGATGAAGTAGTGTCGTTTTTCAAAAAATTTAAAACATTTGTCGAAAATCAGTGTTGAGGACAGACAACGGTGGAGAGTTTTGTAACAAAGAACTCCTGAGTTTTCTTCAGAGTTTGGGGATTTAGCATCAGGCGACAATTCCATATAACCCACAGCAGAACGGATTGTGTGAACGCATGAATCGAACAATTGTCGAAAAAACGAGGTGTCTTCTGATTGATTCTGGGTTATCGAAACGTTTTTGGGCCGAAGCGGTAAATACGGCTGTATATTTAATCAACCGATCACCGACAAAGGTGTTATCAGGACGGATACCAGAGACGGTTTGGACTGGAAGACAACCCGATTTGTTGAACTTGAGGGTATTTGGAGCAAAGGCTATGGTGTATGTGCCAAAACAAAATCGAAAAAGCTCGATCCAACAGCACAACAATGCAGAATGGTTGGCTATTGTGAAAATCAAAAACGGTATCGTATATTCGTATGTACAATCCAACAAATGACGAAGTTTTCTCAGCCCGTGATTGTATTTTTGATGAGTCCTGCGAACATTTAAACAACGACGTTGATGTCCATTTCTACCAAATGTCAAATAACGAACAATCAGTGGTTAGGGATGTCACTCCGGTTGCGTCTGATTCATCGGAGATTCATTTGGAACGTATTTCTTTACCATTGTCAAATGAAGTGGGACATAATGACAGCCCAGGCGATGAAGATGAATGTTTCAGTGACGAAACGATTGTTGACGCACAAGACAATGGTTCTGATAGCGATTATTGTCCAGATATTGCAGAAATTAATGATAGTGGAAATCGGTGTTCAAAAAGAAGACCGAAATTAAACAGAAAAAATGGTTTTGTTTATTCGTCAATTGAGTTATTGACGAATGATCCGCTTAGTGTTAAAGAAGCATTGATAGTAATTTGTGGCGGCAAGCTATGGAAGATGAATCTGAAGCGATTATGGCAAACGAAACATGGACTCTGTGTAATCTACCGAGTAACAGCAAAGCGATCAAGTCAAAATGGGTGTTTAAAACCAAATTAAAATTAGATGGTTCAGTTTAATACAAAGCACGGGTCTTTGTAAAGGATTGTTCCCAGCGTGAAGGTCTGGATTATGAGGAAAGTTATGCACCAGTAGTGAAGTATAGCTCAATTCGCTCCCTGTTTATTTAAAACAAGCCAGCCGTGCCTGGAACCATAAGTTGGACAAGGCGTTGGTAGAGATCGGCATGACACTATCTAAAGCTGATACGTGTATCTATTATAAAATCGACGGGAATTCCAAGTTGTTTGTGGCGGTATACGTCGATGATTTTTTGATTTTTAAGTACCAACAAAGCACAGAGCATAGGTTTGAAAGACGAACTGTCCAAACGTTTTCAAATGAAAGATATAGGAGAAGCTCAAAGCATTTTGGGATTCCGAATTGCAAGGGATCGGGAAAATGGATTTTTATTGCTGGATCAACAGGATTACATTACCAAAATTTTGGAAAAATTCAATATGTCCCAATCCATGCCTGTTACGACACCAATCGACATAAACGTTAAGCTAGACACAAGTATGTCATCAACGAGCAAAGCCGAAATTGGGAACATGCAGAAAATACAATTTCAAGAAGCGGTAGGCAGCCTTCTGTATGTAACACAGGGTACGCGATCTGATATTGCCAAACCAGCATTGGGTTGCAGTGAAACGGATCTTCCGTTACTTGAAAGGCACAGTAGGTGCGAAGCTGGAACATCGAAGATCGGAATTAGAAAACATTACTGGTTTCAGTGATGCAGACTGGGCGAGTGATCTTGATGAGAGAAAATCCACCACTTGTTATGTCTTTCTCAAAGGCGGTGGAGCAATAACATGGTCATCACGAAAGCAATAAACCGTTGTACTTTCTTCAACTGAAGCCGAATATATGGCTGTCTCAGCAGCCTGTCAAGAAGCATTATGGCTTCGAAAATTGGACGTGGAACTCAGCAGACCGACTGAGATTCCGATTTTTTGTGACAGTCGAAGCGCAATTAATCTCTCGAAGACAGATGCATACCATCCTCGTACGAAACATATCGATGCCAGGCATCATTTTGTGAAAGAGAAGGTAGAAGCTTCTGTTACACAAAAAATCCAATCGAGAGAGATCAGATGATTGCTGATGCATTAACAATAAAGGGACTTCCCAAGTCCAAACATCAACAACATCGAAGAGAAATGGGACTCAAATTAGTGTAAATTCAAGTGGGAGTGTTGGCTTATAGGGTGAATTTATGTTTTGTTAGTTGGGACTTCCGGGATACTCATAACAAGAGATAGCCGTGTTTTTATTTCCACATACCAAAAATCTGTTTTCAATACTATCCACACGATTCCTTTTCCTGATCCGGATTTTCTAATTTGAGTGCGTATCTCTTGAGAGGACGCTGCGTCAACCTCTAAGTCTACTTTCCAATTACCTGCTTTCAGTCTTCGTTGGTTCGGCTTACTTTCTATCACTCGACAGAGTGATATATCGACATCTATTCGCCGCTGTAGTGGAGGTTGGAGGATCCCACACCCAGACCATAGATGCTCTTATAGTGTCGGTATATTTTATGTGCATATATCTTGGCATGATTCAAAAGGTTTGGAAAATCTGCAAGTCTTAAAAAACTAAGATTCATTTTAAAGTAGTCTTAGTATATAATTTTCGCTATGTTTGTGATGCATCCGTTATGGTAATTCGATTTGTTTGTGTAAGGTTGATTAACTTTAATAGTTTTTGTGAGGGAATGTTGTTTACTTTTTGTCGTTGAACCGCCCCATAGCCGGCTTAGTCTACATTCATATGACATGTGTTTTTCGGCAATGTGGATGTTGATGGTGTGAATTGAATGTCAAAGATGTGGCTATCGGAGATGTCAGTGTCGGCGATGAGCACTTTAGCGATGTGGTTGTCGGCGATGTGATTGAATAAGGAGATATATAGTGGACGTTTTGATGTACGTGTATGGTGGATGTTCCGAAAAAACACTGAAGATACTTACTTGCAAGACTTTCCGAGTGTAATAACCTATCAAAAAAAACCACTTTTAATATTTTAGTTCGACTGGGACGAAGCGGACACAGCTGGGAGAGAGAATTATATGACGAAGGCGAATACGTTCAATAAACTGACGAGGACAGATCATCAGATCCATCAACAATATACAGGAAGTTCAATGGAAATTAAATAATCCTTTTGGATTCCTCCTGGAAGTAGGCTATACAAGAGGAGTATTGATTCGTCGTTAATTGAAAATTAATCTGGGGATTAACAGACGTGTCTTTCCAAACTAAACCGATCGCGTTCAAGTGGGGTTTAAAAATAAACTAGACCACCAATATCGAGTTATCCGACCTAAGACACAATTGGTTATCAAATAATACATCAACAGAAGGTCACAGTGGTTAAAGCTTTGGCGGTTGGATCGGGAGCTATCGGTTTTGAATCAGAGGCAGGATGCAAAAGCATTTTTTTTTTTTGATTATGATCTGTGATTAAAAGGAATACAACTACGACCCCCTACCAGCGTGCAAAACTCATGGGCCGACCCTTCGTCCATGTCCAAACTGTAGGCATTGAGCTATGCAATAGCAGGCGGTAACTTAAATCGGTCCCATAGCTGTTCGTCTTCGGTTTTGTAGAAATGCGTAAAGTAGGACGAGAAAAATGAACCGCGAAAGTTATTATTTAATATTGGGTAAAAAGGTGTATTATAGAAGTGATGATAGTAAAATGCTTGTAACACACGAATAAATCGTGACAGATATTGCGAAAGATTTGTTTGGATCAAGAGGTCTGCGCGAATCAGATATTAATTTGATTGAAAATGCATGTTATGTTGCATGCAAGACTTCCACACTTTTGTTCCCTGGGCTCCTATTCCTGAATACGACACGAAAATGTATTCGTTAAGAAAATGCAAATTGGTATTTCTGGGGTGGGATGTCGTAACATCACTTTTTTTGATATTTACCGAATATTGTATCTGTTTTTCTTAAAATAAAATTGCTTGCCATTTCCCTTTTCAATTTTGCTTTCAATATTTTGATCGCACGCTAAATAAATTGTTTATTTATCTCTTTTTTGTTTTTCAATAAAGTATCACTCAAAAAATACGTAGGTGATAGAATAAGAGTAGAACGACATAATGTTTTCTTCGATTAGGTACAGATCGCATTAGAAACAACGTAATTGGTAAATGGAAAAACGCTAAATGTATTCGTGATGAAAGAGACGTAAATTTCAATAGTATCGAAAAATGTGATCCTACAACATCCCACCCCGAATACGATCGTATGTAATTGCTTGGGTGTGTGTCCCTTGCTATAAGGGAAATTTATTTTAAATGGTTTTGGCAATAAAATTGTACACTTGGACAAAAAGTTACCCAACCTAATTTGGGTAACTAGGTAGAGATACATCATGTGTTTAGATCAAAGAACTAGTTTACATCGACATATTTAGTCCACGGACTATATATGTACCATATCTGATCTAAACAAATGATGTAAACGCCAGTTACCAATATTAGGTTGGGTAACTGTTTTGTGTGGACTGACCCAAATTAGGTCGATCAAAAATGTGATGTAAACGACACCGATGAAATAGATGTCAGTAAATAGCAGCATCGATGTTAACTAAACATATCAGCATAAAATTTAGTTTTACAGTTAACAAATGAGTCAAATTTAAAAAATTTAAATGAATGAATTTAATTTCGAAAATATTACTGGAATTATTTATGAGGAAAATATGAACTGCAATGAGAACATAAGCAATACTTTTAGTATTTTACAATAGATGGTGCACGTAAATCTTGTTATGTGACCCAAATGTGACCTATAATTCTTGCGATGTAAACGGTTGCTAAGTGGACCAACATAGGTCACAATTTAAGTCAGTCCACTAAATTTTCTAATGATGTAAACTACCTCAGATATAGTGTATAGTCACCGTATAGTAACTGTTAGTGTCAAAAGTGACACTGAAAAAACCAATAAATTCATAATAGCGGAATACAACACAGATACTGCGAAAGCAATACACAGCACTCTCAAAAAACATAACTAGACACCTGCATATAAAACAACAAACGAAATGGAGAACCGCAAAAACAATAAAAGAGTTACATAATGAATACAGGGATATACCAACTAAAATGTAATGACTGTGAGGCGTTCTAGAACATAGATTCAAAGAACATGTAAAAGATGTAGGAAAACCCACAACACAGTCGAAATATTCAGAACATCTGACTCATCATCAACATACATACACTGGATATGACAACAATCTTGAAATCCTACATAAAATGAAGAAAGGCGATAAAATGGATAGATTAGAGGAGTACAAAATATACGAAAATAGGGACAACCCACAACTGTTGAACGATAGGATGCCATATAACGAGATTTACGACTATATAATGAAAACATTTGTGAGTCAAAATTAGAATAGCGAATTAGCTGAGGAAGAGTGAAGACTTGAAACTAGTTCTAGATAAAAATAAAAATAAAAAATAAAATTATCACAAAAAAGAAACATAGTTATTCTCATTTTTAAAGCAATAATATTATTTTTCTTCAAGGTTTTCAAAAAGGATCACTTATTTATGATTTGGGGATTATTATAAGTAGCAAAATAAATAATTAATAGTGAAATAAAATTAGAGTTTTGTGTAAATAAAATATTTTGTATTTTTGTGTGGCCGACAAAACTGTTAAGATCGAAAATAACATTCAATCACCAAATAATTTCTTGTGGTGTGATAGTGCCCCATTAGGCGTCTTGCAATTCCAACCTCTTAAGTTCAAATGGATTGGTTTTATAAATAAATATCAATTAATTGGGTTTTTGTAAATATTTCAATATTATTTTTGGATTATAGTCTCGGCCTTTTATAAATTGACGTAAATAAAAGATTTTTTTAAAATTATTATAAAATAATGTCTTTTATTTAGAACTTAAAATATTTTTGATTTTTCTATGGAGTCGTTAACTAATATTGGTTCATGAACGTAAAAAAACTGTTCGAATTCGTATTGCGGAATAGGGGAAATTTTTTAACGTATCATTCATTTTCGTATTTGTTTTAGTATTATACGTATTCGTATTCAGGAATACCAATTACACGAATTCGTAAATTTTTATTTGTATTCAGGAATAGAGCCCCAACAAAATGAAGAATGTGTACTATCAGGAAGTAATTGGAAGCTAAATATTTTCGATATTTGTTATCTACTCACTACTGCATAAGCGGGTGCTCAATATAGATTTAAAAGTAATGGAGGAAGGCACACTCTGGCCAGCATCAAAACATGTTCTGAGATACTAAAACGGAACCGAACATGCCATGTTGGTTATGCTAATTCAGAATGGTCAGGAGACCTAGACGATAGATGATCAACAGCTGGTTATGTATTCCGGATTCAAGAAAGATCAATATCTTGAAACTTCAGAAAACAGCAGACTGTAGCTCTATAATAGAAGCCGCATATTTAGGTGAATTTCCTTTTGTAATTCAATCTATCACGACGACAAGAACCGTTTAAACAACTGTCCCCTTTGTTCGAATATTTTTATTGGTTTCAGATTATCAAAACATGGGCAAAGCATGCATAAATAAATAGTAACAGATTTTAGGGAAATTACTTTCCATAGTAAAATGGCACAATAACAACTCGCAATAAGTTGTTGTTGTTACCTTGGATAAATAATTTCAATGAAAAATTTGAAGAAATCACTCTAATCGCTTATTGGATTTTAACGAATAATAATTTCAAAATATTTTGTACTTTTAGCTTTTATTACAAAATTCACATTAGGGTAACGCGCACTACCCGCCCTGGTAGTGTGGATTATGCATAAAGAAAGAGCTGAATGATGAATTTCATTTAACTTGCCAGTGCTGCACTCTTAAGAATTGCCCCATGTTTGGTACTGTTGGGTGCCAATTTCCTTATAGTTATTCGAGTTATATGCAGTCCATAGTAAACCACAATTGTTTGGCGCACTGATACTGACCTTTAATGTGTTACAATAATGGGCTTGTTTATGTCGTACGCAAATTAGAATGAACTATAAGAAATATGTTGGAAGTCTCGTTTAAACCGAGCCAATCACACCCCAAGATATAGATATAGAAAACAATCTGCACAACAGAGAGACACTTACCATGTTTCCATGAACCAGGTTCGAGTTATGTTGAGTTGAAATTATGTTTTCGTTAATTCCAAAAGGTCGTTGATCGTTTACATGGAGTAAATTGAGTTGAAATTTTTAAAACCGGATAGTAAATTTAATTTTATTCGTGCGTATGCTATTCTTTATATGTATATTTATATGACCTGGGCAATGGGCATTAATTCCGGTTTAATGACTAATGACTTTTGTAATTTTTGTCATTGATTTAGTTTTAATTTTTAAAATATTTATATTCCCGGTCCTTTAAGGTAGCTTCATTACCCAGGTTAAAGAAGCAAAACCGATAATTATTTGAATACTAATATGTGTAATAATTTCTTTCAAATTAATGAAAATTTTTTATTGCCGCCATTTTGTTTTGCAACTCTACTCAATCCCATTAGTTTTGTCGAGTTCAAAATAACTTAACGAAAACGTGCTTTCTTGCAGCAAATTTAATTGTTTTGTGGCATGCGATCCGCAAAGAAACAATCCAGATACAAGAAATCATATTTTAATGAAAGCCACGCGGACGCGATACGTATGGAAATGCTCATGTTGCAGCAGGAAATACTTGCTTCAATTTCAGAACATTAAACTTTAAACAACTATCTAACTCCATGTTTGGGTAGGTTTCACTCGTTGGAGTGAATATAAAATTTACCTCAATTGGCATTGTTTTTGTTCGTGTGTTCTTCTTCCAACCCTCTTTATATACACTTCAAACTTTATTTTGAAATAAAATAAGCGGACGATTACCAATTAAAAATTAAGTTTTTTTGATTATAAATTTCGCGTATTCGATTCTTAATTTTTGAATGGCAACTGTATTAATCCTACTCCCATCTATTATCCAACTCTTCAACCAACATAATAATTTTCAGTTCAATGCATAAAATGCAATGCTGCCAGTCCGCAGAAAACAAAAATATTACCAAAATTTTTATTATTTTTTTACCATCCCTTTTCTTCGAATTGAATTCAGTAGTATCTATTTCGCCTTTTCAAAAACACGTAATAAAATAATACATCGACGAAAATTTTAAGCAAAGTATAAAGTAAAAAAAAGAAGTTTGTCAACAAAATTCATTTATTTTGTGCAAAAATACTGATTAAATAAATAAATAATAATAGTGTGTTATACAAGATAAATAAAGTTTAAATATTTCTTTTATATTTAATAAAAATATATATAATTTGATATCGTATTGTTTTGGGTTTGAAGAAACTTTATTTTTCGATTTTTAGAACATATTTTGGCGTGGATAAAACAAAAAAAAATAATTTTTTTTTTGAAGTGAACAAAAATAATCTAAATACGACAACAACAACAAAGTGTTCAAATGTGATTTTATACAAATATTGATAGATTTAACAAAACAAAATATTAAGTTATATAAGAAAAAATATTATTTGTGTTTATTATTTTGATTTATCATTTGGAACAAAATACATAAAAAAAAAAATAAAATACGATTGTGTATAGGATTAAAATTTGTTGAAAGGGAAAAAATCATCATGGCTGATGTTTTCGATTTGGAATTACACGAGGACGACAATGCAAAAGATTCAGACGATGATATTTTTGAATGTGATGATGTAAGTACCTCACAAATTAATTATAATACAATAATAAAAAGAGTTTAGTTTTATTATTATTATTATTTATTGGCATATGATGTAATGATTTTAAAAAAATGTAATTGTACTTAATTTTTTTTTGCAAGAGAAATATCAATAAAATACTATCGTACAATATAATTTACGAGCCAAGTGTGTGTAATTTTGGTGTATTTAAAATGAAGTTAGTGACATTTCAAAACAAAAACAATGATGCGAGAGGGAGAGAGAAAATGGAATAGGTGTAGGGAAGACATTTCGCTGTACAAACTTGTTATATCAAAACAAATTCTATTCTTATGTAAATAACAATAATAATTATATAAATATGCCTATATAATATTCGCAGTGATGCATACTAGTGTACGCAAAATAATACGTATGCAGTAACTATATGAGCTATAGGTATATAGAAAACAGGGCTTGTAAGGACTATTTGTTTACGTTTTTCATTAAATGTGGTACAAAAAAATTTGCAACATGTATGGGGTTTTATATTATTTTATGAATGAATGACATAACTCTTCGGGTACTAACTAGTAAAAATAGCTTTTCAATTTTTATTTCGTTTCGTTTTTGCTGCAAGTGTATTGCAATCATTAATAATTTGTATTCTGTGCTTGTTTTCATTACAAATCTGATACAAAACAGAGACATAATGTGGTTAACTTCCGGGTTTGTTTTCTCAGGGCCAATAGAAAAAAATGTATTAACAACTTTTTGTTATTTAATAATAAAATTAAGAAAATAATTTCAAAGCAATGGTTGGCCTCGAACTGATCTACGGGTACGTTTTTTCTTATTTGTTAGTTTTAAAGTTCTCTTGATTTGATTTTAGCGAAATTGCGATTTTATACGACTCCGACACAATGCAACAAAGAAATTGATTTTTACGAATTGTATTTATTCTGCAGTAATAATAGAAACTACACTTTATTTTCATTATAAACAAAGAACTAGCAATTATTTGGTCCTTGTCAAAGAAACGTCTGCTTGTAGACGTATAATATTAGGATAATATAATTTTGACGGAAGGTTTAACCTGGCACACTAAATTCTTCTTTCGGCCCGTATCAAATTTAATCTTAGTCCATAGTAATTACTATTGCTGAATATAAACAACGAACAAAAATCGACGGCGGTTGATTTCCATGGTGGCTCCAATATTTTTATGCAGTATGTTATATACGCACTACAGTCTAGGTCTGCGCTAGTAACTCCTTTCAGTACGCCTGCAACCTTTCTCCAGAAAATAAACAATTCTTTGCAGAAAAAGGGGCGGACAAATAAAAGGTCAGTGCAAGTAAATTTAGAGGTTGTTCATTTTTTAATACAAGAAAATCCTGTAACTTATTGAACCTGAAATACTTTTCCTAAAGCGTATGTACAGAAAAGGTAAAAATCGGCCCGACTTATTGCTTCAACATATTTCTGGCCAATAATGAATTCTGATAGAAGCAACTAGGCGCAATCCTTGCCAATAGTCCAAAGTTCAGCGCCAAATCAACACTTAATAAATTTGAGCCAGCAAATAGTAGTTTTCAATATATCCACATGGACCTGGTGGTTCCACTACCCCAATCGAATGGCTGGATATTGTGTGCACACCTCATCAAGACTAAGAAACAACATTCGAATCAACGTTGTTTACCGAGTTGACGAAGCTCCTAATAGCTCCTATTATCGTCGTTCACAGGTCAAAATTTCCAATGAGTAGGTATTCAAATCTCAGCCAACGAAGACATCAACTGCATTCCGGCAGAGCTAATGTATGGTCAAAACGATGATTTTCTTACTAAAACAGATTTTAATACTGCTGACCCAGAAACTACTATTAAGCAAATTACTGAGAAATACAATCATTTAATCGTAAAATTTACAGTAGTTAAAAGTGTCATTGCAAAATTGAAGAATGATTCTTGCCACTGGATGATTTTAAAAAAGAACAAATTAGACTCTAACAATTCTTAATAAGAAAATATCATCTGAGAAGAATTTTACGAAGAAACGATATTATGCAAATATGTTAAGCAATGTGAGTCAGAAAAAAATATGAAAAATATCAATCAGTTTTTGAAGAGAAACAACTCCAAATCTAATACTGAAATCTAATATAGATAAATATAATGATATACTTGCATAGTAAACTTATTTAATGATTATTTTGTTAATATAGGAGCTTCACTTGGCCAGGAAAATGGCTCCTTTGATTGGTCTTGTGTGAAGACTCTCATATTATGTGCTTAAATATGTTCTGAGATTAATGTATTTTGCGTTTATTCATCCCAGAATTCTGTACGGGATTGTTGTTTATGGTACTGCTACAGTCAGCCCCCGAACATAAAGCATAGGCACTATAAGCGAATAGTACGCCAACAAGGCATACTATTCGTTTACGCCTAAGCGTTATATTGCAGCTATATAACAGGTTGATGCGAACGTTTTAAAGATGTCCAAAATATTATGCAAATGTTTTTGCAAACAATACACGACGCAATTGATAAACACAAGATCAAGGCTTGCAATGTAATTAAGTTCGAATCGGAGCCTAGAACAACAATTACCATCAGAGGAGGTACATCGGAGGTTTTGTTGAAAAAATCCAGTACAGGACATAAACGTTTTACTGCAACGTTAGACCATGGATGGGAAATTTCTAAAGCCTTATTTATTGTTTTCGAATTTGAAAAAAAACCGGCTGTAAACAATAAATGTGTGGAGGACGTTAATAAAACAGGCATGTTTAATGACGATATTCTTAAAAAATATTTAAAAGAAATAGTTCTCAGTCGGCCACACACCAGTCTTATCCGAGAGCCTATTTTTATTAATTATGGACTCATATGGTAGCCACGTTTAATTACACGAGAGTATATACCTTGACAAATATAATATTTTTGTGGTTCTGGCTCCACCTAATTTAACTGGCCTGTTGCAACCCTTGGACTTTACTATAAATCGTAGTTTCCAAGAATATTACAATTCACAATATGATGGATACATATCAAATGCATTGGAAAATGCAGAGTTTCAAACGTGCCAAGGGAACCCAAAAATCCCTAATTATTTAATAGTAAGCAATTGGGTACTAAACTGGATAGCCAGTAAAATGGGGATTTTGTTAGAAACGCATTTAAATTTTGTGGAATTACACTGTGCGCTACAGGAAATACAATATACTAAAGATTTTAATTACGACGAGTTCATTAAAAATAATCCCGAGCTTCTCGCCAATGGCACAAGTTTTTTTTTTGAAAAAATGGACGGTACAGGTAAATGGTTTTGGCCAAGTGTGCAAACTACAAGTTTTTTTCGTTTGTATTCACCAAATAATACAGATTGAAACTTCATTAGAGGAATTCATTAAGCATTACTCTGAAATAATCATTAATTTTATTAAACAACACCCGGATACCAAATAGATATTGGATGAAAATGATGAAAATTTAATTAAATGGGTAAGATATCTTCAACAAATAAGATAGAAGCTTTTGCGGTTTCCAAAATGGAAAAAATAAAATTTAAAAATAAGTGAAATTGACGGAAATTGCCTCGAAATTACTTATTTTGTTTATTTAGCTGGCACCGTTTTCGCGTAAGTCGAACAAACCTTAAATTCGAGAAATTTTTGTTAGTTTTAAAGGATAGGTGAAAATAGAATAGACCTACATATACAAATATTTAATAAAACATTATTATTTATATTATTTCTAGAAATTATAATTAATTCAGATATGTACCTACAAAATCATTTCAGCGTACATACATACATAGATACGTTAAAGTACATAGAAACTACTTATTAAAGAACTGGTCCAATGTTTTTTGCCTTGTATCACGATCCATTTTATCGTAAATGAGAGTATAACATGCAAAAGCGTCATTCACTTTTTTGAAACTTTCGCGAATCGTTCTAGATCCGTATGTTGAGCCTCGAAGCCAGCTAGACCATTCTCTCTTCCTCACTATCGCATGAAAATAATAGTGTGTATAAACAAACGAAAGTAGAGAACTTAGAAATAAAGCGCAGAAAGTAAAAGTTGCCCATTAAATCACCTGCACATTTCATCAAAAAAACTCAAAATCTTGTTTTTTTAAATCACGTAAGTACGAATTCACGTACTACGGACATAGTAAGGACTTACTATGTTTAAATCGCAATAATTTTGATTGGGTGTAGAAAACTCGTTGTTCGGCATCGATTCGTTTTTGTTTCTACCTGATACCATTCATCGATGTTAAAACCGGAGGTGTTTAAAGTTTTCGACGCTATCAAAATTATGGTCGTGAATTCCGAGATTTGCCAAGGAGATGTACTTGGGTATTGATAAAAATTTTGTTTTTCTACTGCTCACCCCCAAACCAAGTCTTTTTGCGTAGTGATCGAGCGGTATGAAACTGTCCTTGATATCGCTAGCTCTTCGACCAAGGAGCATGATATCATCTGCATATCCTTAGCCTGATTTATTAAATATACAGCGCGAAGTTTCAATCTTACTAGCTTGGCTTGGTTTAATTTTGATTCAAAATAAAAAAAGATAAAAAGTCGTAATTGTCACGATATTTATAATAAAAAAAACACTTGAATAAACTATGTATATAATTGATTTTGTCGGCATATCGATCACATGTAATTTTTTGTAGTTAGCTGCAACCTGATCTAACAACGGCGCTTTTCTAACTTTTAAAATCGTGAATTATAAAATGTTGTTTATCGTAAAAAAGTTTTTGAGGCTTTTCTGTGTAAACGTATTAACTGGCATGGTATATTCAGCTTGCGCAGTTTAAGTCACGTCCATTGTCTGATTTTTCTGTTTCAAGGCTCTTGAGAAGTTAGGTAGGCCATAATATTTTAAATGTTTCAATTCTAGTTTAGGCTGCATACAATTTCCTTTAGTTTTAGAATAAAGCACCAAGTTTGTTTTCTTCATTGAACGAAAATAGATATTTCTACCTAGTTCTATTAGGATAATTGAAATGTTGATATGTTGAAACAACATTTATTATGTAATAAAAGTTAATTCCGCTTTTGTTTCAGTTTAGCTGAAGCTACCTTAATTAAATTTGCATTGGATGGAGCCTCAATTTCCGTGGGCCCTTTGAACGTTAGTCCACTTAGTCATATGGGCAGCCAAACCATGGTCACATGAATTATGGATTCAGTTTCCTTTGTTTCTACAATCTCATATGCCGCATTACGGCTAATTTCGGTTTGTATGATGAAATTGGGATACCACTATGAATTTCAAATGAAGTTCCGGAATATGGTAAGGGGCAGAGCCCCTAATTAAAATTAACGATCGACTAATTTTTATAATGATCGTATAACGAATATCAAAATTTTGTTGTGTTTTTACTCTGATTATCTTCAATATGGGTGTTTGTTTATAACTGTATGTGTTACAATTACAATCAATGCAATAACTATACAATATACATACTATTCACGATAAGTTAAGATTAAACTTTGAAATAGTTTTCATTTCTATTGCTCTAGTTAGGTTTTAGGTATGTAATATCATAAATAAATATCTCGATTAACAATATAAGTGTATAATCAAATTGTGTATGTATTCACTTTCAATTCGACCTCAATACAACGAGTATAGTTAAAAAACAAACTGTATTTTTATATATAAAAATTAAAAAGAAAATGAATAAAATTCACCGCAACTCAACATCAATACTCGGCAATCATAATGAATACAACTTTTTTATATTTTTACTTGTACATTTTTAAATCTCTCATTCAACATTCTTCGGCTTACGGAAGTTAACAAAACGTGTACTTACTTAATATAATATTGCTGATTTTTTACCATATTGCGGTAATATGAGAATGTATGTATTTTTAAAATGAAAAACTAACACTTGACTCTTGAATGTATTTGTTATTCATTTCGATTTAAAAATAAAAACATTCATAAAAATTAAAACTTTTAAATGAATGGAAGTTTTGTGTTGAGTAAGTGTGTGTCAATTCTATATAAAGATACCACATTGGTAGAATACTTTGTATAATTACATTTATAAAAAGTAAAAGTAGGCTGGTTTGTACCGGAGATGTGAACAGTTTTATTAAGTGTCAAATTTACATAGATTAGAATGGAACCACATCACCCCCATTTTTTAAAGTCGCGTATCACATTAAATTTATGATTTCTGTTACAACTTCAATTTATTGTAATACATATTATGTACTAATTTGTACCTTACTGTTAAATTGGCAAATTGCAAAATAAATTTTCTTTATATAGCGCACAACAAAATACTACATAATACTCACTACCTATACAATATAATATACTTGTGCATACTTACATATACATTGTAGAATCAATGCATACATACATCAGTATAAAACTTGTTCACATAAATTTTCCTTCATACATACATATTCTCTAATGATGGTGTTAGATTGTGTATTATGTAATACGAATTTAGGTCAATCGTGTATGTAACAATATATACAGATACGTAAATACAGTTTGACTTACAAAAATGTGTGTCAAGGATGTTTCCATTTTCATGAATAATATAAAATAAAGTAAAGTATACAATAATTATTAAAAAATAAGTGAAATTAATAAAATGAACATAATTTTTTATTTTGCTTTTGTTTTACCATAATAAATTTGTTTGACCTACATTAATCGGTTTCATGTTAGAGAACAAATTTGGGGATTTTTTCCGTGTTAAATGCAAATGAAAAATGTAAACAAACCATTCTTAACTGCGTAGTTTAAAATTTTAGATGAATAGGGGTCTAATAGGGGGAAACAGGAACCTGTTGTCGTATGTAAATAATGGGCGTAACTTCTTCCAAAAACTATACAAAAAGCAAAAATTGATATTCTGCCTTTCGTTTATCGTTTACCGCAATTTCAAAATGGCAAGAAGTACAATTACATACATATATCACTTTCGAATAAATTTTTACAATCACAGAATTGTGTCTAATGGAATGTTGGTATTCTGGTCGACAGAAGATGACAAATAAGCCGTGGGTTTCTTTATGCATAAGATTTTTGAATCGCGATAGAGGCAGAATGGAAAATAGTAAATAAGTCTCCGCCGCTCGACAAAAGATGGTGCCACCAGTAAGTGGACATTTCTCTCTCTCTTTAGCTTCACATCTCATGAAGGGATTTTGCCGCTCGCACTATAGTCCTCTATCCGCCTTGGCCCATCGCTCTCGACCTCCGTAAGATCTAACGTCAGATATGCTGGTGGAGTGTCGCTTAGACACCATGACGTGATGGACACCATGACACCGTTTATCTTCGGTGGGTGCATGTACATTAACGATCGTTATGTTAAATTTTTTAGTGCGAAGTCTGACCGTGCATATCCGCATGTTGATAGGGTGGAAACCGATGATATGATGCTTCACGCGCCGATGGATGAGGAAGCCAACTCCAAATTCTCCTCCGTTCTGATGGCCGCTGTAATGAAGAGTTTAACCATTGGTGGTGTCATGGATCCCACTCCCAGACCATCTAAGCTCTTGTAGGTTCGAAAGGTTCTGGAGATCTCCAGGTCTTAAGAGGCTAAGCACGTTCGATGTTTCCATTTTTAAAGCGTTGTAGGTGTACAATTTCCGAGGTCTACTTAGTTATGAATCCGATATGGTAATCCGAGACCTTTGATTAGGGTTCATAACTTAGTTGTTTTTATGAGGGGAGGTTGTTGGCCTGCCGGTCAATCCGCTTGTTACGTGTGTGGGTCACGTACTGGTGACAATCTTAAGGCATCCAGTCCTACCTTGAACACATTTATATAGCGAGCCGCTTGATACAAGACAGACGCCCGCTTCAGTCGCTCCTAACCCGGAGAACAGACGCTGGTTTGGTATTGGTTTTCGGGAGCCAATAATCCGCCCTGACATGTAGTGTCCATGACTATAAACAGGATTTCCCCTGCTCGTCTCTACTACACCGCCTAATTCGCGTTACCCAGGGAGCACCGCAAAGAGGAATGAATCTCGGACTTCGCCCCCCAGTAAGTACATTGGTTCCGTTAATAATGAAAAAGAATGACGTCCAATTGGCCTTCTCTGCTAGCTCGGCAGGCTGTTAATCTTTTACCAAAATTTTGAGTCTTTGAGGGGTTGATCAGTTTGCGTATTATCCGCGTAACCTTTACACTTCAAGAAACGTTAGTTCTTTGAAAAATTATTCGATTATTAAACTTCTCTTTCAAAAGTTCGATTGATTCCGCTGCTGTGTGACATGTAGTACCGTCCTATTGAAACCACATATTCTGCACATCAATATCTTCCAATTGACTCCACAAAAATCTTCTAATCATCTCTCGATATCGAGCTCCATTCACAGTAATTGCTTGGTCATTCTGATTTTCGAAAATATATGGACCAATTACACAACCACACCAAAATCCACCCATACAGTAACTTTTTTTTGGTTTCATTGTCTTTTCAAACAATTCTCTAGGATTTTCTTTAACTCAAATGCGGCAGTTTTGTTTGTTGACATAGCCACCAATTTCAAAATGAACATCATCGGTGAAAATAAATTGCTTGAAAAAATCTCATTTTTCTTTTTCTTTTTCTATAGCCCAATAAACTTATTCCCAACGTGATTTGGCTTTATTCTTGTGTTAACTGTATTTTGTAAGCCTTTACATGAAGGTCTTTGTGTAAAATATTGAACAACGTGGTTTGAGGTTTAATTGCTGTTAACGACGACGAATTGATGTCGTTGGCTCTTCAGTAGCACTTGTGCTAAAAGCTGCAATATTTTCACTTGAACGACCACTACGATGATAAATTTTGCTTCTTTGATATTGAACTGAACCAGTTTCTTCCAAATTTATCAATGATAAGTTTAATAGCACGGGTTATAAAATAAAATATCTTTTAATGGCCCGTTCCACACTACGCTTCTTTCAAGTACTACTTCACGCTTCAAAATAAGACGTATAGATTTTTTGTCCCTATTTTAAAACCTTATTTTATATTTAAACACAAAATTTTTTTGTATTGTTATATTCTGCTCTCGAAAATAATATTTAAATTAAAATCTACATGTCAAAAATGGCTTTATTTTTTTTTATTTCATTTCTATTTTTTTCCGAATAAATTTTGACTGAAAATGAGACAATTAAAACCGGTTTCATGAGTAAATGGGGAAACAGACGAATATGCTGCTTTTTTGAAGCCCAGTGTCAAACGGGCCAATAATGACGTTTAATCGTATATCTCTCCATTTTAACTAACCGGAATGTTTGTACTTCTCATCTGTCAAATAACATATGATAATCTAGTACAAAACGACCTCAAATTTTAACACCCGTTTTTTTTCTTCTGAGTTTGGAGCCGAATAAGCGTCATTTGCGGGAACTTTATTTACTTTTTTATTTTGATGGAATACGCAGCTAAGGCGCATCGAATGCTTGTAGAAGCGTATGGAAAGGATGCCTTAAGAGGAAGAAGTTGTTGAGAGTGCTTTCAAAAGTTATGAAACGATGAATTTGATGTCAAGACAGAATGTAGCGGAAGGCTAAAAGTGTATCAAGTGTAATGCAGAATTGGAAGCATTATTGGGTTCTGATTCGTACCAAACGCAAGAAGAACTTGCCACTTACATTAGGACTGACTCAACAAGCAATTTCACATGGTTTAAAATCATTGGTTATGAAAAATGGATCCACTACAATAACCCAAAAAAGAAGAAATCACCGGGACCACCTGGCCATGCTTCAACATTGACAATCAGGCCGAATATTCATGGAAATGGTTGTGTATTTGGTGTGATCAGCTTGGTGTCGTGTATTAGGAGTTGCTCGAACGAAACCATTACTGGGGCTCCACCGAACACAATTGATAAGATTGAGCCGAGTACTCAAGGAAAAACACGCCCACTACTTCCAGACACGACAAAATTATTTTGCTACATGATAATGCTCGTCCACATGTTGCGATACCGATCAAAACCTACTTGAAAACACTGCTTCAATGGAACATTTTTGAAATGCAGTATGATGATATACATTTTATTACAAATTTCTTACTGTTTCGCATTTCAATTATCCATTTCTATTGCGATCGCAGACTTCTAGAACAATTTTTTTGCTTGTCTCAATTTCTTTTTTCGATATAAAACAAATAGATGATAGAAACAGAGTAGAGAGGCATAATGTTCTATTCGGGCTTGAAAAATGAAAAAACTTTCAATTTTATTCATGATGAAAGAGACGTAAATTTCGATAGTATCGAAAAAAGTGATGTTACATAATACCACCCCAGACTTAAATTATTTGTCAGTTTTTGTTTTATTTCAAAAATTTTCTATTACAAGTGAAATTTGAATCTAAAACTAGAGTATCATTATAATGTTTAAAACTAAATTAAATAACAAACTAGCCCGAATAATTATCGAAAATTTATTTACAGCGCATCCCCAATAGAATTTTTCGTTACAGAAAAACTTTTTCGTTTCAGAAAAGTATGAAAAAAACTTGAGAATTTTTTTTTTCTCAAGTTTTTTTTTCATACTTTTCTGTAAGGAAAAAGTTAAAGGAATTCTATTGGGGTGTGCTGTTATTTGGCATCCGAGTTTTCAAAGTGGATCGCGATGGGAAAATTCTAAGAAAACTATTCTATGCTGCTTTGATTACTGTTCAGACTTATATCATAGAATAAGTAGGTAAGAATGATAATTTACTTGTATTAAAATGACATTAGGCATATAATTGGGTACTGGTTGTATAATTGCTAACGCAGTACGAGATAACGATATATTTTGGATTGTTTGCTTTCCTTGTTACACAATATACCTGCCTACTAGATAGTCGAGCAAAAAAAAACGAACGTTTTTTCTTGTTTTCAATATTGTGTAACAAGGAAAGGCAAACAATCCAAAATATATCGTTGTCTCGTACTGCGTTAGCAATTATACAACCAGTACCCAATTATATGCCTAATGGCATTTTAATACAAGAAAATTATCAACATACTTATTCTATGCTTATGGAACATACTTATTCTATGCTTATACCATAGACACATATCTGGTTTCGTAACTTGGATTAGGAAACTATGGTTTGCGAGATGAAAACTCAAGACACACTACAATTTCTTTTGTCTTCTCGTTTGGTTTTAAATAGTAATGGAGTAGGCATTGACAAAAATGCCAAGATTGACATTTAATTGCCTATTAAATTGTCATACATGACTTTTCTGTTGACAGAACAGAAAAAAATTTGTTCCCGCCAACCAAATATCTCAATGACAAATAGAAAACTCAAAGGAAACTAGATTTGCTTGGTAAACTATTAGTGTCCGGAATCTCCATTTTTGATGTATTCGGCGTTGGGAGCACAAAAATGCCTCGGGATGAGAAAAAATATCTCATTCCGAAACTGTGTTTAAACCGAGTTGCAAACCATTGTTAGGGGTGACACATTACAACGAAACCATTGTTAACTCGAAACCATAGTTATGAAACCAGTAATGTGTCTATAGCATTAGTCTTAAATTTGATCTCCTAATATGAAAATAGAGAATTCAGTTGATTTTCGCTCTCTAGATAGTCGGTTCTCATGAAAATATAACAAAAATTCCCCCCGCTTTTTATTAAAGTTTGTATTGGAACAACCAGAATACCATAAGACATAATAACATAAAAAAATTTAGATCCCGGACTTTGTGTAAATTTACGCTTATAATAATCTTACAGATTTCTATTTTTTCTTGGGCTAATTTTAAAAAAGTTTAGACCCACAAAAACATTTTCACTTTTATTTATGTTTTACTTTCTTCCTCTTTGGCACTCAAAAAGAAACTAAACACACAATAGAAAAAAATTCATCTTAAGAATTTGTAGGATTTATTTTTTGCATTACATTCCAACTACAATTACATATTACAAACGACGGTATTACAACAATAATTGTTCAAATTGCCAGGTTAAAGAATAACAAAAAAAAAGATACTTTGTTATACAAAAACCTTAACACGTTCGCCCATTAAACGATTTTTTGATTTTCGGAAAAACTCTTGTATTAACAATTCTATGAATTCTATGTTTCTCATTGAAATGAAACCATATGACACAAATATGTGTCATATACTCGTAAAGAGTACACCGAAAACGAAATGACCATAACACAAACCATTCCAAAGGTATACCCATGTAAAGTTAGTAATTTGTGACACATATATTACATAAGTTTTCTGGGAAACTTGCGTGACACTATCTTTGGGGGCGAATGTGTTAAAATAAAATTTCAACCAAAATTAAAATAAAATGTTGTATTTTTAATTGAAGAAACAATTGTTTTAGAACAAAATTTAAGTATAACTTCTAAATTTAAAGTGCCAGGAAGTCATCTGATACATAGTATTAAAACTTATAAAGTTACTTGTCATACTTTCATGTGCACACGACCATATGGCCAGCGTAAAAGGGACATAGCCATACGTCATAAGCATGAAATTTCCCAATGATAATGGTTAGTTATAAAAAATTCGTAATGGAAACAATTGAGAGCTGGTCTAGTCCCATGTTTGCCCTTACAAATTTACAACGCATCGCTTAATGCCGTGTTGTTTTTTGGATTCTCCTTTCTTTTTCTTTCCATATGTAGCTGAATCTATAAAAAAAAAATCTTTGATCGATTTGACCAACCTAAAAACTTTCGCCTAAAAAAAGAGTTTCAATTTTTATTAGGGCTATAAATATTTTCAACATATTGGTTTTGAGCAACACTTGCCTATTTGACTTACTAAGTAAAACTAAACTGTTTTGCGATTTACTAGCGAGAGCTAGTTTCTGCTGCTTTCTTCTAAAAATAACTTAATCAAGTAATGCTTTTTATTAATACGTATCGTCACTTACCTTCATACGTACCAGGTTTTTCTAACCTCAAACGTACTACATCTATTAGAATTTACCGATTCCTTCCTTATACCCATTTGTAAGTATATTGAGAGTATCGTGAAATAAAACCGTTGAAATAGAGGTCCGATGCCTAAGGGTCCTAATGGATATTACTCCGAAGTATAGCTTTCTGAACTGTTCTAAAATCTTGAAACAGGTGTAGAATTGTTTTTATTCCAAAAGCTGCCAGGTCTGATTATACTGACCCTAAAGCTTTTCATCCTATTAATCTTTTCTCAACTTCTCAGATCTCTGGAGAGACTGCTGATAAATTTATTAGGGATCTCATATTTGGGTCATATTTTCGTAATCTAGAAGAGCATTTGGCAAATTTTGCGGTTTCATTACGGAAATGCTGTTTATAAGTCGTTGGTTTTACTTCTGGTATCTGGTGCGAATGCTGTTTGGTTAACTCAAATTCCTCTTTATCTTTGATGAAGAAATTACTCTATTTTCAGACAGTCCTAACAATAGTAAAGCTCATGTGGCTGCCGCCGGTCCATTATGATATTAATGGACAACATTATAGCTGCTATTTTAACCAAATTAGGTTCAAGTCTGAAATTAATCGGATCTGAATTGTATCTCCTTTGAGCATTAATAATGACATTAAAGCTATCGAGGACTACGTTCATTATCACGCCAAGCGCAATTGGCTTGCTTCTTCTATCTGCCTGAAGGTAAAATATTTTATTATTATGTGCCCTTCATCTCTTGGGGAAGGTCCACTCAAAATTCTAAATGTTATTTTCACAGCGAAGGTCCTTTTAAACATCAGTTACAACCAATGGGGTTTGGCCTAGACTCTGTGCGACGACCGCCATGAATAGGACAGGACGATGACTGCATTTACTTTATTTATAGTTGTTCAATGTTGAGGTATAAGAAAGAGTGGGAATATGACATTTTAGACGGTAGTGAAATTTTATATGGAAAGTAACAAGAATTTTATTGTTTTTATTTCATTTTCATTTTTATCGTTTTCCATCCATCCGTCAGCTTTATAGTAATTGAACGAATTTGTAGATTTTTTAAAACAATAGAATCCGCCCGTTAAAAATATTAGCAAAACTGAATACCTTCTAAAAAATTTCGTGTGTCGTTCCTGATCCCGCTTCAAGTCTCCCTTTCTTAACCACAGACCGTTGAATGTAAATCAGTTTCATTCCCTGCTTAGTTTAAGCTATTAGTCTAATGGACAGAGCGGCAATTTGGAGAACAATCTTGTGGCGAAGCTGATGGCTACTGTTTTTAGGATATACATGTATTCAGCGAATTATGTTTAACACTTAATTACTTAGGTAATGGTGGAACATTATGGGGTCGTACTGTGGTTGTCATTAGAAGACCAGACAACACAGCTATTGATTTTAATTGATCGCCCATCGTAATCACCAGACCAGGGATTATTCGAGTTTCTTTAGGGTCAGGACAAAACTTTGTTTTAACTATAATTTAAATATATCCGAATAATATATATTCACCGTTTTGAGCAGACTGCTCTTTCACAATGGTGAGTGCAATATATGAAGTAGATCAATTTTAATTAAAAGAGATGTGCGTTATAGATTTATAGGTATTACAAAACTACATTAGCGTAAGACTTCAATCCATTCAGTGCACTCATATTCCTCGAGTAGGATCGCGAAGGAGGTATTTTGGCAGGAATTTGTATTATATGTGTTTGGTGTTTTTCGATACAATGGAAAAATTATAATATCGGTCATATGTTTTTGATTAGATAATAATCGCTGATGAAGCCTGGATCCATTGCTTTACGCTAGAGGCCAGGCCAAGCAACAGTCAAAATAATTGATTCTTTCAGAAATCCATCGTTCCGAAAAAGGCAAAGATGGTCTTATCGACCAAAAAGGTCATGACTACGATTTTGTGGGATTCGCAGGGAATAATCCTGAAAGACTTTTTGGAGAAAGAAAGAATGACCACACTACTATAATGTAATATTTGACTAGTTAAAAAAAAACATGTGCTGTTCCACCACGACAACACTACTTCTTACTCAATCGGAATCGTCGCGAGCAAATTGCACAAATTTGCTAAGTACTGCTGTCGCATCCACCTTTACTCGTACGACCTGCAGCCCTACGACTTATTTTTCTTCCGCAAGTTTAAAAATTTAGCTCTATCGAGGAGGTCAAAGTCGAGACAGAAGCCTATTTTAAGGAGTTTGATTAAACATTTTTTTAGGGGGAAAAGCGAATGAGAAAATTGCGTCTCTTCATTCCTAATACGGGTATTTATTATTCCACCCTCGTACATGTTGTCCTTGAGACTTACTAATCGTAACTAAATCTTTTACAAATATCAAAAACGTTGTTCTCCATACTTTCTATAATTATGTCGAGTTTAATTGGTTGGAAAAAATCACATGGCCGTATTCATACTTCAATTTCTTCGTTTATTCATTCGTTCAAACAATTTTTTGACCAATCATATTGCTCATATTGAAAGAATTCGTCATTTTGGAGCAATAATATTTGTCGAAAAAATTGTTTGAACGAAGAAATTGAAGTATAAATACGGCCTAAGTTATATGTATGTGTCATGTCGCTCGTGAAAGGTAAAGATCAGAGGTTAGAGTTTGGATATTTTAGACCGCTCTTGTATTAGGAGGGATCTTGTATAATTTTGTTTTTAATTTCTAAAGTATGTTTTTGAAAATCTTTTCTGTCAAATAAAATTAACCATCAAAATACAGATTAACGTAAAATAAAATTTACTTCAGAAAAGCATTTCATACAATATTTTTCTGTGGTATTCTGTGATTCTCAGCGAAATATCGATGTGATGTGTAAATTACATCAAAATTGATAAGAAAAATAATTTGTAAGTTCAGATAAACATTATATTTTAATATTTTTAAGTCATCTTCGGGATTAATGGAAATTTTTGAAATCAGGAGCCTAAAACAAAAACGATGAACAGCATCCGTTTCTTTTAATTATATAGGGTTTTCCAATAGGAATGATATGACTTTTAAGTGACGTTTCGGCCATTTGTAATATGTCATGATCTGTCATTTTTTGTTACATTGTATTCAGTAATGTTTACCGTTTCATCATGGTGAGATATACGCAAGAACAACGTTTACAAATTGTTCAGTTTTATTATCAAAATAATCGTTCTCCAATTGCAACTTTTCGTGCGATTTTGCCATTTTATAGTCGTAATAATCGTCCAAGTGTGCTCGCTATTCAAAGAAACGCTCGAAGTAATGCAAATATTGCTGCCGTTCAGGCAAGTGTTTCTGAAGACCGCAATTTGTCGATTCCAAGACGTTCTCACGAATTGGGACTGTCTCAAACCACAACCTGGCGGATTTTGAGAAAGGATTTGGGTTTGCATCCATATAAATATGTTCCCACTCAAGAACTGAAGCCATTGGACCACCGTAAACGTCGTGAATTTGCTGATTTTGCCTTAGAACAACTTGGAAACGATAACGATTTTTTTAAGAAAATCATCTCCTTCGATGAGGCTCACGTTCATCTGAGTGGTGCGGTAAATAAACAAAACTGTCGATTCTTGTGCGAAGAAAATCCACAAATTAATCATGAAAAACCATTACATTCACCTAAATTGACAGTTTGGTTTGGTTTTTGGTCTGGTGGAATCATCGGTCCGTATTTTTTTCGAAATGAAGCTGGTAACACCGTTACTGTCAATGGAGATCGGTATAGATCGCTGGTAACCAACTTTTTATGGCCGAAATTGGAAGAAGTTGATCTTGACAACATTTGGTTCCAACAAGACGGGGTTACGTGCCACACAGCAAGTGCAACAATTGAATTATTTCAAGAAATTGTGATATTGAATGGTCTCCAAGAAATTGTGATTTAACACCATTAGACTATTTCTTGTGAGGTTATTTGAAGTCATTGGTCTTTAGCAATAAACCAAACTCTCATCAAGCTTTAAAAGTCAATATCGAATGTACTATTCATGACATACGACTTGATTTAGTGGAAAAAGTGCTCGAAAATTGGGTTCATCGAATTCGTTCCTGCAGAAGAAATCGTGGAGGCCATTTGAATTGAATGACGTTTTATTCAGAACTTAATTGTATCGATTGTACTTGACATCAAATAAAAATCATTTCAGTTTCCTTACCAATTAGTGTGTTTTTTTTAAAGAAATCATATCACACTTAAATTTACGTTAAACTGATTAAGGCATCTGTAAGCATAGCATGCACATTTAATAATATTTACTCGTACGTCAAAATATGTAATTGGTCAAAATTTTGCCATCACCACTTAAATACGGTTAATCATTTAATAAAAATCGATCCCTTGTTCATGCCTTTGTAGCTATAGTAAATAGTATATTATGGAATATTTGATATGGGGTAGAACTAGAAGTCTAGAACGAATGGAGTACTAAATTTTGCTAACATTTGGTTTTTAAATTTGATTTAATAGGTATAAGCTTTCTATTTTTTTTTGTTTTACCAACTCGTCAAGTGAAACACTTTATTATCATCGGTGCTAGAAATGAATGCATGCATAAAAAATTGGAGTTTTATGTTATAAAAACCAAATTCGTTTTATCTAAATTACAACACAAAAACTATTGAAAATTGAAGAATAAGGAAAATTACTCGAACAACTTAATATGAGTAAAATGGAATACTAAATAACAACATATAGTATAAATTTCCGTCTCCACTTTAACATCAGTCTGGTGCATGTATTGTGTACAATAAATCCGTGTGATGTGTACATTTTTTTATTTATGAATGAATCACCGCAGAACGATTTTATTTAATCGAATGAATTCGCGTTTACAATTCAGATTAGTATTCTAGTAAATTTCCATTGCTATAGCGTATTTTAATTTGACTATGTGTATGAAACTGATATTATGAGAGTCTAAACACTCGACGACGCAAAATGACAACAGGGCATAATAATATTTTTATGATTAGACAATTTTCGAATCAAAACGTTTTAGCAAATTTTCATTCATAACGATTATAGCTATTTAAGCTGTAGTTGTGAGATTTATATTATACGTTAAGCGATTTTTGTATATCATACATTTAAAAATGACTACACATATCGAGTGCGCAGTAATTCTAATAAAAAATTTATTAAACTTTGGGTTAGACGTCATCTATTATAGCGAACAAAAAAAAAGTCTAATTTCAAAATTAGCAACGTTTTGATTGAGAAATAAGCAAAAAAATATTCGTAAATGCGTATAAGTACTTATATTTCAGATTTCACAACATCGTGAATTATTATAGAAAGTCACATGTTTTCAAGTATAGTATGTATGTAATTTAAAAAATGAAATGAATATACCTTGTGTTTCGGTATAATGAATGAATATATCTTGGTACATCGTGAAATAGTGTTTTGGGTCAAATATTTCTATTAAAACTTTCAAATACTCAGATCATTACATATTTTCAATGCCGAAATTTTAGTCTAGACGATGTTCGTTTTTAATAGTTTCAAGTACGAATTTAAATTTATTTCGTTTAGAAAAGTTTTGGGTTTTGTATTTATTTTAAAAGAATTAGAACAAATCATTCGACCGACAAATACGTAAAAAGAATTTAAATAGTTTGTCCCATTAAAAATAAATTATGTATGATGTGATTGGTTTTCAGTGTTGGATGTATTATGTGTACCAAAAAAGCTTGTATCAGATATCGTTGTTTCCAAAGATTAATCATATCGCTACCACTTTTAATTCGTCTCAAATTACTTCGATTAATAATAATAGATAGAATATCAAAAATAAGCTCTTATAACAATTTTCAAGTACTCTATCATCGTAAATATGTACATATTTGTCCACAAGTTTTTCAATTCTGCACCTTCAAACTGCAAATTTACTTAAATTATTTTACGAACGTTCGAATAATTTCAATAAATTTTTAAAATTTTTACTTATCGCCAGACAATTTCTAATTTACATTCACAACTGTTTCATTTTTGCAATAGCAATTGAATTTGGTAAAAGAACAGTTACTGTGATTTTAGATTATCAGAATAGCATCTGGTTTTCACACACGCGGTGACGCCGAAATTTTAAAAAATTATAATAAAGTCAATTAGAATCAAATTCAAAACCAAATTCTGTATTAATGACTTACCCTATTGTGAAATGATTTTTTGCGTTTGATAAGCGGTATAGAACATGTCTAACTTAGCAATTGTCTTTTCGATTTAATAGAGAAACATGTTGAATGAATCTCTAAACATTCACGGCCGGAGAAAGTTTGGTAGATTTACAATTAAATGTATCAAAATGAGGCGTGTGGTTCCTACAAATTTTTAATTGTCAAAAAATAAATATTAATAATATACACAGAATAGAGCGGGCTATGACCAAAGCAATAACTGGTGTCTGCGTTAAATGTTTGCCTTGGAAACGTGCTTAGAACATCTAATCAGTCATGGTGGTCAACGATCTTATCATGAAACGTAATAGAGTTCATAAACTCCGAAGGTTCTATCAAAGAGATGATCAAATCTATGTTAGGGAAAAGAAAAGACATTATGTGTCGTGTTGTAATGAATATATTAAAAGCATTAATTTATCAAGCCGAAGCAGCCTAAAGCAATTCATTACGGACATGGTGTAATGCAGAACCGTCGGGTTCGTGTACAAATTTAGCACAGGAAAACTTTTAAACCATTCTTGTACTTCGTACTTTGGTACATGGTGGTGGTCAGGCCACAACATGTTGCGAATACACTATTAAATGTCTACTGAACACCCTCTTGTCTGATGATTGCGAGGACACAAGTGAGCAAGCAATATGTCGTGCTCATCGCTACATAGCACCAAACACGAATCAGGTGGAACACTTTAACAATGAAGAGGCCATGAAAAAAGGTAAAGCGCCAGGCCTAGACAATATCGAGTTTGAGGTAATACAAAGATTTTGGCCAATAATTGAGCCAAGTATTACTAGTTCTTGAAAGCTTTCTGGATAAAGTAATTTCTCCAGAATGTTGGAAGAACGGCAAAGTAATAATAATCAAAAAGAGCGGTTATAGAGACCACACCGATCCCTAAGTATGATTACTGGCAGATTGTTGAGCATATTCCAGAATGGCGGATGATACAGCGATAACCAATTTGGTTTCAGAGACAATACGTCCACAGAAGACGCTATGGTGAAAATGGTCAACATAGTAAAGGAGTCAGAGCGATAGTATGTCTTAGTAGTATTCCTGGATATATCTTGAATTTTCGATAATCTGTGGTGGCCTACTATAATGCTAGTGAAGTTTATCCAAAAAATACAACAAAATAAACTTACTGTATCTGTAATAGTATTGGTAAACATCCAGGCGAATTTAAATTGTGTAATGTACACGAGATGTGATTTTTTAATTAGCTTTAGATACATTCCAAACCCATTCTAAGTATTTTCTAACCATTTAGCATGAATTTCAGTGACATTGGTAGACTGTTTAAATCGAAAAGAGTGTCCCTATTAAATTATATGATTTTCTAATGGGTCTGACAGGGTGTTCCATGATATTTAAATATGTGATTTTTTAATGGGCCTTGAACTTCAGTAATATGATTGGACTACTTAGATCCAGAAGAGTACTCCTAGTAATTTAAATGATTGTGTAATAGGTATGACTGGGCATTGAGCAACACGTCTAACCCGAACTTCTGAGTGTGCTCTAAACTATTTTTAATACTCGTGAACTCTGTTTCTCTAATTTTCATCTGGTTAAAAAAAAATATGACAGGTCCCTCCGGATGACCTTCTAAACGATTTTACCGAAATCATGAACCATCACAATCGATTGATTGAACCGACTAGTATTTGAAAATTTTACTTCAGTAATTTGCATGAAAGTCGTCTGGGTTGAGTAAAATATTAAAAAACAAACCTGGGCCTCTTCGGGTCACCAAACGACATTTCTTGAAATCAGAATACCCCTATTCAGCAGTTTTAATCAGGGTCAGCTGGTTTAAGAAATAAATTAAAAAATGACCCTTCGTAAGGATCCCCTAACACATTAGGAACCCATGGCACACCCTGTCAGACCCATTAGAAAATCATATAATTTACTACGGTCACTCGCTTCGGTTTAGACAGTCTACCAATGTCACTGAAGTTCATGCTAAATGGTTAGAAAATGTGGCTAACCATGAGTTGTGTCAAACCATGACTCGCTTTCCGTTACTTCGATTTCCGTTACTTCGCAAATCTATACTGATTTCATCTCCACAGGACAGTTAAAAGGTGTGACGATAGGTTCGTTCGGTAATTTTACGAGGGGGACACCTAGTGCACGTACAGTTTAAAATTAATTTTCTAAAATGTAGCATGATCTATAATAATAAAAACATTTATATGTGAGAAATGTCGAAGTTCCCAAAATTCAGCCATACCTAAATGCGCAGAATTATTTTTAAATCGCATTCTAAAGTCGATAAATATCAATTTGTGTTTCAGGATTTCAAAATAGCCAAAACTTTTCAAAATGTGTTTTGTAAACTAAATCCCTGGTTTACAAAACACTAGATTTTCAAAATTTTGGAAAGCCAAGATTTTAATTAAACATGATTTCAGTTCTGGAAAGGATTCAAAGAATAAAATATTGATCCTGAAAATTCAACATTTAGATGAAATGTTGTTGAATAAACCGAGAATTTGTCACATTTGCAAAGATTTATATTGTGATAATATTCGATGAATTTGATCGATATAATCAAAAACAAATCTAATTTTATATCTTTATTAGAATTAGCCAGTTTGTTATTCTACTGAACTCCTTAACAACTTATGTATATATTTAGTACATATTCCCCCTACAGTCTAAAATATCTTTGGTGCAAATTCACATTTTCCTCCATTACAGTGACTCTGATTTGAACTCGGGATTCCTTTGATGTACCCAAGACAATTTATTTTACTCTTGCTTTTGAATGTGTCACTTGCAGTTCTACAAAATTGTTTTCGCAAATAGTTAATTTATTATGTCGTTATTACTGAAGCATTACACCCAAAAACAAAACAAACCATAGCTTCTCCAGAATATTTTATGAATATAACTCCTTTCGTTTCTGACTATTACTCCCGAAGGCCATTTTATATTCATATGCATGCTCCCAAAATATTGAATTTCCTTGGAATTTTTTTTCGTATGTATGATACGATATAGGGCAAATGAGCCTAATACTTTCGACAGACACAACAATTATCACGATAATACCGATTTCAATACTAATTTTTTCGATCGCGATCTTCAAATATTAGTGACACATCGCAAACGCGATTTAAAAATTTCGCCAAACTTTATTCGACATAACATTTGCATTCTGCTTCACATTTGAAATAAACTTCCTGGCACAATTACACATTCGTTGCCTCTTTTTTGCATTTCATAGTTATTGAGTTTTTACAACTACACTGTGCAGCAAAACATTAGGAACTCGCAATAATAATGTGTTTTACATAAAATAAATGTACATAAATAATTTCAAAATGTCATTTAAAAAACAGAAAAGGAAAAAAAAGAAACTAATTAAAACATACAAAACAGTGAAAAACAAATGATAACATAAAAAAAAGACCCGTTTGATAGTGAGAAAGAAATTATTCGTCAGCTAGATCTAGACATTTCTCCAGATACGGTTCGAAAAACCCTTCATCTCGGTGGAAAATAGAAAAGCCAGAATAAAATTTGCTAAGAAGCATAAAGACTGAACCATTCAACAATGGAACCATGTTTTGTGTTTGAGGTCTGACGAAAGTAAATTCAATTTAAGCAGGATCAGACGGTACGTAGACCAATCGGACTTAGATATATAGTAGGAAACTGTAAAACATGGTGGATGCAAGGGTTTGATGGTTTGGGGTTGTTTTTCGGGATTTTCTGGGTTGGGACCACTACATTGCATTAACGATATTATGGACCAGTTTGTATATACATTTTAAAGCACAAAAAGTTGCCTTATGTCGAATAAAATATGCCATTAAAATGGTTGTTTCAGCAGGATAATGACTCGAAACATACCTCCAAGTATGTTAAATCATGGATATTTACTAAAAAAAAAAATTGATGTTATGACCTGGATTGTGCAAAGTCCGGTCAGAACCCTATAAAATATTTGTGGAAGCAGGCCGACGACCAAGTAAGATTGCATGGAACATTTAAAAATAATCTTTAAACCGCTAAACAAAAAGCTTCAAACCGCTTGGACTGAACAAAAAATTAGGAAGCTCATCGAGTCGATGCCAAGAAAATGTTATGCCATTGGCTACTATTTTCATTTGTATAAACATGAACTAAAGACTTTTTCAAATTATTGTTTCCATTTGTTCCTATTGTTTTGCGTCCTTTATAAATTGGTTGGGTGTGCATTTATTATTTTTACTGTGTTATCATTTGTTTTTTTGTTTTTTATTTTGTGTCTGTACCCCAGAAGAATACAACACTATGTCCAATTTTTTCACAAAATGAACTGTCCACATTGTGTTTTATTATGTTTAATTCTTTTTCTAATGGAATATGAAACAATGTAATCCTTAAAGTCCTTACGGTTCACATGTTTGAAATAACACCAAGTGCAGTTTCCGTTAGAGGCAAAAGGCAGGACCTAAATTGCATATACCTCTGAAAATTTTATTTCGACATGGTGTCGTATGCTTCCGAGGTACAAGATGTGTTAATCAGTTTCTTTTTTTTCATTTTCTGTTTTTCTAATGACATTGTGAAATGATTTATGTACATTTATTTTGCGTTAAACACATTATGATTGCGAGTTCCTAATGTCTTGCTGCACAGTGTAGATTGCATTTACCAAGTTATGAAACGTAGTAGTAATCCTGTTTTGCCAAAATCGAGTGCTTGACAGACTGAAAAAATAGCTACTTAATCTCGAATTCGCAATTTGCTAGTTTGTGCTGTCGAGGGTATTACGTGAACGCTTATAGCCTGGATAGACTGCGGATTAAATAAACTGGTTTAGTAAAACAAAAAAACTGGTTTAGTAAAACATTCAAACAAGGACCCAACGGAAAACTGCTAGTAGATATTTGAATTTGACATAAGCCGGATTTCATTGGCATTAGCAAAGTACTTGTGAGTAGATGTTCAATGGAACGCAAAATTGTTAGAAGTAATGCGTGAATTCCACAGTGAAACAATTCTGTGATCAAAAGGCAAAACTGCTTATTTCGCTTTTGTAACATTTCCAGGAGAGTGAAAATAGTATTTAAAAAAAATCTGTACTAAAAGGAATAAATATTTAATGTTTGAATGTCTTTTTCCTAACGTAATTCATAGAAGAATTATATGATACAGCTAATAATTATCGTACTAATTAACCTTGAAATTTAATAAAAATGCGATTAAGCAGTTTTGCTAACTTAAAATTTTTGTTTTATTTGTGCTTATATTAGTTAAGTCTTTTTCCTAATATTTTTGCTGATGTATGCAAATCATAAGTCGAGTTATAATGTTTTGCCTAATTCAATTTGTTCATGAAAAGTAAATTAAGTTACAATATTCAATTTGGTAACAAAATAAAAAGCATTTAAGATTAATAAAAATGCTTAGGTGTAAATTTAATTCAGTGTGTTATCCACAATGGTGATATTTTTCTTAATCGTCGGGTTCAGATTCATCTACCAAATCCGGGTCGTCGTCCGGTAAAGCGTCAGTTTCCAAATTTCGATAAAAGGAATGATTTGCTTATTAATGGTATCATGGACGGGTCACGATTCTTTTTTTCACTAATTGTTACCGGAGAAGGGTAGCACACTTTTAGATCCTCGCGAGATATGGAATTGACTCGTCGATTAATATTAAGCACTTTTAAATTCGAATCCTGGCTTAAAGTGTTTTTATACTCAATTTGCCCTAATTTACGGGTGTATCTCAGCCAAGTCACATCATTTCACCGGAAACGATCACCTAAAAGAAAAAGTTTAAGTTATTATTGAAAATAAAATAAACATAGTTATAATCATTACCCTCAGTATTGTTCTTTCTCCACATAAACTTTTCTCTTAAAAGTCCCGAAAAAATAAAAAATGTATCCCTTGATATTTCAGTTACGAAATAGTTTGCATTCACGGACCGAACAAAATTAAACCAATCACGGGGATGATGAATACTGGCCGTTGATTTCTTTTTTTCCTTTCGATTAATGCGTGTACTGTATCGCACTCCATATGGGTGTGGCCAGGAACGAGAAATTTATGGTCAACTGTTTCTAAATGAGGAATAGTTTGAATAAGTACTTGGAACATTGTGGTGATGAACGAATTTTTATTTTGTCCAGCACATGAATCGCTGTGTTGGAATGAACATGACGCAATTTGTCCTGTTTCCATCGGCTTCATGCCATATCATGTTGTGGGCCTTATTTAGGTGAGCATCGTGTAAGGTTAAAATGAACGTCCAGAGTTGACGCCTGTAGAAACTAATTGATGTGCATAACAGCGGTGTAGGTAAACACTGCAGTAAGCCAAACGTGTATGTTTTAACTGATTTGTTGGCCTTAGCATAAAGTTGGTCGGTTTTCTTGCTCTCGTATGTGGTATCTGCACGTTCCAAGTGCTTCGTCTTCTCTTCCAGAAATTTTGATTTTAATTCTTCGTTTTCAGAAGATTTTGTTTGCATTTCAAGCAATTCACATTTATTACATCGATCAAGTTGAGGTTTTTTAAATTTTAAATTTAACATTTTAAATAATTCTGCATATTTTGTAATAGACACAGGGTTGAGATATTTTTCAGTGTATAGTTTGTAAACTATGGCTATATACTAAGGCCACTTTGCAGATTTTTCTGCTGTGTATTGCGCCGGGTATAGTGACTCTCGTAATGCGGAAAACTGTTTATGTTGTCCCGTTGCATTTTTCTTGTGAAATTTTATTACCCGGATCGTGACGTCCTCGTTTATCGTTTGGTAATATTATGCTTGCCGAACCAATTTTTTTCTGTATTACAGTTTTGATAAATCCATTTGTTTTATCGAATATAAGTAAAAAACACTTCTGGCAAACTTGTATGCGATTAGTTTCTATTTCTACAAAGTATTTGTATCGAGTGTACTCACGATTTCTCTGGCCTGTTACGGATTTTGTTAGAGTTTCAGTTTTTTTTGGTAGAATTTCTATCATCCCAGATACATAAGCTTGGCGTAAGTTCGGGCTAAGCCCCAATAATTCGTAAATATTGTTTGATTCTGCAGCGTTACCTTAGTGGAACATTTAAGTTTACAGGTAACATTCAAAGGTTTTACAGTTCTCCCCCTAACTAATCTCCCGTTTTGGTTCAAATACTTTTGCCCCAAGTTACGCTTTACGGTTATTTCACGCTTCTTAATCTTGGGTGGTATCTCAGCTTCTGACCATTTTTTTCCAATTGGCTTGCCATCACGCTTGGCTTGCCATAATGTTTTGAGTTGCTGTCTCAGAAACTATAATTTTCATTTCATAATCTGATGACCGGCTAACATTTACTTGTAAAACAACAGTTGGTTTAAGATTGTGAGATTCTGCAGAGTGTAATTTTGATTTCAAGTCCATTTCTATTGCTTGCTTACTGGATCCATTACACCTATAAAATATCAATGCACTTTATAATATTCTCGGATTACTATAACAATCCATTTTCTTACCTGAATCATGTCCATTTGCCTCGGTTTTCTGTGAGTTTTGAGATGCTAAGACCATGGCAATTAACTTTTGCCCACGACTCATTTTCGCTACCACTTAATTAAACAACGATTTTACCACAAAAATACAAAATTCACCAAACAAAACCGCTAAACTGTCATAAAAATTGTTAAAATTGATTTACCGTGTAGGCAAAACCGCCTACATGAAATAGGCTGTTTTGGCGAATTGAAAATTAATTTATTATATTAGCCTGTATTAAAATAAAACGATTATTTTCACGAAACACAAAGGGTAAAATCACTAATTTACAAATAAGTCGTTATGTATTTTTATTTTTTTTTATGAGGAATAAACGTTTAAGTTTAAACAGTCTATTTGTCTGTTTTGCCAAATTACTTTATTTACTAAACTGATGAAATAATACCATTAAGTACGTACGTAAAATAAATTTAATATTTTTACATAAATGAAATTAAATTTTTCAAATAAGCTGTTTTGCCTTTTGAGTTTTTGAATACTACTGAAATAAGCTGGTTTCACAAGGTTAATAATTTTGAGCTAATAGAATTTTGAGCTTAGATATAGACATGTTAAGTAGACAGAAAAAAATCCTATTTTTAAAAGATTAATTTTATATTAAAATATTAAATATGACTTAAGTCAAGATAAGCAGTTTTACCTTTAGACCACAGAATTTGTTTCAGTAAAATTAACATGCGATAAAAATATAAATCCTTTACGTGTTAGAGAGAAATAAATAAATTGTTCAGAAAAATTTACCGACAAAATAATGGCTCTATTCCATGGAAATAATCTGCTGTCAGCAAAAATAAAAGCGAGAAAAAAATATAGATATTACTGGTTGTGTACGAAACAAAACATGTTGTCAGTAAAATTTTGCTGAGAGGGGAAGTGTGATAGAGGAAGTTTACTGCCATAATGCTGCCATAAAAAATGTAAATTGGAGTATTTTTTATGGCAGCATTTTTCACACATCTACATAAAATGTGTGTAAAGATAAGAAATTTTTCTCACACTCATATAAAATAAGTTGTTCGCCATTTCTATACTCAAATTTCGATTTTTTTTTTTTTTTGGTTGAAATTTATTAACGTTAGTGGTTTTTGTGGTATATATATTAAAATTCGAATTGTACGAAATTGTATAAATTAAATATTTTATGTAATTTTTATGTTATGCCAAAATGTAAAACCATAAAATTTTACTATAAAATGAAATAAAAAATATTTCTGTTCTTTGTCACTCTCATGAAATTTAAAAAAAAAATTTTTTTTGCGTATTATCAGCAAAGAAACTGCTGTCAGCAAATGTTAACCATGGAATTAAAGCTTAATAGAGTACGTGGGGAAAATGTTGCCATAAAAAGTATGAAACTCACCTTCAAAAAATAGTACGCGATGAGAAATATATTTCGCACACTACGACAATTTTATACTTGAAAAATATTATAGCGAAATATTAAAAAAAAACACGGGATTATTTTTTTGTAAAATAATTGTTTCTAAAATTAAATTTTAGAAAATTGCGTTTCGTTAATCAAAAAATGAAAAACTACGGTATCAGTAAATGTGTCACTATTTTGACTTTAAACTTTGCTATAAAAAAGAAACCAAAATTGCTGTCTTTGTCACTCTAACGCAATTTAATATACTCTTCTCTTTTCGGTTTTCCAGTATTTTTTACTATAAAATTAGTTTTACTGTGGAATCCACGCATTAGAGTGTTTGACCGAATTTTACTAAACTAGTTTTAACTAATCCGCAGGGTGTACAGGTGGGTGGCAAACTGCATAGACGCCAACTAAAACGACGCGATATATCATAACTGAAGACGCTTCTTGTTATTTTTATAGCAATCTGTGATTTAACGAAAAGCTTCGTTACGTTGAACAATTTTGAGGCAATGTAATTATTATATGCTATCGCAGGCGATTCTTGTTCGTTCAGTAGAGCCTAAAACTGTGTCGTTTTACTAATTTACATTTGTTATTAAAATCAAATTTAAGTACTGATATTTCATGATGAGTACTGATAATTCATAAATAATCTTTCAATTTAAAAGTTTCCATCATAGAGATGACTCAAATGAAATTAATTGTGTCTCCTTGATTTATATCAATTTAGAAGATACAATTGTTTTCTCAATCGATTTAATTTATTTTACGATCAATATAAATGATTGAAAAATTGTAATTTTTACTTTTTATTTTGAAAATAAATCGTTTTTGTAACAGCTGTCTTATATTCTAAAGGGTCTATTTGTGATGCCAAGTGTTTTAAATAAGTTGCAAATTTATAAGGTTATTTGGTTCAGATTTTGGAAATTTTTCGGCGACCAGTAAATCTGTAATATTCGGTATTCAATATACATACAAACAATCCTTAATAATCATAATAATCCTGTTTTGGCAGAATCTTGCAGTGTTCGAATCGTGTTACGATGTTGTGGGAAAATCAACCAAACATTGTTTTGATTATTTACTATAATTGACTTTCAATTTCCTAGAAATCATTAATAGTTTTCATTTTGATTATCAACGCCCAATTAACGATACCTGATTATTGAACAATAATTCACGTTTAAAAAATTTAATTTTTCGACAAATTGTATTTATTTAGTTTTTGTTTCGGCTGAAGAAACCCAATTATTTAAGTTTTAATCAACACTTTCTATTTTACACACAATGAACGAAAAGTGTAAGCTACTCGAAGATACAAAGAAATCTAAAGCATAGTTGTCCGAGAAACAACGCGATTTATAATATACATAATTGATTTATTTATTTACCTTTTTGTTTAATTAAATTACAGTTTATAATACGATTAAACTACGAGTACTTATTAATTATGCAATTTGTAAATATTGCAAATGCGATAAACTATACGTTGCGTCAAGGTGCCTGCTACAAGCCTGCTACTATTTTTTAATTCGATGTATGGTTGTGCAATTGTGCAAACATATTCGTCACCATTCCATAAATAAATTTTCCAGTACGTCGGCATGGGTCGGAATTTGCGAACTGTCGTTGGTCAAAAGTTAACTTCTCTCATTTAAAGGTCCCAAAAGAATCGTATTCGTTATGTTTTAAATGTTATTGTTTTAATTTTATAAAGGAGAGATTGTATGAGGATGGCGGAAACGTGAAGTGGAAAATTTACAGTTACTTTATAATAAAGCGGTAGAAAAATCCTTGAATGATATGCAAATGTAACTTGTGTTTATATACATACGTATTACACTAAACGCCTTGAACTTAAATAATATAAAAACGTAAGCAAAATCGTAAAAAGCTTTAAGGCTGTGTGTAAAAGAATGTACAGGGTGAGTGATCTAAATTGTATTTTTCCAACACATTAATTTTTAGTGTTGTTTTATGTTTAGTCACGACATTTTTAATACAATATTTCGTATTTTTTTTCCAACTAATACATAGTTGGATCACCCTGTAAATTAATGTAATTATACTAAACTTTTTGCCTTTACTTTATGGAAATGCATTATTATTATTTATACATATTATGAAATTAGTTGAACACGTGCAAGTAAAATGCAACGCATATTCTGTAGTTGTTGTTATTATTGTTGTAGATTACGCGTGGAATGTTTTGTATTGTTTTAATTTGCAATCATTGTTACTGAAATTTATTAAAACAGTAAAAATGAAAAGTTTTTAAACCAAATATAATTAATAAAATGTAGGTTGTGGCAAAAAAATGTGATTGAAGATTATGTGGTCTACCAAGGATCTGTACAAGCATACGTTGTTGCCATGCCAGAAATAATTATTTTAACTAAAATATTATTGTAATGTGCCCATGGCAAAATTTGTTTACGTTATCGCGATGCTTTAGCTAAATTTGTTGATTTTATAAAACACTACTCACAGTAGAGTTGTAATTGAATTTTGTGAAACAAATGTGATAAAGAAATACCTCCTATACATTCCTTAAAAAACCAAACAATTGCTATTTTTTTTCTATTGTAATGGTTTTATTGTGATTGTTCCGTACATTGATTGGTCTATTTTCAGTAATTTCGATTAAATACGCAATTGTAGGAATATGCTTCATTTAGCGTCAATCTGACTGACAACAACTATGATAATCGATACTTACTTATACACAATCACCATCCCATACTTTTTCGTCCCTTAGCGCTGGACCCCGGATAAATTTAAATTTTTTACTCATAGATGGAAAATTTGTAAGAATCAACAATCAGTTTCGAACGGATGAGATTATTGATTTGAAAAAAATCAGTCTTCTCATCAGATCGCGCCTTCGGTTATGAGCACAGTTCTGTTTATGACCCATAATTTTCCTTTGAGTTCATATTATGCGGAGATATGGATATCAATGAAAAGCTAGAAGCTTTAGTTAACTGTTTGCTAAAATAACTATTTTGATTGCGTCAACTAGACAAATTTTACGACCAATTCCGTGAAGTCATCTTTATTGGCAAAAAGAAAATCGTAACCGGTTGTGGGCACACTTCGAAAATTCGTTGGAAATATGAATAGTTGAAGGAAACGTACCTAATTCTAAAGAATTTCGAATTTTATTAATTTTAAATGCCTTCAGTGGCAAAAATAACAAAAAAAGGTTTTTTAAAAAAAATATTTATCGTCTTGCTCATCTTCCCAGTCAGAAACACAATGTTTGCATGTAAAATAGCTAGAATGCATGTCAGCGCACTTCAAATGCATTGGTCGATAACACGTGTTGCACTTAATGGAATTTGCAGCGGTCAACTTTGATGGCAGGAGCTTCAAACAGATGATGCAGAAGTTGATATCATTATCACATAGCGAAGAGAGCGTTTGGCCGACGGTTTGCTAGGTACAGTTGACTTCTTTTTTACTCTTCTTCGGATCAGAGATGGCTGCTCGCTTAGCGGCTTTCTCCTTTAAAGCAGCAACGCTTGCTGGAGAAGTAAGCCTATGGCTTTTTTGGTGGAGTTGCTTGCAGGGGACCAATTTCGTCCAAGACTGATAAGCGGCTCGTTGAAGACGTTTTAGATATGGAAGGTTTTGGTGTAGTAACCACTTTCTATGTACGTCTATGTACAACATCTGTCCCAAGAAAGACGATTCGATGCTGCTCCTCTTCATCAATGCGATCCTCGAAACCAGTTTCTTTCACTTCCGCTCGACCGCTTGAATAAAATCAACATCAGAGTAGATGTCTGGGTCGTATGAATGAATTCCTGATGCTCTGAAGCCAGATTTAGTGATTTTGGCTGTCAATGCCAGATCAACAGTCTTACAGACAAGGCCAGTAATATGACGAATCTCCATTACCTAAAACAACGAGATGAAAATTAAAAATTTCAAATCGAGAGAGCAAGATTGAATGATCCAAAATCCACGTTGGCATTATTTTTTTGGCATGCAGAACACTGTGACTTGTAATAGGTCTTTATCGGTCTGAAAATACACATCCAGTGGCTGTAGTATGTGACTACAGTGCGGCGGAAAAGAAACAATATGCACTTTATTGGCAACGGTGATATCGATGACTTCAATTGATAGATGCGAAGCATTGTTGTCGAGAAGCAATAGCACAAGGAAAGCTAACGAAAGTTTTGCGAAATTTATAAAATGGTGCATATAGCGCACAAACTCTTGTTGACACATCCAGCCAGAATCATTAACGTAACCGGCAGTCCCATCAGAAACGTTATCGAAGAAAATGGTCTGTTTTTTTCGGGAAAAGAAAGAATGGTGGTAGAATGTTGCCAGCAGCGCTTACGATTAAGGTCATTGTGACCATTGTTCCTCTTTCAGCAGCTTCAAGTTTTCCGACACGTCGCATACCCTTCATGGCAATCATCTTGCAAATTTTTGTCGGTACCGTTGAAAACCCGCTTTCATCCATGTTATAAATATTCGTTGCTTCGAAGTGATATTCATCCATCAAATGTCCATAGTTTTGAAAAAACTTCTGGATCAGCATCTTCCACAGATGACAAGTCGCCATACATTTCTTCCGTTTTAAGGAGGTAGCGTTGCAAACTACTCCGCGCAATTTTATAGGTTCGTGGTGTCGATTTAATGTGCTTTTTTTAACTAAGCAATTCTTAATGGCACGAACCAGCGCATCAAAATAAATTGAAACTAGTTTAGTTGACTTCTTCGGGGTTGACATGGCTAAAATGCCTTAAAATAAAATACGTTAAAATGTTAAAGAATATGTTATGTCAGCATAAACGATGATATCACGGTGCCCACAACCGGTTACATTTAAGTGCCCACGAATACAACCATTCTCGAAGTAACAAAAAAAAATGTGATGCGTCGTGATTTTGAAATAAATCGATGTGGCATCCCAAATCACAACGAAAATACTGTAAAAATATCGATATGCTGTTTGAGATTATTCTCTTTGATTTATCGCACTTTTAAAACATTGGAAAATTACAATTGCGTTGATTTGTACGGACTTTTTTTCAATGTAATCGCGCCAAATGAACAAGCTCGTCCATTCACTTCGATATTAGCCAGAAAACTGCGTACTGTCAAAATATGAGTATGGTAGCAGTAAAATCCAAAAATGGTACGATACACGCTTCAACAACGCATTGAAATTATTAAAATTCACTACAAAAATGGTGAACATTTTGCAGTCACAGTTCGCAAAACTAAACCACTTTTGGGTCGTCGTGAAGCACCTTCTCGGCCGACAATAGTGAAACTGGTGGAAAATTTTGAGCTGTTGGGACAAGTTAGTGATGTGAAGAATCGAAACCGTGTGCACGCGCTCAAGAACAACTGAGAATATTGCTGCTGTATACCCTGTATTGTTGACGAAAACCCAGATTTGCCGATTCCTTGTCGATCTTAGAATTAGACATTCCACAAACGACATTATGTCCGGAATTGAAAGATATTGATGTGAAAGACGTTTATTTTCAGCAAGACGGCGCTACGTGCCACACAAGCAACGAAATAATCGCAATTTTGCAAGAAAAGTTTCCCGTAACCTTTAAACTTTTTTCTTTGGGGCCACGTGAACGATTGGGTCTATGCCAATGCTCCACAATTGATTAAAGACCTTAAAGATGCAATTCGTGAGTTATCGGGGACATCTATGAGTCAAAAATTACTATTCGCAATAATTAAAACAATAATAAAACTGCAAAATAAAGCAAATTCCTAATATATAAACAGATTTTAATGTTTGAAAGTGTTAAAGTTTATAAATTTCGTAAAGAGATCAATTAGCGAACTTACGATTTTTGCAAATATTGTCCCTGCTCCGAAAAATCGCCCCAAAATACTAAGCGTGTTTTTGAGTTGGTCGAAATCAAAACTAACAGAAAAAAGGGATATAGGCTAGGTATAGTAAAATCGTTCTATATGAGTTTTCGATGAATTATGGGTTTCGGTTAACTTTCATTTTCGATAAATTGCTATTTCGGTAATTTGCTTTCCGGCGAATTGTCGTTTTCCGTGAATTGCTTTCCGGTTTTGTGTTTACTAAATCATTTTTGGTTAAACGTGTGAATAGTAAATTTTCCATCTTATTTGAGGGTATCTAATCTTTCAAGATATTATACGTTTTTTATCAAAATTTCATCATCAGTTGAGTTTTCCAATAAAATGCATTTTATCCTTTTACCTTTAATAATAAATCGTGTTACAGTAGAACACCATAAGACCGCGAGCTTATTAGAGTACAGTTTCACGAAATATAAATAAATTGTATTGATTGTTGAAATATGGAAACCCTGTTGCCTAACAATCTATTAATACAAGAAATTAAATAAATCGTTTGAAACTTGGTAATCAAATGCTTATAATTTTCTGGCAAAGCTGCTGAAGTGTTGTACATTCTTATATCCAGACTGAGAGCCATCCCAATATCAAACAGCTCCAATTTGATTTTCGATTTAATATCCCACTATATAAATCAACTGATTTGGAATTGAAACAAGCTCAGTAGTTGATTTAGTCCTTAACTTTCATGAGATAATTTAAAATTGAAATTTAAGCCATTTAAGAATTTGATACATGATGATCCACAGTTTAGTTATCATAGAACACCTTTCAAATAAAGCTGTAGAGCTGAATCGTAACCTATTGGCACGTTTATTATTGAAGTTTATATTTTTTGGGAGTTCGGGAAGGTGGGAAGGGGCGCTGCTGGATGGAATACTGGTATACCGAAAGGAGGGGATTTTTGTTCTTCCATTTACAATTTACATCTATGTCCCATGCGGTCACCCAAATTTGTGGGAAATTGTCGCATTATCTATCTGGTAATACTTTAAAATTAGTCAGTGAGTGCATTGATAATGATCGATTTTATTTGACTAAGCGTCTCACGCTATATTTAACTTTTTTTACAGATTACGATCTGTGATGAAATGGAATACAACTATGACCTCCTGTCGGAGTGCATGAGAGTACCACAACTTTCTTTGTAATTTTTCCATAGTCACCATCACCATCATTAAAATGGAATATCACCTTTGATGAATTGAGAAGTTACTCCTCTTCAAACTATTACCCTTTGGGGGTGAAAGGGGAGTAATGATCTGGAGTGTGGACCACTAAAAGTTTGAATAGTCTGAGAAATAATCGCCTATTCCGCGGTTTCACACTTTGATTCTTTCGTCGTTATTCTTTCCTCGTTCCCTTCCCCTTCACCAACAAACTGTTTTTAGTTTGGTGGTGAAGGGGAAGGAAACGAAGAAAGAATCAAAGTGTGGAATGGCGGATTAATGGGATGTTTTTTTCTCATTGCATATTGATAATTATAATTTTTGTTTCAAGGTTTCATTAACCCATTCCCGCAAATGACGGCTATAGACGTCCTGCATATTTTAATTAATAAAAAAAGGAACATCATTCTTACGAAGTGTACTAATGTATTATTTTGTTAATTATTCAGTAATACATCAAACAAAAAAGATGTAACATTCCAGATAACATATCAATTGTTTCTTGTGCGATTTTTCATTATTAGCAATTCGATATATTTCCGCCTACAGAAACAAATGACGGCTATAGCCGTCCTATTATGTTCGCGCAAATGACGGCTATAGCCGTAAAGTAAACAAACAACTTGTTCCTAGCAATTGTTGCAGGCACGTCGTAAGTATTAAAATGAAAAAATCCCGTACTTATTGAGAAGTACATGGAAACAAGATAACAAATTTTGGCTTGTCAAAATACTTATGTACTCCAATTTGTAAAATATATCATTACTATGAGTAAATTGTTTGATTAATTTTAATATTGTTTTTATTTTTTGTATTACCTAATAAATTACACTTGTCAAAATACTTTTGAGCGCTACTGTACATTTTCGTGTTAATAGTTGTAAGTGTAGTGAAACCGAGCATTAGAGTATTAGGGTCGATTTATATTATCCGTTCCTTTCAGATCCGTTCCCTTCAGATTCAGACATCATCAATTTATACTATCAGATCAGATATTTTCATCGTATGGTTATCGTATATATTCGTGTTTTTTGGTTACGTATAAAGTAAAACATAACATAAAAATCCAAAAATGTTTTTAGTAGCAATTTAATTTTGTTTTGATTGTTGTTGCTGGAATATATATAAATTCCACTTTCCTCGCTATTCTTTCGTATTTTTTCGCGTTCAGATATCAGATAAAACATTCTTTTCAACAATATTTATCTGAAACGGAAAGTAAAGGATCTGAACGGAACGGATAATATAAATACTTATATAGAAAACATATGTAACAATATTTTTTTTGTCTGAATCTGAAAGGAACGGATCTGAAAGAAACGGATAATATAAATCGACCTTTAGTCTGATTTGTTAAAAAAAAATTTATTGTGTCGAATAAGGTCATTTAAAAAATTGAAGAAAATAAAAAATAATATTTTCAATAATGAACTAGTTTTATTACACATTCCTTCTTTCTAATAATGAGGTGAACCTCCACGCTTGGAAATAACTTCCAAAACGCGATTAGGTATAGAATTATAGAGAGCCTTCAAATAATTCAAAGAAACCTTTGTCAATGTTTTTTTTAGCCTCAATTAAGGATTCTCTCCATCTTACAATGTTTATGACTATTTTAGTCACAGAAAACAAAAAGACCATTTACTCACAATATATATACCACAAAAAGTAGAGAAATGCACTCCTTCCCCCCATTTTTAACCCCAAGGGAACGTGTAAAAATACACAAACCCTTACAAAAATGAGAACTTCCTTAGGTCTCTTTTGGCAGCTTGGTTTCGTACTGATAAAAAGTTGATTTACTCATTAGGTTACAACGACCAAACTGTAAAAATTTAACTCTTAGTTTGTACCGATAGTACAAAACAAGAACTTATCGATTTAGCGAATTATGTCACCAAACGAAACCAAGCTGCCTAAAGATTGTTGGGGGAAGGAGTGCGTTTTTCTACTTTTTGTTGTAGATATATTGACCAGACCATTATTCCGACTTCTCTGCTATGGTGTCTGTCCAAAAATCACTCATCTTTTCAAACACCATGAAAATAAAAATTATAACCATCAAGGCAGTCCATATTGAATTTTTTCTCATGAGAAAACACAACTTTTCTCCACTCGCTCGGCCATGATATTTTTTCCTTGCCAAATTGTAACTGTTTTTCTTTGTGGTGTTTGTTAAGTTGTGTTTGATTTTCTGTAATTTTTTGCGCAGTAAATATAGACATAATTTAATAAGAAGGCTGGCTTTAATCCCTATTTGAGCTTTACTTTTAGCTCGTGATTTGTCTGATTTTTAAGCTGCTCGCAGTACTAAGCGATTTTCTTTCGCTGATTGATGTGGCTCGATAAACGCAGTCCTTTGCCACAGCCCTTGTGTTTTTAAAAAATTAACTAATGTTTTGTTTCTCCCAAGTTTTGCAGCTGTAACTCGACTGTTATATCCCTCCTCATTCCACACCTCGATTTTTGCCCTTTCATTACAATTTTGTCAATTCGGATTTAATATTTTCAACTAATACTTATTCAATCAGAAGTAGAACCATTAAACGTTTAAAATTCCTTGCTTTGCGCAGATTTATATTATTCGACCTATTAATCACTTGCCAAAATTAAAATCGACAATAAAACAAGCAAAAATACTTTTTTAGATTTTTACTGGGTTATCAGTTTATCACCAAGTCTACTAATCAAAATTGTTGTCGTGGAGAAGAGTTTCTTATGTTTAGTCGTTAATGACTATTCAAAAATTTGGTAATTAAATTGGTTGTTTATTAACATTTATAATGATAATTTGGTTGCAAAATTGATTCATAATTTTCATAATAATATTGGCGAAAATTTTAAACTTTAAAACTGCTTGTTATTGGTCTTTTTAGTTTTTTACGGTTCCAAGCATATTTCATTCGCTTTTTTCATATTTCGATGGTGGTATTCGTAAAATTTTTTATTATGGTCTTGAAAAAACCAGATTTTTGTATTCATTCAAAGTTTTTCTTGTTGTTAATGTGTAATCTTTAAATACAAACATAAAAATGTGAGCACATTTTCAAACTGAAATTTGAGTATGTTCGTTCACAAATTTACAATTAAATTAATAATCTTCTTATGAAATACTCACACATACCGACGTATTTTATAACCAGAAAGTACAAATATTTTAGAATCAAACTGACAATCAAAAAATGTCCATTCTTATTCAGAAAACTTCAAGGTTGTACAAGAATCACAAAAAACGTAATGTCATCGACTTTAGTTTGTTGTGACTAGATAGTTCTTAATTTTTGTTTTCTGCGAGTTTTTAACCAAAATTTTAAGAAGTTGGCATAAAATGAACGAGGTACAATGAAAATAATGAGAAATATTGTAGAAAAGATAATTTGTTTTGTGTTTATGGATATTTCTTAATAAAAATAAATCTATACATACAAGATTTCAAGGTCACCGTTCTTTATGCCATTTGATTTAGCACATGTTTACAGAGCTGAGAGTAATGTGATTACATTGGGATTTTTCCAATTGACACTAAGCTTTAAATAGAAATTAAAATGTCATTATTGTCGTCATTCATATAGTTCTTTTCTAAATATAGACCTCCATAAAGGCATAAAATTGAATGTATATTGCAGAATACTTTAATCGCTATTTTTAAGAGCTCATTTTGATAAATCATAATTTAGATGAAAACAAAGGTTTCAATGAATTACGAAATTCCATAACAAAGATTCGAAGTCAATGAACTCACACAATCCAGGCAATTACAGTGATCGAGAAATTATGTTGTTGTTCTTATTGGTGAAATATAGGAAAGTGGCGTGTGCTATATATACATTCAAGCTTTGGGAAACCCCCAGATTTTTTTTTGATTTTTTACATCGCTAGGCTAAATAATTACCTAAAGAGTTACATAAGCAATTAGCATAATGAAATAATATTTTATTTCGTTTCGATAAATTTGAATGGAACATGATACTTAATTAAGATAAATTATCAAGAAACGAATTTTATAAAGATTCACAATTCTCAATTCAAGTTTTATGAAACTTGAAATTTTAGCTTGATTACTGACCCAATTGTGTTGCCTTGTAAGTGATATTTTAAATTTAAAAAATTTAAATAGTTTGGGTTTTGTATGTGGCGATTATAAATTCTAAAGAGTTAAATCGATTTCAGTATATATATTTGTTGTTGTATACAACAAATACTTCTAGAAACAACATCAATCTCATTTAGAAGAAATGTCATGCAATAACATCCAGTTCACTTGAAAAGCTACAGCAGATAACTCATTGGGGTTCGAGCAAAAACATCAATTCGTTGGTTAACCAAAGCTGCTCACAAATTTATACGAAAAACTTGAAATAGGATTGCAACCTCACGAAACGCACGCCGAGTCATTGAACGACGACGAGCAGTACACATATAACCTCTTCGCAGGAATGAAAAACCACTGAGTCCAGACGATTTATCAACAAAGTTTTGAATGCAGCTCCACCATTACGCGAGAACTTCATTTGTTATTTTCTTCAAAAATGACGATTCCATTATTTTAAAGTATTCCCAACGTTAACTGAATTTTCATTGGTAGCTCACTAGCCCGCGCAAAGGGTTACTACTAACTACAGTCTTGACCAGAAGTATTGAGCCCCCATGATATCTTACAGTTTTTTTGGAGTTTCAATTTGACATAAATTGAAACAATTTTACAACATTACTATTTATTTATATAAAATTAATATTTTGTGAGTCCATCCTTTGTCTTAATTACGGCAAAAATTCTTTTGGGTAGAGAGCTTACAAGTTTTTTACATTCTGCAGGACGTATGGCGTTCCATTCTTAGTGCAGACAGCGTTTTAGGTCTTCTTTGTTATTTTGTGTGTAGCGCCTGACTGCGTTCTAATAAACTCCATAAATGTTCTATGGGGTTCAGGTCCGGGGACTGGGCAGGCCACTTCAGAACCTCAATGCCAGTTTCTTGAAACTATGCCATTGTGCGGGCAGATTTATGACATGGCGCGTTATCCTGCTGGAATTTAACGCTATCCATGTTTGTACCACCAAAAAGTGTTAAAAATGAGGGCAGCAACGCAGATTCTAGAACGTTTATGTATTTTGAAGAGTTCATGTGGCCCTCAGACCATTATGCGGCCCTCGCCGTGTTTTACGGTACCACACACTCCTGACTAAATGCTTCGCATGCCCCGCGACGCACAAAAGGCACACCAGGTGTACCAAAAATCTAAAATAAAGAAAATGTAGAGACTTCGGAAAAACAAAATATTTGTATCGATTAATTTTATTTTAAAATAATATTATTTAATATTATTAGGGCATAGAATTGTCAACTTACTTCAAAGCTTGATTCGTCTGACCACACGATATTTAACCAATCTTCTTCGGTGAAACTTAAGTATTTTAAGGTCCATTTATACCGAGTCTTCTTGTTTTTTCGGAGAGCCAGGGTTTCTTCCTGGCTTTACAGCATTTCAAACCAGACTCCTGAAGCCTTCTGCGTGTGGTGCGAGCAGAGATTGGTTTCTTAATTTCTACTGACAACTCAGCAGCGAGGTTTGAACAAGTTTTTTTCCCCTATTTTTTAAAGCTTCTCTCACTAACTTTCGGTCGTCACGGTATGTGGTGATGCGTTTGCGCCCGGTTCTGTACCTATTACTGTGTGATCCAGTAGGGGTGAATCGCTCAATAGCATATTGCACAGATCGGCGTGAACATTTCACAGTTTTAGAAATCTCTACTTTTCATTTCCCTTGGTCATGCAGAAGCTGTATCTGCATACGTTGATCTAAACTTAACTCTTTTTTGCAATAATGACACTAAATTTAACAACTCAAAACACCAAAAGCGGACTGGATCACTGGATGTGTACACAATGAGCGAAAGTAGGGAACTGACGATGGTGCGGTGTGAGTTACTGTTTTTAGTCCTTTTTAGATGTCGAAAAAATAATAAACAAACAAAAGGGGTTCTTTTCTGTTATACTTATCGTGTACGGCCCAAATTTATAGGGTGCTCAATACTTTTGGCCAAGGCTGTATTTATAACAGATTATAATTTTTTCACCGTTATTATACAGGATTTCAGTCATGCGTTTTTTTTAATTTTGAAGGTATCATAAATACAATTGCATATTTATGATACCTTCAAAATTGCTTAAGTTGAGTTTGAGACATCTCTCTCTCTCTCTCTTTCTCTCTCTAGCATTTACATCCCATGAAGGGATTTTGCCGCCCCCACTATGGTCCTCCATCCGTCTCGTCGGTCCATCGCTCTCGTCCTCCAATTTCGACATCCTAATACGAGTAGGTCTTGTTCGACGTCGTCACGGCAGTCGGGGTCTTCCTCTACGACGTACTCCGGCTGGTTGTTGATGGAGCACTTTGTAAATCATTCGTTGTTGTGGAAACCTTGCAACGTGACCGAGCCATCTCACTCGATTAGATTTGATGAAGCCAATAATATCGCTACCTCCGAGAAGTTGCTTTATTTCGTGGTTCATGCGAATCCGATATTCATTGTTCGCAACTTTAATAGGACCAAAAATTGAACGGATGACCTTCCTTTCGAAGGTAGATAATAATCTACAGTCGTTAGAGGTCATGGTCCAGCTCTCGCTTCCGAAAGTCAGCACAGGTCTTATGAGTGCTTTATAAAGTCGAGACATCTGCGCCAATGAAAATTCGAATAAAATAAATTAAAATAACTCTTGTTCGTTAGCGCTGCATCGCTTGAAGGGATTTAGCCTCCTGAACAATGCTCTTCAAAAAATAACTGGGTCCGAAACAAGAGGGTGCCAGACACGATGGCCAAGGGTTTGAAGGTCCTGTTCAATGTCGTCCATCCCCCGAATAGGGGGCCTCCTGTGAAGTCTTGTCTTCATTGGTGCCGACTCCAGGACTTGTATTTGACCGTGGTACGATTTTGAGAATGTAAAACGAGTCCGAGCCATCTAAGCCTTGATGATCGTTCAGATCATTTCTGATCTCGAGATTCAGGTGCATACGATATATTTCCGCCTTAATAGGACCGATCATCATATGAACTCACTTCCTCTCAAAAACGGCAAGCTTCTAGCTGTCCCATGTTGTTAGCGTCTAACATTCGCTACCAGAAGTTACTACTGGTCTTCTGAGCGCTTTGAAAATATTAAATTTTGTTTTGTGCAATATATTGCTTGCTCGGCAATACGCTGGGATCTGCGATGCCTATGTCTGCAGATACTGAGTTTTGCACATTTACCATCGATTCCAGGTATTTATTTTCATTCATTTTTTTGTATAGTGTATCGCCTGTACTGTGTTAAGGGCGCTGGACTATGTTAAGCCGGTGAATGAGATATTCTAACGAAATTTGAATATAATTTGGGATATTGGATCTGCTTGCCGCACTCCTGGCCTTTCGAGAATGTCCAAATGGGGGAAGGCACTCCACAACATATTCATCATACGCCTGTTGAAAATCTATGAATAGAAAATGTACATGGAAAAAATCGTTTGCGTCGAAAGGGCCACGGAACTTTATTGGACAAATGGTGCAAGTGGTTAAAGCTTCGGTATTTAGATTGGAAGGTACGTGGTTCGAATACAGGGTGCAAAAATTTTCCTAATCGATTACGGTCGGTCGTGTTAATAAATACAAATATGACCTTCTGTTGGATAGCAGAACTCAGCGTCGACCCATCAGGGGTTAGGTACAGGTTGACACATGGAGCTTGAAATGTACAGATGGTATGCTGTAATTGTGTGAGTATAGGTGAATGAAAAAGGGTGTATTAATTAATTGGCCTGTAAAGGACACAGCCCCATTGGCTAATAAATACATTATTAAAAAAGAGATTAATTATCAAAAAATAAACCTATTAGGAAAATGTTGAAAACAAATGTTTCAAAAATAAAAAACTTTCTTATTTCTCAACAGCAAAATATGTTATTTTGGCAATATGCTTTCGCCTACTGCCGTTTTTAGAAAATTACGTAGGTTCTAATGGCAGGTTAAATGAGCCATGCGACGCCTATACTTGCTTATATTCCAATCACTAAACAATAATACATGAACTGAAAGATAGTTAGAATTCGATGCATTACAGGAGAAATTTATCGGCAAATGTTTCACTGGTATCGAAAATTTCAACATAAGATTGTGCTAACAATTGTGTTTTGTTTCACTTTTTCGGATGCCACTCAAGTTTTACTATTTTTTAATTACTATTTTTCGAAAACAAAAAGATAATTTATTATCTAATTAAATGTTGCATGCCGCTTGGATCATCCTTGGATAACTCAGTGATAAAATTGAATTTAATTGTGTTGCATCCCACCCCACTATAAGAACTTTAATTTTATGTTCCATCGGTAACACGGTACTATAAGGCTAAGGTCCCCCTCCTAAAATACCTACTTCGAATATTATTTGTGAAATTTACTCATTCCATGAAAGCATTAAGGAACACTGCTGATCACGAAGAAATATACAAAGAATTAACCTCAGCTGATATTGCTAGCCTACATTTTATATTAAATGCTTATTTGAAATCTACATTTTTATTTACAACTCTTGTAAGATTAAATTGGCTTTTGGTTTATAGAATTGTATTTATCACAAAGTATATTGTTGAGCCATAAATCAATTTTTAATAAAGTTCATTAAAAGACGCTTGTGAAGGTACTAATCATATGTGGAAACAAACGAAAGCAAACAGACTGGTATTGTTTATTCATTGCTTGGAGTTATGACGCAGAAATCTAGGCAAATATTTTTAATTTATATGATATACATATGTGAGAACTAAACGTGCGAAAGATTTAAGATGTGTGATAAAATACAAAATTTTGAAAATATATTCATGTAATACACGTATACGAGGGTAATTTGAAATATTCGTTATGTGAAACAACGTTGGCCAGAAGTAAAAACTGTTAGCATCTCAAAACGCTATAGAGACAGTGGAGAATTTAATAACTGAACATCGTTATTAGTTTTTTAAGTCTCTAATTTGTAAAATATACATGTAATAATAAATGTATGTATGTAAATATTATGTTGCTAATTTCCTAACATATTTATTTTTTACTAATTTATGTTTATGTTTTTATCGTTTCAGGTAAGTTGTGGGTGTACCAAAAGCTTGTTGGAATTGAACTATTGTTGTAAGTAATTACAAATTATGTATGAAGTTTACTAAGAACGGTTGCCTTCACTTTTAAAGTAAATAGTGAAAGTTTTCTACCAAATCTGCTGCCCTGACAATAGACTAAATAATAGATAATGTCATTTCTTTATAATGTCATTACTAGGAGGGTATTATTCGTTTATAATGCTTAGGCGCTCCGTCAAAACGTTTAAAATTTGGAAATTTAGTATGGACATTTTATTGAATTTGTTAATGACTTTATAAAAAAAAAAATCTTTTTTGAATTAAATCATAATAACTTTATAGCGTTTAGCTAATTATTTTAATTCACAGTAGATGTCTCAAACGAAACTTTGGCATTCGTCAATTGAAAAGCAAAACTCCCGGAAAAGTTGTAAAATATAGCAAAAAATTAAAACGCATTGTATTTCAAGTTTTTATTTATTTAGTTGGTTGACTCTTTGTTTGCTGTTTAGCTGAAATGCTGCAGATTTTATTGTGTTTTTAAAACGAGTTAGTGTTCTGTAAAAGTGTGAAATTAAATTGATTTAAAACGCTTAGGCGTTATATTAAGAGGAGTGTTGTATTCGAAAAAACTCACAAACGTTTAAAATTAAACAAAAAAATGTTATTCGAATATAACGCCTGTGCGTTCGGGGAAAGACTTTACTTTTTGGGTCATTTACGTTCCCAACCCTACTTTTTACGTCATTTATCCTCAGGGCTTGTTTTGACGTAAAAGGTATTCGAACATCTCTATACAACAAACAATTTGGCGCTATTCACAACTAGAATTGTGAATGCGAGTAACTTTTTTCGCAAAAATTAAAGGTAACGAAAAGTCAAAAACGTGATTATTTTATATAGGCAAGATGATTCATAATATGTATGTTTGATTCCAATACAATAAACAACTTCGAAAATTATCCAATAAATCAAGAAATAAAAAAATTCGCATATAAAGTTGCGAATTTATTTATAAGAATCTGAATTTGTTTATTTCAAAGATAATTTTACTCGAATTTTTATTGCATAAGTTGATGAAACTCTCATTTGTCCCTCCCAAGTGTAATATTTATTGATTTTACACCACATTAATTTATATTTTCACCAGGGCATGTAATTTTGTTGAGTTTTTTGAAAAAAATCAAAGAATCAGATTTTTTTGATTAAAATCAGATTTTTTTGATTTAAATCAGATTTTCTTGAATAAAATTTTTTAATATTGATCTTCAATTGTAATAAACAATTAAATACTTTTTTATATCATTCAGTTTATTTCATTATTTCTTTAAAATAGTAAATGGAATAAAATATAATATACAGAAACAAATTCATTTAAAAATAGATTAAATCAAATAATTTAAATATCAAGGAATTATCATATTTAGTAAATTTTATTGGTTGTGGTGCTTCAGTAATAATATTGATTTAAAATAAATTATAAGTAATTTAAAACTTAAAATCAAGTATTTCATAATGATATAAAACAATAAAAAATAAAACCGTTTATTTATTCAGCTGCTTTGCCAAAAATGTTAATTTTGCCGCTTTATCTATCCCTAGGCTATTTCTTAATTTTGAATGAACTAGCCCAAAGGTCGAAAAAACACGTTCGACTCCAGCTGATGAAGCCGTAGCTGTTGTTAATTGTTGGATTTTATATTCGTCTAACGTCGCTATCAATCCTTTGTGCAAAGCAAACATCGATTTCCACCATTCAAAGGACGTCATATTTGCTATGACTTCTTCTTGCATAACTGGTCCCGCAAATGGAGGAATGTTTGCTTGAAACTTCAGGTACACTGTCATGAAACTGAGCGAGAAATTATCTTCCATATATTCCATAGCCATTGATTTTTCAGCTTCTGTTAATTTAATATTTCGAAATGGCATTAACGGTGTAAGTGCAAAAGCTGCAAAATGAGAAGGTTGCATTGCAAATAACTAGCGATCATTAAATAATTTCATTTGTGATAGATCAAGTTCGTTTTTCAATATGGCTTCTAACTCTTTCCATATTTCGACAGAATCCGCAATTTTACAAGTATTTTTTTTGTATTTTGTCCAGAGCAATTGAAATCGGCTTTAAAATTTTAACTAAATCCTCACAACTTCTTTTTATACCCATATTCAGCACTTTCGACGAAATATAATTATTTATATATTGTCTTTGCTCTTCACAAACTTTTACCAATATTGGCCAGTTCTTTAAATGTGATTCAAGAGTGTCACAATATGAGTTCCAGCGAACTTCTTGCGGAACGATCAATGCACTTCCATTAGCAGCTGTAAACCAAGCTTTCGGTTAATGATGGTTCCGGAAATATTTAATAATCTGCACTACATGCTGCGTTATTTCTTCACTTCTTTTCCCCAAATCACGTGCGCGTAAATTTAATATTTGGGCCGAACACCCATAAGTGATTAACTTTTCATTTATGTCTCCAATATTACTTCTCATACCAGCCATGTTAGGGGCATTGTCGGTTACAATACTTGATACCTTACATAAATACTTTGCTTCACTATTTTTAATAATTTCATCCGTTAAATTTCGTAAATATTGAATATCATGTTTCTGCCCAGAACTGTCTATTGTTTCAACTAAAATTACTTCTCCGTCTTCTTTTATTACACACGCACACAACATGGGTTGGTTTTTAACATTCGACCATCCATCGAGACAAACTATTTGATCTTTTAAACATTCGACAGAATTCATTTGCTCTTCTTCATACACTAAATCTAATAATTTTCCAGATAAATGTCTCTCAGAAGGAGGGTTATATCCAGGTCGGACCATGTTGCAAAATTTAATAAATTCCTTATTATTAACTTTTCTGAAAGCAACATTTTCCGCATAAAAAAATCTAGCTAGCTGCTTATCAAACTTATTATTGTCATTTTTACTAGTTTTTACCACGTATTTATCAATTGAAGTTGAAGCTGTATGCTGTTTCTGAAAAGATTTACGGTCCAATTCATACGTTGCCGTAGAAGTAGTTGTACGTGAAAAAGAAGTTAAATCATCCCCCGTTTCTATGAAGTCATCGACAATTTTAACATCATCATTAGATTTTGATAAACAAATTTGATTGTGCTTAATCATACGAGCAAGCAAACCTTATAATTCATGTTGACATTTCTTACACTTAACACGTACTCCCGTTTTATTTGAAACTTTCGGCAATTCTTCATAATATGACCAGACTACGTTCTTTTTCTGACCAGCATGCGACATTTTTTCAGAGTGGCTATTGCAAAAAAACATAAAAATATTAAAAATAAATGTTATATATTGTTCGATTGGTTATATGTTAAACATTAAAAAACCATACCTTCATTTAAAACAAACTTTAACACTTTATTATTATTTTCCTTCAACTTTCTTTAGCTTTTTAAAACGTGAAAAATAAAAAATAAAATAATTGACGATTTGACAGATAGTATTTTACTAACTATGTGATTCACCAAATAATATGGAATTACGTTTTTATTGTTATCGTACTTTTTAGTTTTTTAGGGTTACCATATTTGCGAAATTAAGTTTTTTTCGTTAAGTTTTAGAGTGCGTTCGTTTATTTTTGAGAATTTTTATATTTTTTACCAACATGATTTAAATCAATGATTTTTAGCAAAAAAATCAATGGATTTTAATCTGATTTTAATCAACGATTTAAATCAAATGATTTAAATCAAACATGCCCTGATTTTCACGAATAAACTTACTCGCATTCGCGTTTGGTATGAAATGTGAATACCGCCTTTAGGTTTCAAGTACGGTCTGCGGAGTTTAACAACAAACAGAAGCACAAAAGTATATTGTTTTACCATTATTACGCTCCTGGTACAATTTAATACCAATAAAATTTGAAAAGTAGAGTCTTTAGGAAAATACTTGCCGCAACCACAATTAATCTTTTAAATTAATCTAACTTTGAACTAGAATGCAAACAATTCCTTCATAATAGTTGTAAGTTGAACTGATGATGAAATTATATTTAACAAAAATATTTTATTTTTCCTGAACTTTCGACACCCATTTTATGTTATTATCGAAATTTATATAGATAAACAACAAAAAGCGGTGTCGAAAGCTCAGACAAAAATAAAATACTTCAAATAAAAACAAATCCGAATACTATATTCAAAGATCGAGAAACTTTATAGATAATTGTTTATTTTTTTCCAATCGTAATGCTGTTGCGAAAAAAATTACAACTGTATAAAATTCAGGTGGAAATTTCCACGGTATTTTTTGAGCCATGAGGTGTTGAAATTGTGTAAATAGCGTACATCTTAACTGTTAAGTTTTCGCCGCAGTTTCACTGTTCACAATTAATTCACATTTTAAAAGATCAATCTACAGCTGAAGCGATTATCTAATACCCGATGGAATTCTATTCTGTACTTGTTTTTTATCTGACATTTATATTGATAATCATTATAGGTTAAATGTAGATTTGAAGTTTAATCTTTTCTGGTAATGAACCGTTTCAGATAGATTACGCTGAATAAGTATGGATAGAATAAATAGCGCGAATTTATCGTGTCATATCAAGGCTTATACAGTAAAATGTTCAGTCATATGTGAATAAAAGTTAGGTTTTAGGTAGTGCTAAGGGAGGGAGGTAGATAATATGACTATTCCAAGCAGTATTTAAGAAAATAATAAATTATAATATTTTCAAAACGGCTTATGCTACAGTTTATTGGCCACTTAAACCTATTTACATATCAGATTTTCCGAGAGAGGTATCCCGAATTGAGAATAGTAGTATGTACTAAATCTTTGCCGCATCACCTTATGTAATGTCGCTTGATTAAAATCTTATAAAATAAAATTATAGTTTACGGAAAAATAAAAAATGTTGGTTTGTAACTTTCATTACATTATCAAAAGTGAAAAAATCATTATATTTGTTCAGGTTTCTCCATCTGATATTTTCATCCCATTAACGTCTACTTTCTCTTTCTCGAAAATTTTCAAAGATTTACTGATAAACTTACCCATTAAAAAGCGACTACAATGGACTCTTGACGTCGATCTAGTGCTGCAGCTGAAAAGTGGATCATTGCATTCGAGGCCAACCAACAGAAAAGTGGTCACGATTGAAAATTCATGGAATTGCGTTATCAATTGCATCCATATTCCAATAAACAGATTTTAGCCTTCGCAATTATTTTCTATTTTTGAAACAGTAGAAATGGCTTGGCGTATAAAGAAAGCATTTTGCGTACTAAAATGATTAAAATTTCTCTGTCTATAGCTTTCTTATCCCATGCGAAATTTTGACCACCTGCATGGTGGTCTTAAACGATCTCGGCTAATCGTTCGCTCCCTCCAGTTCCGAGATTATACGAAGATCTTGTTCGAGGGCGTCGCGCCAGCGTAATCGAAGTTTTGCTCTTATGGAACGTTTTCGTATTCGTTCTTTTGAAATATTTCAACGTGGCCCATCTAACTCGGTTCGATTTAATGAATCCGATAATCTAGTAATGTTCAATGATGCGTTTTATTTCGTGTTTCATTCGAATGGTACTGCTTGTTCGTAACCTTAACGGGACCATAAATATAGAGTGTTTTTTTTAAGTCTGACAGAACTTGAAATTGTAAGAAATAAAACAAATAAATTTTTTTTGAAAAATATACTCTGGCAGATCTTAGTATACTCTGGCAAATCATCATGAATAGACTCACGCTTGAACAACTCTACGAAATTATTAAAACTTTGAAAATCAGTCGTCGATTCGCGTAACTTATGCCCCTATTATGGTACTTACCTCACCTCAACTTACCGAGAAATACGTCATAATGGTGACTTGAACTCACCAGTTTGAAATATTTGATATTATACTTGTTGCGGTGAGGTGACTCTAGTGTCAAATATACTCACCAACAATATATTGGTGAGTTCATAGTAATTTTTCTAGATGGATAGCAAAAATCGAAAACGTAACTAATCAAGATGGATAGCAAAAAACGGAAGATTTTTTTCATAATAATTTTTATATAAGATTTCATTTTACTTTTTACACTATTTACCGTCCTTTTATAAAATTTCATTTTATAAAATTATTGCATATTAAAAAAATATTTCTAGGCATAAAATAAGAATTTCTAATGAAAAACACACGAAACGTCAATAAAATGAAAAATTTATGTCCAAAATGCTAAAAATTAGATATTTCCAACTTAACAACTAATAGAAATTGTCATAATAAACAAACACATCTCACCAAAATAAAAGCGAGCACCATAATACAAAAATCTAACTCACACGACTTGGATTGGTGAGGTGACTCGCTCGGTGAGGTGAGGTGAGGTGAGAACCATAATAGGGGCATTATAGACGACTTCGTGCTTTTATGGCGTACATAATCGTCCATCTGAGCAAGCCATCCGTCGAACTGTGGGTAGATTTCGTACCACATGCTCTCTAGAGGATGCAATAACATCAACACGTCGAAGGAATGTGCGTATCGCCGTTGTAAACGAAAGTGTAGAAGAAGATCCAAATTTATCGATTCGACGTCGTTCGCAGGAATTGGGGCACTGCCCGTCCACTACATGGAAAATTTTGCGCAAAAATCTTGGCCTTCACCCCGTACAAGATCCAGCTGGTAAACCAGTAACAATTGACGCCTTGGAGGTCAACTTTGTTCGTGTTATTCGTGACATACGGCCAGCAGTGCTCGAAAAAGTGGTCCATAATTGGACGTTCAGAATGCGTTTCTTCAAGAACAGAAGCGATGCGCTACTCATATGCCCGAAATCATTTTCAAATATTAATGCCATTGTAGGTATTGATCTTTAGAATAAAAAAAAATTTTGATTACAATTTAATTTTTTGTGTTATTTTTTACAATTTCAAGTTCTATCGGGCTTAAAAAACACCCCTTTTATCGAATGGCCTATCTTTCAAAAGTAGATAGTAATCTATAATAATTGGTGGTCAAGCTCCAACTCTCACAATCGAAAGATATTTTGATCTAAAAGATAAAAGATACTTTTATCTCTGTCTGGATATCGTTCGTTGGTATAATTGACCAGAGATATTTAAAATTCCGGCTAAGAAGTACGATATGCTGCGTGGATGTTGAATGGAAGTCTTTAGTAAGATTTCTGGCGTTTGCAAAACAGTTTCTCGCGTTTCCGTTTTCCGCTTGCTAGCTGATCATAAATTCGCACTTTTTTCGACAAACTCCAGCACTGACCGTCGATCAGGATAGCTTGGCTCATAGCTTCTAGATTTTTGATTGGGGCTCGTGGTTTTCATTGTGTCGTGGTTTTCGTTTTTTTTAGTGCATCGGTATTCCCACGCTTGGTCTTTTTTCCTTGTTCATTAAATATGAATTGAATACCTGTATTTGAAATTAACGTGCATCTGATCGCTGTCATTATTAGCGCCTCTATAGGATCTAACGTCTGCTACTGGTGGACTGGCGTAATCATTTTGGTTTTCTGTACTTCAGTCATTCGATCGCCATACTCGATACGACTAGGTTATATATTTTAGCACGTTCGGCGACGCGTTGCGGATCAATATGTGAGTGATGTGGTTTCTGTACTCTACATCATCTATTATGAAGTTTTCGATGTGCGTATTTTTTTCGACAACGTCGACAGTCGACAACGTCGAAAATCGCTATTATGATTTTTTTTTTCAACGATGTCGAAAATTATAAATAAAACACAAAAAAAGTTTATTATTAATATAACAAACTAAAACACTAATATAAAAATTTACAAAATTTAAATCATACTCACATTTTGATAAAAAAAAATATAATTTATTATTAAATTTAATATTTATTGTTGGAAATTATCAAAAATATTAAATTTAAATTAATTATTTTTTATTAAATTTAAATTAATTAATTTTTATTAATTAAAATTTTATAAGTTTAAATTATTAATTTATTTTTACTAACACACTTTTTTTATTTCTCAACACAACACTTTTCTTTTATGTACTCGACACCTCAAGAGCTGTCGTAAAATAGTCGACGTTACCTAAAAAAACGCGTCGAGTATTTCATAATACAAAAATTCGACAACGTCGAAAAAAAAACGCGGTCGAAAATTTCATAATAGACCCACTGTTTTGTCTGCCTTCAGTTGGCGCTTGCATTGACAATTATGTTATATTAAATTTTTTAGTGCGAAATGTAACGGTTCATATTCGTATGTTGACAGGGCGCAAGTCGATAATACGCTGTTGCACTGGCCAGTGAACGAGAAAGCCGAATCCAAATTCTCCTAGAGAGTCTAACCATTGGTAGTAGTATGGACCATCTAAGCTCTTGTAGTGCAGGCACGCCTTGTGTGTCAGTTTCCGCCTGGTTCGAAAGGTTCTGGAGACCTCAAGGCCTTACAAGGGTTATTAGTACGTTCCATGTTCGCTTGGGTTGTCCGTGTACATTTTTTTGAAATCGATGTTATGATGAATCCGATAAATTAAGCCGAGGCCTTTGTATAGGCTCATAATTTGATGTTTTTTGTGAGAGTAGGTAGTAGGCCCGTCGCTCAAACCTCTTATTACGTGTGTGGGTTACGTACTGGTGATACATCTTAGAGGCATCCAGTCGTACATTTTGCACATTTTTATAGTAAACCGCTTGCTACACTTAAGACGCCCGCTTAACCTTGATAATAGATGCTGATTTGGTATTTATGTAATGTCCATGACTATAGACAAAATTTCCTCTGGTCGTCTACACCGCGAGCTACCTCCCCCAAAAACGATAAAATGTTCGACTCAAATTTAATTCAAACTAAAATTCGACAGACTAAAATTTTATTTGCGTACTAAAATTTAGAGCCGAAAAATTCATCCTAGAAAACAGAAAAACGTCAAAATCAGAAATATTAGTAATGTAATGAAATGTAGTTCTTTCGGTGTTTTATAATATTAGTTAGTACATAGATTTAAAATAAAAGAGTAGAGAATGAAAATATTATATCAGAAAATTGTTGGTATATTTTGCCCTTTATTCGTTTCAAAAGACACCGTTTCAAATAAGTCGTCTAAATATCTTATAATGAATTGTTGTTTTCAGTGTAAAGGTAACGATGCGACTATCAGTCCTGTCATCATCCGCACACATTAAAGCAGTTTGGTTTTTACAATTGAGTAATAACAGTGCTAGTTGAAAAATGTGATAAGCTGGGCACCCAGGGGGGTAAACCTAATTCGAGTGTGCTGAATTCAACGATACTAGTCCCATTTCAAAGTTAGTCCCCATTTTTGAGATATCGCATTCGACATGTTTTGGCTCTGAGTCAAAATATACCCTCATTTTCACGTTGATAGTTTTGAACCATTAAGATTTTCGTTATGCTTTCTTCAGCAAAGTTGTTGCGCAGGTCAAGACCAACAACTTTCCGAACATATCAAGACCGAAAAACCATATCTAATTTTTTTTTGGTTTTCATTTCGACAAAAAATACTGTTTTTATCATTTTGTTGAATCGATTAGAATCGATCGAATAAACATCGCATCGACAAATATAGATACAATAGAAACTATTTAAAAGAAAGTTAAATCGATTCAGTTGAATTTATGTTGATTTTTTGTACACTGCAACGACAAATGCTCAACTAACCCTGCCGCATTCAGATGAAATTCCTGTTCTGGAATGAACAAACCCAACTGAAGAATATTTACCACCAACAGATTATTTTTCAATTTTTTTTCAACTTTTTTGTATACAAAGTGGCGTGTCTGTTGTATAATTTACGTGATGTAATTGGTTAAAACGATGGGATGGAAAAATCCAGGATTTTTATCCACTATCGCAGCGGCACGCCATTGTTTTTCCAAAAAGAAGAAAAATGTTAATTTTTTAGGATTTTTTTTTTTGGGAAAAATCACCATAAAATCAACTGAAACGATTTAACTTTCTTTTAAATAGTTTCTATTTTATCTATATTTGTCGATGCGATGTTTATTCGATCGATTCTAATCGATTTATATTCAACAAAATGATGATAAATGATAAAAACAGTGTTTTTCGTCGAAATAAAAAGCAGAAAAAAATTAGATGTGGTTTTTCAGTCGTGATATGTTCGGCAAAGTTGTTGGTCTTGACCTTGACCTGCGCAACGACTTTGCTGAAGAAAGCATAACGAAAATCTTAATGGTTCAAAAACTATCAACGTGAAAATGAGGGTATATTTTGACACAGAGCCAAAACATGTCGAATGCGATATCTCAAAAATGGGGACTAACTTTGAAATGGGACTAGCACCGTTGAATTCAGCATACAAGAATTAGGTTTACCCCCTGGGTGCCCAGCTTGTCACGAAAAAAAGTTTGCAATTCAAGCACAGTGTAATTATTTACAATTTTATCGTCAAAAACAGCAAATAACTACATAATTTTAGTAGACGATTATTAACAACCAATAAATATGATTAACAATTAGAACGTATAAAATATAAAGATCACGTTTTATTACATGCCTATTTCATGAAAAGAAATAGAAAACTAAATGTTGCATTGTTCAAGTTCATTTTCGTTCCTTTGGGCCATTATACAATTAAAAGCACTGATTATGCACGGACGAAAATAATCGTTTATTTTCTGTTCTATTTACAAATAAATATTGGATTGAATAGAAATGACGAATGTAACAAACATGCAACAAGTAATTGATTTTAAATGTTATAAAATTTATAATCTTATTTTGTATAATGTTAACGATGTTTATAAACAAAGTTTGTTTACTTAGCAAAAACAATTTATTTTAAGACTAACTCTGAAACAAATGTGAATTAAAATTTATTTTAATGATACTCTCTTATCTCGAAACTTCATAAAGCTTAAAAAAATTTAAAATCCCCATATAGGTTAAGTTTTTACAGAATGCTTATTACTTATTGGGTTTACAATGCCAGACTTATTAAAAATTAGAATGAATTATATATTCTCCACTTAAAATTGACCGAACAAATGGCATAGTGGTTAAAACTTTGGCGTTTGAATCGTGAGGGCGAGGCAAGGTGCCAAAAAAATGTGCGGTTTGCAGAACTCAAGAGCTGACCCATCTTCCAAGGCAGTACTATTATAAGCCTGACATGAAGCGCTACAAAATGCGCAAATCACGTATAGCCGTTCGTCCTCAATTTGGCTATTGCAAAAAGCAAGCCGTGAACACCAATAGACGCTTAACACAAAAGTGTGTATCATACAAAAGTTATTTGGTCTCGAACGAGAGAAAGAATGATTTTAGCATTGAAACGCCTTAATTTTGTGTATCGACATCTATCATCAAAAGGATGGAACTCGACATTGGAGATGTGGATTGTAAGGTTCGATCCTAGAGTTTCATTGTCATTTTTCAGTAGTTGCCCTCTAAACTTGGCGAATCGAAAGCGAACTGCAAGCGAGAAAATTTATATATGAAATTCTTCGCAAACGTATCGCCTTAGCGAGACAAAAGCGATTCGTTAGTATTTCGTTTGGCGTATGAAAATTAAAATAATGCGAACTGAGTTGAATTAAAAACGAATTGCAGGTGATATGAAAATGTATCACTAGCGAACTGCTGTTTATCACGTAGTTACTTCGTTCAAAACAGTAATTTTAAAATAAATTGTAAATAAATAAAAATAAATATCACAATGATTTATACTTCACTATAAATTCAATTTTTTCTATATTAATCTACCTATTTAAATAATTGATCTGCAAATAAAAAAATATCTAGTAATTGAATAAATAATAATTGATCTCTTTGACTTTATATTATTATTGTTATGAATTACTATAATATAATAATTAATATTCACTATTTTTATCACTGTATTCTTATCATTGTTATTAAAGACGAATTATTTGTATTGTTTAAAAAACAAAATGGCTACACACGTAAATGAAGTACGATTTACTCGCGTTTCGTTTTCGGTTCGCTTTGGTGAGGCCTCGAAAATTTATTTAAAGGGTGACACATTTTTCGCCTTTTATCTTTATTATTTTTTCAATCTTCTTTCTCATTGTTTTTGCAGATATAAAATATCGTTGAATGTAAATTGCGCATAGGCCCATGCCACACGTAAAAAAAAAATGCGGCATTTTTCTTCGTTTCTTTCCCCGTTTACCTATGATACAAGTTTTAATTGCGACTTAAACAAATTTTCTGTTCAACCACACAACTCAAACATAAATGAAATAAAAAATATTTCAAGGACATTTTTGACTCATTTTAGTTAAAATTTTATTTAAGAGAGAGCAGAACAAAACATTGGTAGAAAAAAAATGCCAAAATACAAAAAATGCTCGTGTGTCATGGGACATAAACTATAAATTGCTATCTGTTATTTGTTATAGATGGCAAATCAGTTAAAAATTAATGTGTCCATTATTTGAGCATATAAATATAGCAAAATTTTAAATTGGCTTACATTAGAAATAACAGCAAAATAAACGAAAACAATTATAAATTTACATTGAATCAACGCCATTATAACCAAAGGTTGAATAAAAATGCGGTTTTAATTTGTTCACGTAAAAAATAATAACTTTAAAAAAATACACGTGAAAATATTAAAAGAAGTTGACATTTGATGTAAAATAGTAATAAAAGACTCCTTACTCTTCGAGTCTAAATCAATTGTGTATGCAATTCAGTTTTCAGTTGTTATCAGGATATGTCAGGTGAAAAGTTTCCGATTAGGGTAGAATATTAGGGATTAAATCTTGGTCGAATCAACGTCGAGTTGTCGAGTCATGTTGAGATCGAATTAAAACCGAGTTGAGAATTTGAGATAAACTTCGAAAATATATCTGTGGCAATTTAATATAATCACTTAAGTACAGATAAGTGGTTATGTTTGACTATATTCTAATCGATAGTATTTCCCGTTTTTTCTTTCCCTTCAATTTTCCGATCAAAATCCGATTATTCTTAACCGAGATATAACCGAAAAACAAAACCACTTATGTTTGTTATAGGTGATTGGTATTTATTGAAAACCATTTAATTGATCATTTTTGATATTGTAGCATGAAATAAGTGATATTTAAAACAATATTTTAATTTGTAAAATCAGAAATAAATTTAGAATAAACACTTAACTTGAAATAAGTTTTTATTTTCAATTTAATTTTGCGTTTGGTGTTTACTTAAATCGATATTGGTGTTTTTTCTAAATGCTAATTGAAACAAGAAATCTAAAATTGTGACTACTTAGTTTAATTTGATGAATTAAGTGGTTTTGTTAAATTATAAAACTAAAAATATAATACAGTCAGTCAAGTAAGAGCGTGGTCGGATTAATTTATAAAAAAATTTATTTGGTGAAACTTTCATATTTATAAATATATTGTACACATTACAAACGATGATGCAATTCGGTTAATATTGTGTCCAGTCACCATCGGCGTCGATAATTGCCTGACATCTCCGAGGCATGCTTTCTACTAATTTGACGGCGTATTCTAGTGGCAACGATCTCCAGATCCGACGAATTTCGCAAGAAAGTGTGTGTGCGTCTTCCACGAAGTTTCTGTTTAATATATGCCCACACATTTTCAATAGGGTTTGCATCGGGTGACTGCGACGGCCAATCCAATGTAACGATGCCAGATTGAGTCTTCCACTCAGTACAGAGCTTGCTGAGGTGTTTAGGATCGTTGTCCTCTTGCAGAATCCAATCTTCATTTTTGCTGATGAACCAACGTTTGGCAGATGGCAGTAAAGCCTTTTTGTAGATTTTCATCATTTTTTCGGCATTTAGGTTGTCGGTAAAGAGGTACAAAGTACCGAATCCCTGCTTTGAGAAGCAGCCCCAAAGATGCACCTTTATTCCGTATTTTACGGTCCGCTGAACAAGCCTACTGGTGGAAGTTGACCAGGCTCGCGTGAGGACACAACGTGCCCATACAGAACATTCATCAGTAAAAATGACATTTTCAAAATCTCTATCGATATTCTCATGCGCCCAAGCGAGTCGCTTTTTCACATGTTTTCCAGTCAACAGAGGCTTCTTCATTGTGTTGCGCCATTTCAGGTCATGAGTACGGAGATGGGTTCGGATAGTTTCGTAGGATATATCTAAACCTTTTGCCTTTAATTTTGCTTGTCCTTGCCGCAGTGTTAAACCAGGATTCCGCGAAAATAGATTCACTATTCTATTTTCATCTTTTTTGTCCACTTTTCCTATCGAGCCACGTTCTGGTAAATCATCGACATTTTTAGTTACTTTATATCGCTGTACCCACTTATGTACAAATGCCTTCGACTTTCTCATATATTTAGCAGCCGCTGATTGCGACATTTTGGGACCTTTCGGGTGGGTGCAAAGGAACACAGCCTCGTAGCGCGACGCGTATTTAGCACTCATGGCGCTTAACGTGATTTTCTTTCAAAAGATCAACGACAACTGAATCTTTGTTGACAATGCATCAAGGACAAAGCTTCCCTCTATCGGCTCGCAAAGGAATTAGAGCGAAATCTTTCATTACCTGTCGGTAATGACGACCACGCTCTTACTTGACTAACTGTAACATAAATATAAATAAGTGATTTAGTTAAATGTGTGATTATTCAAAATTTTTGAGTTAAGTTGTTTTGCTAAATGTTTTATTGATGTAATTTATGCGAAAAGAAGATTTTATTATAATTTTTTTGCTGCTATAACATTCAAATTTATGTTGATGTTTAGGAAAATGAATTTTATAGCAGTCTCGTATTTTTCCTCTTTATTCTGAAAATGTAAAGCTCAGTACATACCTGTGGAAATAAAAAGCATCACACCCGCTCCTGAACTAAAAACCAATCAAATTTCGTGAAATGCTTTATGCCCCGTCTACTAGTTCCATACTCGAGTTGAAGTATTTTTAACCTTGTTACTGTTAACACATTCTGTGCGATACTATAGTATTTGTGCCGCAGTTACTCCTGCAGTTATGTAGGTAAAAATCGAAGCAGCAAAAATAGAGAATGAAAATCAAGCTTTGAAAGCTGACCAACGTACTTACCATGAAGCATGAACAACTTAAGATATGGAGCTAAGAGCCGATAAATTACTTGATGAATTTTCAAATTCAATTAAAGTATTAACTTTTGATTTGCAACAATGCCTGCCGAAACCATATATGAAAATATCGGTGTCCTTTAATAAACTTCCATTATTTACGTTTAATTTAACGGTCCACGATTGTGTTAGTGGTCAGCCAATATGCTTCATGTGGCATGAAGAAATTGGTGCTAGAGGAGAGAATGAAATAGCTTCTTGTGTTTATCAAAATTTGCAACAGTTACGACAAAGCGTTAAATAAATAATTTCAGATAGCGGTCAAAATAAAAACTCATTTGTAGCCACCATGTTTTCAATAGTCGTTTAAAGTTTAAACTTAGATGAAATTGATCATACATTCTTAGTTCCTGGTCACACCTATATGGAGTGTGATAGTGATAGTAGTTGTTTTGTGGGGGTTCTGGAACAAATCCCATCCCAAAAATTTTTTTCATAGTAATTGAATACTGAATACTGGTTTTTCAATTAATCTTCATGTAACTTGAGAAATATAGTAATGTCTCGATAACTAAAATCTTCATTTCTACATATGATCATATGAATTTTATTGAAATTTATTAAGGTTTTTCATTCGCCTGTTCAACTGTAATGAAGAATTTTATTATATTTGAAATGGAATGTGTTAACCCTTTATATGCAAGAATATTGTTTCGATAGTAAATTAAATAAAAAATATTTTTTTAGTATTGAAAGGGTTAAGTTATTTCATATTAAATTGTTGTTTTTATGGTATACGGTTGCATATCATATAGATAAAGATTAAAACATTGAATTTTAAAATTGGTACTAGAAACCGCGAATAAGAAAGATAATAGTAAACTTGATCTTGAAAAACGTAAAAAATTACATATCGTAACAACAACAACAAAAAATTTTAAATAAAATTGTAGTTGAAATTAGAAGTGATTATTATTATTGTGTACGAATACATAATAATAAAGATTATTGAAATTGGATTTTATTTTTTACATACGTATAAGAAATGCATAAGTAAACTTGATCTTGAAAATCGTAACAATAAACACATGTATATATAACTAAATTATTATATCATTTAAATTATATTGTTGCGCGAGATCTTTCGCTTGAAAATACAGGTTATTCTATAAATATCTAGACCAAGAATATTGTTTCGATAGTAAATTAAATAAAAATTAATTATTTTAGTAACTTTGGAAAACTTTTGGTTTTAAATTTCTATTTGATTTATTACTTTTAAAATTATTTCACACAAAAGTGTTCAAAAGCGGCGCGGGGTGCGACGTCCGACGTCCGACGTGCGACGTCCGACGTGCGATTTACAATATTTAATTTAGTAACTGTAACAAATATTCAATTTAAATGATAGTAAATGATTGTTGTTGTTATTGTATTCGCAAAATATATAAAGACTAATACAATTGAATATTGAATACTGGTTTTGCATATAACAAAACATCAACAAGTTTTTATTTTTAATAGTTGAAATGGAAAATGAAATGAATGACCACATTATTAACAATTAAATTTAGTGATTATTATTATTGTATACGAATACAAAATAATAAAGATTATTGAAATTGGATTTTACTTTTACACATATGATATAATTTTTTATTGCTGATTAAGAAAGTCCGAATAATACGTATAAGAATTGCATAAGCAAACTTGATCTTGAAAATCGTAACAATAAACATATGTATATATAACTAAATTATTATATCATTCAAATTTTATTGTTGCGCGAGATCTTTCGCTTTGTAATAAATTATTAATGAAAATACAGATTATTCTATAAATATCTAGACATACACAATTATGGTTTAGTTGTATAATCATGTCCGAAAAGTGTAATAACCAGAATTTTATTAAAATAATTTCACGTTGTCTAAATTACTCTACCTTGGTTCATCAATGTAGAGTAAGGAATATTATACCGGATTATATAATTGAAGAAATTGAAGCTGATTACATTGATGTAGACAATAAAATACATGCTTTACTATGCAAATGTATTCAATTAAGAAAAGGAAAAGAGGTAGCAGAAATTTTATTTGATATAATAGACAACTTATTATATGCTATAAAAATCATACCTTTAAAATAGTTTAAGGTAATATAGTAAATATAAATGTCTGACAAACTTCGAATAAACGTTTTTTATTTAACATGAATTATAAACATTACTACTAAATGGATAATTACGATCTCTAATTAGATTTTATTGATATAAGAAATCTCAACCAGTAATAAATTACAATCTCTCAATTTTAAATATTTCTTTAAAGAAAACTATAAATAGATGTTGTGAATGAGAAGACGGGCTTACAGTAATTACGATGCTAAATCTTGAAACACCCTTTACAATGATGATTGCCGGACCATCCGGTTGTGGTAAAACATCATTTGTATTAAAACTCCTACCATTTGTTAAGAACTTTAATAAGATATTATGGTGTAATGCAGAACGGAATGCAATACCATTAATTAATTTGAATTGTGGTTGTGATGTTGAAGTGATGGAAACAGTACCAGTAAATTTCGACAATATAGATAACACTTTGATTGTACTCGATGATCTGATGACCAACGCTTATAACAAGAATGTATGTGAATTGTTTACTAAAGGTTCACACCATAGACGAATTTCAGTTATATTAATAACACAAAACATATTTCATCAAGGAAAATTTTGTCGCGACATATCGTTAAACTGTAAATATCTGGTGGCATTTAATAACCCCCGAGATAAATCACAAATCTATCCACTTGCAAAACAAATCTTTCCCGATAACGTAAGGGAATTTGTAAAACTATATAAAGATGTGGCATCACAACCTTATGGTTATTTGTTTCTGGATTTGACACAGGCATGTAACGATTTATTTCGTTTTCGATCGAATATATTTAATACCACATATGATATCTGTTATGTACCATCAAATTTGATAAATAAATTAGAGCGGTATGAGACGATTGAGGGTGCACAAACATTTGTTACATGTGTTAAAAAATTGTAAACCTTGTACACGTAAAAACATTTTAAAAAACGGTAGTGAAGAGTTAATAAAAACTTTATGTGAAATATGTTTGAATGTGGTAAACGGTAATGCAAAAATTTCCAAACAGAATCTAGTCCGTTTACGAAAATATAAAACAATATTACGCCAATTAGCAAATTCAAAATCTCGTATATCCTCTAAACGAAAAATCTTAATTCAAAAAGGTGGATTTCTTCCCATTCTCTTATCATCGCTATTATCGGGAGTTGTAGGAAAATTAATTTAGCAGACCTCACAATGAGTTTACAACGAATGATTGTCATCCCGCCGGATACGTTTGAGCGTTGGAAGAAAATCGTTTTGATGGATAAAAAATTATCCGATCTGGACCGCGAAATGAAAAATGTTTTATTTAACAATAAACTAAATGATGTCAGCAAATGGTATTTTTACCGTCAAAATTTATTAAGATATTTAAATAAAAAGCGACATCACAGTACACAAATAAAACAAAAATATATAGATGCGAATATTCAAACGGACCGCGTAAAACATAAACATAAAAAATTACAAACATTGGAGCCGAATGTAAGCAGTGTCGGAACTCAGGCTAATATAATGAAAAAGGTCGAAGAACTTCCGGCTGTAGAAGAATTTTTTGCAACTCAAAGTCGATTTTCTAGTCTCGAAGACGAGAGTAACAATACATCTGACGAAAATGAGTTGGTGGAGATTGATATGGATGATGATGTAAGAAATAAAGCATTAGAGGGTCAACCTTCTTCGGTTAAAATAATTAAAGAAAGAAATTCTCTTGATCCGACCGAATATCGAGTATTTGAGTTAGACAATGGCGATATGGTAAATGTACCAGTTGAAAAACAAATGGTAACACGTTCAACACTTAAACGTGGTCTTCATCCCGACATATCTCAGACTACATTGGCTTTTACTCATCAAAAGAAAAAATCAAAACAATCTTCTACGAGTACACCATTAAAATCAAAGGTGAAAGCAGCAGCAGCAGCAAGCGGTATAAAATGGAAGAATCTATAAATATAAGCTCACTTGTGTAAATGTTATTCATTGCAAATAAAACTAATCAACTACGAAAATGTTGACCATTCAAAAATCGTTTTTTATCACCTTAACCAGTAACACATCGCTTGACCTCTATCCTCAAAATACATTATCGAAATTTACAACGAAACTCCCTATATCTTTAGATTTTAAAAACACCACAGATGATGAATGGTCTGTAGGCATTGTTAAATTTTGTTGTACAAAAATAGATGGTAAAATACCTCCATCTTCAGTAGCAAGAATTGTTTTTATCAATGCGAGAAAACACACAAAGGCTGATCCATTTACAGCGGTATTAATCCCTCTAAACGAAAAAAAGAAAGTTGATGAACTAAATATAATTGATATATTGAGACAGCATCCGGAATTATTCAACTTGGTGAAAAAGGAAAATTTCTTTGATCGTTATACATCAGAAGGCGTAGATTTACCTCCACAATATTTTACAACTAATACGGTTCCGATCTTAGTGGACACACAGCTTTGCGTCGTATCACTTAATAAAGAGTATTCAATGAGAATTTTGTTCGATACACTCCTGTCTCAAATAAAAGAAGAGGAAAGACGTGATGTGGTTGAAAATTTAAAGAAATCAATTAAAGAACCAGTTAAAGTTTTAGATGCTAAAAAACAAGCTGAAATTCAGAATTTTGTAGAAGTAATTTTACCTGAACCGGTGGATGAAGAGTACGGTATTCCTAATTATATGTGTATTTATTGTGATGTGGTGCGACCTCAAATATTTGGTAACGTGATGGCTCGAGGCCTGGTTATGCATCCCGTTAAACATGATAAACAATATGCAAGCTATCAAAATTGTGACATTGTAAACATTCAATATTTACCACTAGAAAAATCTCGAATTACGGATATAAGTATTTTAATAGCAGACGAAAATGGTGAACAGATTAATTTTAAAAATGATTCATTCAGTACAATGGTTATACTACATTTCCGTAAAGGTATATAAAGGGGACACACACATAAATATAAACTACTTTTGTTTACAATGCAAGGCGCGTACATAAGATATTACGCTCAACAACAGGGCGGTAGAATTTCATTAGGTGATGATGAATTTGGCAATGTACTAAAATTACCTAAAGTTTATCAGCGTGGACGAGGGTTAGGAGGAATTTTCTCTGGTTTCTGGAAATATCTACAACCACTTTTAATGCAAGGGGCAAATTTTGTAAAAGATGAGCTGATTGACACAGGTGCTGAGGTTTTGCGTAACTTAAATACACAGAAACCAATTAAAGAAATACTTCGAGATAGATCCGTGCAAGTGGTTGATAAATTGAGAAATAATGCTGTTGACAAAATAAATTCAATGGCTGGTGCTGGGTGTAAACGAAAAAGAAAGCTGCAAATTTCAACGTACACCTTGAAAAAATCAATAAATAAGAAAGCAAAACGAGTCAAGCCTCAGATGAAAACAAGAGCCGTTAGCGTTAATAGATCTGCGTGCATTCAATCAAAAAATAATAAAGCTAGGATTTTGGATATATTTACATAGACGTATTAAAAATTAAAAATGGCATTTACGGAGTGTATGAAATCTGAATTGGACCTTTTTAAACCTCGAAATCTGCAAACAAGTATTTTAAAAACGGAAGAAGTTGCCTACAAACCATTAACAAGTTTAGAAAATCAGTCAGTTATTGAGTTCGTCTGCCATGGACATGGTGATACATATATAGATTTATCTTCAATTAATATATGCGTAAAAATACAACTGCTCAAAAGTAATGGGACTGCTTACAAGGCTGCTGATTTGGGACAACCTAGTGTAATTAATAATATGTTACACTCCTTGTTTCGACAAGTAAATGTATATTTAAATGGGAAAAACATAAATTCTGCAGATGGCAACTACAGTTATCGCGCGTATATAGAAACGTTGCTTAATTTTGGAGAGGATGCTAGTAGAACTCATTTGGAGCTATCAGGGTATTATACGGATTCGAAAAACCTTGATACCTTAAACGATCTCGATGGGTCCAGCAAAAGGGCAGCCATTTTAAAAAATAGTACCATCGTAGAATTATTTGGAAAAGTTCATGTTGACATGCTAAATCAACCATTATTGTTATTAAACAATGTCGATGTAAGATTAACATTCACACTCAATAAACCAGAATTTTATCTTTTAACTGACGATGCAAAAGATGAGACTTCTATAAAAATTGTGGAAGCTACTATATATGCAAAACACTGTACTATAAATCCTAATATTTTGGTGGCGCATCACAAAATACTTGAACGTGCAAATGCAAGATATCACTACAAAAGATGTGAAGTAAAATCATATACAGTTTCTTCAAAAGGCAATTCAATAAATTTGGACAACATTGTATTGGGACAGCTACCAACAAATCTAATTTTTTGTATGGTTGACAATGATGCTTACACAGGTATTAAGAAGAAAAACCCTTACAACTTTAAACACAATAAAATCACTTCATCCGCCTTATATGTCAATGGGGTACCAACACCAAGCTCATCAATAGTAACTGATTTTACAAATAGTGAAGAGTATTCTAGAGCTTACGCTTCAATATTCTCGGCTACCGGATTACTACATTCATCACATGGAAATTTAATAACTAAAGAAATGTATTCTCATGGTTATTTCATGATTGCATACGATCTGACACCTGATTTATCATCAAATGATTCTTGTGTTTCATTACTCGACCGAGGTAATATAAGACTTGATTTAAGATTCGAAGAGGCACTTCCAAACACAACCACATGCTTAATCTACCTAGAGTATGACGCAACATTGGAAATTGATAAAGATCGTAACATTATTTTAGATCATTGAAGACAAAACAAAAAAACATGAATACATTAGAAATAACAAAAATTTTATCGGGCAATCGTTTAACCAAAAAATGTTTCCGTGGTGTATATTCACTCGATATGATACCAAAATATATTTTAAAAAAACCGGCCAGCTATATTATAAATACTGATCCATCATACCAACCCGGAACTCATTGGGTGGCAATTCATTTTCCGGTACGAGGGCCTGCTGAGTTTTTTGATTCATTTGGCCGTGCGCCATTTAATAAAAGATTTATAAAATTTATGAAGAATAACTCCTATCGATTTATATATAATAGAAGAGAGTTGCAAGATCGAGCTAGTTTATTATGTGGGAAATATTGCTGCCTTTATATTTTAGATAGATGTAGTGGCAGGTCTATGAATGACTTTGTGAATCGTTTCAAAAAGAAAATGTCACAACACAATGACCAGATCGCTACAATTTTATTTAAAAAATCATTTAAGAAGAAGAAGAAGAAGAATGGAAAAAAACTTCGTCAAATATTATAAATCTTGCTGTCTGAACATGTTGAGCAGTAAAAAAGAATAATAGTACGAATTCAACCTTTGTAAGATGGATAACAAAACATTAGATTTATTATTATCATACACATATTTTCTGGATAATGATCAAAAAAGTTTAATTAGTGTTGGTTATGATATTAATCATTTATTACCTACGATACTGCTAAAGAAAACCACTAGTTTCAAGGAAATAGAATATTCGATATTTATGAATATATTCAAATTTCGTGAGGAAATAAATAAGTACTTTAATGATGCTGCATCATATTTAACCATTAAAAGTAATGATTTTGTATTATCATCAAAGAAAGTTAAAGAAATAACTATAGGAGATTGTCTCGGAAAAATTACAATAAAGCAGAAAGAATGGAATAGATTATACAATTTATTTCCATTTATAGTAGCAGTAATAAACTATCATTATCGTAGTGCATATCTCGTGAAAGATTATTATGAGTCCTACTTAAAACAATGTTTGGACCAGCACGTTGTAAAACTTGATCAGCAACCGATTATACCATATGAAATAGATACACATACTATTAATTACTCAAGATTATTTTATGAAATACCTATATTATGTGCAAATAAATTATTCAACGATTACTTCAATAATAGTATTCAGACATCTATAAATAGCATCATTAATTAGATTTAAAATTCAGTATTTCTTTAAACCTTGGTAAAGATGTATCCAGATTTCTCAGATATTGAAGGCGAGTTTAATATGATCTCGCCTAACTATATGTTACATAAACAACGCATGACATCATATAAGAAAAACTGGCCTCAATCATTAAAATATCTTGTTGAGCCGTTATGTGATGCAGGTTTCTATTACACGCAGAAAGGTGATGAGGTGAAATGTTTTTGCTGTGGTGGAATCTTGAAAAACTGGGAGGATGCTGAACAACCATGGGATCAACATGCCATATGGTTTCCAAAATGCGATTATGTCAATATGGTGAAGGGGACAGTTTTTCGCAATTTTGTTCGCGAAAAAATAGTTGTTAGTGTATAATTTTAAGTAAAATGTAGAATAAGCATTAAAAATAATATTAAAAATTACGATATACAAAATTCAAGAAAAGAGTTCAAGAAAAAAATAGTTGTTAGCGTATAATATTAAGTAAAAATAAAATGTAAAATAAGCAATAAAAATATTCTTAAAAATTACAACACGTAAAATCATGTTTTATTGAGGTCGTAGTCGTCGTAGCAGGCTTGTAGATAAAAAAGTCATGTTTTATCATGTTCATATCGTGAAAATTCCAGACATAAAACAAATAACACATCAGTTAAGTTATCGTATGTGGTACATGTGAGCAGCAGTAAAATAGATGATCAAATTCCACCGTCTGAAGTGCGCCGTCCGAAGTCCGACGTCCGAAGTCCGACGCCCGAATTCCGACGTCCGAATTCCGACGTCCCCGAGCGCAAAATGCGACGTCCGAAGTGCGAAATGTGATGTGCGACGTCATCCGAAGTTCGAATTCCATAGATTGTTTTCCTATTAACTTTCACACGCATATAACAAGATTAAAGTTACAGGTTTTTTTGTATATATTTTTGATTTTTTTTTTTTTATAATTTTGCTGATTATTTATTTTACGTAAAAAATTAATGTAATTGCAATTTATATTATTTTTGCTATGTATGCACTAATTTCTGTTATATAAAAAATGCAATTTTTGAAATTTTGTTACAATGTATGCAAAAATAATGTATAAAAAGACATTTTACGAATAAAATGAGTTAGAATTAAAAGTAATTTACAAACATATAGTTCTCACTCTGATTTATTTAAACCTCACCAGTGGTAATTTAAATAATCAGTATTAAAGAAAATCTTGAATCCCAGTTTACTTGGACGCAGTTTATTTAAAATATTTAAACCATGGAGTCGTCGGCATCATCATCATCTCAAATTTTAATCAAATTAAACAATGTGGTGGCATTCATCGAAAAACCAACGTTGAAGTTTACCGATTTAATCATAGGTGTTACATATAAAATCGAAGATGTAAAGATTGTTTCAACGCAATATGGGAAAAGACTTCTAGTGGAGACCGAGGAGAATACCATCTTTCTGCCAGAGCGGTACAATGTTCTGGACGAAAATGAAGTCGCACATTTAAAACAAATGTGTGAGCATTCATTACATATAATAAAAATCGATAAATACAATTTAAATTTTGTTTATTAAATAAAATATATATTATATAGAAATACAAGTTTCTTTGTTTAATTTATTTTTTTATTTGCCTTTTCCAAAATCGCTTTCTTAAATTCTTCATAACTGCCGTAACAAACGGGGAAAGACGTTTCTTGTTCTTCTGCTTTTGAGAGTTTGTGTTGTAACCATCGGCATGCAGGTGACCATCTAAAATGTTCGGCAAATACATCGTCCCCCTTTACCCATTGGTGAATTTGCACGTGACAGTAGTTACACATAACGCAATCTTTTCGTTTTAAATAAAATAGACCAGAGTAAGCCATTTTTTTCGTATCCATAAATTTGTGGGGCCAATCTCGAAATGTGAATAATCTATTTTCCTCAATATCCATTTTAGAACTGTGAGAGTGAAAAAATAAAATATGTATATATAGGGCGCATGCAAATAGATTTACTATTTAATTAAAATCTCATTCCACGCATACATTGAAATACATAATAATGAGTCGCAGAGAAATTATAGATGAATTGCATAAGCATGCATATAAAAAATTTATCCGCCGTCGTGTTAAAATCTTAGGAATTGATGATTTGTGGCAAGCAGATCTCGTAGAAATGATTCCATATGCAAAATATAATACAAATTTCAAATATATTTTAACTGTGATTGATAGTTTCTCTAAATTTGCGTGGGCTATTGCTGTAAAGAAGAAAACTTCTCGAAATGTTATCGAGGCTATGAATAAAATTTTCATCCAACATAAAAGAATACCAAAAAACCTTCAAACTGATATGGGAGTTGAATTTCATAATAAGCATTTTAAACTTCTGATGAATAAGTTGCATATTAATCATTATTCTACATTCAGTCACGTGAAAGCAAGTATAGTGGAGCGATTCAATCGGACACTCAAAGAGGCGATGTGGAAGATGTTTAGCTTTCAAGGTTCATATAAATGGATAAATATATTAGAAAAATTAGTGAAGGATTACAATTCAACTAAGCATCGTACAATAAAACTTGCACCTATAGAAGTTACTAAAAGAAATGAAAAGCATATCTTAAAACACATTTACACACATTCAGAGCTAATGCAGAAAAACAAATTTCATGTTGGCGATTTTGTACGAGTTAGTAAATTTAAAAAGGTTTTCGAGAAAGGTTATACTCCTAATTGGACGACAGAAATATTTAAAATTATTAGCGTAAACAACAAATTTCCAGTCACATACTTACTTGAAGATTACCGGGGGCTACCAATTGCAGGACGGTTTTATGAAAAAGAATTACAAAAAACGCTTCACTCTAATACTTACCTTGTAGAGAAAATCTTGAAGAAAAATGCAAGTAAGGTATACGTAAAATGGCTTGGATTTGATTCATCTCATAACTCTTGGATTAATAAAACAGATATAATTTAATTTGTTTTTTTATTTTATTTATATTGTATGTGCACAGTGGTATTAAAACACTAAAAACTATTGTAAAATGTTATACTAAATAATAAATGTACATATATTATTGTTACGTTATATTTTTATACAATTAAAATATATTTTAAAATCTTTAAACAAAATAGTAATTATTTATAAGATTGTGACCCCAGGGTAATGTTTCATGACATGAATTTGGAATAATGAATCGTTTATCATCAGAATTATCTAAACAAAGTTTATTTACCAATTGTGTGTATAAATCATGTTTATTACTACGAAATGTTAGCTGATTTCGAATAATAGAATCATTTTGAAAAAGACAATTTTTAAAATCATTTGCACTAATTTCATCTCTTACGACACATTTTTTGATACCTTTAATTTTTCTAATTTCATCATCATGTTCAGTTACTATACAATATGATTTAGCCTTAATTCCAATAAACTCTGTGACAAGGACGCCTGACATTTCATCTTTAAATTTGCCTAGTACTTTTTTATTTACCAAAGGTAAATTGAATTTATTATCTGCTGGATAATCAGAAGTATCATATTTATCCAATTCTGATTTGATATCATTATAAAAATCTTCGGTCCTAATCTCATACACAAATGAGTCAGTATCGGTATAAAGTAGCGATATATTATCATCGTATATCGGTAGCATATGCTTATAATGAAAATCAAACATGAGTGTTTTTGATAATTCCAGTACGCTAAATCCTACATATATAGGCTTGTTATAGTTAACTTTAAGTCTATCCATCTGAATAGCTACCAAATTATCTGAAAATATTGCGCACGAATTAAAATTTGGTTTGCTAATTAGATTATTTGCTCCAAATTTTTTCCCAATATTTTCCCAATGTGTAACTAGACGGATGTCTGTCCTCTTGTCCACATCTTCTATTGTTTTCCCAAAGACGCTATTGTTCATCAATTTGTAAAAATCTTTTTCAAATGAATTTACTGCTTTTGTTCTTAGATTAGTGTTTAAATCTATATAAGGTTTTAACCATGTATCTTGATTAAATTCTAGGGCTCTATGAATCTTAGTAATTTTTAAACCATCTGATACACATTGCTTTAAGTTTTTCCAATGTATTATATATTTTTGCTTACTCATTAGATTTGCAATAAGCTTTTTATTGGTTGACGATTCATATAAAGGTTTTATATTCTCAAAACAATATGGTAAATCTCTATGTTTTGAATGTAGAGATGTAGGATATTCCAAGTCAACTTCAAGAATTAAACCTTTATTAGTATCTTCGGGTATTTGAGTAATATCAATTAAATCTATTTCAGCCTGGTTTAGCCATCGAAACTGTGAATGAGGTAATAATTGACTCATTGCCCAACCATAAAGATTGTTGGCATCGAGATACATTATATAACTAGATTTTTTTGTATGATCAAAATTCTTTAAATGTTTATTATTTGCCTTCGAATAGCGTTTCGAACATTGAACTAAGCCACCTCGAATACCTTTCTTAATAAAATGAACCATATCAATATCCGTTAATAATTCAAGCTCTACTTTTGTAAACTTTAGCATAGCATCCCAGCTTAGCCCCGGTGCAGTATAGTAATGAGCAGGGTCTAAACTATAGGTTTTCATGCATGTTATCCTAAAATTTTCGAATATATCTGCCAGAAGAAGAACGTCTGATTTTAAATATATATCAGAATATTCTCCTAAAGTTTTACATTTAAAGACTTTCCATACATTATCAGCATGTTCATAATCTTTCTTATTAATATGTGATTTTGTTAGTGAATTGTAAAATTTGTCAATTGATGGTAAACAAGTATCATCAAATTTGTCGGCGGAATCTAGATAATCGTACGGAAAAACACCTTTCTGCTTTAATAATTTAAGCTCTTCTAGATTTTTAAACATTTGTGATAGTTCTGAAAATTGATTTTCAGAAAGATTTTTTGCTAATTTATCGATGCTAGATGCCATGAATTTGAATGAATCTACAAAACGCAATTTAATAAACTCGTTCTCTTTGAATTTAAAATGTTTTGTGAGGGAAATGTATCGCTCCTTATTTTGAGCTATTAAATCTATTTTTTCAGTATCAAATCCAAGTTCTTTTACTATAAAATGAGCATCATATCCGCTCAGATTATGACAAAAAATAGGAACATGTTCTGTTATTTTATAATTTAAATTACATTTATAATGTGCTGCTCCTCTAAATAGACCTGTCAAGTGACAGTGGTCCTTTACTTTGTAATTAGAACTAGTAAAAGATTCTTCACAAATGTGACAAGTTTTAGAGCTAAAGTATTTTGCTTTCTCTTCTTTAGAAAGCAATTTCATGGGAACTATACTTTTAATAATTGTATTAATTTTCTCTAAGTCGGTTTTGATTCTACTAACAAATACACTAGCACAATCTTCTCCACGATATAATTCAAATTTTGACAAACTGTCGTCATAATGACATTTAATAAAGTATGAAAAGCTACACGGAATATGTTGCTGTGTATTTGTGGTAAATGATGATTTAGGATTTGGTAAACATGTTTGTATCGGTTTTAAAATAGATTCAAAATCACAATAAATTACAAATGGCACTGCAAGTTTGTGCTTAAAAATTTTTGAACTTTAAAATCATTTTTTCAGGAGTGGGTACAATTGATTTTACATGATTACAATCATTTTGATTATGTAGTTTTAATTGATTTGCTTCTGGAAAATAAACCAAACATCCATCACATAACCATTTTTTAGTTTTGTGCTTCGACAGTTGACTTCCTACAAGCCTATTTAAATTTTTTATTAAACAGAAATGATTATCATCTCCATTTTCTACATATAATAAATTAACATGAATATTTTTACGGTGATTTGTAAAATGTAAAGGACCAACAATTTGATCACCCTCCCACCCATAAACATTTATACTAATATTATTATTAAATTCAAAATTACTTATTTGTTTAAAATTTATAGGTAAACTTACATTATCTAAATTAAGAACCTGTGAGTAATGTGGATACGATGATGTTAAGTCCGCATGATTTTTTGCTGGATACAAAGCAGCAACAACAGCCCATGCGAAACAAGCGTCGTCCTGGTTCTTGATGTTGATCACAGCATGTTTGTTGGTTATAGCAGTAGACAGCTTAAAGTAAGATGATGCTTTCATTGGATTGAACTTGCATATGTTAACTTCCATGAATTCAATTTCTTTCAAGGCCCAGCCTGAATCTTTCATCTGGAACTCCTCACTTTGCGTTGAAATGTATGCAATTATGTTTTCATACATTAAACTTATATCTGTGCCTTCAGAGATTATCATGTTTTTTGTATTAAATGATTTAATATCGTTCACTAACTCATTGCTTGCATTATTTATGAACTTTTTATAATTAGCAAACAATTCAAAATTTACTTTGATAGTGTTGTAGTCGATAACATGTTTTTGAATTAGATTCATGACTTTCTCTTTTAAAACATTCATGAATTGAACGATATCAATATAATTTTGTGATGTATCGCTAATTCTATAAGTAGAAATTCTCGACTTAAAGGCAGAGTCCAACAACATTATATTTATATTATCATTGTCATCACCATCATCATCGTCACTGTTAACTAAATGTTGTAGTGTTTTGCTCTTATGTTCTGAGCTCCTTAAGTGACCATTAAACATTGATCTCTTGATTTCTACATCACAATAATCACAAGAAATGTAGTCATTCATCTTAATTTTCTTGGGCGGTTCATTTAAATCCTCCTCCGATTGCCTTTTCTCGCTCAATTTCACTAATTTATATTGATGATGAATTTTTTGGTGATACGTTAAACGTCTTATATTTTCAAATGTTAAACCACAAAAATCACATAACACAACTTCTTCACTATCATGGTTCTTCTGATGTCTTTTAAGATTTTGAATGTTTGTAAACACTTTAGAACAGCTGCACGAAAACATTTTAATTTTTTAAACTAATGTTTTTCTTATTTTCTATTTTAATTAATTTAATTATATTTTTATTAATATTTAAACAGTTATTATTGAAATGATAAAATTTTTAATTCTAATTTAGTATAGTTTTTAAAATTCACTTTTTAATTTTTGCACTATTTTATGATAACTATTGTTATTATTACTAATAATAATATATTTGTACTTTTATCACTAAGAATATTTTTTAATAAAAATCACTTTTAATCGGTTCACTAACAATAGACAACTGCAGAAAAATGAATGACAAACTTCTTTTTATTTTATTTTGCTATATAGAAATAAAATTTAAAAAAATAAAAAATATTACATTGAAATGCTGGTTTCAAGTAACATTGGTGAGAACTGTTTAATATTGTTTTTCTTCTATTAGATAAGACAAAATGATAAATTTATAAAACCAGAAATTTGTATGTAATATAATACATATAAATAATGATAATAAAATTACACCTTCAAGAACATTTTCTTATATCTATCATTAAAATGCAATTCTTATTTTCTATTACCTATTCGTATTTTTATTATATTATAACGTTTACTTATCGAAACATTACTATATTTCTCAAGTTATATGAATATGAAATGCAAAACCAGTATTCAATATTCAATTGTATTAGTCTTTATATATTTTGCGAATACAATAACAACAACAATCATTTACTATCATTTAAATTGAATATTTGTTACAGTTACTAAATTAAATATTGTAAATCGCACGTCGGACGTCGCACGTCGGACGTCGGACGTCGCACCCCGCGCCGCTTTTGAACACTTTTGTGTGAAATAATTTTAAAAGTAATAAATCAAATAGAAATTTAAAACCAAAAGTTTTCCAAAGTTACTAAGATAATTAATTTTTATTTAATTTACTATCGAAACAATATTCTTGGTCTAGATATTTATAGAATAACCTGTATTTTCAAGCGAAAGATCTCGCGCAACAATATAATTTAAATGATATAATAATTTAGTTATATATACATGTGTTTATTGTTACGATTTTCAAGATCAAGTTTACTTATGCATTTCTTATACGTATGTAAAAAATAAAATCCAATTTCAATAATCTTTATTATTATGTATTCGTACACAATAATAATAATCACTTCTAATTTCAACTACAATTTTATTTAAAATTTTTTGTTGTTGTTGTTACGATATGTAATTTTTTACGTTTTTCAAGATCAAGTTTACTATTATCTTTCTTATTCGCGGTTTCTAGTACCAATTTTAAAATTCAATGTTTTAATCTTTATCTATATGATATGCAACCGTATACCATAAAAACAACAATTTAATATGAAATAACTTAACCCTTTCAATACTAAAAAAATATTTTTTATTTAATTTACTATCGAAACAATATTCTTGCATATAAAGGGTTAACACATTCCATTTCAAATATAATAAAATTCTTCATTACAGTTGAACAGGCGAATGAAAAACCTTAATAAATTTCAATAAAATTCATATGATCATATGTAGAAATGAAGATTTTAGTTATCGAGACATTACTATATTTCTCAAGTTACATGAAGATTAATTGAAAAACCAGTATTCAGTATTCAATTACTATGAAAAAAATTTTTGGGATGGGATTTGTTCCAGAACCCCCACAAAACAACTACTAGTGATCACGCCATAATCGAAAGAATGAAAAAGTCAACGGGATTGGTTTCAATTTGTTCAAACTTGTGGTGAAAAACGAAAATTCATGATATTTGAAATGAAACAACTTAATTTTTACACTTGTTCCTCAATTTCCAAAACAAAATTTACATGGAGGAAGAAAAATATAAACGGAGAAAATTTTAATTGGCACCAAGTTCGTTGGCTACGATTTACACGTAATTTTGATCAAATTTTATACACATAGTATAGTTTGGACAAAGAAGAGCCATTTAAAATAAATCTTGGAAAGCGTTGTGTAAATCAAGTGGCGATGAGTGAAGTATTGCCCTGTTATCATAAACATCTTAAAATTAATAAAGAAAAAAGAAGGATCTTTTATCTCTACTTCCTTTAATAGACGGAGAATTTCATAATTTTTATCGAAATCTTCAAGCAAACGATGACATTCGACTGTATATTTCGAGGGGAAAAAAATTGGGCAAACATATTTTATTGCAAATTGGAGTCTTTTTTACTAAAAATACAAAACTTTTAAACGCAATTGGCTTATTGTTTCATTTTAAATACATGTATGACGTAATTTATTGAAAAAAAAAAATTTACCTGCATTTTAGGAGAAAAATCCCGAAAAATGCCAAAATATTCAAAATACGTTGATTGGAGTTAAAGTAATGGAATAAATTAAACACTTATTTTTTAATTTCTTTTTCTGTTTTTTATTGATTTATAGAAGTTCTATCTTTAATATTAATATTTTGTTGAATCGGCTTTTGTTTTTATTACACCGGTACAACCCCGCATGGGCAAAAAAATTGGTCAAGCAATTATTTTATTTTACGCCTACTGTTTTTGGCCGATATTAATGTGCAGATGTTTTATTGCCTGTAATTGTTTTTTTTTGTATAAATAGTGCATATTTTGTAAAATTAAGTTATTCTGTATAAGGTAAACGGCTATAATACTGACATAGGCGGCATTACTGACATAAATCGTGAATTTGCTCAATTTTAAGAATATTACCCAAAATACTAAGATTATTTTTCTTAAAATCACTAATAAGAACATGCTAGTTGCATCTCCTTCTAATACATTCTAATATTCTTTTACTAAAAATAATATAAATCAGTGGTAATCTGATAGACATCGAAAACATACTTTTGTGCAACTATTTCTTAGCATTTTGCCTTAAATTTTGAAATATTTTATTTTAGTAATAGTTTATAACTAAGGGTTAATTATGTTTTAAATTAAAGTTTTATCGATCATATGATTCGTTTCATTTAATTATTTGACTTCATTCATGTGAAAATAATGAAAATAAATATATATTTTTGTTAAAATAGTTTTGTCAGTATTAGAATCTGTGGAAAAATAGCGTGTTCCTTTAACTGACGCATATGTCAGTATTAGTTTAAGACATATTTTTTAAGCATCCTTTAATCTGGGTTGTATGCTTATTTATTGTAAAAACGGGATTTTGGGCTCGTTTACAATTGAAAGCATCACTTTACTGTCCTAATTATGACCCTAAAAATTTGTGATAATTTGGTCACGAATTAATCAAAACGGCAACGATCAGTATTGAATCCTTATTTAGCTCACTAAAATATCCAACACGTGTCAATATAACCTAGAAATTCTAAATTCTATTTATTGTAATCAAAAGTATTTATTTCCATTCTAAGTAAATAAAAAATATTTTAATTAGTGTAAAATTAAATAAATATACGTAATCTAAAAACTGATTCTAACTTTTTGGAGAATTTAATTTTAGTTGCCTCCTTAAAGTTGTATGTCAGTATTATATACACACATGTCAGTAAAGGAGCTCTATTATATTTTATTACTATGACAATAAAATTGAAGCATCTTCAATAATATTACAGTCCCGATGACATTATCAATGCATTCCAGCATATGTCAAATTAGTTACTATGTACAAAAAGGTGTGTATACTTTAAATGTACACATAGAACCAAACGGTTTTAATAATGGCAGAAGAGCAAAACATTTGAAGAATGGATGCCTATTAGATGCCTATTCGTAACTCCCATCGAGTATAGCTAGCAACGGATTCTTCGTCTATCATATGGAAACGAGTAATTGCCAATCCAATATTTTTACAATTTTCACCCCCCCTTGCTCCATAATAGACTGTCATTCGCATTTTGTTCATCAGAACTCATTTGCTCTTTGCTAAAAATCACTAATATGACTGACATGGAGAATGCATCGCTCGGTGACTTCAGTACTCTGACTAGGGGTCATAATAGTTGTGTTCAGCCACATTACCGACCGACACCAGACGTTGAAAGTCACCCTGCTCCTATTGGTGTTCAACCCAGGTACTTTTACCGAATTTAGTATCATTTAAATTTTATTGTAAATGTTATTAAATACTATATTCTAGCATCTGTAGTATAACTAATCAACCGGAAGATCAGTCGATTATAATAACCTTAATAAGGCGACCAAATCTCTTCAAGGGACGTAGCACCAGTCTAATAAATTAAACCAATTAATGAAGCGAATGATTGAAATATGAATGTGAAAGATCGAAAGGGATCGAAACGAAGCTTTCATTGATATTTTGGAAACCGTCCTGCAATCATAAAATTTGACAGCAATTTAGAAATCATTGAGCAATATTTGCCACCCATTGATGACACACATTGATCAGCTGGTTCGGTTCAAATTGAAAATGTAAAATTTCATTCAAATTTTCTTTTAGATCATCATTTTGATATCAAATCTATTGTGTCATGAAATATGAACTGAAAACTTAGATTACGCGTCAAGAAAAGCGGCTATTATTGCATCATTCGATTCGCAATCGAACATTCTCCCAACGATCTAAAGAGTAAAATTATCAAATGCTGCCTGTTAGCAAAGCTAAATAACGGTAGCAACATGTCCTTTTCATATAAAATCGGAATTTAAGCAGACGGTGCTGTGAAAATGCCGCGTCCAGTCCGGCGAGTTATTTTGAGTTTAATATTGCTAATTTACCTGTGCAATAATTGCAATAAAACAAAGCTTTGCTTTGGCACCAAAGTCGAAACAAATATACTTGAATCTCGCTTATTCGGGATCCGATTATCCGGGAACCTCGATTATCCGGAAGTTTTTAGTCTCTTGGTTAATCTGAATTTCTTCTGATTAACCGGGATATTTTTTTAGTTCTAATAACACAAAATTCGATTAACCGGGATTTTTGATTATCCGGGAAGTCCCGCTCATCCTGGATAATCGAGATTCAAGTGTAATAAGAGAATATTTGTTTCTACTTTTGTGCCTTAGAGGTTTTATAATGCATATTTTGTAAAATACAAGTATTTTCGTAAGTTTTCATAAACTCAATAGTATGTCAGTATAGTGAACAAAAATTGTCAATAATAGAAACACGAATTTTTCATTAGCTCAGTATTATGTACAACATGCCGTTTTTTCTAAAATTTTAAAATTATAAATGAAAATTGTTTTTCATTTAACATTTTCTATTACTATCTGATTCGTAAATAAACAAGTGTTTTGAAAAGTAAACCAGCTCTTACAATATCTGGTATTTTCTTAGTAATAATGAAGATCAAACTTCAAATTGTCGCGCCATATATCAGTATTATAGCCACTTACCTTAAGTGATCCTAGTCAAATAAAGAATAAAGTGCAATTTTAGTTAAAAAATGGGAAAAGTTAGTAAGCAGTGTAAAAGCAATATGTTGATATAGGCGCGAGAAAATTTAACCACGCGTGAAATAGCATAAAGGTTAAACATTCCTAAAAGTACTGTCGCATAGAATATTAAAAAATTGCGGGAGATAGGCAGTACACAAAGAAAGAAAGGCTCTGGAAGGCCCAGAAAGGCAACGCCAGTGGAAGATCGTTTCTTAATATTACAATGTCGTCGGAACCCTTTTAAAACTTCATCGGACATAAGACGGGATGTTGAACGAGCAACGGGAAAACAAATTTCAGCCAGCTTAGTGAGAAAAAGACTTGTTAAAGCTGGTTTGAGAGCACTTAAACCAGTCCAGAAGTCTGAGTTCACATTACTACCTAGGGAAAAAACAACTTTTGCTATGGGCCCAGGAGCATGTTTCTTGGACTCCAGAGATGTGGAATGATGTGATTTTCTCCGATGAATCAAAATCCAAGCTGCGTGTTGGAGATTGAAAAATTCTCGTTAGAAGAAAACCGGGCGAGAGGTTTAGCAACGAATGTCTTTTAAGACTTCCACCGAAAAATGAAGGAGTTATGGTCTGAGGATGCTTTTCTGGAAATGAAACCGGTCGATTGTGCTCCCTTAGTTCCAGCATTATAGCAGCTGTTCATCTGCAGATTCTACACAACGAATTTGAGCCTTCTGTGTTAAAGCTTTTTTGCGAGACTTGCGAATTTATTTTTTAACAGGACAACGATCCGTGCCATACCGCCAAAGTTGTGAGTTATTAAATTTGAATTGTAGATAGAAAAATTGGCTTTCAGATAAACATAAATAATTTGTTAAAAACTTGTTTTTTTTCTTATCTCTTCATTTAAAGTTAAAAAAAGTACTTCGAAAAAAGCAAGAAAGCACCCAGAATCGATACAAGCTTTGAAAAGTTTGTTGATGACGATTTGGGAATCCATACCTCCTACGACTTTGAAAAATTTATCAAATTCAATGAATCGGAGGTGTATCGCTGTAATAAAAGCAAATGGCGGTCCACCAAAATATTAATATTAAAGATAGAACTTCTATAAATCAATAACAAACAAAAAAAAATTATAAAATAAGTGTTTAATTTATTCCATTACTTTAACTCCAATCAACGTATTTTGAATATTTTGCCATTTTTCCCCTAAAAGGGGGATTTAGCCCCTAAATTGCTGGTAATTTTTATTTTCAAAAAATTACGTCATACATGTACTTAAAATGAAACAATTAGCCAATTGCGTGCAAAAGTTTTGTAATTTTAGCAAAAAAAGACTCCAATTTGCAATAAAATATGTTTGCCCAATTTTTTTTCCTAGCACTGTAGATCCTGACCTCGATGACGATAGCAGTACCGACGAAACTTAAATAATATATCATTAACTCGTACATGTGAATGAATTGAAAGTATTTATTTTTTTGCATTTTAAGTTTGAATTTTTTTATTTTGAAGAATAAAATTTATTTAATAAATGAAGTCAAAATAATAACTTATCTTGTTTTAATTGTTTAAATGAATTCTACAAAACAACTTATTTGAGATAATTTCCTTAGACATCAAAACACCGTTTAACAAAACCACTTATCTCATAATTTTGGGAATTTCCGGTGAACCCAGAACATGTAACAAGTGCTTGAAGATGTCAATAAACGCAGTGTGAATCCCTGATACCGGATCCAGAAATAGTTTAGTTATGTATGCCCCATAATTCTTTCACAAAATTTTAATTTGGTCTCCTGAAAAGTAGTTAAAAAATAGATAAGTAATTTTGTTGAATTGCCACAGATATTAGTCGCACATAAAAATTATCAAAATTCAAGGTACACCAACGCTTATTATCGTAAACGAAATAAAAATGGCGTTCTTATATTATTTGTCTTTATATCTTCTTTATCTGTCTTTTTATACTATTTGTTTCTATTTGTTTATTGTTTTTGATTTTCGACTCGAATCCGTGTACATTGAAATTTTTTATGATTGAGTTGAGTCGCTTGAACGCTTAATACATACGGGATAATTGAGCACTTGCAACCGATCATGTAGTCATGGCCGTAGTTTTGAATAATTTAAATATTTTGTAAATGCAGGTTAAGCATGAAAATTAAAAGTGGTTGGAACTGTTTAATGATTGTATATTTAAGAACCATCTAAGTCACTAATAACCCTTAGTTGTTGAAGATGACACGAGAACTCGCTGATAACACAATTTATGTCTTCTAAAAAAATGTAACAACTTTTTGGATTTGTTAATATATTTCCAAAAATGTACTACATATATGTGTGATAATGAATAATTGAAAGATAATTTCAACCTTCAAAAACTGAATTTTTAATATTTTTATATTTAGTATTTTAGATTAAATATATTTTTGATAAGAATAATTTGTTCAAGGCTCTCTTCTATTAATGTGTTGTACACGTTGTGTACACATTCGAAAAAAAAATTATTATTTGAACTGTTTGTTATTAAAGTTTTGCTAACACTTTGCTTTTTATTAATACGAGTGATTAGCTCCACTTGAAACATTATAATGTATGTATATTCACATGAAATTATCAAAAACAAATGTTTAAAAAAACATTTCATTGATTCACAATTTGGAAATACATATGTGGCAATTTACGCAATTGACTGAGACGTTTTGTAATGTTGGTGCCACACCCCCTTTGTCGATTTTATCATACACTAGGTTACGTCAAACGTACACCGCTCGATGTAATTGATAAAATTCAAATATTGTAATTGGTAATTCCCATTAATTACATGTACCCGTCAATTAATGTTATTTATTGTGTAGCTACAAAATGGCGCGCAGTAGCATTTGTCAAAACGCCACACCAATGAATAAACTAATAGTATATCGTGTACAATTGAAGAAAATTTTATAACTTCCAGTCAATTATAATGTATATGACGTAAATTATATATGTATGTATATTGTAATTTGATGACGTCATATTACATTCTGGAAACTTATTCAAGACGTCGTTTTGCCAAAGAAATACAACGTACGTTCTAAATGACGTATCGTCGCTGAATTATATGTCTGTAGGTGCTGTTTTATGTATACATAACTAAAAATTTGTTTAGTGTGCATGCATAAATAACAGAAGGAAGCATGAGTAACGAAATAAGAAAATGTAGATTTCTTGTGTAATACATAATTCCTTTCGTCATTCTTTCATCACATAATCGCCATCGTGGGCTGTACCTATATTTATTATGAGATGAATTAGTTAAAACCAAGAAATATGTTTGTACATAGCGCGAATGGAAAATCGACTGAAATTAAAAATTCCGCGTGATAAATTTAATTTATACACGCAATAAGAATTTTTTTAATGATTTTGTTATTGTTGTGAATGTTTATTATCGGCAAGGGAGAATATGGGATACAGGTAAGAAACTTGCTAATTATGGGACGCCTGTTCTATATGATTGATGTCCAATGTTGGTTGTAGACATTGCTGTTGTAAACAATTAATATTAATTTGGAAAATTTAATTGTTCATTGGATTCCAAAATTACTCAATTATGAAAATACTACGTATTGATAAAAAAATCGATGAGTAATTCATTCATGAAATTGCTTATACACCTGACTTCTAATTAATTTGTGTTTCTATATTATATTCTGTGGCGCAATACGAATTGTCCTGATGAGTAAGAATACCACCGGACCATTCAAAACTTTTGTAAGAGGCAGGTCAAGGAATGGTTCGCTGAGATCTTGATGAAAACAAAACGTTTTAGAGAGGTTGACAAAATATACAAATATTAGAGAGATCAAATTTTGGCATCGCTAAAATATTTATGACGAGTATCGTGTACTGTCGAGCAACAGAATATAACCCAACGGAATGTGAAAACCTTATTCGAAGCTTTAAATAAGCTCAGCTGTGGACCAATTGAAACCTTGAGGATGCGCGGCTCTGAAAAATTATGTAGCTGTCGTTTGGTCGTATTTCGCGGAAATGCTTTATTCGATCACGCATGATAACAGTGATTGTAGGAATACCGGGTTTAGTACATATTGACAAATGCGACCAAGCCGAAATGGAACGAAACAGATTGAGCCGGTCCGTTTTAATCAAAACGTCACGCAGCGAATTAATTGCATATGAATTTGGTCTCAATGCGAATCAATTCATCAAATAGAAGCCTAATTTACCGCTCAGTTTTTCATTATTTGTAAGAAAAATAATTCAATTTCTATAACTTTCTAACAGGACATTTTAACACTCTTTAGATCTTACTGCTCACGTATCACACACTTCTCTAAAAAAGATTTTGTCATTTTAGAGGACTCATATAGAAATACGTGTTTTTTGGTCAGATTTGGATTAATTTTTAAACATAGGCTGACACATATCGTCGGTTTGGTGCAGTAGCGGCACAAGTCAAAAATTATTAAGTTTGAGATATTCGAACAAAAATCCTTTAAATCTAACAATCTTTTATCTGGTATAGTATCACTTCAAAATTACTCATAGTTTCATAATATTATAGGGTTAACACACGTTTACTTCGGAGAAATTCTGGATCCGTGTCCGTTGCTGTGTGTTTCTTAGTTCTGCGGTTTAGATATTACTTGTTGAAGTTTTTTTTTCGTTCTGATGTAAAGCAAAAAAAACAAAAATTATTTATTTTGAAAATATCGTTTCAAACGAATTGCTGTGATCAGCGTGTCGCTGGCAATTCGTTTGTGGAACGCATTGCAAGGTATTTTCCTAAAACAAGAAAGTACTCTGCAATGCTATGCGCGGTGTTCCTGAGTTTGCAGGAACCGACCGTTGCATTACTCCCTCCCCAGTGCGAACGTCCTTTCCAAATGTTATGGAATAAGAGATCCATTGCTGGTGGAAGAAGTAGTATTTGTAAATACCAGAGGAATGTGTGTATTTGTTTTGCATGCTGAAATAAAATTTGAAATGATTATTGCAAGATAGTTTGCATACCGAATTAATAATTTTTTTATCTGTGGTGAATTCACACGGAATTGTACATTTTTGGGATCCAAATCCAAATCGTGTGGGACCAACAAATGCTTGTTATGATTGAATTGCTTGTTTGCTTCGAATTTTTTGCGGATTGGAGAGCGCTCATGCGTCTTTCCAACCTGAGAATTCGTAACTCCAAAAAACGTGTTGCTTTCGAGTTATTAAAAGGTAGCGTCGTCGGTGTTGTTTGCATTGCCACCGATTTTGATTGAACCATTTTTCCTTGCTTCGACGTTGATGGAGCAAATTCTAGTTCCGATTCTAGAACCGTAGCATCTAGCTCCATTTCGATTTACTTGATCAACTTCTCGTGTCGGGCGTTGAGATCGCTGATAGTGATAGTTTCCATCTTTTGAAAGAAATGAAAACTAAAAATTATGCTTGCTGAGAAGTAATCATTCGAATGTGTGGATTGTTTTTGGCAAATCGAACGATTTTCTTGATTCCTGACGAATGATCAGGTGTATTCAGTATCCCGTAGACTGGTTTGAGTCTGTCAATTGAGATATTAAAGAGTTTATCTTTGATTTGAATTACAAAGTGTTTACGAAGTCTTCGTACCACTTTGAATGGACCTTCGTATGGTGTAGCGAAACCTGTTCGGACTTTGTCAGTACGAATGAAAACGAAATCACAAGTTTGCAGTGATTTGGGTGCGAAAATGTCGTTTTGTTTAGTTTTGCGAGTGTCCGTTGGTATGAGATTGTTCATAGTGGACCTTAATTGCTTTACCACTGTGTCAGCGGTAATTTGGGGTGTAAGTGGATGTTCCACAAAAAATTCCCCAGAAAGTTTGAGTGTTTGATCGTACACCAGTTCTGCTGGTGAGCATTGCAGGTCATCTTTGACTGTTGCTCGGATTCCCAATAGAACTATTGGTACCTCCGAACTCCAGTTAATGGTATTTTCTCTTGCTTTAAGGGCAGCTTTAAGTTGGCGGTGAAAGCGCTCAACCATACCGTTTGCTTGCGGGTGATAGGCAGTGGTTCGAATCCTGTGTGAGCCTAAAAGTTACATAAGCTCAGAAAAGAGTTTGGATTCGAATTGAGTGCCTTAGTCAGTAGTGATTGTACTGGGAACGCCGAATCTAGATATGTAGTTTTCGACGAACGTTTTTACGATGGTTGATGCGGAAATGTCTTTTATACAGTAAGCTTCAGGCCACCGTGTAAAACGATCTACGCAGGTGAGTAGATGTGTGTATCCATTAGATGGCAAGAGTGGTCCTACGATATCTAGATGGATATGCTCATCGACTTGGCGGAATTTTGAAATTCTCGTGAGGCGATTTGGTATGACGATGAATTTTTGATTTTTGGCAAGATAAACAAGACTTTGCCCAAAGGGTAACATCTTGATTCATCTTGGGCCAAAAATGTTTTGCTGATACGAGCTTGCGTGTAGCTCGAACACTTGGATGTGAATCATTGTGGAGAGTGTCGAAGATGGTTCGACGTAATGTCTCCGGAATGTATAGACGATTGCGGCCTGTAGATGATGTTTCACAGTAAACTGTTAAGTCGTTAAGTGGCAATCCTTCCAATTTCCATTTAGCTGTAGGACGAGTTGAAGAACTTGAGAGTATGTCTGTAAGTTCTGTATCACGAGCTTGTTGCTCTGCGATAGTAACGATTGTGTAAGGCTTTTCAGCCGAGGCAAGTTCGTCATCACTTTCTAGGACATCACGTCCTAGATAAGGTATCAGCGACGACGTTATCTTTGCCGTGAATGTCCTGTATGTCAGTTGTGAACTGTGCGATGTAATCTAAGTGGCGTGTTTGCCTTGGATTACGTTTCGTTTTAGAGGAGATTGCTCTAGTAAGTGGTTTGTGGTCGGTGTAAATGGTAAATTCACGACCTTCCATAAAGTAACGGAAATGCTTGATTGCTTGATAAATTGCAAGTAACTCACGATCGAATGCAGAATATTTCCTTTCCGCATCAGTGAGTTTCTTGGAGAAAAACCCAAGAGGTTCCCAGGTCTTGCCGTTAAGTTGCTGCAAGACCGCACATGTTGCTGTACCAGACGCATCCGTAGTAATGCTATGCTGACATTCTTCAGTCCAAGAACAGTGTTTTGAGTTATTTAAGGAGCTCTGCCAAATGCGTGTGGATTGGGGCAAGAGTCTCCGTTAGCTTAGGAATAAATCGGTGATAGTAGTTAATCATGCCGATGAATTGTTGAATTTGCTTGATAGTTTGCGGTGCTGGGAAATCGCTAATGACATTAATACGTTCTTGAGACGGCAGAATGCCATTAGCGGTAATCTTATGACTGAGGAAGTCAAGACTACTGGTTCCAAAAACACATTTTGCGATGTTAAAATTGATGCCAAAAATTTGAAAACTTTTGAAAGAGTTGTTCCAAATGCTCAAAGTGCTGTTTTTCGTCTTGTGACGCGACGAGACGAGAATGTCGTCTATGTACTATGAGGGTTTGTGCAGCGTTGCAAAGTCCAAATGGCATTCGAGTGAATTCGAATAAACCAAATGGAGTAGTAATTGCTGTTTTGTCATTGTCGTTGGGAGCAATTGGAATGAGATATGATATGCTCTGACGAGAAAATTTTGCATCCATGTAGTTGCATGGAAAAGTTTTGAATGTGGGGAATGGGGTAGCGGTCAGGAATTGTGAGCCGTCTATAGTCCCCACATGGTCTCCAATCGTAGTTCTTCTTCTTTACCATGTGTAGCGGACATGATACAGGAGAAGAAGAGGGCTTGCAGATTCCTAGGTTCACCATGTGTTGGAATTCTAGGAAAGCTGATTTATGCCGAATTGAGTCGAGTCGACGAGGTCGAGAAAAAGGTAAGTGTCCGTTCGTCACAATGTGATGAACGATGTTATGTCTTACCGGTAAATTGTAATTCGGTGGAGCTGTTAAAGAAGGATACTTCTTTAAGAGAGCTCCGTAACCGTTGCTGATTATAAAATTAAGTGGAGTAGGTGTGTCCACGGATGCTGTAATGGCGTGAATTGTAAGACTAGTGGATGGATCGATAAGTTTGCGATTGCGTAGATCCACTAGAATGCCGAAAATCGTACAGAAATCCGCGCCAATTATGGGCCGCAGAACACTTGCTAGCAGAAATGAATGTTTGAATGATCGACATAATCCGATGTCTACGTCGAGTAGTTTGGTACCGTACGTGTTGATAGTAGTACCGTTTGCTGCTGACAATTCTAAATCGGAACTCCGATTTGTATTGTAGCAGAAGTATTTTGTGTGTGGAATGACACTAACATCCGCGAAAGTGTCAATCAAAAATTCTAACTTGTTGACTGGATCGCGGATGAATAAGCGGCTTGGTGCTGCTTTTCTTAAGGTCGCCGCTGAGACCTTAAGATTTAGTAGTTTGGGGAATTAGTATGTGCAATTCTGCCGTGTGGAGCGTTGAATCCACATGATTTAGAGCATTTCGTTGCTCTAGGGCCAAACCTGTTGTGATACCAACACCAGTTTTATGTTTGTCGGTATGATGTATTTGCTTGTTGCGTTGTTGCTGCTTGCTGCTGGTAGTAGTTAGTGCTTTGATTGCTTGTTGTTGGGCAATAATGTTGTTGTCTACCTGGAGAAAATGTTTTTCTCCTAGGAGATTTGCTGTGTGTATTTTGCGTGCTATGAAATTGTGTACTATGTTCCAGTTTGTTCAGCCTGTCGATTACGTTACTAAGAGTCTGTCCCAAATTTGTGTTATTGGAACAATGTATGTCTGTTGGTTGCTGAAAAAAATTTTGCTATAATGCATTTACACGGTTTTGTTTACTGCAAACTAATTCGTATAATTTATCTGCTATGCAAGCAAAAGCTTCCTCTTGCTTATCTTGCTGTGGAACTAGTACTGCTTGTATGAACTCAGGTAATTGCCTGATCCATAGCTGTTTAATGATTTTGGGCGAAAATTCCCGGTCTGCCAGCGATTGAATTTGATGCAGGAAATCGGAAGGACGCTGGTCACCAATCTAGTTACGGGAAAATCTGAAATGCAACGCTGCCTCTTTATATTGTGGCTTTAAACACACTAGCTTTTTATTTTTTAATAAAGATGGTAAAAACTTACGATTTAAATGTCCTGATTCCTAAAAAGAAACGTCGGGGTCACCAATATGGGGTATTTTTGTATGGATGTGTTGCTTGGGAAATTTGATGAAAAATCCACTTATAACCCCCAATAATTTAAGTATAATTAAAAACAATAATTCAATTTATTACTATATAATTGTTTATTAGTTCCGTTATACAACACACGTTTACTTCGGAGAAATCCGTGTCCGTTGCTGTGTTTCTTAGTTCTGCGGTTGCTTGTTGAAGTTGTTGAATGTTACTTGTTGAAGTTGTTTTTATTTTATTTATTGTGCAGCCCCTAAGCTAAATACCATCATACGTCCAGATAAGTTTTAGGATTTGTTTATATAACAGAAGTTTGTTGTGCGTTGTCAGTTCGAAGTTTCTTCCAAAAAGCCAGTGCATTTTTCTGAATTTTAAATTCAATTCTTGCCATTTCTTTTTAACATGCGCTTTCCACCTGAGTTTAGAGTCTAGCGTCATGCCGAGGTACATAGCATTATCAGGAAATATTTGGAAATTTGTTATTACAAATATGGAATTTGTTGTGAATTCAATTTAATCGGAATATATTCTAATTTCCTGTTTGTAACTTGATATGTGATGATTTCGATTCGTTAAGTGTTATTCTCCATTTTTTTGGTCAGTTATTCACTATATTCACAGTATTTTGTAGTTTCCTTGTGGACTTAACAATACTAGCACCGGTAGTCATAACAGCTGTGTCATCAGCAAACGTTCCTATTCTAGCTTCTTCTATGTTTTCATTTGTATACAGGAGGTATAATACGGGGCTTAGAACACTGCCTCGTGGAACCCCTGCCAATATTTTCTTTAGTTTAGAGTATTCCCCTTCCTGTCTCACCCGGAAGTAACGGTCGTTGATGTAGGACTTTAGAAATTCAGAATGTTGTTTTGGCAAATCTCGTTGGAGCTTAAATTCTAGACCACGGTGCCAAACCTTATCAAATATATCGACAATCCTATGTATCTGTTCTATCGTTGAGTGCCTTTCTCGAAACCCAAATTGATATGCTGGTATAAGTTTTCTGCTCTCTATAATGGTTGTATCTTTTAAGATAAAGGGTTATCCAATTCAAGCTTGATAAAGTAAACTTAAAAAAAACACACAAAAAATTCGGAATGTATTGTAATTTTTATTTCATTTTACAGATTGATCCTTGCCATTTTTAGTTAAACAAGATATCATTCAAATGTCCTCCACGGGACTTCTTACAGGCCTTGATTCTTTTGAGGTAATTTTCAATGACTTTTCGGCACATTTCGGGCGGTATCTCGGCCATTACCTTACGAATATTAGTTTTCAATTCGTCAAGAGTTTGAGGATTGTTTGCGTAAACACGATCTTTCGCGTAGCCCCACAAAAAGAAATCCAAAGGCGTTAAATCACAGGATCTTGGAGGCCAATTGACATCAGCCAATCGCGAAATCAAACGTCCAGGAAATTTCTCTTGCAAAAGATCTCGATTTGCTCGTGTTACGTGACTGGTTGCTCCATCCTGCTGGAACCACATATCGTCAAGATCATAATCTTCGATTTTCGTAAAAAAATAATCGGTTAACATGCGGCCATAGCGCTCAGAATTGACGGTAACGGTTCGTCCATGGTTGTTCTCAAAAAAATACGGCCCAATCACACCACCAGACCACAATGCGCACCAAACAGTGACTTTTTCCGGGTGTAATGGCTTCTCTACAATCAATTGTGGATTTTCTGAGCCCCAAATTCTACAGTTTTGCTTATTAACGTATCCACCAAGCGAAAAATGAGCTTCATCACTGACGAAAATTTTGTTCGAAAAATCAGCATCAGCAGATTTAATAATTTTAACGCGTTGGTCGATTGTTAAATGCTCCATATTCTTAAATGGCAGAATGTCAACTAAATAAATGACAGCGTACTTGACGTTTATCTTTGACAGATGTCGGTATACTGATTTCTACTTTATCAACCTCGAATTGGATAACCCTGTACAATGGGCATTTAAGGGTTAATATACAGCGTACTTAGAACGTATCTTAGTTTAAAGTTGAAGTTTTTAGATTTTATAAAAAAGCTGCACTAATTTATCACCGATATGGACACTAGAACACTCAGTTGTTCCTAACTAATAACCGCGGAACGAGGTTCGTTCCCATATCTAACTGTTTGTGTCTTATTATCATAACATCTTCAAAGTAATTCATTTCTATTCTCATCTAAGTATCGTTTCCATCTACTAGTTGGTTTATTATAGTATTTGTCAAGTACATGTTTTTGAAATCGAATTTCTCCTCGTAGTGTCCCAGCCGCTTAAGTCTTACAAAAATAATTTCAATAATTTTCGATGTTTTTCTAATTTGTCAATGGATTTTTATCATAATTCGTTAGCGTTCATGGCATAGCGGGAAACTTGTTTCGACCAGCTTTGATGTGATGGCGGTGTGACATTTCTTTAAAGCGTCTTTAAATGCTGTAAATAGAGAGCATCGAGCGCATTGGCCTGTCCTGCTCATCTCACAGCCGCTTTGTCGTTTTTTCCCTCGAAGAACTAGTTTTCGAAACATTTTTATACGATTAATTTTTTTCCAAAAATTAATTGTCTACTCTGGGTGTTTTTGCCCAGTCCATAATACTTCTATTTAAAAGGGTCTTGGAATAAGCAACACTGGATTCAGAGCTACTGAAGGTTATCGCACTCTTCAGCGCGGAGATTTCGGCTGTCTTGCTTTCTAGGTAAGTAATTTTGTTTTCCTTGCCTACCAGCTTCACGTTAACTTAGAATAGAAGACCGTGCCGATTAGGGCTACAATGACAGCTAATCAGTCCGATATTTTGAAGACTTCAGTTTTCTTGTATATTCTTCTAATACGAACTTCTGCCTAAAAGACGGTTGAGAATTTTCCCTAAAGGTATGCGGAGTGTGAGCTCAGTGCCTATTACTCCAGCTCCAGACACCGTAGTTTTATTTGATTCGCCAGTTTACCATATAGATGCATGACAAGGAATAGAGTGTACAGTGTTCTTAATGTGTAGAACTTCAAATGCCAGATTTAGTTTGGTCAAATGCTGCTAAGACGTGTTGTTTAATTGGTCCATCACTAGCATCCACAAAAGAGGTGAGAGGACTCCCCATTGTTGACAGCCTTCTTGGAATCCTAAGAATCCTTCCATTGTTGGTTCTAGGCTCTTGTATAAGTATCATTTTCCAGTTTTCCAATGTAAAGATGCAGCAGAAGTTAGCACTCGCTGCCTTTGACCTGTACAGGTTAATCTAAGTGTATCTCAATTCAACCTGCTGATACTTTGATTGGTTTTTTATTGGTTCCATTGGGCCTTGTTCCCGGATGTCTTGACGAGGGTTGTTTAGGTTTTGTTAATATTTAAGTTTGCTTAGCAGCCTTGCGACTTAATACTCAATTCCCTTAGACGTATCACTTCATACGACGTGACCATGATACTAACTATAAGGTAATATATTGCGCATGTGTCAAAATTTACAACAACAAAATATTTAAAGATGGCGGGAGTAAGAGACTTGTTTTCATTTATAAATGCATATATACATATAATAACGAACGAAAAAGCTTAATGAATTTATTTAATGAAACAAATTTTTAAAATAATCAAATATTTTTATTATTAAGTTACGAAATTGTTTTATTAATTTTTTTAATTTTTTTTCTACTATTATTCACAATAATATCATTTAAGTATTTTATTTGAAAATACATTCTTGACCGAAAAAAAATTTCCTTTACCTTTTGATCGCACAATATATCTTTTGAAGAGTTAACCAATTTTCTGACGTAGTCTTTACAATATACAATATTGTCCTGGTTAACTTGAATAAAAATGAATTCAAGTTTTTCCATCTCACGCATTAATTGTTCAGAATTTTTTTGAAGAAAATCTTTTGTGATCTGATATGTCCAAGTGAACGAACTGTCTTGTTGTGTATTTACTACTCTATTATCTACAACAATATCTTGGTTTTTGAGTCGATGGCATATGTAACCTGTCAAATGTTTCAAGCCATCGTATTGCAGTGATCCAAGCTCATCTGTTGGTGGATCGGTGTTTATTCTCGACGTCAATGGGCGCTTTCAGGTCACTCAACAGTTGGCAACATGTTGAGTAAAATCACAGCCAACGTTATAGAAATTTTGAACTCTATGAAATTTTCAAATCAACTTGGCGTTGATTTCACTAATCATGATGCCAACAGTTGGCGGACCTGAAAGCGCCCAATGTCCTAAACAAGTCCCCGTTTAAATTTCCAACGGAATCTAGATCTGGTGTGTCGTCTACCAATGTATTTCCGTTAGCTGATAGACTTCCGTCATTTCTGTCTAATATATAAGAGCGTAGGCGATACATAAATTCCAGTCGATCTAGATGGTCGTGGAGTCCGCCTTTTGCACGGATTACGCCGAAAAAAAATTCCAACACGTCCTGGTTAAGTCGATATGTTAACAAATACGAAATATTGTGTTGGGATTTTAAATCGTCATGCAGCAATTTCAACGGATTGTTCGTCATTATTATACCTGTAACTAAATATATTTTAATCAAAATCAATCATTAGTTAGTACAGAAAACGTCTAGGACACTTCACAATATACATCTTTTTGGAATGGCATCATATTGGTCTTGCCATTAACGCGCATGTGAAACATCGTTTCACTCATTTTGTCGATTATTTGGCACTGAAGTGATTCCGCCAATCCAACACCTTGTACTCTTTTTCTGCTGTCTTTATAAGGCACTCGAACATGGAGACAGTCGAACCAATCGTTAACCTAAAATGATAAACAAATTATAACTAAACTAACACACAATAATTCGATTGTTGTTGATAACCTGTATGAATAACTCAGAACATTTTATCCAATTTTTCGAGGTGAGTTCTCCTAAACTATACCTGCTTGGAAAATTGCACTTGATACAGTATGCGAAAATAATTTCATGGCCATCTTTACCTTTTGCCGTTCTGCGCCTCTAACATTTAAATTTGCCTCCGAAATTTTGTAAGCTATACTCAAGTCAGATTTTTGTTTGTTATGGAAATTAATTCTTCAATAATCCCTTTATGGATGACTTCTCCGTCTATTAAAAGCCCATTATCAACAAAATTATTCCGAATTAGTTTAATAAGATGAGGCACATCGGCAAAAACATAATATATGTTTTTAATTGGTCCGCTGGATTTCGAAAAAATTACGATTTCGCAGTTATTTTAAGGTCACGCAATAAACCCTGATTTGTTCCACCGAGATCACACACTATCGCATACACAATGAATCCATATGACTGAATGGCACAAATTATTTTAAAAAGAATTTCTTGTGTCATTCGGGTATCGAATTCGTAATATATTGGTTGCTTCCAGTTACCAAATAATCCTCGTACCATCGCCACTTGAACGTATTTTGCTGCTCTTAATGTTTCATCTTTCGCCTTATCGTAAACCACTTTCTCCCTTATTTCTTTTCGTCGAATGACACGATACAAATTGTATCCAAAGGCTTCATATGTATTCACTTTCATCATAAGGTTCAAAACACATTGGAGTATCCCTGGATACACTTTGATTTTAGCAGAATATTTTTTAAGGGTTATCAGTGCTGGTAAGGGAAAGTTTGGTTTTAGAAGCAACCGATACGCTCGTAGCCCTGCCGAATGATTGGAAATGGCATTGCGGCAATATCGTCGATTGTCCACTTGGCTTGCCATTTAGGACATTCTAATTTGTTCAACTGGGTTTTAGTAAAAATATTATCTAAAGAATTGATAATTTTTGCTTGTTTATAACAAGTTTTTTTTAATATTGTGATCTGTTTTTGCGATTGAATAATCTCTACTGTTTGTGATGCTTGTTCAGTGCATCCGACATCGATCTTTGATAAACAACTGCTGTTTTGAATTGGACCTTTTGTTGAATTCAATGCTTCTACACACATCTCATCTTCAGGGCATTCAACCTTTTCTGGAGTTGTATTTTTGACCTCGTTTGTAAACTCATCATCTAACTCCATTAATGAACTACCTCACAAATTTGGTGGTGAGCTGGATTCGTCGAATTGTTCTAAAGTTGATTTGTCACTAGTTTGATGGTTGGTTATAGTTGCGCTGTAAAAATGCACAGATAAAGTAATAATTATATTTTTTTAAAATACCTATAACTAACCTTGATTGTAATGCTCGTTTTTGCATTCTTAAATTTCTTGGAGTTACCAGTTCTTCTGCTGTTTCTGACACCAAGAAAAGCGAAGGAAATGCATCTTCTTTAAGATATCGTTTTAATTTTAAACCATATTGCTTGTATAGGGGATTTACTTTAAAATCGTGAAATTTAAAATGCTTTGAACACACTCGAGATGTTTTCACATTAAGTCTATCACTTCTGCGACACAAAAATACCCACTTTTTACAAAGAAATTTATCCTTTGGGAAAGTATGAAAAGAAATTAAACCGTCTTGTACCTTATTTTGATTATTCAAGCTACACCCATATACAGCACAACGCAGTTTTATTATTAAACTAATATTAGATAATGTTATAAAATTAATATTTAGATAAAATCACCGTATTTATTATAAAATATGAAAATATTAAAATAACAACCGAAATGCATGTAAATGCGTCTAATCAAGTCTTACTTCCGCCATATTGACATTTTTTGACAGAATGCGCGGAAATGAACGTAAATGCGACCGAATGAATATTATATTACCCTTCTATGTGTACTATCAACTGTGCGACGTGACTATGGATCTTCCTGCTTACTAGATTTTAAAATCAAAATTTACTAAATAATTTTGTGAGCAAACTCTAAATGAAATTTTTTTAAATCTTAGTTGGCTGTATTAGTTTGATTTTTTTTTTTATTTATTTGTCACGTTAAAATTTCAAGTGATAGAAATTATCATTTGAAGTGATAACAGTCGCAAGAAAATATTTATAAAGTAGCATATGTACTAACTTTTAAAAACAGCCAGAACGACTTCATAGAACAATTATTTTGTAAGTTTCTAATAACCAATAAGATAAGATGAGCAGTCACATCACTTGAAGTGATGCGACTAGGGGAATAGGGGTTATAATCTTTAAAACCTTCGTGGTTAGCACTTTCGCTATATCTTCATCGACGGGGTTAGGAATCAACCAACTATTTCTCATTCTGCAGAGAAAAAAATTGGATTTATACCGTTCATGTAAAGCTGCGCTGCCGCTACCAAGGTGTGGCTATTTGGGACGTGTTGAGGGGGGGGGGGGGGCTATTTGAGTTGTGTTGAGAGAGATATTAGGACTACAAATTAATTTGGTCTGTTTTCAAAAAGTGGCTCTGACTATAATAAATTTTTTATAATGACAGCTGATTTCCGCTGTTTCAGACAGGTTAGACGTGTACCGTTAACATTCTACCGTTTCATACAAAACGTGTTTTTTTACGACGTTGAATATGTCGGATTTTGTAATCACTAAACAGCATTTGCGGGAAGTGTTAATTTTTTTGTTTTGATTGAAAAAAATGTGCAACCGAATCACATCGAATGCTTGTGGAAGTTTACGGTGACTATGCCCCAACCGATAAATCGGTTGAAGATAAGTCTCGCTTAGGACAGCCAAAAAAATTCGTAGACGATGAATTAGAGGCATTGCTCGATGAAGATCCGACTTAAACGCAAGAGGAGCTTGCCTGTACATTGAGGGTGACTTAACAAACAGTTCCCGTATGATTGAAATTTATGGGCATGATTCAAAAGCAAGGCAATTTGGTCCCTTATGAATTGAAACCAAGAGAAGTGGAAAGGCGACTTTTTACTTGTGAGCAGCTGCTTCAAAGGCAAACAAGAAACGGTTTTTTACATCGGATAGTGACTGGTGACGAGAAGTGCATCTTCTACGATAACCTCAAGAGGAAAAAATACTACACTTTGCCCGGCTAATCGTTGCCATCAACCTCAACATCAACACCAAAGACGAATATTCATGGTTCGAAGGTTATGCTGTGTGTATCTGGTGGAGCCAAAGAGTCATTGTGTACTAAGAGCTACTACAATCTGACGACTTCATTTTGGACGAGTGGTACAGACTTATTAATTCGTTTGAATGATCGAGTTATTTTTCTGCATGACAACACTCGGCCACACCACAAGTTGCAAAAGTCGTAGAAAGATATTTCGAAACGCTCAAGTGGGATATTTTATAACACCCGCCGTATTCGCCGGACATTGCTCCTTCTGATTATTGGTTGTTCCGACGGATGCAACAGGATTTGGCAGGTCTCGGTTCACGTCTTTCGAAGAAATGGAAAATTGGCTTCAAACTTAGATCGTCTCAAAAGACGAAACGTGAGAAAAAGTAAGCAGCGATGGATAATATTTTAGTTAATCTGTTCATTTATTTTATTTTAAAATTAAAGAAAACGAGCCGAATTAGTTTGTTACTATACCAATATAAGGGATTTTTTTGGTCGGTGATTGCCAATCCGATAGCTGCTTCACTGCCATACTTGAGCATGCTTCCTTTATAATTGGCCCTTCGGCCATTTCCAAGAGGAAATAGGTATTTTATCCGCCTAGATGGGTTTTTCTTATGGCCATTTATTTGAACACTCCTACCCTTGATTTTAATTTGGCATTACGCCAAGGTGTCGCAAGAAAAGCACAATTGATCTATTTTTGTGAGGAGGTTCTAGAGTCAGGGCATACAGCCCTCAAGGTTTTTCAAAAAATTAAATATTCTGAGCAATGATCCGGTCAAGACTATCGTATCGAGTAATAGTGGTCACATAGATAAACGACAGATGGGAGTAATGGATTATCGTATAGATCGATGAGCATAACAATAAAGAACCAAATTGTGTTACCATCGAGTTGTGTATTAGAACACCTGCAGTAGATATTTGAAAGAACGTTCGTTGCAGTTTAGGATTTAATTGGGTCAGTTGCTGCAAGACAAGGTAGAAGGGCCTGATACAAGTGCCCTTAATCGACTCGCCGAAATATCGACTCAAATTCGAGTACTAAATACTTCACAGTCGCTTTCTTGTTCGTGTCATTCTAATTCCGCTCAATTTGAAACTGAAAATTTCCACCTCAAACAACTCATAATACTTTTGTATCTTTTACAATTTTACTGTGCGCTAATTAATAGCAATCAAGAATAATTGGGCATTGTGACAAAATTAAACAAAAAATATGTTAGTAAATAAAAGAAATAGTGAGATTATTCGTCTGGCGCCATAATCAATTGGCATTATAACATAAATGTAAATGCTATGTGATCAAAGTGAATTCATTTTATTTCAGTATACTTGCTAGTATTGCCGTTCTATTAGGTTTTTTTGTTACTTAAATGAATTATTACGTGTTGTCTTCGATTATTTTAGTTTATTTTCATTCTGCATTATTCAATGATTTGGAATATCAATTTACAATTCGAAATAGCTTATAAAATTAACAAGAGGGCGCTGATTCAAATCATTTTGATGACCATTCTTAACTTTGTTGTTACTTTGTAAATGTCTTTCTACTGCCTAAAAACGATCAGTGACTTTAAATTAAAATTCATTACATTGTGTGTGAGTGGCATCCACCAGATACTCTCATCGCACGTTTTTATGTAATTCGGATTACTTTCTTTGAAATAATCGCACACAACGATTGTTTTGTCTGGTATTACTGTCTCACATTACTCTAGAGATTATTTGGTACGATTTATGTACACAGAATCCGAAAGCAGAGAAAATAATTTTCTTCAACATTTTTATTTTCAGACTCTTGCCGAAAATAAATTTGTCGCGAATCAATTTATAAATTTTTTTTTAAATTATAATTTTAATTTTAAAATAAAAAATGCTATCTTTACATTTCTTTTGTTTGTGTACACAGTGTCTCGCGACCTTTCCAATTATTTTTAGATAAGAGAATAAAAAAAAACGCCGAACTGAAGAAATGATCATACGCGGGTGATTTAAGAATTTTTGTATTTTATTTATTAATGAGCGGTGAAAAAAATTGTCTGGCTTCGTAGTGCACGTGAACACACGTTTTTTCGTTAAAACGAATTTTCTTGAAAAGTGTTAAAATAGATGTGAATATTTTTGAAATTAAATGTTACTGGATATTACTATCAAAAATCCCATACGCTTAGTTAGAGGCAGACGTGCAAAATATGTGAATGACAGACAATTTCTATTTTATTTCAAGAATAGAAAAATATTAATTTTCCACTGTAGTTTTCGTACAGTAATAAGAAAAACCAAAACAAAATATTTTCACACGTACATACATGTACTGAAGTTGATTTTTCCTAAATTAAAACAAATCGTATGGCAGTGAATCATTAAAAAATGTAAGTGACGTCCATCGTCCGTTGCTAATATTTTAGATAAACATACTTTTTAAATTTTTTATGTAAGTACATAAATTTATTATTTATTTATTCTATTCGTTGTTTGTTCTATTTTATTTCTTTCAATTTGTTTTGACACCTTCATCTCTTTTGCGATTTGCTTTGCATGTTCATCTTATGCTCTTGTGGACCAAATCGATGCTATATGGGAGGACGGGTTGGCTTATATTCAGAGAATACCGCACGTTAAGCATTATTTTGTACGTTTTTATATATATATTTAAAATTGCGTTTATTTTTATTTTCGGACACAATCACTCCAAAATCAGAGGTTCCATCAGGTGAGATTTTAAGTATTATGACCAATTAAAAAATTTAAATATTAAAATTAACATAAAAATGTCAAAATTGGCAAATGAAAAGAGGATGTTCTTCATTGGCAAAAAATATTGGATTTTGGCTGAGGTGTCCGTTTTTTTTTATTGTTAACTATCCGATCTGTTTTGAGCCTCAAGGCTCACTCTGCTCTTCCGCGGTTATGCTTTCTACGTCATTACTTTACGCCTAGAAGAGTTACATTTCTCCACAGATCGTAAACTGTTGATGAAATTTCACTTTGCATCCTGCCCCTATCGGGATTCGAACCCGGTATCCCCGATCCAAACGCCAAAGCCATTTGGTCGGTGCCATACCCGTTATATTCAATTCAATTGACGTTGCACAATCCTCAGTACCATTAATTTCAGTAATACCCTATAGATGGTGGCATTACACTTTTTATTCAGGACATAGTTTGTTAAGTTTTGTTCTCTTTAATTTTGATTCTTTGATTGAAAATTAATTTGTAATGAATTTATTTATGCATTTACTTTTAGTTTTAAAAACAAAATTCCATGTAAATTGTAATTGGTTTTTTAATTTGAATAAGAAATTGAATTTGCTATTATTATTCTCACATTGGCGATATTTCTAGTTCCTTGGGTCGTGTTGGAGACAATATCATCGGTAATACTAAATTGATTACCCTAACATTTGCAACGAAAAATACTTCACAATAATAATCAAAATCATATATTTATCGATAACTTCGATATAATTGGGGATGAGGCGGTTAGTAACAAATTTTAATTTATTGTCACTGAGATCAAAACAAATATGTCACAAAAGAACAATCAACTTGTTGTTGACAATATCAACATATTGTTTAAATCTCTGAATCAACCTTAAATGTACTTATCAACCGTAATGCAATCTAGCTGCCACAAACTTCCTAAAAAGTATCAAGCAGGAGCTTTTACTCGAAATATTTCAGAGGGACATCTTCGCCTGCCAAAAAAAAAAACTGAAATTGTTGGTACAACTGTCCTCTCGTGTTTTACGATTTTTATAATGAATAAAAATATCGAACAAAGAATTGGTCTCAAATTTTATATTGCAAATGTAATTACATGTGCTAAAAATAGTACAGAGGGCTTACGCAAAAATGACTTTACCAAAAACGCTTGCATATGAGTGGTACAGCGCATTCAAAACCAGTCGAGTTGTGGTGTTAAATTTGCCTCGTTCTGGTCGGCCTCAACTGAAGCTAACATCAATAAAGTGAAGGAAATGGTGACGGAAATTCATCATTTAGGATTGAAAGAGACAGCTGCTGCACTTTCAAAGTCACACGAATGAATTCGTACCATTGTACACAATTGTTTGGGCATAAAACACGTTACCGCTCGACTAGTTCCGAAAGACCTGAATCTTCTTCAAAAACTCAATCGCGTAAAGGTTGTTGAATACATGCTAGAACGAATCATTTCCGATACATTCATAAAACGCATTATAACTATTGATGAGACACGGGTTTATGAGTTTGACATGAAAATCCACGTCAAAACCGATCATAAGTCAAGGTAATGTTGACAGAAGGTCAGAATCTCTCAAATGTGGCATAACGCCCAGATAATATACTTTATTTACCATCTGAGGCGAGGTTTGTGGAAAGAAAACTCATGGATTTTGCACCACGACAACACCATCACAAGGCAATCATTGTTACCACATTTTTGGCCAAAAACAACAAATATCATCAAAAAGCCACCGTATTCACCTGATATTGCTCCGGCTGACTTTTCTCTTTTTACTATTTCTCTTTTCTTTATTCGATATTTTTATTCATTAGAAAAATCGTAAAACACACTTACAAAACCACTGACAAAATAGAGCACTGTAAACAAACTAAATGGCAGATTAAGATATAGAACAGTTGTACCAACAATGCGACAAAAAAAATTTTTGAATGCCCAATTCCCGTTTTTTTTTTTGTTGACAGAATGTAATTCTGTCCATCCATAATAAATAACCGAAATAGCGCAATTTCATCACAAATAATTATTATGAATATTGATATCAATGTAGTGGTTTCTAATGTTATAGTTGCACACATCCTTAGGGCCGTCTTTAAACCCAAAATTATATTTCTTTCCATATTAAAAAATGATACCACAATGAGACATTGATATGTATCCTGTTTCTTGGCCTAAATCAACGTACCTGCAAGAGTTCTTCAGTTTCTTCACTAGAAATAATATTATCACCATGAATCCAGTACCATAAATCTGAAACCGTGGTCCTTCTACCACAAGTCGTACTACGAGGATATATGAGACTCGCAACATTTCCTGAACCTTGGCAGCTCAAAATCTTTTATTCGATTTTTTTACTCTTACGAAAACTAACTTAAACAATGATTTTAATGACAATGAGTTTTAAACGTCGGATTTCAACATTTTCTGGAAAGGCGGTTTTAATGATTTCGTAGCAGATTTAACTAAATGAGTTCTTATTGTGGCACCTGTAAACTTTAACAGTTCAGCTCTCCTCATTCCTAACATCCACCGGTAACATTGAGCTATTATTTGTGATAATCAACAGTATTTGGAAAAGCATTAAAATCTTCTGTTGTTATATTCGCGCCAGAGTCATGTTGGTAGCTTCCAGTTCCTAATAGAGCCCTTTCATTTTATTTTTAACATGATAGAATCAGAATGACGTCTCTGGCTGCATCACCTCATGTGGTCGCTTTAAAAGGAGATCATTCTACGGCTACGATATAGAACTACGAACGCCCGCATGATAAAGGAAACTTTCAGTAAAGCAACATTCAGTATAATTAAGGAAGGCACCTTGATGTGTGTTGTCTGTCTCCACCACGTTTTAATTTTCGCAAAGCAGATTTCGACAAACTCAATGATTGGCTTACATTGCAGCACCATTCTAAATAACAGCAATAACATTGAAAAATGTTAGTTTTACTCTGCATGGTTCTCCATGGTACAATAAAACACTAAGAACTCTGTGCAATCATAGAACTTAACATTATTTACAAAAATTACAACTTACTGTGGCCCTATTCGGGCTTTCCCTGGGGATAGGGAATTGGGAAAAATATGTTCATAGCATTTTTGTCTAAATTGAATTTTTCTGGCCTACTGAAGGAATAAGTTTAGTGCAAAATTTTTTAAAACAAAGTTAATTGGGAAACTTTTGTTCCACAACATTTTCCACAAAAGGGAAAAATATTTTCTCATTTAACTTTGTTTCCAAAATATTTACACCAAACTTATTCTCTCAATAGGCCAGTAAAATACAATTTAGACAAAAATGCTATGAAAATATTTTTCCCAATTCCCTATTCCCAGGGAAAGCCCGAATAGGGCCACTGGATATCCTTCCATGTTAAATAGAAATACAAAAATAATTATTTAAAAGATTCAAAAACTACTACCAACCAGTTGACTTTATTTTTCAGCTAGGTTTTCTCGAACAACGAACCGCGGATCTCAATGGAGACTATTTTAAATATATGAATAACTGCTTTCAAACTTCTTTGATTTCCATTAAAATTTGTTACGGCACTGTGATTATGTAAATTACCAACTTAAAAAATTATTTTTCTTCCATTTTGCCGTTTATCTTTTCATTAGTGTGTCATATATAATTCTTTTTTCATGACATTGTTCTAAGCGAAACATCTATGACAAGTCATCGATGTTTCTCATTTTATCGCAATTGTTTTAATTTGATGTATAAACAAACAATAACAATCGAGAAAAAAATAAAAAATATGCATACGTTATTCGAAAGTTTTTTGTGGAAACATTGGTGGGCACTGAAACCTGAAAACCAGGAAGAAATTCGATACAAATATTAACATTTATAAAATGCAAATAAAAAAATATCAACGCCATATACAAATATAATAATATAAATAATTGCTACGATGTTGCAACAAAAAGAAAAGGTAACATAAAATGTATATCTTTTTTCATTTTTCGCGATTGTATATCTACACTTTTATTAAAACGATTGTGATTGTAAGAGAAACATCAAAGACTTGTCATGCATGTTTCGCTTAGACAGTATAACATATCTCAAACGCGTCATTTGAGAAACTTATGTGACTTGTCATAAATTAGTCAACATACCATAAAAACTACTATTTTTTTTTTGTTACACATTTATCGCCGTCCTGGGGGAGGGTCCCGGGTTCGGAAATGATCAGTAAAAAAAAAACTTGCGACTTGGTGTTTGTAACGTGTCATACGAGTGCTGCCTTTTATATTTCGGGATTAGGGAACAAAAACAAATATTAGTCATCGAAAATCGCTTTATTGTTTTTCAAAATATTCCCCATGAAGATCTATACACTTTTGCATGCGTTTGAACCAATTGTCGAAGCACTTTTTCCACTCTGATTGAGGTATCTCCAAAACATGCATTCTGAACGCAGCAACCGCTTCTTCAGGTGTCGAAAAATGTTGACCTCTCAGTTTGTTTTTTACGTACGGGAATAAAAAGAAGTCATTTGGTGACAAGTCAGGACTATACGGCGGATGACTCATCAAATCGATGTTTTGAGTGGTCAAAAATGCAGTTGTTTGAGCCGATGTGTGAGAGCTCGCATTGTCGTGGTGGACGACACCAAACCAGACGGATCACTGTCTTAGGCAGTTGGTTTTCCTGATTTCTTGGAAGACAACTGGCAAACAAATGGTTGTGTATCACTCAGAATTGACTGTTCTGCGTTGTTCTAGTGGTACGGTTACGACATGTCCATTTTTTCCAAAAAAACAGGCAATCATTTGCTTGCAAGCGCTTCGTGCGCGAACAACTTTTGTTGGATTCGGCTCATCTTGAAACACCCATACAGTCGACTGCTGTTTACTTTTGGGCTCATACGCGTAAATCCACGATTCATCACCTGTCACTATGTCATAGACGTGTTTTGAAGCACCGCGATCGTATTTTTTGAGCTTTTCTTTCGACCAATCGACACGAGCCTTTTTTTGAGCGATTGACAAATTGTGTGGGATCCAACACGAACAAATATTTTTGACATTCAAATGTTTATGCAATATTGAATGTATGCTGGTCCCACTAATGCCTAAGGTTGTCTCAATCTCACGATAGGTCACATGACGATCTTGCAATATCAGTTCGCACACAGCATCAATGGTTTCCGGAACAACAACTGATTCTGGACGACCTTCACAAAATTCGTCTTGGACAGAACTACGACCTCGATTGAATTCACCATACCATCGATAAACACTGGTCCTTGATGGAGCTTCATCGCCAAAAATTGAATTAAGTTCATCCATGCACTCTTGCTGCCTTAATCCACGTCGAAAGTTGTAAAAAATAATCGCACGAAAATGTTCACGATTTAATTCCATTTTTTCGCCGAGATGTTGAGTTAATGAGTACTGTAAACAACACAAATAGCGCTCGAATGTCAAAACGTTCTGAGTACGTATAATCTCAAAAATGTCAAACTTTACGATAGAGCTGTCAGTTGCCAGATTGCAACACTAGGGTTGTCCAATCCCGAAATATAAAAGGCAACCCTCGTATGTTGTTTATATGTTCGTTCATTTTCAAAATTTCAGCCATAGCGGTTAGCTGTGTCCTTAATATTTTATTTTGAAGAGGCAAGAAATAAAAATGTATGTTTTTGGTAAAAGTTATTCGGGAAGATCCTGGCAAGCAATCACAAATTCAAAATAACAAATCGACAAAATTTCGAAAATAACATTCCATAAAAAAATATTCTTCAAATAAAAATTAAATTCCAAATAATCAAAAACAAATCCCTTATTGACGATTGAGGTATGGCGGATACCACGTACTTGATATTTTTGGAAGATCATACATGCCATTTATATAGTTTTAAATGATTTTAAATGACTATACTGTAAAAGTTATTTCCTTACAGAAAATAGTTACAGTCCTATCCTAATTTTAAAAATTTCAATTAAAAATAAAGAATTTGATTTTATAGAATTTTAAATCGTTTTTAAAAGGTTTTTAAACTTTCCAGTATTCATTCGATGGATTTGATATCAATAACTGCAATTCTGACTTGCTTATAGGAGACTTATAGAATTGCATAGTTCTCATGCGGGCCTATAAATGATACGCGAGCAGCTTAAAAAAAAGCTGACGTTGTAGCTCGCTTAGACTCCGCAGTTATTTTGATGAATAATTTCAATGTTTTCTTAATTTTTGGGATTTCTGTTTTTTGTTCGTTTTCTGCAAAAGAAAATTACATTTAATTTTTATTAATAAATCTATGGGAATGTTACGGTATTTTAAAAAATTTTGGAAGTTAATCGTTAAGATGACGCTAAAGGTACAAACTTTTGAACCAAAATTAACTGGAATGCTCTATCCTATTGCCCAATAGAGCAATACTTAGGTGGTGTGAGCATAACACTTTCAGTATTTTCAGTATCTACTGTGGCTGGAGGATCTATTAATTAGACATTGGCGGCGGTCAATTGAACGAAAACCTTCTATTTATATTTTCTTCTATTCTGTTGTTTCCACTATGAAAATTTGATGTAGAATACGCTCCGAGTTATACATTCCGTTTTAAAAACAATGACGATAAAGTAACATTTACATTAATGGCAATTAAGCGTTACAATTCTCGTATAAATTCAATCGAAATTTTCAACCTCTAAAATTCTTGATTCCGAGCAATAGTTGCAATACGGTCGATTTTAATGTAACAGTTTCTTACATTAAATTAATTTTTAAACCACGGTTCTCAGTTGTTGCGACACAGAACAGTTGATTTATAGAATTTTTTAATTCCTAGAACTATAGGTTTGACTTAAAGAAGTTGAGTTAAACCATGTCAAATTCGTGTTCAAATAAAACAATTTAAGTTTTATAAATACAACAACAAATGTCACATTACTAATTTAATTTCGATTTTTTTTTAATTTCAGGTAGACTTAGATCCAGAACTACATTTAAATCAGGGCATCGAGTAAGTATAGTCAAAACACACAAACTTTAAACAACTTTACGAAAGCATAAAAACTCGATTTAACTGCCATCTACGAATGATTAGAATAATTTTCAAAAGATTAAAATAAACATTTTATTGGGTATTTTGTAATCGCTTGATAGCCGTGTGGTTAAAGTGATGTGTGCAAAATATCGATGTTGGCAAGTTCGAAACCGCATCATCGGACTTCATCCAGGTTATATTCTGATCACTTTGGAAGTGTTGAATATATCCTCAGCGTATTGTCCGTACATTAAAATATTCCTTCCAGATAGTGAATTCATAATTAATATGAGTTCATTTGACTTCCAGAGGACTAACATTTTGTATTCATTTATTAATAAATTCAGATTTTAATTTTTATAAAATTATATTTCATTTTAGTGAGGAAGGATCAGAAACAATTCAAATTTCAGAGGAAAATGTAAACCCCGGTAAAGTGAAATTAGGACCATCAGATTTTGAATTAAAGAAAGTGTTAGGAAAAGGTGGTTACGGAAAAGTATTTCAGGTATATGTTTTTAATTTGTTTTTTCTAGTTGCTTGCGATTAATACAATTTTTGCTCGTGTTTAGGTTAGAAAAACAACAGGTAGCGACGCAAATTGCCATTTTGCGATGAAAGTACTCAAAAAAGCATCTATATTTAGAAATCAAAAAGACACAGCCCATACTAGAGCTGAGAGAAATATTTTAGAAGCTGTTAAGGTACGTTCTTCGTTCTGTATTTTATAATTATAGTGTAAAATACTAATTTTCTTTTGTTCTATATATGTCCAGCACCCGTTTATAGTTGAATTGCATTACGCGTTTCAAACAGGCGGCAAATTATATTTAATTTTAGAATATTTAAGTGGTGGTGAACTATTTATGCACTTAGAGCGAGAAGGAATTTTCTTAGAAGATACAACATGGTAAGAAGTGTTTGATTCATTGTTCGATACACGAAAATTATTTATTCTTCTTTATTTTTCCCAGTTTTTATTTAAGCGAAATTATATTAGCGTTAGAACATCTACATTCACTTGGAATTATATATCGCGATTTAAAACCAGAAAATATACTTTTGGATGCACAAGGGCATGTAAAATTAACAGACTTTGGTTTATGTAAAGAACATATACAAGAAGGTATTGTGACTCATACATTCTGCGGCACAATAGAATATATGGCACCAGAAATTTTAACACGGAGTGGCCATGGTAAAGCAGTTGATTGGTGGTCACTAGGCGCACTAATGTTTGACATGTTAACGGGATTGGTGAATTTTAAATTTGTTTTATACAAATACTATAGTGAGTAATAATTATATATTTGTTCCATATTTAGCCACCATTCACAGCCGAAAATCGTAAAAAAACAATAGAAACAATATTAAAAGGAAAACTAAATCTTCCCGCCTATTTAACACCAGACGCTAGAGATTTAATACGAAGACTTATGAAACGACAAGTATCACAACGTTTAGGTTCGGGTCTATCAGACGCAGCTGCAGTTAGAAGCCATCCATTTTTCAAATTAGTAAATTGGGAAGATGTTTTAGCTAGACGATTAGAACCACCAATAAAACCTATGCTTGTAAATATATTGATCTATTACATCGATTTAAATAAATTAAATCATATTTGCAATAAATTTCTAGAGAAGTGAAGACGATGTATCACAGTTCGACACAAAATTCACAAAACAAATACCAATAGATTCCCCCGATGAATTTACTGAAAATGTTAATTTAATATTTGAAGTGAGTGGTATGAAATAGCATATGAAGGCATAATATGCTAACAACGTGTTATAAAAATAATTATGGTTCAATAGCATTATTATTTGAATACATTTTAATGTTCTGTATTTATTAATTTTAGGGTTTTACATATGTTGCACCTTCAGTCTTAGAAGAAATGCAAAAACAGCCAAGAATAGTAACAGCTAGATCACCAAGACGAACACCTCGGCATCACCGTGAACACCATATGCCATTAGCATTTCCAACTCGAAGTATGTGTTCGAGAGAAACACCACCTCATTTACAACCATTTGCACCTAGACCGTCACCGCAAGATGAAATGATGGATATTCAGGGATTGCCTGCCGTATAGTAAGTATTTGATTTGTGTTTCGTGTATTTTTAATCATATATATTTATCATTCATCTTCGAGTAAGAATCAATTTTTTGAGTGTTTTTTTTTTATTTAAAAATTTTGAAGAATAATATCTTTGGCGAGTTTAAATTATGGTCAGTAAGTTTTAAGATATACAAGATATCCCGTTAAAAATCATCGATCGTGATTTATAATTTCAATGGGATTTCTTCGCTGTCCAGATTCATTCGAAAATTAATTTATCATACGAAATCATAACAATAAGTTCAAATCAAATTTTGACTTGCACAGAATCTACATTCTTATATCTAAAATTATCGACGCTAGAATTATTACTTACACCAGTAAAAAACAATTTCGTTAAAAATGTTCTATCTCTAAGAAACAGTCGTTAAATAATGCAATGAACTCGATTACAGTTGGAGATTTGTATCGTGCGTAGCAAATTCACGTTCTCAGTAGTTGCCCAACACTAGGTTTATGTTGTAGAATCAGAGAGATGACTGGAAATACTCACATTCAGTTATCAGAGAGATCCTTGTTCCTATCCTACCGTAGGACGTCGATTTAGTTTTTAGTCATTAAAAATTGCATATCTTTAGTTTCTATGGAAGGATATGCAGTCTAAATCCCTTAAAAATACAAGCACCAAACCATTTTTTTGTAGTCTGTGCGCGTGACGTTTATTGATCTCGATATTCTTTTGATAGTTAATCTATATCAATAAATATCATGATTTATACAAGAATTAGCTCAAAATGTGTATTACTTGTAGTAGACATTTAGGCTGGAAAATATTTTATTGAGTAAATTAGTTAAATGAAGTTGTGATTATATTTGTTAAATTTCCATACCATAGTATATTATTTTTACTTATCTAGCATAAAATCCAATTTGCAAGAATATGTGACTAATTAAGAATTACGCCTATAGAAAAATTACGATTAAACTGCAGTAGAAGACATTCGGTTTTATACGATTTGATTTTTGATAAGAATAAACTTTTCTATCGATTATCACAAAACAATGTTCGTTTTTAACGTTCAATAATGATAAGTTACCATTTTAGGAACATCCTTGTATTAACTAAATGTTGCAAAAAATAACTGTAAATTCAGGAAAAAAATAAAAACAATAAAATAACAGAGTAGACAGGAACATTCGTTTTTATACGGTATGGATAAATTAAAAAAGGCTGTTTAGCATCATAGTTTTGTTAAATTATTTTACAATATTATTTGTTTAAGTTAGATTGAAAATAGATAGAAATGTGATCTAAAAATTAGCTTATTATTAGTTTTCGAAATGGGAAAAATATTTCGATCAATATTCGAAGATTTGTGATTTATCTCCGAGAGAAAACAAATGTTTACAAACAATAGCAGATATACTAAATCTGCGAAAATGTACTGTACAACAAATTTGCGAGAGGTACTATAAAGAAAATAGAATTGGAAGTTTGAGTGACCTAGGGAATTATCACTCAGTGTTCAAAATTTATTTTGAGGGAAATGGGAAGGGGGTTGAACACCCGAGGTTGAAGCAGTTCAGTTACAAAAACAATTAACCCTATTTAGTGGAACACACTTACATCCGGTCACTATTCGTCGCTATTTCAAGAAAAACAAAATGTTTAATCGTATAGCAAGAAACAAGCCATTAACAAGTGAAATAAATCGTGAGAAACGTTTACAATTTGCTAGACAACATTAAGAAAAAGTTGCTGAGTTTTGGAAAACTTGTACGTTTGTTGACAAATCTAAGTTTAATTTGTTTCAAGTCGTATTCATACGATGGATAAAAATCCGGGATTTTTCTATCCCATCGTTTTAACCAATTACATCACGTAAATTATACAACAGACACGCCTATTTTTATACAAAAGAGTTGAAAAATTTCGGATGGAAAAATCCGAGATTTCTATCCGTCGTATGAATACGACTTCAAAGTTATAAAAAAGCAAAAATATACTGAAAACCGAATGCAGGATATTTTCTGAAAAACTTAAAATCTACAGTGAAACATGGTTTTACAAATGTTATGGTTTGGAGCACTATGGGATACAATGAGGCTGTTAACATTGTACATATTGATAAAATAATGAATCAATACGTCTATCTGGATATTTTAAAATGAGATTTAAAAGAATCAGCTAGAAAATTGGGTATTGACAGCACATTTCAATTTTATTAAAACAACCACCCAAAGCATAAAGCAAGGAATGTAATTGAAATACCTTCACAGAGCCCAGATCTCAACGCCATTGATCATTTTTGGCAACATCTAGTTATGGCAAAATCGCCAAATTAAAACACTCATGCAATTGAAAAATGCAATCATGAAGGAATGGTCTAAAATAGAATGGGGATATACCAAAAACTTATTGAATCGATGCCAAATCGCACGCAGATGTTTTTCTGACTAAGAATGATAAGTTGAATCTTAGATAGAAAACCGTACAATAGTACTATAGTTTTCAAAAGAAATGGTGATAAAGCAATTTGTGATAAAAGTTTTGGAAAATTGAATCCCCCTTTTCATTGATGTACCTGGTTTCCTTCTTTGATTATGTGATGTGGGTTTGTATTACATGCTAGTGTCGCACCGATTTTCTTGTTCTGTGCCTCCATATTCCAAATATTGGCATATTCGCGTTCGCTTCTCGTAGTCTTCTTTCTTTGAATTCTACAGATACGTTGAAAAAACTACTGCCTAGGTAGCGCTTCCATGAAAGGATTCAGTCTCGTTTGGTTTGTACAACCAACTAAAATTTTGGTCGAAAGGTTTGTGTTGCAGGCGTTCAATTAGATTTGTCGGCTTGGTTAAACGTAAAACACGTACTCTTGGCATGCTTAGGATTTCAACCATTATAATCGACGAGTTTTGCATCTGGTCATACTTTAGTCAGCTGTTACTTTCTTATCGAGATCCACTTATCTATGGTTAGAACACGCAGTCAGGATTCCGAATTTTAGATAACGAAGAGCAAAATAAGATACTAGGAAAAAATTCTTTTATGAACGGATCAGGTCAGGGAAAAAAGCGTTAACCAAAAAAATGTTACAATAAGTTTGGAGATGACCTGGAAGGTGAATATCGAAAATATATATATAAAACAAAATTTAATTGAGTATTTTAATTAATTGTTCTTAATTTTCATACAAACATCTGAAAAATAAGAAAAAACATCTGATTCTTGTAGTTTTGAAAATTATAGAGCTTAGAAAACACGACGTTATTGGCTGTTTTCACGTCAAAGAAATTTGTTTTGCATTTGCTGGAAATCTAGTTTCTTAAAACATTTACCACGACAAAGTAGTACAGTTAAAATCGTAGCTATTCTGAGTTCTATCAAGATATTACGCATGGGTATAGGAGTCTACAAAGAGTTAAATTTTTTAATAGGTGAATGTAAGATATGTCTTATAAGATTGTAAGACTTTCAATGTAGGGAAGAAAACTTACATCACTTAGGGATCCTTTGTTGGAGATTGCATATGGTATGTAACTTTTCAAAACGGGTCGTAGGAAACTAGCATACGAACGGAAATATTAACATTAAGCTTCTCACAGAAAACCCCGGCTCGTCGGAAGAATTGCAGTGCCTCGTTTTCCAGTATTGATCCGTTCCTCCAGGATTCTCTCGAAGGACAGAAATCTCGCTCTGTCAGCAAAAGCCAGTCTAATGTCGTCCAGGGTAGGAGGACTAACTACCGGATTTTTATATTTCTTAGTAAATAGTACCAGTTCTGTCTTGGACGGGTTGATCCCTAATCCGCATCTGCCGGCCCATTTCGTAACGATTAGTAGTACATTCTGCATAACACCCCTAATCGTATCCAGATATTTGCCTGAGACAGCTATCGCTACTTCATCCGCATACGCTACAACCCCTATCCCCTCTCTCTCCAGTTCCAAGAGCAATCCATTCATCACAACACTCCAAAGAAAGGGGGACATTACTCCTCCCTGCGGGGTTCCTCCCAGGTGGCCTTCCTCTGTTTCGAGGTAATAATCCTGCTTACCAGCATCTGATTTATCAACCTACTTATGGGGTAGTCTACGTTCAAAAATAACAATCCTTCCATGATCGCCTCCGTTTTTACATTATTAAAGGCACCCTCAATGTCGAGAAATGCTACCATACACAACTCTTGCGAGTAAATTGACTTCTCAATCATGCGTACCAGATCGTGCAGAGCTGTGTCTACCAACTTCCCCTTACAGTACGCATGCTGTGACATTGCCCAACTCCTGGGCTCATTTTTTTATCGAATACCTATATCTACCAGCCTTTCCAAGGTTTTCAACAGAAAGGATGATAGAGTTATAGGTCTCAGATCCTTTGGATAGGCATGTGAACCTTTTCCCCATTTCGGGATAAACACCACTTAATGGTGGAGGGAGGTCCATTTTCTAGGAATATAGACAAGTTTCAGACATCCCCTGAAGATACCTTCCAGCCAAGGGAGGATGACTGCTGAGTTCCTCTGGATCTCTGCTGATATAATCCGATCCGGGCCCGCCGATTTATAAAGCTTAAACCCGTTCAGCGCCCACCGGATTCGCTTTCTATCCACGATGCGCTATCTCTATTGAAGGGGTTACTCGATGAGCTCTAGGCTCTATCGAATCATCAAAGCTTCCCGGAAAATGAGTCTCGATGAGGAGCTCCAATGATTCCGCACTTGAAGTTGTCCATGACCCGTCTGGTCTAATTAAATAACTAGGACTGGTTGGGTTAGTAGCTAGAATTTTCTTAAGGCGAGAAGTCTCCTCTCGTCCAAGGACCTCCAGCGGCAATAATTCCTCCAACACCTTATCATATTTGTTCCAGTTTGTCCTTCTGGGATTCCTGAAGGTTTGCCGGGAAACAGGTTTAATGTCGAGGTTATATGTTACATATCGATGATCAGAGAATGTGTGCTCCTTCGCCACTCTCCACCCTCTGATCATATGAAAGATCGTTTCTGATGCACAGGTGACATCTAAAACCTCCTGTCGATTTTTAACAATAAATGTCGGTTCTCGTTCAATATTGCAAACTAAAAGGTTGGTATTTAATAAATAATCAAAAAATAACTCATCCTTCTCGTTGATGTCTGTGCTTCCCCATATTGTGTGATGCGCGTTTGCATCACAGCCGAGTATAACACCTACCCTTCTTTGATCTGCTTCCCGGATCTGTTCCCCCAGGTTATCCGGTGGAACCTCCTTCTCGCGATCCATATAGGCTGAGGCTAGCCATAGTTTTTCACAGCCAACCTCAGAACTCACCGCTGTAATGTCTCCGCTACTAAATTAAGCTAAATTAAGGAAGAAGATTATTTTTCGCTAAAATACACGATCTGATCTTCTCATAGTTGCTTGAGTATAGTAATTTATATCCTTTCATTCTGAAGCCACAGATCCTGTTATTGTTAATCCAAGGTCCTTGGATTAACACCAAGTCCTCATCTAAAGTCCAAGAGCTGCCGAGGCAGCCTTCGTGTGATGTAGGTTTATTTGTACAATGCTAACCATTGTAGCCGATCTTACTCAACTCTTCCTGCACTCCCTGCATCGGGATAGTGCCATCTGTCTCGTTGTTCCGGCCGCTATCTTCCTCTCTTCGAGAGCCGGACAGGGTGTTCCCATCAGACTCCAGAGAGAGGAGGCTACCTCCCCTAACTATGCTCACCAGAGCAGAAGCATCACTCTCCTGGCCGTCCTCAGCCCGCTTGACCGTCTCCTGTTGGGTCCGTTCGCCGTCACCCCCAGGCTGGTCTTGCGCAGGCGAATTGGTCTCGTCCTGTTTATATATCTTAAGGGTGATCGACCCGAACCCGAAGTTGATCACTCCCTTTAATTTTGTAAGAGAATCCAGTGATTCTTTATTGATCAGCATGATTACCAATCTAAAGCCTCCTTTAGCTTCTCTCGCTTTACAATCATCCAGTCTTCCGTTGGAAGATCGGGATTGCTGGCCCGAATGATCTCGAGGATCTCTTCTAGTTTATCCGGCTCGGTTGGTAGCCAAACACGTGCCCTCGGCCTGCTCGGGATTTCCTCCCTGCAGACTGCCTCAAGCCTCGCGCCCTGCCACACCTCGCTTACTCCGGCGAGCCCTTTTATAAAAGACCGATCTCTGGTCCGAGCACGCAGTTAACTTCACGCGCCCCTGGTTCCACCCTGCATCTCTGCAGGACGGGGGGATCCCGGATTTTCTCTCAGGAACCGCAGAAAAATGTAGTTTAGTGCATTAAACACTACTCTCCACTTCTGTGACGTGATGCTCCCATCTTCCTGACTTCTGTCAATGACTAGCACCAATACGTGCTCCTTTATTATCTCACTGAATAGCTTCAGGTTTTGATCCCTAGGAGCACCCGACGTCTTGTCTGCTTGCACCTTGGCTCGCTTACTGACGCCGTTTCCAGCTCTTCCTGCGACCTCTGTGTTTTAGACACAAGGGCCCTTTCCAAGCTATCACAACCGACAGTTTTTTTAGCCCATGGCACAGATCCTCGTTGTTCTACTGTAACCTGCCCCTCAGGGGTCGCAGCTAGTTTTTCTAAAATTTTGAACGACCGTCTCTCCCTGTATCGACGCTTCGTCAGAGGGATCTCCCTCAATCCCCCCCCCCCTCTATTTCCTTTGGCGATTCCGCTTCCATCTCGCTTTGAGGCCAATGTGTCGCTTAACCTTTCCCCTGATGATAAAGCCCCACCTTCACGGTTAGAGTTGCTCCCTTCTTCCGGTTTTTGAAGAGTGCCGGCCCCTTTAATTTTATTTTCTCTTTTTCCATGTTTCTCCCACGAGTATCGGAGAAATATAGGTCAACCTGCGCAGAGATCCGTGTACGCAAGCAAGGTTAAATACAACGATCATCAGCACAGGCCGCGTAACACCTTAATCCAGCCCATTGGCTCACCGAGCATCCCTTTTTTTCATCATTTTTAATGTTCATTTTCTCGTCTTAATTATAGTTATGTAATAAGCTAACATTTGGTCGACTAAGTCAACGCCACCCGTATTTTGGTTATACTGGTGTATTATGTTTGGAATTGCCCAATAGACTGGTAACATTTCGTATGTTTATTCCACCGACTGACGGGTTTTATCGGATTAGTACCAGATATAGTACAAAGTGCGGTTACACATTTTAGGTCTTTCCACTTAACACAAACTAATTCTTCAGTTCCATTATTATACAATAATTAGTTCCTGATTTTCACCTCTATCCATATGACGATCGACTTTAAATTTTGCATTTTTATTCTTTTCTTGACATTGCGTTGGCAATTAAATCGACGCGGAACCCCGTTTTCCAATACATGTCCACTCTGGGATATGAAATACAGTCTCTTAGTAAGAAAACACCGTATATTTTTTTTAATTTCAATGCGGAGGTATTCAACTCAGTACCACAAATGTTTAAGTGGTATGTACATATTAAAAATAATCGTACGCAGATTTAACATTTACTGGATGAGCCGATTGTGTTTCATCAGAAAGTAATTTTTCCTCGATTATGCCTGGATACCAAACGTTTTTGGGGGTTAAATTATCGTTTTTATCAACAATATCTGCAAATGAGCCGACGTCATTTCCCGTATGGTCTGATACATCTGAGTTCCCCTCATATCCTTGTACAATACAATCATTTGGTACATCTTCTTCTGAATCTGATGCTGATCCTTCTAAAATTCGTTGTAATTCAGCATCGTCTATTTGCCGTTGGCCAGTTTTGTATAATGCTAAAAAACGTAATAAAATTATAATAGTTTAGCTTACACGTACGTGTATGTCTACTATAATGTTGTTGTATCAATTCTCTTTGTTTGTTTATGTATTTGTTTAAGTGTTTTTAAGTATATTTCCATTCTCATTTTTTTTTTAATGATTTCTCCCTTCAACTTTAGGAGGTTGTATATCTCCATGTAATTTTCTATGTTTTCTTCTCTTAGCATCCCCTGTAAGTCTGTTTTCCAGTGACTTGTATTTAGTTCTTAGGTCTTCGTATTTTTGCATACATTGCATCTGTCCTCGTCTCCTCTTCCTATTAATTTTAAATATTTGGCATCGAATGTATGGTTCGTTCGTAGTCTCGTCAATGTTTTCACCATTCTTGCTTGTAGCCCCCTTCTATGAAACCAGGGTTTTTCTCTGATCGTTCCATTTGTGTTCTCCCGGTGTGTTCTGCCTTTCAGCATTGTCAATTTTAAAAATCTCGGCCTCCATTTATCATACATTCTCGTTTTGAATATTCTGTTTGCCTCTTCTACTGATATGTCGATTCTGTATATTCTGTTTGATTTCGTTTCCTGCTTTGCTGCTTTGTCCGCCTCTTCATTTCCCTTTATTCCTGTGTGGCTTGGAATCCAAACGATCGTCGTTCTTATTTTTTTCCTTGTCGCCGCATTGATTATTTTGGTGTCGTAATAATTTGTGTTTGTTTTGATATTCTGTAGCGCTTTCCATGTGCTTAGCGAGTTGGTAAAAACTGTTAATTCTGATAGTTTGTTTCTGTTTGCCTTTTTTATAGCCTCATATATAGCGGTCGATTCCAGCGCTTTTATGTTTACCTCCTCCTTTATCTTATAACTTGAAACCTCTTCTGTGAACATGTTATATATCCCGATCCCCCTGTTGTTCTCCGCGATGGACCCATCCGTGAATACCTTGTTCCTCGGCTTAAATTTGTCCATGAATTCTTTAAAATTGCTGCCCTTGTGTAAGTTATTAGACTCTTTTTTGTTGTTCAATCTCTCGTGCAGACCTATTTCTATTTTTATGTAATCATTGGTTTTCCCTTTTTGAGTAATTCTGGTTTTATTTTGTTTTTGGATTTCATTTATTAGCGTTTCTTGTTGGGCTGTAATCCCGTTCAGGTTCTTGGTGGAGTTTTTCTTTAAAATTATTTTCCTCGTATATCCCCTGCTTCTGCGATGATGGCCGATACGGGGGTGCTGCTTGTTAAGCCTAGGCATATTCTTAAACTTCTGTTGATAACCTTTTGTAAATTTTTTGGCGATTGTCCCTGTTTCACTAACGTTGTACTGTACCGTATTCTGCTTTCGATTATACTTTTGTGGAGGTTTAATAACGTTGAAGGATGTGATCCCTCTTTTTTATTAGCGGCTATTTTTATTATGTTTATCGCAATTAAACACTCCACTTTTAATTTGTTAATGTGTTTGTTGAAGTTTAGTTTGTTATCTAATATATAACCCAGGATTATCAATTCTTTGGTTCCCCTTTTATTGCGATTATTGATGGTTCTCTTCGTTCATTGGTTTCTTGCTTCCGCCCATTATCATATATGTGGTCTTGTTTACGTTTATTTTTAGTTTTAAATTCTCTAGTTTTTTCAATTTGCTGGTTATTTTTGCCATTGTCGGATATAGGTGCATGCCTCTGTGATTTTCAATCTTTTTACCATCTTTATTGGCCTTTGGGATCGCCACTGTTTTTATCTCTTTCCATCTCTCAGGAAATGCTTGTTCCTTCCATGCTTTGTTGATTAGTTTTTCTATCTTTGTTATGTGATGTTTAGGAAGCGACTTTAGTAGCTTATATGTCATCTTGTTCATTTCCGGTGCCGAGTTTTTCCTGCTTTGGATTATCTCGTGTATCTCCTCCTCCTTGAATTCGTTGTCCCCTATATTTAATGTCGGCCAATGTATTATTGCTTGATGTAATGTACTCAATTCTTTGATGTTTGCCTTCATAAAGCTCTCGATACTGGTCTCGTTATTTAGTACGTTGGTTGTCTCTTTTTGGTTTTTGAAGTTCTTTTCTTGCCCCAGATTTCTCTAGTTTACATGCTGGGGTTGATACTCTCGATTAATCCGTCCCAACTTTTCCTTGTTGCTTAATTTATTTCCCTTTTTAGTATCCCGGGACCTTTTTTAGCTCCATCTCTCCGTATTTGTTAAATCTGTGCTGGTTATATACCTTGAGTTTTTCTTTCTTTATTTTCCACATCCTGTTTATCTTATCGTTCCACCAGTTTTTGTGTGAATGGTTGTTTCTCGGGAAAATGGATACGGAATTCTCCTCAATTATGTTTTTTACAGGATTTTCGTAATCTTCAATATTATTGAGCAGTTTTAAGTTAAGCTTTTCGATTTCTTTTAGCACTTTTTTATTGTCCGTCTTAGTAATCATCTTGCTGCTAATCATTCTAGTATTTTAAATTGATATGATTATTGGTAGATGGTCGGTGTTGCCAATTTTTGTTGGTTCTACTTTCCATTCTATTTTATTCGCTATGTCACTTGAGCTCAGTGTAATATCAATTGCGGATTTTTTTCCGTTTGCGCCTATCCAGGTATTGTCTCCGTTGTTCATGATGATTAGTTGCGAGTTGTTTATCGTTTCTGCAATTTTCCTTCCTCTATAATCTGATCTGCTGTCCGGGTCCCAAAGTGGATAATGAGCGTTGATATTTCCCATAATTAGCGTATTCCTTTTGCTGTTCTCGCGAAGTATGATGTTTTTCCATTTCTCCATTATGAATTTATCATTTATGTTGGGAAGAATATATAGGTTTATTATTTCGAACTCTTTACCCCCTCTTCGTCTATTATTATTGCATTGATCTTTTCTATTGAGGTATAATTGATATCTTTTTTTATTTCTTTTATGTTTATTCTTTTATGTATAATTCTTCCCACTCCACCATAATTATCCACTCTATTATTTAGGTAGATGTTGTAGTTATTGATTTATATATAATCGGTGTCTTTCGTCCATATCTCGGCTAGGCAAGCTATGCCAATTTTTTCATTTGCTAAATATTTTACGAGTTCTTCTTTGTTTGCCTTGAGGCTCCTAATGTTGATCTGTAGTATTTTTAGGCTGTTCATGCTGTTCATCATCATTGTCAATTTTATAATGTTTTGTGATCAATTTATCCATTTTTATCAATTGATCTATTATCTCTGTCAGTATTAGATCATTGGCTGGCTCGTTGATTCCCGTTTTTAAATAGCCCTGGGTGGTTGCCTGTAGACTCCGGTTGATTTTATTTATTTCTTTCATGTGCATCCTCATCGTTGTGATTTGGTTTTCCATGGCCATATTCCGCTTTTCGTCTAATTCCCTTATTAGTTCTCTCATCTTCCCGATTTTTTGTGCACTTCGTCCATTTGATTTCCATGCAGGCCTGGAAATTCGTCATCTTTTAGAGTAAATTCCTGTGGGCTTATTTTCTTCCTTGCTTCATTGTACGATATTTTTTTTTGTTGTCATTAGATATTTTATTTTCTTCTGGGCCTCTATTATGAAATTTTTCCGACGTCGTAAAATCCGTCTCGCGTCGGATATTCATATTATGAAACTTAAAAAATCCGATCCGCGCGGATTTTATACTATTATGAAATAAAAATCCGAGTTAGTGGATTTTACGACAAAATTCAATTGTCAAATCCGACAGCTCGTTAGGTGACGGATATTGTATTAAACGCACGGAAAATAGATCATAGTTAATACGTAGTTAAATGTAAATGTATATCTCTATTAAATTATTTTATTCAAATTTAAATGTGACAAGTATATACTGAAAATTTCGAGTTTGACTGTAAAAATACATGTTTCATAATACGAATATCCGCCGCGGATCGGATTTTACGACAACGTATTTTCCGACGGTGTCGTATTTTCCGACCAATTTCATAATAGGCCCCCTGTCTTTGGAACTCCTCACATATGCTACTATATGTTGAGTGTCTCTCCCTAATAACACTTCAGCTCATTTCTGCAATTTTGATTAATATGGTCTAATTCCGAGCATTTATTGCACCTTTCTTTTCCTCGGCAATGCTTAGCTATGTGGCCATAAATAAGGCATTTCTTGCATCTGAGAGGTTTTGGGATGAAGTAGGGGACTTTCCTCCTTACTTCGAATAAGGTTATCTCCGTTGGTAGTGTGTTTGATCTAAATGTGATTTTAATTGATTGTGTAGGTTCCACCGTTTTCTCCCGATGGTTACATTTGTTTATCCTTTCGATTTTCAACACTAGCGATCGCTTTTGTATTGTTTAGGATTTTGTTCAAGTTACTATTTGTTTGGATTTTATTTAAGTATCCTATAGTTTCCAGCATATAATTCGGGATGTATGCATTATACATATCCAGCCTTCGTAAGTCCACACTGTTTAGTATTTTGTTAGATGTTTCCATTTCCCGTGTCTGCACTTTTACCCTGTTCTTTCCCATTTGTCTCACGAAAATGATGGTTCCGAAATTTAGCGAATTTAACCTTTCCGCTATCTCTACATCATCAATGCCTGTTTTCGATAATTATCATATATGAGCCCTTTTCCCCTGGTGTGTATCTATTGTTCTAATACTTCTCTATCTCTTCTTTATTATTATTCGTAGCGCTCGTATGTAGCAGGTCAATGACTGCTTCACTTGTCTTTTCGGGTTTATTTGCATTTGCTCCACGTCTCTCCTCCGGTTTTATGACATTGTTCGATTGGATGTTATTCCGGTGTACACCGTTCGTGTTTAATGTTTTACTGTCTACAATTGTTTCGAAACCATTAAAGTTTGCGTCTTCTTCTGACATTGGATCATCTTCTGAGTCTTTCACACTATCGTTGCTGGTTCCCATCTTGTATGTTGAGTTCTCGAACTTTGTATTTGATTTTAAATGTATTTTTTTCTTTTTTACTTTTTGTTATATTGCTGGTTAATTTATAAATTCTCTTTTTGCTACCATTTTTTATTTTTCCTATGTCCGCGTCCAAATTGGACGCCTCCGTGTCCGCCACGTTGCCCTTTTTTCTTTTAGTTTTTAGTTTGACTTGCCACTATATCTATATATATATGCTCCTCACTTATATTCTTTATCTTTACTTCACTTAAACTATTATAATTATAGTTATAATTCTAGAACAACACACTAAAATTACATAAAATCGACAAAATACGTTTAACACTTTTAAATTCAAAAAATGGAATGATTTTGAAATTATAATTTTTTGGTTGCAAATTTGACAGGTAAATTTATTCCAATGGAACCAAATAATAACATATATAAAAAATTGAATGTTTCAGATAACAGATAAAACTTTAAATAATAAAAAGAAAAATCAGAAAAATCAATTAAAATATTCTGATAAGTTTTCTTCACTATATAATTAAATTCGAAGCCGCTCACTATGGCACATTTCAAAACAGGATGTAATAAAACAGGACATCACAAAACAGTACATGGTACGGAACAGGACCGATAAAAACAGTACATTACAAAACAGTACATGGTACATTAAAGTACATCGTACAGAACGGGACCATTTAAAACAGTTCAACACAAAAGAGTACATGGTACACTAAAGTACATGGTACGAAACAGGACCGATAAAAACAGTACAACACAAAACAGAACATGGTACACTAAAGTACATGTTACTGAACGTTAAGCTAGAGGATTTTTCAGCTTGATTTGTTAAATATTTTTTTTATTGAATACGTTTAGTAATTAGGATATTATCAAGTGGATATTTGCCTTCACCTAGAGTAATTAGACAGTATACTATATAGAATTATAATTGGTTTAAGTTATAATAAAATATCCCTTCACCTAACAATATATAAAATTATTTTAATTTAAATCGCTAATACTCGATCGTTGCAAAATAGATCAAAAATTTAAATAAATATATTTATTTTATTTATATATTTATTTAAATTTTTGATCTATTTTGCAACAATAAGTAAAACTTAAACAATTTTTTGGAATCAAAACCTGCAAAAATTAAGTTATTAAAACCGTAAAATTGACTATTAACTATTTTGTGGTGTTCTCTTTTAATAAGTACTGTTTTGCGATGTACTGTTCCGTACCATGTACTTTAGTGTACCATGTACTGTTTTGTGATGTAGTGTTTTAATCGGTCCTGTTTCGTACCATGTACTGTAGCGTACCATGTACTGTTTTGTGATATCCTGTTTTGTGACATCCTGTTTTAGCACATCCTGTTGTGAAATGTGTCGTTTCGTATGATACCCAATTAAATTTATATGTCTCCATTTTCCAAGGCAATAGGGATATCCTCTGCTTCGGCGATAATGGCTGTAACAGGCGTACTGCTCGTCAGCCCCAGGCAGGTTCTCAGGCTTCTATTTACTACCTTTCGTAATCTTTTTCCGCTTGTTTACCTTTTATTATTATCGCGCTGTACCTTAGTCTGCCTGCTAACAGGCTCTTGTGTAGGTTCAGCAGTGTGGATGGATGTGCACTTCCCTTTTTATTAGCGGCAACTTTTATAATGTTTGTAGCTGACATCCATTCGTTATTTAGAGCATTAATGTGTTTATTGAAATTGGCTTTGATATCAATTAAAAATCCAATGATTCTCATCTCATTCGTTTCTCTTATTGTGGTGTTGTTGATGGTTAGCCTCTTATTTAGGAATTTTCTGTTACCACCTATTGTCATGTATGTTGTCTTCTTTTCATTTAATTTCAAAATTTAGTTTAGCTAGTTTCTTGTGGAAGCTCTCCATCCCCTTGTTCATTCTCGCATTGGTTACTAATAATGATGTTTCCTCTGGCTATTATTACGAAGTCATCCGCATGTTCTCGTGCTGTGATATCATGGAGCTCGCTCGTGTAGAGGTTGAATACTTCAGGGCTTAGTGGTTCTCCCCGAGGTAGTTCGTGGTTCTTTCAATTTGTCTATTTCCATTTTGAATCAGTATTCTCCTGTTAATTAGGGAGTCGTATGTCCAGTTGATGTATTCCGAGGGTATCCTTTTTCTAGATTTTTTATCTTTCTAGTTCTTTTCTATGGTTGCGATTAGCTTATTAATCATGTCGGTGGTGGATCTATGTTTTCTGAAATCGAAACAGTTTTCCGGGATTAGTTTCGTATTCTCTGCAAACATGTTCATTTTTTCTTCTACCGAAGGCCTTTTTCAATTCTAACTCTGCGTATTTGTTATCTCTGTGTTGATTATATATTTTCAGCTTTGCTTTCTTTATATTGCCAGTTTTTATGGGTGTTTTAAGGGAAAAATACTTCGGAGTTCTACTCTATTGTGCTACTTAGTGCATATTCGTATTATTCGATGTTGTTGTATGACTCCAGATGATATCTTTCGACTTCCTCTAGTGTCTTTTCGAAATCTGTCCTTCTGATCTTTCTAGAACTACCCATCTTCGTATTATTCATTTTTATTATTATGGGCAGGTGGTCCGTGCCACCGATTTTTGTTAATTCGATCTTCCAGTCTACTTTATTGCCTAGGTCCATCGAGCATAACGGTATATCAGTCGCCAAATGTTTGTCATTCTCACTCATCCAAGTATTGTCTCCTATGATATTATTAAATATTGGTGACGCAATTTGTATTGAAGTTTTTGACAAGACAATCAAAGCTAACTGTACGGTATAAATCGAACCTCAATAGATTTTTGCAACACGTGAGCTTAATTTACCAAGAGGAAAATTTATGTTTTAAGCTTCTACCTAGTACGCAGCTGACGTGAAAGGAAATTTTTCATACAAAAATGGCACAAACGAAAATGAAAATTCCGCTGCTTTCATTTTGCGGTACGCAGCTTAGCTATAGGCAATTATCATCGAATGTAGATAGCGTTGGTTTCTACGTCTACAAGGGGGACGAGAATTGTCAAATTCATTGTTATGACAGCTTTAATCCCCCTTGCTTCATAGCAAACTACGATTTACATTTTGTCCACCAGATGTCAGCTACTTTGTTCAAAATCGCGAATAGTGAAATTGGTATATTTCGTATTAACCCCTTAAGGACCGATTTTTTTCAACTAAATGCTCAAAACAAAAACAATTTTTTTTAATAATTAGAACTAATATTTTGACATACAGATTATGCACTAAAACAAAATCTGTTTAAAAAATAAACTTTATTTTTAATTCAAATAAATATAAAAATGTTACATATTATTAAAATACATATAGATACATATGGGAAAAATATAATATATAAGAAAATAATAGGTAGCAAAATTAAAATAATCAATAATTTAATTGTCTAATTAAATTACTGGTAAACCTGGAAGCATGGACGTAGGTTGAAGAGAATTAAATATATTATTCTTAGTTGATTTAATATAATACTATTGTTATAAGATTATTTTCACAAGTTATTTCGAGCAAATACGTAATGGAAAGTATAACATGTGACCGACCGAGTTATCTCGGGGATGGTCTTTTTGGATCATATCGTATTTCCCGAGATATCTCTTGTCTGATCCTTAAAGGGTTAAAATATAGATGTCTTTGTTTCTTTGTTTATCTGCTTCATTTTGAAGACCATGCGAAAATTTAATTTCACGTCAGCTGCATACTAGCGATTCAGTTCATGGGGAAGTAAACCAATTTTGAGCGTATTGCTATTTTGAAATAAACAGGCTTTTCAATATATTCATACATCTTTAATCGCACAGAACGATAGATTTTTTTAGTGAAAGTTATTGCATTTAACGGGCAAATTACACTTTTATTCGTAAAGGGTGTTAAAATTTGAGGTATCTTTTTAAATTTTAGATAAAAGACATAAGTGACATGTTGTACCGTCCTGTTGAAACCATATATTCTGCACGTCAATATCTACCAATTGACCACAAAAGGTTTCTAAATATCTCTCGATATCGAGCTCCAATCACAGTAATTGCATTGCCATTTTGATTTTCGAAACGTAATGCGTGGTCATTTGACTTTAAATCTTGTGTTAACTGTATTTTGTAAGCCTTTATTGTATTTTGTAAGCCTTTACACAACAAAGTTGTTGGCTCTTCAGTAATACTTGTACTAACAGCTGCTATATTTTCACATGAACGACCACTACGATGATAAATTCTGTTTCTCTGATCTTGAGCTGAATCAGTCTCTTCAAATTTATCAATGATAGTTTAGTCGGAGTATTTTCTCTACCGTATTTTGAACAAAATTTTCTTCCAACTTCTGAATAACTTTCACCATATTTAAAATAAGTTTTAAAATTAAAAACACGTTGTTAAATCGAATATCGCTCCATTTTGACTAACCGGAATGTTTGTATTTGTCATCTGTCAAATAACATATGATACTCTGGTACAAAAATATATCTGGCGGAATATTTAAAAAGAGACCTCAAATTTACACGCCTTACATTCTTTTGTAAATGATTTTTCACACATTTTTGTTAAACAATTATTCATTATTTCTCTAATAATTTGATTTGTAATTATGAAAATGAATAAATAACAGCTGAGTTTAATGGATAACAGTTAGTCTAGAATAAAATAAATGAGTACTTCAAATATCTCTTCATGTGACTATTTTGTCCAAATTTTCGTCGCAATACAAATTTGAAAGGCCAATATTTTTTAACAGTTAAACCATATAAGTGATTAGTCTAGAGATACTTTAGCACGAGGGTTGCCTTTTAGATTTCGGGATTAGAGATTAAAATTTATTTATCAAATATGGATTTATTGCTTTTCAAAATATTCTCCATGAAGATCAATACACTTTTGCATGAGTATAAACCTATTTTCGAAGCCCTTTTTCCACTCCGATAACATGAATTCTGAACACATCATCCACTTCTTCAGGTGTAGAAAAACGTTAACCTCGCAATTTATTTTTAAGAAATCATTGGATGCCAAATCTGAGCTATATGGCGGATGACCCATTAATTCGATACTTTGACTGCTCAAATATAATGGTTTATGCCGAGATGGGGGAGCTCGAGTTGTCGTGGCGAGGAATGATTCGTCGTCGGCGGTTGGTTTTTCTTATTTCTCCGAAGACTTCTAGCAAACAAATAGTGGTGCACCATTCATAATTGACCGTTCTACGTTGCACCAGTGGTACGGTTGCGATATGTCCAGTTTTTTCCGAAAAAAACAGGCGACCATTTGCTTCGAAGTGCTTCGCACGCGTACAACACTAATCACAAAGGATAGCTCAATCGATCTTGCAGTATCAGATCATGCGGCCACGATTTAATTCTGTAAACTATCAATAACCATTTTTTCTTGATGGTGCTTCATCGCTCGAAGTCGAATTAAATTCATCAATGCACTGTTGTTGAGTTAATCCACGTCTAAAGTTGTAAAATCGCATGAAAATGTTCACGTTATAGTTTCATTGATGCACTGAAATAAAATTATGAAATCACTATAACAAAAAAAAACGTTCTGAGTAAATATACTCGTACCGTCTAAAATATGGCAAGATGGTAGCACTAGGGTTACCCAATATCGATTTATAAAAGGCAACCATCGTTTGTAGGTTACAAGTTTTCAGCCAAATGAATGTTTTGTTTAGAATACATATTATGGAAATTTCCAAAGCGTTGCACAATTTCTCTAATAAAATATTAGTATTAAAAAATTTGATTGGAACATTGAAGATTGATTGATTGATTGATTATAAATAAAAATGTAATGGACCGTTGAAATTTACTAGGAAAGCGCGAAACAGTTCAGTTGAAAATGTTTAAAGTAAAGATCGTTTAAATTTTTTTAAATCCGGTGGAAAAACTTTTTCAAAGTAACATCTCCGAGAGTTTAATTCAGTTTTTTAAATTTTATTTATTATTAAAATTTATTTTAATGTGTTAGCCTAAACTCTAAATTATTTTTAAATGATAAAATATGATTTTTTTATTTATTTATTTAGCCCAGTGAGAAAATTCAATGAAGGGCATATTTGGTAAATGTTGACATTCATATAATTACGACATTTTGGGCAAAGAGAACGTTAAAATATGAATGCTTACAATAAAAAAATAAATACATATATAGACACACGGCGGCAACGTATACGTATAGTTAATTATGTAAATGTATAAAGTTAAAAGATTAAAATTAAAAGGAAGAAAGAAAATGATAAAATATTTTAAAATTAAAGTTAATTAAAGCAAACCGAGAACTAATAAGTATGATTATGTACATAAGTAATATATAAATTTAACAATTCTTTCATGAAATCAGCTGTGATGATCTTCTTTGTTGATCTTTTAAAAGTATGTTTTTGCATAGTCTTCATTTCTACAGGTACTTTATTGTATATAATTTTTTATTGATGTTTATATAAAAGATTTTCGTTAAAATATGATTTATCAAACTCCTCAAAATAAAGGGTCGTTTCAGCTAATATTTCACCATTTGAGAGCCGAATTGTTGCTGTCTTTTCCATGATGAATTCAAAATGCTTAATAGTGATACATAATTTTCACCGGAGAAGGATACAATTCTCAAGGTAGTAGATGAGTATAAAGCCTTGTGCATCCCAAATGAGAGTGAGTATTCTATTACTTTACCAGCTTTTTCATATGCAAATTCTCGTGTATGTTGCGTACACGTTCATATGAGATGTTTTCAATGTCAGCAACCTCGCGCAACTTTATACGATGGTCATTCATAATGATTTCATAGACTTTCTGCCGTTTCCCGCGCAAGTTATGGCGTTAACTACTGAGTTAGCAATGTGTGATATGACACTTTACACGCGGTGCTGGTTTAAACAACGTACACATAGGCTGGTGGACATTACTAGCCTTGATCTGTCTAATATTGACTTGCTTTTCAACTGCTGACATTGATTCAAGCTGTGACGTTCCTTACAGCTCGTGGTCGGGTTCTCGTTGGGTTTTGACTGCTCATGACTTCCAGCGGTTTAAATATTTTTAGCATGAATTTCAAAACTTCTTGTAGTTGTGGCATATCTGGGTTTTTCGATGGATGATTCATAGAGCCTAATGGATTTTGTGTTCAATTTTTTCATTATAATAATGCTTACGAATGCTTCAAAAGAAGATGTTTAGCCGATGTATGGTAGGCATAATTTCTTTTACCGTATCATGCAAGCTCGTGCGGATGCCATTTGAATTGCACAACAATTCCATTCAATTGCTCAACAATATATTGAACCCCAGGAGGTATGTTGCCGCCCCGGTGGCAAAGTGGTCAGCATGCTTGTTCCAACGACCGGAGGTCCGGGTTCGATTCCCGGTGGTGACAAGGAAAAAATTTCATGGCTGGTTTAGGATCAATGCATTAATCACTAATTATCCGAAATGAAAATATGATTATGAAACCTCATTTGAGGTGGCCAAATCCCTTGATGGGGTATAGTTAGTGCCAGAGAGAGTGAGAGAGAGATTGAAGTCTTCAAAGAGTCTTTTTGTCGTTATTAAAGACATCGATGTCCAAGTTGAAATAACCGAAATCCAGGCCGCGCTTGTTGAAGATGTATTCCATCGGTATGTATGATAGTATGTATAATAGTTCTCTATAGTTGTTGGCCTCGCGTGTTTGAATTTTTATTTCGTGTATTTTGCCACGAAGTAAATTTGTGTGAAATGTTTTTCTATTCGTTAGCACGTTTGATTTGAGTTCTTACACCACCTTGGGTGTATCGGTTTCACGCAAGTAGATTGGAGATGGTTTGTATTTTCGATTAGCCTGTTCTTGAATATTTGCATTTTCAATTTCTCTCTCCCTTTCCGCTGATTATCGAAATAAAATGTCCTATTGTTAGGTTTCAAAGATTATCGTTTTTTTGAAACGTACAAATAATTTTTTTTTTAATTTTTTTTATCTCTAAAGATTAGTCTTGAAATGGCGTGGAAAATGTTAAAATTAAGCCTCAGCGAAGAAGACAGACTGTTTTTTTTTAAATTAAAATTTTACGGATGAGCGGAAAGCATAACCCAAACAGACTAAAATAATGCGTGATCGTAGTACTGAGTCCCAATCTTGCTTCAAAATGAATTGGCTCGCGAGTCGATTTTTTTGTTAAATGTTCTTGTAGTAGTCGAATTAACATTTCATACACTTCCCGTGGCATTCTTGTTTGGGATAAAAACTCTTTGGAGCCTAATTCCTTCATTCATAAAAATGTTTTGTAATATTCTGCGCTTTTTTTTAAATTTAAAGAGCGTATCAATCTCGCCTTGTTCTAAATGTTTTTCGATATTTTATGTATATTTTATAATTTTATATTTTATGTATTATGTATTATGTCATAATCCTCCATGACGATTTGTTTACTTTGATTTAAATGTGCGGAACGGATACATTGTAACTAGCGAACGGAAAATATTTTAGGAAAACGGAACGGAACATTGTATGTAACTGAGGCTTTAGTTTAAAAATATTTAAAATTTCGGTTTTTATCGATCGAAAAATTACGTCAAACGATAAGTTTCTCGTTTTTACGGCACAATGACGATATAAATTGGATTTTTTTTTATTGTCCCTAGATGCTACATATCTTAATAAATAATTTGTCTAAGATAAGTGGTTATTAATTTATTATTATATGCAATGTTTAGATCGGAAACAATGAAAAATTAAAAATTTATTAATTAATTTTACACAATATTCGTATGTATTTAAGTAAAGTTTAGTTAGCAAATTATACAAAATTTTGGTAATCAAATTTATGAAAGAAACAAACCAGTTTGCATACATTATAGGGGCATTTAAATATCGCTGTGTGTGTTTGGGAAAACCACACACTTTCTATGGAACGAACTATGTAAAATATGTACACGGAAATCCATACTACTCGCCAAAGAAATGTGTCACAAAAATCACAGTGTGGGTGTGAATCCCGACTAAAAAGAGAAAAAATCAAATTGGAAATTAGATGGAATGTCGTCGGAAATTAGGGTTTATTACATATCGTTTTCCATACTAATTGCACACACTTTTCGGTATCCTACTAGAGCAGATTTCCTTAGTACTTTTCACGTTGCAGTTTTATTTTTAAATTAAAGAAATGTTTGTTACATTTTTTTGTAAAATCTATTTATTTTTAATTTTTAATATACAATACACATTATAATTGTTTAATTTAAATTTAATAAATCCCGCCTATGTATTTAATTCGCTCACTCGGCATCCATCTTAAAAAAACTGACAGATGAAAATCGTCAGTATCAAAAGTAAATCTGTAAATGATGATTGGAAATCAATTTTATTACTTGTTTAGTCTAATGTTGTAGATCACAGCGATCAACGTACGTTGGCAAAATACGAGAATAATTAGAAAACACTTAAAATTAATAAAATTTTACTTTAATAATTAAAAATTTAAAATAATAAAGTCGACATGTCACACAAAACTGAAGATAAATAGATAATAAAATAAAATATCAATAAAAATTACCGAATTAGAAAGAGAAAGAAAATTAGTTTTACTCAAAATCGTGTTTTTATATCACTGATAATGTGTACTGTAGTACGGAATATAGTGTGGAATTGAAGATGTCTTTCCCATACATTGGAAAAATTGCATACTGGGTAAGGTTGTAGCCAATTTCCAATGCCGACGGAATTCCGTTTAAATTCGCGTGCTAAAACCACACCCTTTCTATGGAAAGAACCATGTAAATTACACGAAAACCCGTACTACTCGAAAAAAGTGTCACGAAAATTCCAGTGTAAGTGTGAATCCCGACTAAAAAATAAAAGTGGAAATGAGGTGGAATTTAGCCGAGTTCTCGGGCATATTCCATATACACTTCCGTACTAATTTAATACACTTATCACATGCAAATAGAACAACTTTCCATAGCACTTTTACATGGGATTAATAATCATTTTCTATCGAAATTAAAAAGATCTATTTGTTGTAATTTTTATATTTTTATTCAGATATTCAATACATAAGTATTGCTTCTTTGTTTAAACTTTAAAAATCCGTCTATGTAGGTTATTGATTGACAAGTTCACGCGCTATACATCTGTTAGATTTTCACACAGCATCTTAAACAAATAAAACAAAAACATTTTACGTAACAAAATTGCGTAGATATGTAAATGGCGACGTCATGACAAAACTGTTTTTTATTACCTCTGTATCCAATCCGATCGCAACCATTTTATAATTAAGAAATAAAATTAATGTTACTTTAATAAATAAAAATCGACGAGAATAGTAGAATTAGCTCCCAATATGCAATGCCGACGGAATTCCATTTATATTCGCGTTCAAAAACCACACTCTTTCTATGGAAAGAACCATGTTATGCACATGGAAAACCGTACTACTCGCCAAAGAAAAGTGTCACAAAAATTCCAGTGTGAGTGTGAATCCCGACTAAAAAGAGCAAAAATTAAATTGGAAAGAAGGTGGAATTTCGTCAGAAGCTCGGGATTTTTCCATACACTTTTTTATACTGATTCCCAATACGTTTCTGCGCGAAAAAGATCAGATTTGGTTAGTATTTTTCACATAAAATTTGAATTTAAAATAAAAGATTTTATTATCATTTGTTTTTGTGAAGGTAATTATTATATTTTATTTAATTAAACATACATAGAAAATTTATTTATATATTTAGATTTCATAAATTGTGTTTTGTATTGCATCCGCCAGGTGCTACCCGATTATTAATCATCAGCATATTGAGATCTTGAAAAAAAAAATGCATTGTAAATTTACAACGTAAATGTATTTCGCGACGACGCCGTTGTGAGACAGATCTCTATTACCTTTTTAGGCCAAATTTGTACATCGCGATCAATAAAAAATTAATAATTATTATTATATACTTAAATTTAAAATTATTTACTTTAATAAATAGAAAAACATTATAATGAAACACAACACTTTAAAGAAAAAAACTAATCATGTAATGCAACCGTGCACGTCGACTTGTCAGAAGAAACTGCAAATAAAAGATACAATCGAAACTTATAAAACGAAAATAATATTACCGCGAAACAGAAAGAGAGAGACAATTAGTTTTCTCCAAAATCGATATTTTTGTGTCTTTGATATTTTGTAGTACGGAATTTAGAATGGAATTAAAACAGTCTTTTCCACACAGCGGAAATATTGCATATTGGGCTGATGAAGAGAGAAGACTCGAAACTAGTTCGAAATAAAAAATAAAAATAATGAAACTGAGGAGATGAAAAATGAAAGAGTCAATATACAGAACAAACAAACCTATAAAAAAATAAATAATACTACCGCAAAACAGAAAGAGAAAGACAAATATTTTCTCCAAAATCGATATTTTTGTGTCTGATATTTTTAGTACGGAATTTAGTATGGAATTAAAACAATATATTCCACACACTGGAAAAATTGCATACTGAGTTTCTGGCTATGGATTTTGAATGCTTTTCTCACGAAATTCACATAAGAATTTGAGTGTATAATATTTACTGTTGTTGATTTTTAAATACTCAAATAATGTGTCTAAACCGGTTTGTTTCTTAGATAAATTTGAATACACCAATTTCATTCATTTAATTTAAGTTACGTTATTTATATTGTTCTTGTATGTGAAAAATTGAATTTTTATTATTTTTGCTACTAAACATTGCATATAATAAATTAATGACCACTAATCTTGGACACATAAATTTTTAAATTATTTGCAATCTAGAGACACTAAAATATTCATATTTAATCGCCATTGCGGCATTAAATCAAAAAATGTATGGTTTGTCGTAATTTTTCGATTGATCAGAATCGAAATTTTAAATATTTTTAAACTAAATTATGCAATATCTACGCCATTTCAACTCCTTGATAATCGTGTATTAATATCTAGATTTTATGTTTATTTAAAACCTTAAATTTTGAAACCTAATCATAGGCGAACTAAACATTTTATTTCGATAATCATGTATCGGGGTTTCTAATAGGGACGTAACAATTTTGTATCTTGAACATTTTTCATGATCTGTCAACGTCAAAACGCCAGCCAAGTAATCGTCCTGCCAGACCCGGCTGTATGTGCTATAGTGGATAAATTTGAGTCAATATATTCACGATTGGATGATCCTGTGTCAGTGAGACAACGCACCGGTCGAAGTACTGAAAATATCGCAGCCGTAAGTGTTTCAGTTCAAATTGAGCCAAAAGAGTCGATTCCAAGTCGTTCACGGGAATTTGGAATCTTTTAAACCACCATAGAAATAAATTACATATAGAGAATGAGTGTAAGCAATTGTCAAGTGTCACAAATAAATTCGGAGGGTAAAAGAGAAAGCATATAAATCAACGGTATTTAGAATTTGTTCGATCGAAATTAAAAAGTACACAAATTCAAAATTATTTTTATTCCTTATATAAAACGTATTAATTGTTTTTATTTTCGGTAAAAAATTCTACTTATAGCATTCGAAAATAAAAAGTATTATGAAAAGAAAAGCAGTAATAGTAATATAAAAAATGCGACACTGGTAATATAACATATGTTTACAAAAACAAACACAATATAAGAACCCCACGCCAACAACCAAAATTATTTTCTTAATTTTCTCTGATTTAGAACTTAAATTAAGGATAAATTTACCACAAATCACTAGATTCTTAACATACTCGTAGTTTACATTTTATTTTAAATAAACACTTGGTAAACTTACTGATGGTAAGATACTCCTTTTGAATTTTTTTAGGCGTAGTTTCGAAACTTTTCACAATATACTTCAAAAGTTTATAGTTTTTATTATCAAACGATGCACTACTACATAAACCACTAACTATGTTTTTATTATTTTAATGTATTTTAATTAATAATTTCAAAAGCACAAAATTAAGTCGTCAGTTCGTACAACAACAAAAACTGGTTTGGGGGGTTCTTATTTTGAGATATGAGTAAGCCATATGCATTTTTTGTATAATCATCCTGCTCTGACTTGTGAGAGATGAAATTAAAATTTTATATGCGTAAAATCTTGACACCCGTTCTACAATTCAATTATTAGTCGCAGTCAACATTCCCGTAAAATTTACATTAATTCTTATACCTAGGTATAACCTTAAACTAAGAATTTTTAAATATATATCAGGTCACAAGCATCATTTTGCAATATTTGCATTGTTAATAAATTAGCAAGTTCGCTGATAATAGTACTAGGTACAGTTTAGCCGTTACAATTCAAAAATTGTAACGTTCCCATCCCTAGTCGCTTGGAGACATGTACCGTCCAGTTAACCGGCCTACTCTAGCGCACTGTTACGTTCTTTTAAGACGTTGATCAGTTCAGCACAATATGCCCGAAACTGTGGGAGTACTTCGGCACTCCGTAATTTTGCCAGTGGTAATTCATGTATGTTTGAGTTGCCAAGCCACTTTCGTTTTAATGACTTGACCGTCACATTCGAAAAGTAGGTGGTTTACATCTTCTTCTTCCGAACCGCATAGACATCGACAATGGTTTATTATTTTAAATCTCTGGAGGTATGCCTTGAACTTACCATGCCCAGAGATGACTTGAATAATCGAGCTTGTTAGTTGCAGTTTAATTTTTAGACGGTCTTCTACGTCTGGAATGAATGCAAATGTATGCCTTCCATTTGCTGATTCATTCCATCTTCTTTGCCAAAGGTCAATTGCCATTTCTTCTATTTCGTTTTTGCTGCTGAATTGAATTTGTCTACTATCTGCGTCATGTATATGGTCACATGTTCCATTTATGGCACTTCTTAGGTGATACATGAGCGCTCGCTTTTTGATTAGAATATCCACTGGGAGCACGCCGGCCAGAACCACAACAGCGTCTTTAGATACTGTTCGGTTGGCCTTTGTTACTCCTAGCTGAATATTCCTCTGAACACTTTCCAGTGATCTGATATGGTGACAGTTTAACCTGTCATACCAACCAGCTGCGGCATACGCGACAAGCGCCTCCGCCACACCTTTGTATATTATTACAAGTGTTTTGTGATCCAGTCCCCATCCCTCTCTTGACACTCTCGCCAAAGAGTGGAATAGTTTCTTAGCGTTTTCACAGACTCTAAGAACGTGAGATGTTACGCCCATTCTTTCGTCTAGGTCAACTCCTAGATATCTAACGCACTTGACCATTTTCATGTTTCGACCGTTTAGTGATATTGTTGGAGGTCGACTAGAATCAAATTTGCCTTTTAGCTGCAGCATCACTGTTTTTCTGCAGATAGTGACATTTTATTTGTTTCACACCATTGAATCATGTTATTTATGGAGATTTGACCCTGGCGTTGAAGTTCTAGCCTCGAGTTGCCGAGCACCAGAATGACTTTGTCATCTGCGAGTGCTATCTCGTCCAGGTTATTCATGATACTCGTGTTAAACACGATATTCCAGATTAGGGGGCCTAGGATTGAACCCTGAGGACATCCTTTTGTAACTTGTTTTGTCACTGAACCATATTTGTCTCTAATTTCTGCGGTTCGGTTGCTGAAGTAACTCTTAAAAACATTCATTATGTTTCCAGGTAGATTGTAAACTGATAAACTTGCAATGACACTAGGCCACGTTAAGTTATCAAATGCTCCAGCAATATCCAAGAAAATACCCATAACATATTTTGAACTTTAGGTTTTGACAGTGTTTGCTAGGCGGACTATCGCGTCCTCAGTAGACATGCTACGTCGGAAGCCGAATTGTTTGTCCGAGAACAGTCCGCTCTGTTCGATTCTTGGAGATATACGAACCGCTAGTAGCCTTTCTAGAAGTTTTCCCATGACAGGTAGCAACATGATTGGTCTATAAGACTTCAGAGAAAGTGGATCTCTATCCCCAGGTTTCCTGATTATAATCATTTCACCCTTTTTCCAAACCTTCGGGAAGTAGCCTAATTTTAGGCAGCTGTTTAATAATTTTACTATGGAAGTCCTTATTATGGGCCAAGCCAGTTGGATTATTTCGACGTTCAAGTTGTCAAGTCCAGGAGACTTGTTACGCGTAAAGCAAGTAAGGGCACTATTGACCTCCTCCCACGTGAATGGGGGGTCTTCAGCATCTGATATCCAACTATTGTTAGTGGCGATCTCGCGCATTTCTGCTTGAGGCCCAGTAACGTCAGGTGTTTCGTCCAGCAGAAGCGAGTTTAGTATCAGTGACGACTCCATTTGTCTTCCTGATGTTTTTTAAGACTTCAGGTGGTCTTGCTTTGCCAGCGGCAAATTTGTATACAAGTTCCCATGGGTCATTATTGCCATGTTCCGTGACGTACCTCTGGAAACTACTTTGCTTAGCTATAAATACTTCATGGAAGTATTTATTCCTTGCTGCTCTAAAGAGAGACAATTTCAATTCTTTTGCTATTTGGTGTCTCTCCTTCTGGTACGCTCTTCTGAGCTTGTTCATCTAGGATCTAAGTTTCCTTAGATTAGAGTTCCACCAACTGTTACGTCTCTTAGCCACTCTCTTCTTAGGAATTGAGTTGTTGCAGACACTGGTTAACTGCGTTGAGATCAGCTCCACACGATCATCAATTTCGTCAATCGAGTTCATTTCAGGAAGTGCTTCTACACTGTCCCAAGAGCCGACCAGGTGTCTAGCAAATAGACCCCAATCAGCTATCTTTATGGCAAATCTCAGAGTTTTGCTACTGGCAAGAGGACCATTCTGTGGCACGTTTGATAGCTCAAACGTGATGACTCTATGGTCACTAGATGTCCAATTTCCTCTTACACACCACCCAATTATCGCGCCCAGCAAGCCTCCGTTGACTATTGTTAAGTCAATATTGGAGTTCCCATTAGACGAGAACGTCGTTGGGTGTCCCTGCAAGTTCATTATGAAAAGGTCATTTCTGGACACGAAGTCCTCTACTTTTCTTCCGTTTTCATCGGTTAAACGGTCATGCCACATTTTACTTCTAGCATTGAAGTCTCCGACGATCATTACCTTTTTTTGTTGACCCGACAAAGAGCCTAGGATCGTTTCGATTTTGCACAGATGATACTCGATCGGTTCACTATATTGGGCGTATAATGAAAGTAGGTAGAATGAACCAACTTCCGATGATATTTCAAAACATGTGCTGTGGCTATCATAAACCTGTGTTAACTCCACCATGTCCATGCCGACACTATGAATACTAATTGCAGTCTTGGGATTCTCAGAGCATCCTGTTGCTACTCTGGCTGTCGAAGGCATGCCGCTGATTTGACCATTGACCGAGTGTGGTTCTTGCATACATAGAATATCTATGTCGTGAGAGGAGAGGAAATGCTTTCACATATCTCTGGTCCGACTATTTTAGCACCTTGCATGTTAAGGTGCTCCATTCGTAGGTTGCTGTTACAATTCATTTGATTGTGACTAATCATCATGTTTAGTATTAAATCTCAGGCGTTGCACAGCACTTTTGTATGCGTTACATGAAATGCGACTTACTTGGTGGTCATTTGGTTTTTGCATTTCCTTGCAGCTTGCGCAGCTGGCAGGTTTGTCTTTATTCGGACATCCTTTGAAGCCATGACCATGATGTGCACAGTGAGAGCAGGTCTCTGTGCGCGCCCTACAATTCTTTGCAATGTGACCGTATCGCTGGCTCATAAAGCACCTAGTTGGAGTCACATTTCTCTCACATGGCATCGAACCCAGTCCACGTACAGTCTTCCACACTTTAGCAACATGTTTCTGGTTGCTAGTTCTACTTCTACCACCCAGTGAGCGGTCTCTTTGTTCTTCGCACCAGTTCTAAATAGAACCTTAAAATCTTTTTGTTCCAGGCAGTTTTGTTTTATAAGACAGTTAGTTACCACGTTTCCATCAAAATCAGAGCTGACATCAAAAAGATAATTCGGTAATCTCTTTATAGGCACTGGTTCGGTGGCTACTAGAGCCACGCATTCTAGATCTTTGTTTTCCGTGAAAAGTTTCAAATCAGAGGAAGCATCGACAGTAACCGCGACACCTTTCGGGCCGGCGTTCGTTACATAGTGAATCTTTACATTATATTCGCTAGGTATAACTTCGGATAACTTCTTTGATTTTCTTTGTTATCTCGGTGGTCGTAAGGCTGGATTCATTATCCATTGCTGAGATAATTATCCTTTTTGTTGTCTGTTTTAGCCAGCGTTTTCTGTTTCTGCGTTTCTTTCGCTTTTTACCGACCACTTGCCAGTTTCCTCCGCTTTCTTTGGGATCAGTTTCCACGTTACTGGTTTGGTCCGAATTAGCACTAGGAACTGAATCCTGTACATCCACATTTGGTGCCTTTTCCACGCAGTAGCCATTGATTTTGGTTCCCGGCTGCAAGTACACTTATGGTTGCGTGCTTCCTACCAACAACCAGATTCGTTTCCGCAACCACCTCGAGGATTTGGATTTTCATGTTTTTAATTTGCATGGATAGTTCACGAAACTTAAGCTCAGTAAGTTTCGTGTTCTTCAAGAGAAACGATTTCGATCATTAGGTTATCATGGGGTCTTTCGCTTTTTGCTACTTGACCACTACTGTTTGGCGAAGTGTTTTCAACTTCAGCCGTCGTCTCATCATTGCCGACAAGCTCGGCATCAGAGTTTGAATCATTCAGATTCTCGTCGTATTTCGCCTTCTTAGAGGCTCGCTGATTGTCATCTTCTAGCGAAGACTGACCCGGATCACGCCTTGACCCCTTACCCATATCTCTGGGTAATACGCTAAATAAATTTAGCTATGCTTGTTATAGGATACTTAAATTAACTTTAAATATTTGCTTCACTCCCGCAGATACCACCCAAATCTATTTAAATCCCGTTCTACAGTGGAATTATACACTCTGATCTTGGCTTACACCCTTAAAAGATCAAATTAACTGAAGAACCGAAGTCTCTTGATCATTTAAAGCGCCGAAACTTCTCCGATTGGGCTCTGCTGAAGTTTGAAGCAAATCCTGAATTTCATCGAAAAATCATCTTTTCGCTTTGTAAATAAGCCACATATGTGTCATTGGACAGCAACAAACATACATGTGTTTCAAGAGACTCCTTAACAACTTCAAAAAGTGGCCGTGTGGTGTGAATTTCATGCCAGAGGTATGATTGGACCATATTTTTTTCAAATGATCATCATGTTACGGTCAGCCAATGGAGTTCGCTATCGAGCCATGTTGGAAGTCTATTTTTGACCAGAATTGGATGGACTTGGATCAGTGATATGTCGTTCCAACAAGATGGTGTCACATACCATACGGTTGGTCAAATAATTGATCAATTAAAGGAGAAGTTCGCTAACCGTTTAATCACGAGAAATGGTTTAATCGAATGGCCGCCTCGCTTATGCGATTTAACGCCGTTGGATTTCGTTTTGTGGGGTAACGTTAAGTCGTTTGTTTATGCTAACAACGTTAGAGGAGGTGATGGACGATATCGAACGTGAATTTGCCAAAGTTCCGGCTGATATTTGTGAAAGAGTGGTGAAAAATTGGCTCTTAAGAATCGATCGCTGCAAACGTGGTCACTGTTCATATGAAATTTACTGGTTCCATCAATTATAACGCGATTGTATTAAAATAGAACAAGTTCGCTTGAAAAATTGATTTTTCTTAAACTATACCGCTTCAAAATGTCTGCTACCGCTTTTGCACGTTACACTCTATTCATTGCAAATTATTTATTAAAACCATAAATTAAAGCTTACATAAAATTTTTTCTAGGCCCAAATTCGACTGTAGACCATTTAGACAATTTTTTTAATTTACATATGTAAATAAATAAATACAAATATAACAAAAGAAAATTAGCTTATTAAAAAATTAAAAATAATATTATTAAAGTACAGAATGATGATGATTTCAAAATGATAAAATATGTTAATGAATATTTCATATTCGACATAAAAATTTACATACATGTTATATATTTAATAATTAATTGAACAAGTAACATTTATACATACTTACATAAAATATTATTACAAAGATGAGATACGAATGCATAATTGGAAATTAATTAATAATTAATTTTTTTTTATATATAAAAAAACATTTAAATTATTTACTTACTACTACAACATACTTACAAGAAATTGGTATAATACAGTTACGATCAAAATGTTATGGTGGATTTTTGACTGAAGTGTAAATAGATTTATTGTGGCACCTTTTACTACTTAGCAAAATTAATAATAATTTATATACTTAGTAAGATAATTTAGTTAGATTACTCAATCCCAAATACTAACATAATTATGTATTATTTGAATATTGTAGATTGTGTAGCCTGCCCTAATCCAACCAACCAGTTCTGATGTTTTTATATTTTTCTATTGCAGTTTTTAAAACGTACACACAAAAAAAACTTCGCTTCTAAAGTGTCCAGAAACTTATGATCGTGACTGTATATATATATAAATAAAAAACATATGTATATGAAAAAAATACAACAAGTCATTTGCTGTTTACTATTTACTATTTTTATTACACAATTATATAAATATAATTTTATTTCTTAATTAATATTATTATTATTTAATTATTAAATATGATTCCCGCCATTATTGAAACGTAACTCTTATAAACAATTTTCAATATACCAATGGGATAATTACTTTAATTAAATTAAATTTAAAAAAAAAGTAATAAAAAGTTTCTTATAATTAATTAAGGATGTAAACTCGCATTAATAATTTTTAACACGTTTACAATTATTTATTATTTATATAAAATCTAAATATTAAAATTAACTATATATGTCAGGCGAAGTAAAACATTTAAAATATAATAAAATCAAGGTGCCATCCAATATTTAAATATTTAAATTATGTTATAAAATATTTTTGTATAATTAATGTATAACAGTAATATAAATTTATATAAATATTTTTTCTTTTAAGTATAACGTCGTTTGTCTTATTTTTTGTTTTTGTTGAATTAATTAATTATATTTGGAGAGGTGCATACGTCCTAACAATTAATTACTCAAACACACAATAGTTTATTAATTCGAAACGTGTTAAAAAGATTAATTATTTTTTGTATTATGAAATAATAGGGAAAAATATATGCGACGAAAAATAAAAGAGATGTTTATACAAACACACACACACACACCCTAGAATATAATTTGTAAATTGTTCTTTTGCTTAAAAACTTAAATTAAAAATAATTTTAAATAGGATTTATTTAATTTTTTTTTGTTACAATTTTTGTACCAAATATATTAAAACCAACTGATCTTACATAATGCGTACACACATTTTGTAATTACTATTTTTTAATAATAATTAACGAATTTGGTATTATGTGTATCGAGCTAATTAGCCCAGCTAATCACTTACACACCGACGACACATGATTAAATCAAAAATGGCGATTATAATTTATTTAGCTAAACAAATAAAAAATATATATATACGAGTATATATATATATATTTATATAATATTAATTGCAATTTAGAAAGAACTTAACAAAATATAAAACTATATAATATTTTAAATAAAAGAAATTATAGAACCAAATAGTAAAATAACGTTACAATATACCAATTTTATGTTTTTTTTAGTTCAATTTTTTATTTAATTTAATAATTTTTTTTTATACGAGTATAGACAAAAATAAATTAATAAAATAAAAAGAAAAAGAAAAATAGGTTGAAGATAAATAATAAATTCAAATTTAAATAAATTTTACAGACAAAACGTTAATTTTATTTTGTTTCAATTGTGATATTTACTTTTATTATATATTAAATAAATTAGTAATTGCAATTATTATTATTGTTAATAAGTTATATATACAAAATATTATTATATAAAAAAATATATTAACGAAATTCTTCCGAAATATATACAACAATAATATATATATATATATATATATATATATATATAACATAATTAATTAATAAAATTATTATTGATGAAAAAAAAATTATTAAAATCTGTTTCATCGATTAATAATTTTATTTTTAATATTATTTTAATTTTGCGTACATTTATAAACTAATATACATTATATACATATTATTATTATATTTTTAAATTTTAAGGCGTACATTTTTCTTTTTTTCCTTGAAAATGAGAAGTAATATGAGAACAGTAAGAATAATAAAGAAATGTAAGAAACCATATTGTTAATTGTTTTGTATTGAATTGATTGAGAATATGACCATGCTATACTATAAGGGAGATCCTTGGAAGGCCGGACATCATATCAATGGTTTAAATTTTTACGTAGAATATATTTGCATCAAAGTACGGAGGACGTACTGCGGAGTATTTAATTGTAATGTCTGTATCAATTGAATAATGTACGAAATACTCAAGACAAACTCCTTGATCTTTTTCTCTCGAATATCGATTGTACCTGGGGGGCTATTATGAATTTTTTTCAATCCGCCGCGAATATTCCTATTATGAAATTGTTTTCGTCGTAAAATTTCAGACCATGAAGTGTGATGTTTTTGTGTTGTTTTAGTTGAAATTTCAACCATCAACAGATTTTTTAGATGGGCTGACTGAATTTAATTTGTTTGTAATTTCACTCCACAAATGTTGGGTAGTTTCCATTATTTTCGCCACAAATGTTGGGTAACATTTTTTCCATAAAAGAAATTAAAATGTGAAATTGGCGACCATTGGTAATTGACCTACAGAAAATACAATAATAAAGTTTCAAATAAATTGTAATAAACTAGTCCATTTTTATAAAATAATTGAGTAACTTACGTTTTAAAAAGTAATTAAAGTATTTTATTTTAATAAAAAAATAATAAGTATACGCTATTGTTTTCGTAAATACGATATTCATCACCGAGCAGTCGAATTTTGACATTTGATTTTCGTAAAATTCGATCTCAATTTTTTTTTTGTTTTTGGTTTCATAATAGGGCGGATTTACGATTTTCGAATTTTACGAAAGCAAACAAATTTCATAATACGAATTTTCGCGGCGGATCGAATTTTACGAAATCGAAAAAAATTCATTATAGGCGCCCTGTACTCGTCTAAGCAGACTACATTCTTTTCAAAGTCGATAATTACCATTCTCCTTTTGTAGTTTCCATTATTTTCGGTATTACTAGACCAACTAAATGGCAGAGTGATTAAAGCTTTGACGTTTGGATCGGGAGGTATCGCGTTCGAACCCCGATAAAGGCAGGATGCAAAAGGAAATTTTCTCATCAACAGATTACGATCTGTGATTAAAAGGAACACAAATACGACGACCCCCTATCGGCGTGCCAAAAACTCATGGGCCGACCCATCTTCCATGTACTATAGGCTGACATAGAGCTGTGCAATGCGAAGATGGTAACTTAAAATCGGTCCTATAGCCGTACGTCTTCGATTGGGCATAACTGCGTAAAGTAGGACGGGAAAAATTAACCGCGAAGGAGTAGGGAGTGCTTCGGCCCCAAAACAGATGGCATGAATTAAAAAAACAAATTGAAATTGTTTATTATAAAATTTGAAATTGTTAATTCTCAAATTGAAATTGTCAATTCTCAAATTGAAATTATTAATTCTCGAATTGAAATTGATTATCCCGATTTGAAGTCGTTAATTTCTAAATCCAAATCGTTAATTTGAATTTAGTTAGTCCCAATTTGAAGCTGAAAATGAATAGCTCGTCAAACAGAAGTTATTACTTAACCGGTGTTGTGTAGGATAAAACCTTTATTTTATCGGCTTGGCCTGTTCAACTCTTCTATAAATTGAGAAATTCTGAAAGTACAGCCTTGGCCAAAAGTATTGAGCACCCTACAAATTTCGGGCGTACACGATAAGTATAACAGAAAACAACTCCTTTTGTTTGTTTATTATTTTTTCGACATCTAAAAAGGAATAAAAAACAGTGTGGCAATAAACCATCTGGTACAATAAAATTTGTTATTTTTCCATTTTGTATTTATTCGTCAGTTCGCTACTTTCGCTCATTGTGTATACATCCAGTGATCTAGTCCGCTTTTGGTGTTTTCATTTGTTGAATTTAGTGATATTATTGCAATTTTTCCGAAACAAAAAGGGTTAAGTTTAGAACAACGTGTGCAGATATAGCTTCTGCATGAAAAAAGGAAATCACAACTAGAGATTTCTAAAACTGTGAAATTTTCACGCCGATCTGTGCAATATACTATTGAGCGATTTACCGCAAGTGGACCACACAGTAATAGGTACAGAACCGGGCGCAAACGCATCACCACATACCGTGACGACCGAAAGTTAGTGAGAGAAGCTTTACAAAATAGGGAAAACACTTCTTCAAACCTCGCTTCTGAGTTGTCAGTAGAAATTAAGAACCAATCTCTGCTCGCACCACTCGCAAAAGGCTTCAGGAAGCTGGTATGAAAGGCTGTAAAGCCCGGAAGAAACTGGCTCTCCGAGCAAGAAGACAAGAAGGCTCGGTATAAATAGGCCTTCGTGTGGTCATTGTAATGAGTGTAAACGAATCTTTACATGCGGATGTGAATTAGTCCTTACTTTTATACCTTTTAATATGTCATTGAATATTATACTTCTCTTTGGAAGATAGTTCAGTGGAGCATTATACTTGATACAGAGAAGACGAAGAATAAAAAACTATTGTTTGTAACGATTAACAGTATTGTGTTATTTCTTTTATTTATAATAAGCTGAGCTTATTACATGATGTCAGATGTGAACAGATTAAAATAAACATAAAAGTTAAATTAAAAACTAAAAGTTTCATCATCGGATCGTCGATTAGTAATATTATTTCCCGGAGGTCTATTATGAAACATTATTCGATTTCGAAAAATTTGATAACTAAAAATTCGATACGCTTCGAATATTGCTAATTATGAAACAAAGCGAATCGTTCATTTGTTGTGGACCTGTCAAATCAATTTTATATATTATTAAAATACGTTATTTGTAGTAAATTATTATACAACTTACATCTTGGTAAATATATCTATTGATATTTAAAAACAATAATTATAATTGCCTTAATTAAAAAATTTAAAAATACACGACGGAATTTATTTACACGCTAAAAAAAATATTATTTTAAAACATTCGCCACCAAAAGACTAGTCGGATTTTAACGCCACAATTACGTTTCATTCGATTCGTATTTTTTTTTTTTGTTTCATAATTTGTCGATTTCGAATTATTCGATAGAAAAAAAAAATCATAATACCAAAATACGCCGCGAATCGAATTTTCCGAAATCGAATAAGTTTCATAATAGACCCCCGGATTTTCTAAAATGGATCAAATGAGCGTGCATTAACGGAGCTGGGTTGTTCTAACCTAGCAAATGACTGGCCAAATTGGAAAAGGAATTTCATGGTGTATATGATCGCCAGTGGTAAATCGGGACAAACGCTACCAATATATACAACACATTGTTTCCAAATGACGAAACACAGAAATCGTTGCTTGGTACGGTTACAACCGGTGATGTAGTTGTACAACTAAAATTAAATGAAGTATTAGAAAAATTTGACCAACATTGTTTGCCGCAACGAAACATAGCTATGGAAACTTATAAATTCAACACAATTTTGCAGAAGGAAAGACAAACATTCATGGAATTTGAAACGGAATTACGAACACAGGTACGTCACTGTGATTTCAATTGCAAATGCGGGAAATCGTTTGAAAATCGTATGTTGCTAGATCAAATCATTGTAGAGGCTTTCGAAAAAAAATTACAATTGAAATTATTGGACGGGCGTGAGGATAAGTTGGAACGCGTCATTGACATATGTAAAACATACGAAGCGGCGAATATAAACAAAGGAATCCTGGATTAAAAAAAATCAACGATAAACATAGTTAAAGCAAGTGATCGATCACCATCAGTTGGGGCAATAAATCGTTTGTGCTTCAACTGTGGGGGCCAATGAAAATTTGGTCATATGGAAGAATGCAAAGCAAAAGATATTATTTGCCGTTCATGCGAGAAAAAAGGTCATTTCCAGAGAATGTGCCGTAAATCAAAAAAACAACCATCGGAATCAAAACAAGTGTCGGAAAAAATATTAATAATAACAACTGCGGAAGGAAAAATGTCGCTGAACTCGTTTGGAGTGATGTGATATGCGAGATAACATTTGTAATAAATATAAATATTTTAGTGGTCTATTCAGTTCTAAAAATATTACTAGGCTAAACTCAATAGAATCGAAACACAAGCGGTGGGCAAAAGAATTCATGATAGGCAATGAAGTAGTAACATTTAAACTGGATACTGGAGCGGATATAAATTGCATTCCATTGAATTTAATTAAAAAATTAAAAATAAATTTATATAATCAGCATGACGATTTTAATGTTTTTGATTATAATAATAATAAAGTTGAAATTTTTGGAACTATTCAACTTAAATGCTCGGATTTGAATTTGAAAAAGGAGCGTTCAGCTGAATTTGTCGTTGTCAATGCAAGTTGTGAACCAGTGCTGGGGTTGGACACTTGTGAAAGTTTTGGATTAGTAAAATGTTTGGATGTGAGTGGATACAAGGATGCAATTGTGAAAATGAAAAAAACCAGAAAATAAATCGGACGTTCTAAGATTTTTGGGTCTTCTCAAGTACTTGGCAAGATTTATTCCGAATTTGTCAAAGCAGCAATCGACAGTCTGGCGTAATTTGACTCGAAATGATGTAGATTTTATCTGGACAGAAAAACATGACATGGAGTTCAGGAATTTACTTAACATCGTAATATCTGAACCAGTACTGACCATTTATGATCCAATGATGTCTGTAATCGTACAGACTGATGCATCAAAGGATGGATTGGGTTGTGTACTCGTAGAAAGCGGCCATCCTGTGGCGTTTGCTTCTCGAACCCTCAGTAAAAGTGAACAAAAGTGGGCACAAATATAGAGAAGGAACTTTTAGCCATTGTTTTTACGTGTCAAAGGTTTCATTTCTTTTTATACGGACGGGAGTTTACTGTAGAAAGTGATCATAAGCCCTTGGTCAAGCGTGGTATTGATGATGTAACTATGCGACTTCAACGCATGTTCATGTTTCTTCTGAAATATTCGCATATGAAAGTAATTTACAAACCTGGCAAGGAAATGCTTGTGGCTGATTGCTTGTCAAGAGCGCAACTATCGGAAATTTCAGAAATAGCAGGACTTTCTGGAATAATTCACTCGGTAACAAAATCGGTTTGTTTCACGGAGGAAAACAATAAATTTTATAGGAAAACGATTGATAATGATAAAGAATATATAAGAATTAGTGGCTATGTTCAAACTGGTTGGCCAGGCTAACATCAACTTGATGACATGGGTAAGCATTTTTATAAGCTAAAATCGGAATTGCACGTTGAGAACGGATTGCTGTTCTTGAATCATAGATTAGTCATTCCATCAGAGATGCAATGTTAAATAGCAATGTGGTTACATTTACCTCATCTCGGAATAGAAAAAACGCTTGCACGCGCAAGAATGTTATATTATTGGCCAGGAATGAATACACAAATCAAAGAATTGGTGATTTCATGCAGCGTGTGTGAGAAATTCAAAAGAAATATTCAAAAAGAACCACTGGTTCAGGAGGAAAGTCTGAAATATCCATTATAATTATATTGCAATTATTGACGCGTACTCATCTTATGGCAATCAGGATTCAGAATAAATCATCAAAGCACATTGTGGGGGTGATTTGTCAACTGTTTGACAAACTGGGATATCCGACAGTCATAAGGTGTGACAACAGCCCATTTGGATCTGCTGAATTTGAGCGTTTTGCGGTTGAGTGTAACGTTCAGCTTAAATTTTCAAGTCCAAGATATCCACAAAGCAACGGTCTAGCGGAAAAGGGCGTAGCCATTGCAAAGAATATTCTTAAGAGATGTTATGAGGCTAATGATGTCGATTAATTTCAGTATCGCTTATTGGAATATAACACGACACCAGTGATGGGCATGAATATTACTCCATCAGAATTATTCTTTGGCAGACTAAAGACCAAGTTGCCTGTGTTAGACTCGCTGTTGATCAGAAACAAGTTAAGTGAATCGGAAATTTAAAATAAATAAAAAAGACAAGCAAAAATATTACTATGATCGGAACGCTAGGTTATTGCCGGTACTAAACGAGGGTGATTTAGTTATTTAAAAAAAAACGGAAAAGAATGGCACTATGGAAAAATTGTTACAGCATTTAACGATCGGTCATACATTATCAAGGATAGTTTTGATGGTTATTTTAGACGTAATAGGCGTTTTATTGCTAAGACTAAAAATGAGGATTTTAATGCTAGTGATCTGTTGTTTGAACAAAATATTAGCAAGCAGAACAGCTCCCCGGATTCGTTAAGAGAAAGTCAAATTGTAGTTCCATCTCACAGTAATCGGAACGAAAATAATGTTAACACGGACAACTCAGTAATGGTGGAGATCTCATCTAATACAAACAGTTGTGATATTGATGAACAGTTGTGATATTGAGGAAGAAGAGTAAACCCTGTAGCTGCATCTACCAATACGGCGAATGTAACAATTGTAGAGCCAGTCACCACTAGAAGTGGTCGCGTCATTAAGGCCCCACAGCGTTATGGTAGGGATTATGGAATTGAAACAGTAGTAATTAATTAATTTAAAAAAAAAAAAATGTATTATGAGCGTGAACGAGTCTTTACCTGCGGATGTGAATTAGTCCTTACTTTTATACCTTTTAATATGTCATTGAATATTATACTTTTCTTTGGTAGATAGTTCAGTGGAGCATTATACTTGATACAGAGAAGACGAAGAATAAAAAACTATTGTTTGTAACGATTAACAGTATTGTGTTATTTCTTTTATTTATAATAAGCTGAGCTTGTTACAGTCAGACGGATCAAACTTTGAAGTAACTTGACAATTCTATGCAATAATAATATTAAATAGTATAATTTTAAAATAAAATTCATCGATACAAATATTTTAGTTTTCCGAAGTCTCTTCATTTTCTTTATTTCAGATTTTTGATACACCTGGTATGCCTTTTGTGCGTCGCTGGGTAGGCGAAGCATTTAGTTTAGAGTTTAGTTTAGAGTTAGTTTAGTTTAGAGTGCTGCGGGGCAGCATATTGATCTGGAACTGCATGACTAATTCTGGAGTTGGCGAAATGTTCTTGTGTGAGGGCCACATGAACTCTTCAAAATACATATAAGTCCTAGAAGCTGCAACGCTGCCCTCATTTTTAACACTTTTTGATGATACAAACATGGATAGCGTTAAATTCCAACAGGATAACGCGCCATGTCATAAATCTGCCCGCACAATGGCATGGTGTCGAGAAAATGGCATTGCGAGGTTCTGGAGTGGCCTGCCCAGTCCCCGGACCAGAACCCCATAGAACATTTATAAAGTTTATTAAAACACAGAGTCAGGCGCTACACAATAAATAACAAAGAAGACCTAAAACGCTGTCTGCACCAAAAATGGAGCGCCATACGTCCTGCAGAATGTAAAAAACTTGTAAGCTCTCTACCCAAAAGAATTTCTGCCGTAATTGAGGCATAGAGTGGATCCACAAATATTAGTTTTATATAAATAAATAGTAATGTAAACCTATAAAAATTGTTTCAATTTATTTCAAATTACTACTCCCAAAAAAGTTGTAAGATATCATGGGTGCTCAATACTTTTGGCCAAGACTGTATTTCACATTGTGATCCATATGACAAATATATTATAGTTCATTCTAATAGCATTGTTAAATTAACCTGGGTAAAATATGTCGATGTATTCCGCTTAGGTTTTTTCTACCAATTAAAATCTGAAGGCTTTGACCAACTTTTATTCGGTAGTATCCGAAGGCTCGATGTTTCTTTCGTTTATTATAAAATAAAAATATTTATTTATTGTTTTCATTTAACGGCAAATAGTGTAAAAAGTGTTTCATTTAAATAAAATGAAAGACTTTTTACACTATTTGCCGTTAAATGAAACACATTATCCATGAAATCAAGATTTTAAATTTCAAAACGATTCCATCGAGGTATGACAAAACTGATTTAATACGCCAAAATTATTATTCATAATAAAAATATTGACATTGTCGAAAAAGTAACTGACAACGTTATGCAACCTGTTCTGGGCCGAACCACTCCGAACTCTCGCAGTTCGCTTTTCACGTGATTACTTTATGCATTGTTTGCTAAATCGAAGACGTACTACTATAGGTCCGATTTTATCACCATCTGCACATTGCATAGCTCCATGCCAGCCTATACTGACATGGAAGATGGGTCGGCCCATGAGTTTTGCACTCCGACAGGGGGTCATAGTTGTGTTTCAGTTCATCACAGATCGTAATCTGTTGATGAAAATTCCCTTTTGCATCCTGCCCCTATCAGGATTCGAACCCGGTGCCGTTTGGAACTGACGACGTTGATATTTGAATTTGTGACAAATATGGCGGATTATGGAAAATAATTGAGAAGGCAAAATAAACATTTTTAAATTCATTTGGCTTTCTGTTTTCGTCGTTCTTCATCTGAACTGATGGTGCAAGGCTATCTCAGTTTGCAAATGTGCTCGCTGCGAGACAAGTATACTTAAGGTAAGGAATCGGACCGAGCTTTTTCGAAAGCATGGTTAGCAAGGTTAGCATCAAACGAACAAAGTATGAAATTATGTGAAGGACTGAACCAAAATTGTAATCTTGAGACATCCATCAGTTCTCAATCGGTAAATGGCTGAAATTACCAATTGATTTCTTCTAAAGATGAACCAACTAATTTCTGAATTTGTCGATCAAAATTTTAGGTTTTAATAATGAATTCAATTTAACTACTAATTAACCGAAATATCATGGAGTCAGCGTAATCCGACATATTGGGATGAATAATTTTATTTCATCCTCATATAAGAAAACAAGAACTCTTCACTACAAACAGATCAGGCATGCCCTTTAGATAAAAATCTTGCTAGTCTTCGAATAGTCTGAAACAGAATGAAAAATCAAGCCTCTGCTTTGATTTAATGAAGTAATAGTTTAATTCGGATTACCACTGGTGAGGTCCGAATTAATAATTAACGTCTGAATTAATTTTTACTACTGAGATATTTTATTTGAAAAATTTTCTTTTTATATATGATTTTTGCATACATTGCATTAAAAGATTCTAAGAATTACATATTGTTTTATACAAGAAAAAATAATGCATATCTACATTGCAATAAGTGATATACATTACAATTACGTTGATTATTTAATATAAAATCAAGAATCAGCAAATCAGAAAAAATTATTATTATGTTCTGTTGTTATATTATATAATTACGTATACATGTTGAGCTGGTCTTAACATATTCCCGGGCCAGCTTTAGTTGCTCTGGTAAATGGGCATTACACTGTACTCAAACTCATCCTTGGTAATGGTGTGGGTTGTTGGTTTTTGTCAACCGTTCTTCTGCGTAGACGCTTTATCAACCATATTATTCCGATTATCAATATGCCCCAGAACAGTATGTGAATTATACTGTAGTGATGAATATGATGGATACCATTATCTGAAGGCAGGAATTCATTGCTCTTGAGTGTTTCTAGCTGATTCTCCAAGTTGGTCGTATTTAAAGTTGCCAAAAGACCTTCTGTACTCGTATTACTGTATTTTATTTTATTTTCGATATAAGCAGTAAATTTTTTTATATTTTTAGCACCCTGTATAATATTGGTTGCCTTGCGACCAGGATTGCTAATGTTGTGGTGCATTGCTCCTATAGCAATTATTTGAACCCCGGAATCCTTTAGCATGCATCCCGCATTTATGTGGGCAAGACCAGAACCTTGAAGATTGTAGCCCTGCACCTTATCCCCACAAATGACGTCGACTGTTGTTTCATTGGGTAATACATATATCCACTTGTTCGGAGAGTGAAGCTTGATCCAATGATTAGCTGGTTTAAAGGTTCGTACTTCGCATGCCTTATCCAGCTCGTTTTGGCGTTGTAAAATGGCTATCTCACATTGGCTCTTATTGCTAGTGGCGCGAATGATTGGTGATACTTCGCATAGAAATTGCATAGGGTGGAAAATTTGGCACCTCCTGACATCTTCTTCGGATAATAACGCGAAATGTTCACGTTGATGATCTATTGCAATATAGTCGGTAGTGTGACTATCTGAGATTGTGAACTGCTGTGATTAATGTCCGGGACGGGGATAACGGCCAACAACGTGTAGTCCCATGTAAACGACAATGGAAGGGTGACCTCTATTATTATGTTGTTATGAGTGACCCGCCCCCGTATAGTCATGCTTTGGTATAGATGCTGGAGATCATGAATGTTATGTCCTGGAATCGTTACGGAGGCTGCCATATGTGAGCGAATTAGTTGTAATTCTAGTCTAACTGACTAGGCGTCAATATGGACGAATGCAGGTATTTTTGATTAGCCTGATAAACTACGTCGATTAGGCTTTGTTGTGTATCCTCGAGCCCCTTTAATATTAGCGTCATTTCGAGTATGCTTATTAATACTGCTCGCATTCGGTCTTCGTAGGTGCGGTACTCCTGTAGTTGATCCATGTCTAACCGAAGACGTTGTTGTTCCTTCATTAAATTATTTATTGCTGTAGCTGTCAGCTCGGAATTATGTTTAACCAATTTGATGGTGTTATCGATTACTGTCGTTTGGTTTTTAATGAGCGCTAAGAAATGGTTTTCGTTGTTGCTGATTTTCTCAAATTGTGCTTCGTACTCTTCAGCCTCACGCTGGCTGAGAACGCCAAACATATCTCCCAAGACCAATCCCACCGTGTCTCCAAAACCACGTTTAACTCTCCTTCGCTCTTTGTTTCCTTCAAATAGTAATTTATTGTCCGACATTAAGTTGTTGTACTGCCATGAAAGTTGTTTCACAATGGGGTTGCAATTTAAGTTAGAAAGTTCAGCACATACCGTTTCCAATTCCGAGTGGGCAACTTTGAAGTTGTTTAATTCCTCCCAAAAGGTGCTTAAATTATAATGGATTATTAATTTCCATTTTATTGCTGTTATTTCAAGCCTGCCTAACTCTTCGAAATATATTCGCGATGAATGATTGAACAGAGAAATATGAATATTGGCTTGAACTACACCCAGAATGCAAAGGGCGATGAATATCGGCAACATTGTCGACGTTTTTCCACCAGGATTTTTGGCTCGCCTGGGCGGTTGTACTCTGCGAGCGGGAGGGACAGTCTCGCTTGAATCGCACTTAGGAGCACTGGTTGGTAATAGTGTTGATACAGGTTCATCCTCAACAGGTAATTTGCACAATTTCACAATGGGCCTCTTGTACACAGCGTCGGCACATTTTATGGTTGCTACTCGAACCAGTCCGTCCGTCCCGGTAAAGGTGTCGACCACTCGTCCCAACTTCCAGCGTGTGGCGGGCAATTGTTCGTCTTTCAATAATACTAGATCGTTGATCAGCAAGTTCGGCTGCCTTGTCTTGTTTGCCATTTAGTTCTGGTTTGGAGTTGATGAATATACTCAGATGACCAACGTTTCCAGAAGCTTCTTACCATTTGCTCAACCACATGCCACCTTGCCTTCAGACCTAAAAACTCAATGTCTCCGCAAGGTGGTGCCTTAAGAGAATCTCCAATTAAGAAGTGTCCTGGTGTTAACGCTGTTAAATCTTCAGGATTGTTGTTCAGTGGTGTCAACGGTCGAGAATTGAGACCGGTCAGTGTTGACTCTCCTATAGTTCTCTTGAGATGAAACTTGATTGATTTTGACGCCTGCCTCCCAAATGCCCCCGAAGTGGGGAGTGTGAGGTGGGATGAAATGCCAAGTGGTTCCATCCGTCGCCAACATAGTCGCTATGTCATTCGGTAGTGTGGTCATGGCGTTGTTGTAGTTCTTTTTTAATACCGTATCAGCCCCTACGAAGTTGGTTCCGTTGTCGGAGTAGATGTTTGTGCACAACCCTCTTCTTGAAACGAACCGTTTGTATGCTGCAATGAAGGCCTCGGTTGTTTGTGAACTCACTATCTCAATGTGTATGGCTTTTGTCACCATGCATATAAATATTGCTATGTATCCCTTATAAGCCTTGTAGCCCCTTCCTCCAGTTGTCCTTAGTTGGATTGTACCAGCATAATCGATGCCAGTGTTAGCGAATGCCCTTCGCGGCTGAACCCTGGCTGCGGGTAAAGTGCCCATAAGTTGCTCCGCATTGTGTTGCTTATGGCGGAAGCATTTAATGCATTTTTGAATTACCTTGCGCACAGCTCTTTTTCCATCTATAATCCAATATTTGTTCCTTAGATGGGCTAAAGTCAATTGGGTGCCCCCATGCAACGTTTTACGGTGAGCATCCTCTATGATCCGTAAAGTAACTATGTTGTTCCTGGATAATATTAGGGGGCTTTGTGTGGCCACTGGTAGAGCGGAATTTTGTAGTCGACCATTCACGCGCAACAGGCCGTTCTCGTCAATGACTGGATTCAGAAGCAACAGTCGGCTTTTCCGGTTCAAGGTGTTTGAGGATCTTAAACATCGATTTTGCGATTAAAGTCTTGGTGTTGGATGACTTTGACTATTGCCCATTCTGCATATTGAAGTTCGTGACTAGATAGCGTTTCGTTGTAACTGATGTCCTTGTACAATTTGTGCTGAATGAACCGATGACAGGACAGTACGCAATATAAACAATTTGTTAAACACGTTGTCATTTGGTGTAACTAAATTAACTGATATCGTCTTATCTTTTAATTTTTCCAGTTGTAATTCTCCTCCAATGCTTTCAGCGTTGTCTGCATCAAAACTATCGTACGTTGTTTCGAGTTGCAAGAATTCTGGTCCGCTCCACCACAAACTATTATTGGCCAGGGTTAATGGCGTAGTACCCCTAGTAGCCAAATCTGCTGGGTTTTCAGAAGATTCCACGTGCGCCCATGTGGTTTCGGGCAAAGTGCTTCTTATTGTAGATATTCGGTTGGCTACAAATGTTTTGAATTTCCGGTGATTCCCATGAATCCAAGCCAAGGTGATGGTCGAATCTGCCCAACAGTAAGTTCTAATGTCCGCTAAGTTCATGGCGCCTTGAACGTTTTTCATCAATTTTGTGAGTAGTAACGCTGCATTGAGCTCTAACCGAGGGATGGTTAGTTTTATTTTAATAGGTGCGACACGTGTTTTTGCCATTAGTAAGTGTGTTGTAATGTGGGCCATATTGTCCGTTGCGCGACAGTATACCACTGCAGCATATACGCAGACTCGGATGCGTCAGAAAATCCATGCAGCTCAATTGATGATTCTGCTGTTGTGTCAATCCACCGAGGAATCATTATCTGCACATTTCTTCCTTGTACTTTGTCCATCTAGCGTTTAGTATCGCTGGTAGCGAATCATCCCACCCTATTCCAAGGGTCCATGCTTCTTGCATCATTAGTTTGGCCGTGATAGTTATTGGTGACAGCCACCCTATTGGGTCGAATAATTTCGATGAATCCGACAACAATGATCGCTTGGTTGGTTGACCATGTGATAGTTGCAACCTTGAGACATCGAACTCAAAAGCATCTGTTGAGGGATGATACACAATCCCCAAGGTCTTTACGCTATCGGATAGTTTGATTTGTACGTTGCCTTTATGATGTAATTCGCCTGGGATACGTTCCAATATTTTCTCGGAATTGGAAGTCCATTTTCTTAGGTTCAAACCACCTGCCTCCGTGAGTTCCTTTATAGTTGAAAATGCTTCCTCTAGAGTATGAATTCCAGTTAACATGTCATCAACGTAAAAATCCGACGACAGGACCTTGGATGCTGTTGGATAAGTTCTGCTACCATCTTGTGCCAGTTGCAACAAGGCTCGTACTGCTAGGAAACTGGCTGCTGTAGTTCCATAGGTCACTGTATTCAACCTGTAGGTAGCCATAGGCTTAGCCGGGTCGTCTCTCCATAATATTCTCTGGTAATTTCGATCTGCCTCATGAATCCATACCTGTCTATACATTTTCTCGATATCTGCAGTCAGTACGAATTTATAACGTCGCCATCGGAGGAAAATGTCCGCAAGATCTTGCTGCAATTTTGGGCCGGTCATCATTAAATCATTTAATGATACTCCCGTGGTGGTCTTCGCTGAAGCATCGAAGACAACTCGTAGTTTGGTTGTTGTATTGCTCTCCTTGAGAACACCCTGATGTGGTATGTAATAGTTCTGATTCACTTTGATTTCTTTAGGCTCCACTCGAACTAACTCCATGTGCTTTAGGTCCTGGTATTCCAGCATGAATTGGTGATACATCTGCTTGAATGAGGCATCCCTTGCAAATTTTCTCTCGAGCTGTAGCAACCTGGCTACGGCCATTTTTCTGGAGTCGCCTAAGTTGTGCTGGCTTGTTTTAAAAGGAATTCTCACCGTGTACCTTCCATCTGAATTGCGTCCCAGGTTCTCCTTAAAAAATTCTTCGATTTGTACCTCTTCTTCTCTGGGATTTCTTTCTTCGTGGATATTTTCATTTTCAATGAACAATTGTAGTTGTTCTTGGATGTCCTTTGTTGTCACCATAGTGGTTGTTGTTTGATTCTCGATGACCCGGGGGCTACCGATGATAATCCAACCGAGCTCAGTGTTTTGAGCTATTGGTTGATGTTTCTTGCCCTTTATCAGACCATTGATGGCGATGAAAGAATAATAATCGGCGCCTAACACTATGTCAATTGATTGCGATTGATTGTAATGTGGGACAGCGAGTTGAAGATTTTCCAAGTGTTTCCAGCTGTTTGTGTCGACGCTGATTTCGGGAAGCCTTTGAGTTAGTTTCTCAAAAATCAACGCATCAACGTTTAGAAGGAATTCACCTTCGAATCTCGGTGCTAATTTTAGACTCATAATGTGACTGCAAGTGCCGGCTACGCTTCCTCCAATACCCGAAATGTTGACATTGATCTTTCTTCTTTTGAGGTTAAGCTTGTTAGCCGCCTTGGAAGTGATTAATGTGGCTCGTGATCCCACGTCTATCAGAGCCCTTAAGGTGACAGGCCGACCGTTACTCGAAACCGCCTTAATTATTGCAGTAGGCAACAATACTGGGGCCGGTTGGTTAACCAGCAGAGATTGTTTGACCGAAGAAGAAGCCGCGTTGTTGCAATACATGTTGTAGATTTACACTGACCTCTTTTATGTTGTGCGAGGCAGTGTACACAAAGGTTGCAGTCACTTACTAGCCTTGCTCTGTCTAACGTTGGCATTCTTCGGAACTTCTCGCATTGCTCTAATCCATGACGTTCTCTACATGTTTTAACCCAACAATGAGGGCTGATAGTGGCGGCATGTATACGTTTTAGTGGTGGTACGAAGGGTGCTACGTTAGGTGCTCGCGTTACGGTTGATTTTGTGCTGCCCATTGCTTCTAGCGACTGGAACCTTCTCTCCATGAAATCAAAATACTCTGATATTTTTGGTATTTCTCTTGGGTTAGATACCGTTGATTCATACAGCCTGGCGGATTCTGGATCCATTTTTTTGATCAAGATGAATGTTACAAATGACTCAAATAGTGAGATCAAATTTAGCCGTTCTATGTTGTGTAACATTTCCTTCGCAGAGTCGTGGAGATTTCTTAATGCTCCGGTAGTTGCAACTTGTATCGTTGGAAGTGATAACAGTGAATTAAAATATTTGGCAGCCAGCAGTCGAGGGTTGTTGTATCTCGACTGTAGTAGGTTCCAAGCCATTTCATAATTTTCGCCGGTTGTTGAAAGGTGGCTGATAAGTTGCGCTGCACTTTTCTGTAAGTGCGACTTAAGATATGACATTTTTACTGTATCCGACATGTTGTTGTTTCGGTGAATGAGTTCAGAAAACATATCATTGAATGAACTCCAATTTTCGTAATCTCCAGCGAATTGGCACGTCCAATGTTGGCAATTTGATTTTTGGACCTCCTGTTGTTGTTGGTATTTCTCTCTGGAGCTGTTGTAATTTGATAATCGTTGCTTCCACCTTTGCCTGTAAGGTGCCGTGGAAGTCTTTTTTAAGATACGACGTCACTTGTTCATCTTCATCGCTTTCTACCAATATTTCGATGTGTAGTTGGTCGATCACATCCATGTGTTTTTGCAACTGGTTGGTTTTTAGCTGCAAATATTCTTTTGAGCACTCTGCAGTATCTTATAGTGAGTACTCAATCGACGCGATATTTCTGTACAACTGGCGCATTAAGATGTCTTGCTTTTTATATAATTTGCTGTTGATATCTCCATCATCCGTCGACTCCCGATCCTTAGTAGGCACTGATGAATGTTGTTGCTCACCTGATTTTGAGTTCATCTCGTTGTTTTGTGGAATCTCAAAATCATGACCGGTGAGTGACGATAGTTGTGACCGGTCGGGCGTTGAAAATGTCGGAGTACTGGGCGGTCCCTTGTTCAACCGTTGACGCATATCCTCTAGGAATAGGTCGTACCGCTCCACCAGTTGTCTTCTAGAAACCCAATACGAATGCGTTGATTCCAGCAATGGGGTTGTAGCTCTAATTTTGTCGTCTATTGTGACATAATCTTTATACAGTAACTTTACATTCTGTATGCGACCTTCCAAATACGTTTTAGTTTTACGTATGTCGCTGTCTTTGTTGTAGTTGCGGTGCAAGACAATTATTTTGTCCGCATTTTCCTGCTGCTTCCGTAGTAACTCCTCCATATCTTTCTTCAATTTTCTCTGTGGACGTGTTTTACTTCTTTATAGTTGTTGTTTGTATACTTTAATGCGTTGTTTTGTGTGTATGCCGGGCTATCCGGCTCGAAAGACCAATGAAAAATCAAGCCTCTGCTTTGATTTAATGAAGTAATAGTTTAATTCGGATTACCACTGGTGAGGTCCGAATTAATAATTAACGTCTGAATTAATTTTTACTACTGAGATATTTTATTTGAAAAATTTTCTTTTTATACATATATGATTTTTGCATACATTGCATTAAAAGATTCTAAGAATTACATATTGTTTTATACAAGAAAAAATAATGCATATCTACATTGCAATAAGTGATATACATTACAATTACGTTGATTATTTAATATAAAATCAAGAATCAGCAAATCAGAAAAAATTATTATTATGTTCTGTTGTTATATTATATAATTACGTATACATGTTGAGCTGGTCTTAACACAGAACAATCACAATATTAACTAGTACAAAACTAGAATATATAACAGTAAGGTTTTGGATTCTGGTCAACTGCCCGATTCTTTTGATCTTCTTTGCTAATCTAATTAAAAGGGATCTTAGCTGGTGAAACAAAGCCCTCCAAATCTCCCTAAAGTTGACTTACGTCAAACATAGTTTTCCAGTGCAGGGCTGTTTTCAAAATTTTTAGGGAATTTAATCCAAACAAAGCAATTGGATCTGATGGTATTCCAGCAATTGTACTAAAGATTTTCTGCAATTACCTATTTCATCTGTCAATGAAGACTGGTGTTTTTTTCCCTGGTTATCAAGGACAAGGCAATGTTTTGCGATGCTACTTTTACTTCACTTCATCGGAGGTCGTTAAGCTTTATAAAGCTTATATTGGACCCATGACGGAAAAAATCTCTTTTGCTTGAGGTAGTGCTACTAAATTCCATTTATATTAAGATAGAATTTATCTCCAGTAAAGCTCTTCGTTGGCAATATAATTTATATTTTAAAGAAATGGAACAATTTGAAAAATAATTCGTTCAATGCTGCCATTTAGCAGGAAAACTCCATTTAGGCCATCTATAGATTAAATCCCAATGGAGTACAGCTCCCAAATTGGAGCATTTAATTCATCGAAGTTACAAAATCAGAGCTAATAATCTCACAACCAGGAAAGTGAAGAGAAAGAAGTAACTCAAGTCACAAGACAGAGACTGCATGATTAGGTATCACCAATTCTCGAGCAATATCAATATATCCAGACGAAGAGTTTCTTGGGTTTCTTGGGTGTTCTATATAGGTACTAGGTATAAGTTTTAAAAGTCGCCAATTTTATAAATGAGTTGAGTTATTTTATGAAAATAATAGATGAATTGAAACTAAGAAAAATATTTGTATGTATATAAATAACCCAACCCGCACCTTCAAATTTTCGAAAAAATCAGCTTTTTTTCATATAACCCGCGGTCTATACACAAGAAGTTAGATAATTTGAATTTGCATTTTTGATATAATAACATTTTAATTGGTTCCATAAATAACTAATACGATGAATATACACCCCGCTCCCTCTAGTCTTATCGTTTTATGTGACTAGTTTACTATAAAACCAGTCCTTGGCCAAAATATGTATTATGTTAACTACCATAATTATTTCAAACCCAATTCGCATTTTTATGTTTTTTGCTATAGGCACCTCCAAATACAAGACGTCCCAAAAGTAAAATTTTAATGGTATCTTTCGCCTGAAGTCACTTATTGGTATACAAGTTGGATAACTTTTCATACAACTAACAGATTTTTATTATCACTTGGAATGACAATTGAGTCGTTGTCATCGAGGTGTTAGTTCATATTTTTTGCCTAATTTTCTTAAATTGTCTAATTTTCTTCAGAGTTTATGAGAACAACATGCATTTATAAAACAGAACTGTTTAATTGCATTTTTGCACAATTTACCAATTACCCAATTAAACCACAATTACCCAATTAAATTTTCATTCACAAATATTAATTCAAAAACTGGTTATTTTACATTGTTTCTTATGGAAAAACAAAAAAAGTTTCCCTTCTAAATAAAGTAGGTACACATTTTAATATCACGGCTCTTTCAATCGTAGATGGCCCTGTAAATATTTGTAAAAAATAAACAATTAGTAGTCGCTTCTGGGAATAATGCCTCCTCAACCAGCGAACACTTACTTAGAAAGAATTTATTTATGAAGAGATTCTTATAGTTTGCATACGCATCCGAGCCAAAAGTTCTGTGCATGTGTGTGAGTGTCGACTTGAAAAGAATACTCAAGCAAAGAACTAAATTCAATACAATACCCTATTCCCAGGGAAAGCCAGAATAGTGTCATTCTTCGATAAAACTGTCTTATGCCTCAACCAGTGAAAACTTAAGCGCTTAAGTTGTGCTCCGTTTTGTCGACTTAGGGGAGCGGTACGACCACGAAAAATTTAGAGGTCAGTTGTTTATTTGTGACGAAAGCCTATACTTTTGGAGATTGTAGCACTAACCGAAATGATACAAACAGCGTGCAACTTAAGCTCTTACATTGAAAAATTGGAGGGCGTTCAAAATTGGGCGATGTGGAAATTCCAGATGCGTCAAATCTTGGAAGCAGCTGAAATTTCAACAACGTCGATGGCACAATCGATAAACCAACTGTTGCGAGTGCAAATTATGCAACGGAAATTGTGACTTGGAAAAGGGTAGACGCAAAAGCAAGGCGGACAATTTCAACTGCATGCGGAAAATAGTCAATACGGCTAATCATTGGCTGTGAGATAGCAGGTGAAATGTGGACGGCGCTCACAAGTACGTATGAGCAAAAGTCGGAGGGTAATACTTTTTTTTTGCAACAAAAGGATTTCAACTTCAAGAAGGAGCCGTCAGACGACATTGTGAAATTGTACAGCACTTGAGAGATCAGAAGGAGACCGTACCTGACTCGATGGTAATTTCGAAAATTTTGAATACGATGCTTGTCGAATACAATCATTTCAATAGCGCATAGGAGTTTGCGGGTGCAGCCGATCTCACACTAACAAATCTGAAGGCGCGTTTGATTCCGGAAGAAATGCGGCTCAAGTCACAGGAGCAGGTCGAGGAGGTGGAAGCGCTGATGGCCAAGCGAACTTTTCCAAAGAAGCGCAACAACAACAAAAAAGGAAAATTGTCGAATAACAACAACAAAGCGTCAAATAAAAGCGACAAGCCGAAAGGCAAGTGCTTTAAGTGCAGAAAAGACGGCCATTGGAAGCAAGACTGCTCAGAAACGAAGAACAGCTCGGACAAAAAGCAAGAAGACACTTCAGTGGATGATTTCATTTGTCACGCGGAAGCAAGTGGTGACAGAAACGCCTGGATTTTGGATTCAGGGACGACAAATCACTATAGGCAATGGTGATAGAATCATGGCTCGAGTCAAAGACGATTCCCAAGCGAGTAATGGTGGTTCTATTTATACCGGACTTGTATGTAAATCTATTTTCATGGAGAAAGATGACAGATCATGGACACAAACTGAGCATGGACAACGAAGGATGCGAAATACTGAAAAATGGAAACGTAGTTGCAGTGGGAGTTCGTAGAAAGGGTTTGTTCCAGATGCTTTTCAAAACAGACGAATCACCACAGTTCGTGGCTGTAGCAAACGTAACAATTAAAAAGACGTCACTTCAATCGTGGCACGAGCGACTAGGACATCAAAATGTCACACATATTAAAAAGTTCCAGCAAAGCCGAAACATTGAATTTTTTAATGAGGATTTTACATGCGAAGCTTGTGTTTTTCGGCAAACGTCATAAAAGCAGCTTCAAGAGTTGCGAGGAAGTCGAAGTTGTGCGGCGAGATAATTCACACGGACGTGTGCGGCCCCAGGAAAACTCAATTTGCGGAGCCAGGTACTTCTTGTTATTAAAAGACGATTACTCACATTTTCGTTTCGTTTACTTCATAAAACAAAAATCTGAAGTAACGAGTTGTATCAATAAATGTGTCCAGTTGATACAGAAGGACGATAAGCACAAATTTCGTATTGTCAGGTCTGACAATGGCACGGAATTTGTGAATGCAGAATTAAAGGCATTTTTCGAAAAAACGGCATTCATCACCAACGAACTGTGCCGTACACACCTGAGCAAAACAGGTGTGCTGAGCGAAAAATGCGGACGATCGTCGAATCAGCGAGAACGATGCTTCAGGCGTAGCAAATGAAAAAGAAATTTTGGGCCGAGGCGGTGAATTTAGCGGTCCATGTGCTAAATCGAACTGGAACGAGCACGATCGTCGGGGAAACACCGCATGCATTGTGGCACAACAAGGAGGCGAAGATTGACCATTTGCAAATTTTTGGTTCGAAAATCTTCGTGCACATTCCAAAGGTATAGCGATAGAAAAAGGCATCAACTAACCAAAGAGTAATCGACAATCGGTGGGTATAAGAAGAATCTGGACGGAAGCATTGATCGCTACAAGGCGAGATTGGTAGTGCGAGGATTCACGCAAGAATATGGTATCGATTATCAAGAAACCTTCAGTCCAGTGGTGAAGTTTACTTCGATCAGAGCGATCCTGCGGCATTGGCAGCGGCGAAGCAAATGAGGTTGAAGCAATTCGACGTCAAAATGGCATTTATAATTGGAGATTTAGAAGAAAATGTATACATGAGCCAGCCGATTGGATATGACGACGGAAGCGGAAATGTGTGCAAGCTCTCCAAAAGCTTGTATGGACTGAAACAGGCGTCACGCTGTTCGAACAAAAGATTTACTGCTTTTATCAAAAATTTTGGATTCAGAGCAAGTGAATCAGATCCGTGTGTTTTCGTCTGCGGCAGGAAAAATGGTATGTTAATCCTTGCAATGTATGTCGACAGGAAGACATTACGCTGATCATCGAACATTTGAAAAAGGATTTCGAAATCAAGGTTTTCGAGTTGAATTGTTTTCTGGGACTTGAAATTGATCGGAGATCGAATGGATCGATTCACATAAATCAACAAGGCTACGAATAATCATTGATCGTTTCAACATGACCGATTGCAATGCAGTGTCTACTCCATTGGACAATTTACAAAATCTGGGAGATTTTCAGGCCGACGTGGAAGTGGGTTTTCCGTATCGAGAAGCAGTCGAAAGTCTGATATATTTGGCCGTCGCCACTCGGCTAGATGCGGACTACGCCGGCGACACAAAAACGCGACGATCGACGTCGGACTACGTTTTTATGTTTGGAGGTAGCGTCATCAGCTGGGGATCGGAACGCCAGAAATCAGTTGCCCTTTCGATGACGGAGTCGGAATATATGGCAGCATCACACACCATAAAGTAATTGGTCTGGCTACGAAACTTGCTGGGTGAACTTCAGCAAGTCGAGAGCGATGTGCCTGGATTTTACGTGGACAATAAGAGCACAACAATAAGACTGGTGAAGAACCTGGAGTTCCACAAGCGCACAAAACACATCAACGTACGGTATCACTTCATTCGTGAAAAGTTAAAACCAAAGCAAAACCAAAGAAAACTAAAGCTTCAATTTTTCTGTAAATTAAACTAAAATAGAAGTGAAATTTCCAGAAAAGTTTATCTAAGGTAACATTATGTTTTTTGACAACATTTAATATGGTTATCGTTTTTCTAAAAGGAGAAGGAATAGATAGTCCGGTATTTATTAGTTTAGTCTTGTAAAAATCAGTAATCTGGTCTTAGATTAACGCGCAAACCTTGCTGAAGGCACCATATCTCTACAGTTTGAGGAGCACGGAGCATTAAGTCCGCGGGATATTTAAATGTTTATCTTTAACTGAAACGACCAGGGGCCCTATTTGCGAATCCGTTTTGAACGAACATTCGATTCGAACGATAAATTCGAATCGAATATGATTTGGTATTTGTGAATACGAACGTAAATAAAAATGTACACTGTAAATTAAACAGCAGGGAAATTTTAATTTATGATTATACCTGTTCGAAAAATACCCGCCTTGGTCATGGAATTTTGACGTTTGACGACCAAAACAAAAATTTTATTTTTTTGCAAACAACACACATTAATGTCAATTTGATTTGTAATTAATATTTTCAATATTATTACATTAAATAAATAATATTAAATCATAATAATAAAAAAAAATTATTTCGGAGTATTTTATTGTGTTAAAAGTTTAAAATATATCAGCATTCTCAGCCGAGTTTTTTGCTTTTGTATTGTAATTTTCGATTAGTGTATGTTTCAAATTGTCAATAGTAATTCCTAAATTTTTTTTTAGATAAACTTTTTTCATTTAATAAAAATTATACTAAAATAATAAATAAATTTGTTTGAAACTTGTCTTAACAACTTACCAAAATAATTTTTACACCAATAAAATAACATTACATATTTATTTATTATAGAGAATCGTAATTATTCTTTGGATTCGTCAATAAAATTATCAACGAAGAAAGATTCGTTCATGAACGAACAATTCTTGTTCGAAAACGGATTGCGCGATAAGGGTAATTTTCGTTCGTTTCATGATTATTCGTTTTCGTTTTTTACTTTGTGACATTCGATTAGATCAATACGTTTTCGAATTTACAAATACCGATCATTCGAAAACGTCTTTCGTTTATTCGAATTCGAATTCCCAAATAGGGGCCCAGGAGGCCTATTTGGGAAATTGAATTCGATCAATCGAACGACACTTTCGAATCATCGGTATTTGGGAATTCGAAATCGAATTTTATTTAAACGAAAACGTATAACTAAAGCTAGAAACAGAACAAGAGCGACGACGGCAAGCGTCGACGAATAAATAAAAAATATCGCCGCGATATCGCTGTAGCTAACAGAACAAAAGCGTCAGCGTATGGCGATAAAAAAACAACCAAACGGCATAACCTTCTGTGTTTTTGACACATGACGTTGTGGCATTAGGCTACTAGATTGAAAAAAATGGTTAATAATATGATGGTTAATTGATGCCAACTTATACATATATAAAAAACAGTTGGCAACATTGTTTCGTCGGCAACAAAAATAGAAATAGACTAAATTTTTTTCAACGAAAAAATCGTCGTCGCCTGCGTTGATGGTTGTGTTTGTTTTGCATGATTTCGGTGTTTTCTAATATGACAGGCGATTTCGCTCGCCGCCTTCGCTCTTGTTCTGTTTTGAGCTTAAGGAACGATTGAAAATTTCCTTTATCGGGCAATTCGATTACGAACAATAATTCTACGATCATGAACGAATTTTTATTCGTAGTTAGTTTTATTCACGAATCTTGAACTAACGCTATGTTGGTAGTTACCTCGTGCCATAAATCTTAAAGTTTGATAATATTAGGGAATGCCGATCTTGAACGAGTAGGTAAATGAACGTAAAATTCATCCATTAAATATTTAACAGCGTCTTTCGATGGTTCAATAGTCTGTTAAAATCCATTGACCTGAAGATGGAATGATCGAAATTGATCTGCAGGTTCCCGCCACGGCCAACAATCAAAAAAATGCCGAAAATAGAGGGAAATCATCGGAACAAACTCATACGTGATGTATTCAAATGAAAAATTTAACATGTAAATAAAATATATTAAATTAAATACAATTTACAAAGACAATCAATTTCTCTTCATGAGCGGAATATGAGGATGCAAAGGTAAATAGTCAACATTCTTTTCGATATAGTCTCTGGCGATGTGGACACATTTCTGCTGTTCTTGTTCGACGTGCTTAACGAACTCGATATCTTGTTGGCGATCATGTAGTACCCATTCAGCTTGATGTAATTGTTCCTTAGCCACACCAACGTTTTTAAGGCGTTGCCGCCGAAGTTTTTCCTTCGGCAACCGAATCCATATTACTGAAAAACACAAAAAAAAAAATTATAATTGCAATTAAACGTCAAAATATCGCCCAGATTCAAATTTTTATTACAGGTATTATGATTAAAAATAATTTCCCTAGTCTTTATTTGACAGTGTAAGTTTTTATTTTCGATCGAATTCCCAAATACCAAATCATGTTCGAATCGAATTGATCAATCGAATCGAAAAGCAATTCGAATCGATTTCCCAAATAGGCCCCCAGGCTTTCAGCGTAGCCGAAATAACTAAGAAATTCAGTTTGCTGTGACTTGTCAAGCAATTTTAAATAAATCCGCGGCTAGTGTATTCTTTATTAATAAAAAGTTAACAGAAGAACCCCTCCAAAAAAATATTTCATTACAATATGGAAAATCTATTGCTAATTATAGGCTTAAAAAATATTTTTAAAAAATTTAGGCTTCATGGCAACGATGGATTTTGGTAGCTTTAGAAAAAGTTTCTAGAACCCAATGCCAGAAAATAACAACAAACGGATATTTAACGAATAACTTTAGGCTAAATAAATCGCTTGTTAAAAATGTTTATCCTCTATTCTTTAGATAAAACACTGGGGTTTCTTATATTTTAAAGCTGGCAGAACCCAAATCGACAAACGGGCTGAACATCTAATTAGTTAAGAATGTGAATAATTAAAGGCTAACTAATTTCTTTATTTAAAAGTTTTGGGCTCTACATGTTTTTTAGTAAAATATTGGTTTTCTGCACGTTTTTAGGTAGCAGAACTCAAATCGCAGAAAATGGTTAAAAATCTAATTATCTAATGGTTAAAAGTCTAATTAAATTCGCTATTTAAAAAATTTGGCTCTACTCGATTTTTACATATCATTGAAGCAGAACCCAAACTGAAAGTCGAATCAAATCCAAATTTAGACACAAAAAAAATAATCGTATGACAAATAAGTTCAAAGTTGACTACAAAGCTAGATAAAGTGACTGAGCCTTCTCGGTTCATCAATTTATATTTGATTCGACGATTGGGAACCTCTTGTCAAAACGGTACTATTATAAAGTTTCGCTATGTAGCCTCAAAGACCGCAGTTACCGTTATAGTGTTCAGCAATCAGTTTTTAGAGAAATATTTTCAAAAATATTATAAGGATTGTAAATTGATTTCTTGGCCGAAATATACATTTTTGCAAATAGTACATACAAGTACAAGTTAACCAATATTTTATTAATTTAACACTAATAAAATTTACCAAGCGGTTTAGTGCGAAATCCTAATAGTCCAGTAAATGAAGCAGGGAAAAACGGCCAACCTGTAAGTTATTAGTTGCAATTTTCATTTTCTGGTGATAAGTGGCATTTGGTATCTCAATAAAAATGAGACCGAGTTTTCAAGAAAACATTCTGTTGTAGGGAGAGAAAATGGCCCCAAAAGACCCGGAAAATCGATTTTCGGCGAATATCTCCCAAAATATGGCAGTTAAAGATTTTCAGATAAGAATTGAAGATGAGTTAATTTTCTACACAAATGGTCCTAATGATTTTTTTCGGAACATTAATATTTTTTGCAAAAAGTCGGGTTGAAAAATCATTGAATTGAAGATGGGGGAGTGTTGCAAATACATTATTTTCAATGTTTTGGACTGTCGAAACCAAATGTAGATAGCGCCACTACAATTCAGCCACTGGCAAAATCCTTGGGGCCATAAATGGCAAACACAATAAACCATGTAATTTTCAAGAATTTTTATGTCTTGTTTTTTTCGGAGATGAGGGCTCAAGTTATACCTATTAGGAAAGCACACCATAAGATTAATTTCAGCAGGATGGACCCCAGGTATGAAGACCCAATTCTTGGGGTTTTTCTGCAGCATATGTCAGGGTGGTAAAAATTGTGTCCTCGTTACTTGGCGGATGATGAACAAACGTCAAGCATATAACTTTACTTCGTTGATAAGGCATATTTTCGGTTAGTTTCCCCATAAACCCGTTCCACCCTGAAGTCTTCCAAACCTTAGCTCTACCATACATCCACATGAAATCCGCATTATCAATATTGGCAATACTGAAATCCGGAATATCAAAGACTGCGGCAATTATATTTTTGTACCCGATCTCGTTGCCCCCATCATAAGTTCTCAAGCTTAATTTATACTCACCAATGACTTGCTTTGCCTCGTAACAATCTTCGGGTGTGACAGCTAGAATTCCTCCCATTCCATGAAAGGTATTTTTTCCATCAATCGTATTTGTGTTAAAGTCGCAATTGTCAAAAATGAATTGAGCAAAGGGACCTTTCTTGATTTTTGGGGGCTTAACGTACATTATACTATTTTGATAATTCATAACCTCAAAACAATCTTCTTAACTAAATACTGTTACTTATCTGGGACACTATCATCCACTTCGGCCAGGAGGCAGTCACTTGGAGGAAACATGGTCCTATTACGTGGAAATGCCAGCATGTGGCGTCGAATAATTGCTGCCGCTTGGTCCAGAATTTTCGTCTCTTCATCCTCGCTGTTAAGTCCATCATGGTTCCATTTTTCCCGCATAACTTCATATTCTTTATCCTTGAAGTACCTCATTGTTCCACACCATTCTCAGAACAAAAACCTATCCGGTCCTCGCCGAATTCGTCTTTCAAGCATACAATCAGGGTTACACGAATCATAGGAGGATCACCTGGGAAGAAAAAATTCGTAGCTATTAGATACAATACTTCTAATCAGCAGCTCCAAAGTGGTCCCGGAATACTCGGAAATGGATTTTCTTGACCGACTCTCGTGATATCCTTTTGGGTTTGGAAAACTGTGCCTACTTCACAAATAAACGGGAGGAAGTCAAGTCAATGTTAATGGAAGCGGGAATTGAATAAACAATATTTTTTGGAGCGGAAGTATATTTTTTGGAACGACGGAAGAAATGAAAGTAATGAAATTATAGCATTACGTTTAGGACTCGGGTTTTTCCCCACGTGTCAATGAGATGACTTTATATACATTGATGGAAAGGTGAGAATTCCACCTTTACACTAGTCAAGGTATCAAAACGTCAGAAATAAAGAGTCGGGAGAAAAAAGCCACGAAAACAAAAAGTGAGCTTTTTCCTTGTGCACGCGTTTTCCAAATTTATTGGAAAATGACCGATTTTGTGACAGTCGAAATGCACAGTCGAAAAGTAGACGTTCTCAGCTTTCAAATGATATGTCATAGAGACCAATCCGATCATGTATGAATTTTTAATTGGTGGTTGTTTACAAAATTTCCCCGCGCTCCAAACGCAGCAAAAAATTGGGATTATACAAACAAAGTTTTAATCAAAATGGAAGAAAATTAGAATATATAAATTTTACCGATGACAAAGGACCTTCTGAGGACCCATAATCAAGAAAATTTGGAGCAAATTAGTGCAATACAAAAAAATAGGAACAAATTCCTGGCGAGGTCAAAATTGCACGGGAGCAGAAAGTTTGACTCGTTTTTTATATGGCCAAAGAGTCAAAACGTAACTCAAGTCACAGGGTATGATAGCGGTAGACTTCTTCTTTCACTTGAACTTTGAATCATGAGAAAATATGCATTTTTAACAAAGTTATTGAATAATTTGTCCGCCCGCGCATGTGTAAATGCAGGGACTGTGCTCTCCGGCATACAACATAGAAACTCAATATTCTAAGTGCGCTTGGGCCCGTTTATCTCGGAAACGGTCAATTTTTTGGAAAGTCATAAGGACCTTTTTTGTAGAAAATTAACTGATCTTCAATGTTTATCTGAACAAAAAACCTCTAACTGCCATATTTTGGGAGATATTTGCGGCAAATCGATTTTCCAGGTCTTTTGGGGCCATTTTCTCCCCCCACAACAGAATGTTTTCTTGAAAACTCGGTCTCATTTTTAATGAGGTACCAAATGCCACTTATCACCAGAAAATGAAAATCGCAATTAATAACTTACAGGTTGACTGACCCCTTGATTTACTTGACTATAAGCTCAAATTTGATTATATCCTTGAAAATGACGTGAGCCTGGTCACAAAGCGCTTTATATATTATTATAGTATGTTGTGGCAATTAATTAATGAATGAATTAATGAATTAATTTAGAGTAGAAATAAATTAGAAAATTAATCTTTTCTAACTTTATAAATTTGAATGAAACGTTGCTGGATCTTCGATTTTGAGGCAGTTTTTCACGTTTTCTCATTTCATCTTCCGTTATTTGGTAAAAGATAACTTATTAACAGCAATGCATATGCTCGTCGTCTAGATAACTCAACCATCTTTGAATATAAAGACAGCCACTTACACCTTTTAAGGCTTTTCGGCGTACATAGCAAAACATTTAAATCATAAGGTTTTGTATTTATGAGGAAAAATAGAAGAACTTTTCCATAGAACAAACTGTGTATCATTAGCTTAAAATTCATTATTACCCTTTGGCAACGATTGTTTAATACTATTCCGTTTTCCTGAAATTAGACCCAGCTCTCTTAACTTTTTGCAAACGTTATTGTTGTAAATTTGTTCTCTTCCAACTCATATCCAATCGTATATACAGATACAAGCTTTACGACAAGATTTCTAAACTTCTTCGACAAAATATTGAAAAGTTAATGAAAAATTATATATTTGGCAATTTATCGATGATAATTCCAACACGTTCGTTTTGTTACACTACTTTTAAAGAAAATAATATGTATAGTAAATTTTTCAAGGTTAAACCTACAGCCACAATGCGATCGCATATATATAACGTGAATGAAGAAAAATCTATAGAGAATGGAGAGGTGGAAAAATTAACTAAAAAATTATTTAACACTTACAGGTCACACTGAATATGACTTTTTGGTGGGTTGGTGACATGGATAAACTTTACATTTTTAAATCATTTTACATAAGCACTACTTGATTCTCACTTCATAAACACAAACCCTTATGGACTGAAAATGTTTTTTGGCCCCAAATATTTGATTTTGATGTGCAATCAATGTTCTAATGTTTTTAATTTTTTACCACTTTGCGTTTTTTTACTACTTTAAAATAAAACGAAATATTTATTACACTTCACATAATTTAGTTTTGTTTAAACACTGCAATCATCTTTATAAATAAGTACTAATTAGGGAATCCAAGTCGGTTCTACCCGACTTCATGTAGTTGGGCAATTATTCACCCCCAGAGACACCCGAAACCATCGGGCATCGCCGCAAACAACCGAAAATGACAACCCTTCTATTCATCTCAACGAAAATGGAAAAAACATAAACGTACATATCCCATACGTTGGAGGGAATCCAATTACCCGACTAGGGAATCCAATTATCCGAATTTCGGGTACCCGACTTTCGGTTCCGTGTTTTTACCATTACCCCACCGGTTTCTACAAACATACGTTTCTATTTTTTCCATTTTCGTTGAGATGCATAGGAGGGTTGTCGGTTTCGGTTGTTTGCAGCATTTCCCGAAGTCTCTGGGGGGTAAGTAAAATTGGCCCAACTACACGAAGTCGGATAGAACCGACTTGGATTCCCTAGTACTAATTTATTATTTATTTTGTAATAAATGTAACGAAGTTACATCCAAGTTGTCGAAAATACAAGCGTTTATAAACTTGGCTTTATTTAGGAATCGTGCAACCATATTATGTACATATTTTTGTTTTATCATAGTATAATAGATTTTAATCATATTATGGTAGTTTTTAACAATTTTATGTTAACATGAGTGAAAAATACTGTTAGGGAAGAGAGATTCTCTTCTAACAATACATTTACATTTATTTTAACATAAAATATTCAGAAATTATAAGGTTTTTTATTAGTATATGGCACAGATATAAAATTAAAATAATTAATTGCTGAGCTTTCGATGTCAATTCGACATCATTATCAAAGCTAATGAAATTTTATTAAACAAAATTTTTCCGTTACAAAATATACAGAGCCTATACAGTACATTTTATATAAATACAAATTGAATAGATTAAGGTATATTTAAAATTATATAAAATAAGATTTGAATTTATAAAATAAAAATGCAAATATTTAAAATAAATTTAGAATTTTTAAATTTAAACAACAATAAGGTAGACAAAAAAACCAAATTAAACAAAATAATCATAAACATTTCCGATATAGGCATAATCATTATTAATATTTATTGAATTTGTACTAGATTTAATATACAACATTTCCAAAATTGACCTCTTTCTAAAATTCCGTTCTTTATTAAGTATCTTAACATTATCTAAATTAATTGTATGATTTGTATTTTTCAGATGTGTTGTAAGAGCACTTGTGCTTTGTTCGTTATCGTTCTTTACGCCATTTTTATGTTGATACACACGTTTTTCTAAAAATTGTTTGGTTTGACCAATATAAACAACATTATAATCACATTTAATTTGATAAACTAAATTGGCCTGTTTTTTTAACGATTTTTTAAATGATGAGTTACCAACAATTTTTAAACAGAAGTTTTATTTTTTCATACATATTTTTAATTTATGGAATAGATAAATAATTTTGAACATCATTATTAAGCCGAATATTAGAATTACTAACAAAATGTTTTCGTTTCCAAAAACTTTTATTAATTAATTTTGCCGGATAATGGTTAAGTAAAAGTGTTTCTTTAAAAATTTTAAAATTTTTATTATGGAATTTTTTGTCTGAAAGTTTTAAGATTTTTTGGGCCAAAATATTTACTGTATTAATTTTATATGAAGTAGGAAGCCAAGAATGAAAATTTAGATATCTGCCAGACCAACTATCTTTATGATACCAATCGAAAGAAATTTTGTCATCAGGTTCGTGAATCAAAAGTAAATCTAAAAATGCAATTTTGTTATTAACTTCCTTTTCTAAAGTAAATTTTATACGACTATATATTTTATTAAAACTATCTAAAAATATATCAATTTTGTTTTCTGGTATAGCAGTAATGATATCATCCACATAACGATAATAAAGCAAAGGTTGAAAATCTAAAGAATCTAGTGCTAAACTCTCTAAATTTTTCATTAACAAATTAGCTAATATCGGACTTATGGGAGAACCCATTGGAGAACCAAAAATTTGTTTGTAATTTATATTATTAAAAGAAAATTCTGAATTATTTAAAACAATGTCTAAACCTTCAAGAAATTGGACTTTCGTTAATTTGGATTTTGCGTTCTTTTTAATGTTTCTCCAATTTTTACTGATAATATCCAAAACTAAAAGACTATCTACATTTGTGAATAATGAAATTACGTCTAAAGAAATTAAAATAAAATTTGGAGGTATAATAACGTTTTGAATTTTATGTTTGAAATCTTCGGAATTTAGAACAAAAGAAGAAGTTTTACCTACACTAAATTTAATAATATTACCTAAAAATGCCGATAAACTGTACGTGGGACCATCTATAGAGCTCACGGTAGGTCTATATGGTATGTCAGGTTTATGGATCTTGGGCAAACCATATAATTTGGGTACAATTCAAAACATCAATATTACCTGCATTGTGCCAATTTTTTACTAAAGAATTTATTGTAGTTTGGATTCATTCCATTCATTTTTTCAACATAATCACTGCGTGTTGTTATTACTGTCACATTGCCTTTATCTGCCCCTGGCACTAAAATGTTTGGATTATTATGTAAAAACGTTTTTGTTTGTTTTACGTATGACAAAATACGTTTTTCAATAGGTGAGAGACTCTGTGACGAAGAGCTATTTTTAAAATTAGTTAATATATTTATAAAACGATTACGATTAAGGCCAATTTAGTTTATCAAATTAAATGTGATTTTAATGTTGTTTATATTGGTCAAACCAAACAATTTTTAGAAAAACGTGTGTATCAACAATTTTAAATATACCTTCTATTCAATTTGTATTTATATAAAATTTACTGTATAGGCCACACATGGCCAAGCTCCACGTGCTTCATGACACGTGGAGCCGAATTCTTATAATTTCTCGTTACTAGGCCAACTTAATCAAAGTCGCAATTTTCAATTAACAGCATAAAATAATTTTAATGAATAATTAAATGTTATTTAATTTTTTAATTCTTTTCGAGAGCCGTATTCCCTCTTTCAAAAAGACACGTGCGGCTCGCGAGCCGTAATTTGGCCATGTGTGGTATAGGCTCTGTATATTTTGTAACGGAAAAATTATGTTTAATAAAATTTCATTAGCTTTGATAATGATGTCGAATTGACATCGAAAGCTCAGCAATTAATTATTTTAATTTTATATCTGTGCCATATACTAATAAAAAACCTTATAATTACTATTATATTGGCTCATAAAATATATTTTCAAATATATTCAGAAATAATTATAATATGAAGGATTTGATCATTTTATGGTAAAAAATATTATATATTTTAGTTGTAAAGGACCAAATTATGGTTAAACCTCGCTCAATTTTTATAATACATATATGTAAACAAATTGGTTTAGCTCCTCACCCACATTTAGATATAAATGTAATTTAAGACTATATAAGTACATAATATGTTATAAATTTTATTAGGACATGATTACCGAATTTAAAAAACTTGCATAAACCAAAAGATTCGATCTTCTATAATCTACATAAGTGCATAAATACATTTTAATTAATATACGTTTACGACACAATTTGTTAATGAAAATTTTATTTCGAGGTGTTAGGTCTGAAATTGAGAAATCAATAATCAAATGTGGTCAAAATGTCTATCAGTAAAATATATTTTTTCTGCTATACACACAAAACAAGCAATTTGCTACCACGGCTCGTTATTGAAACAATTTTAACAACCAAGTTTGAATTTAAATTTTTTTTATTAATTTTTATTTTTTTTCCGACTGTACAGTAAAATAACACAAAATATCTGCAACTATGTCCCAAAATATAAATAAATCAAATTTTAATTTTACTTCGGATGTATTCGAGATGTTAAGGACTAGACTAGTTGCCTAGATTTATAGTTTAGCAAATATAACAAAAAATTTAAAAATACTATCTTAGAAGGATAATCTGCTGGGAATTTTGTACATTTTTTTACTATGTTGATTGTGTTTAATTTATTTAAAGCGATTTGTTGAGGAAAATTTCTCAGAGTGCGTCACTCTGAATTTTATGAACTACAACACAAATATTCTATTTTGTACTTTAGATCAATTTTAATAGCCCAAGGAGATGACTGGATTTTCATAACATGCATATTTACTGCAAAACTTGGAGCCAATTACTTATGTTACAATACCTCAATTTAAGTTCAATAACTTAAAAATAAATCAAATAATTATATTATGGTACTAACATTTTTTCTAGCAAATGTTATTGTAAATCAGAGCGGCCAATTACATTATTGCTTTTGATTTACTAATAACATGTTATTTTTGCTAATTATTATAATGATTAAAATTAAAGTAAAATTTACGTATTTATGGTTGTATAAACATAATCGAAATGCTCATGCGCTAAAATACTATATTCATAATTAGGATTAATGATAATATCATTAAAACTTATGGTTTATTTTAGTAATATTATGGTTTTCTCAAAATACCATATATGTTCTAATCAATTATATTGTAATATTTTTAATTATATTTTTTTTTGTACAATTGATAAATATAAAATGTTTGGTAACAAAGTTTCAAACATATTTATAATTTATTTAATTATATTTGTGATATTTCCAATCACATGAAACCATATTTTTTCTCTTTGTGTATGGACTGAAACAGGCGTCACGCTGTTGGAACAAAAGATTCACTGCTTTTATCAAAAATTTTGGATTCAGAGCAAGTGAATCGGATCCGTGTGTTTTCGTTATCGGCAGGAAAAATGGTATGTTAATACTTGCAATTTATGTCGACAGGACGACATTACGCCGATCATTGAACATTTGGAAAAGGATTTCGAGATCAAGGTTTTCGAGTTGAATTGTTTTCTGGGACTTGAAATTGGTCGGAGATCGAACGGATCGATTCACATAAATCAACAAGGTTACGAAAAATCATCGATCGTTTCAACATGACGGATTGCAATGCAGTGTCTACTCCATTGGACAATTTACAAAATCTGGGGGATTTTCAGGCCGACGTGGAAGTGGGTTTTCCGTATCGAGAAGCAGTCGAAAGTCTGATGTATTTGACCGTCGCCACTCGGCTAGATATCAGCTTCGCAGTTGGAAGTGTCAGCCGATACTTGGAAAAGCCAGCTGCAGCACATGTGAATGCAGTCAAATGCATTCTGAAGTACATTCGAGGCTCGATGGACACGGGAATTCGCTTCGAAGGCAAAAACGATCTGAACTTCTCTTCTGCGGATACAGCTATGCGGACTACGCGACACAAAAATTTTTCTGTAAATTAAACTAAAATAGAAGTGAAATTTCCAGAAAAGTTTATCTAAGGTAACAATATGTTTTTTGACAACATTTAATATGGTTATCGTTTTTCTAAAAGGAGAAGGAATAGATAGTCCACCGGTATTTATTAGTTTAGTCTTGTAAAAATCAGTAATCTGGTCTTAGATTAACGCGCAAACCTTTCCCAAGGCACCATATCTTTACAGTTTGGGGAGCACGGAGCATTAAGTCCACAGGATATTTAAATATTTATCTTAAACTGAAACGACCAGGCTTTCAGTGTAGCCGAAATAACTAAGAAATTCAGTTTGCTGTGACTTGTCAAGCAATTTTAAATAAATCCGCGGCTAGTGTATTCTTTATTAATAAAAAGTTAACAGAACCCCTCCAAAAAAATATTTCATTACAATATGGAAAATTCATTGCTAATTATAGGCTTAAAAAATATTTTTAAAAAATTTAGGCTTCATGGCAACGATGGATTTTGGTAGCTTTAGAAAAAGTTTCTAGAACCCAATGCCAGAAAATAACAACAAATGGATATTTAACGAATAACTTTAGGCTAAATAAATCGCTTGTTAAAAATGTTTATCCTCTATTCTTTAGATAAAACACTGGTTTTCTTATATTTTAAAGCTGGCAGAACCCAAATCGACAAACGGGCTGAAAATCTAATTAGGTAAGAATGTGAATAATTAAAGGCTTTCTGCAGGCTAACTAAAATCTTTATTAAAAAGGTTTGGGCTCTACTTGTTTTTTAATAAAATATTGGTTTTCTGCAAATTTTTAAGTAGCAGAAATCGCAAAATGGTTAAAAATCTAATTAAATTCCCTATTTAAAAAATTTGGCTCTACTCGATCTTTATATATCATTGAAGCAGAACCCAAACTGAAAATCGAATCAAATCCAAATTTAGACACAAAAAAAATAATCGTATGACAAATAAGTTCAAAGTTGACTACAAAGCTAGATAAAGAGACTGAGCCTTCTCGGTTCATCAACTTATATTTGATTCGACGATTGGGAACCTCTTGTCAAAACGGTACTATTATAAAGTTTCGCTATGTAGCCTCAAAGACCGCAGTTACCGTTATAGTGTTCAGCAATCAGTTTTTAGAGAAATATTTTCAAAAATATTATAAGGATTGTAAATTGATTTCTTGGCCGAAATAAACATTTTTACAAATAGTACATACAAGTACAAGTTAACCTATATTTTATTAATTTAACACTAATAAAATTTACCAAGCGGTTTAGTGCAAAATCCTAATAGTCCAGTAAATGAAGCAGGGAAAAACGGCCAACTTGTAATTAGTTGCAATTTTCATTTTCTGGTGATAAGTGGCTTTGGTATCTCAATAAAAATGAGACCGAGTTTTCAAGAAAACATTCTGTTGTAGGGAGAGAAAATGGCCCCAAAAGACCCGGAAAATCGGTTTTCGGCGAATATCTCCCAAAATATGGCAGTTAAAGATTTTTTGTTCAGATAAGAATTGAAGATGAGTTAATTTTCTACAAAAATGGTCCTAATCATTTTTTTCGGAACATTAATATTTTTTGCAAAAAGTCGGGTTGAAAAATCATTGAATTGAAGATGGGGGAGTGTTGCAAATACATTATTTTCAATGTTTTGGACTGTGGAAACCAAATGTAGATAGCGCCACTACAATCCATCCACTGGCAAAATCATCGGGGCCATAAATGGGAAACGCCGTAAACCATGTAATTTTCAAGAAATTTTATGTCTTGTTTTTCTCGGAGATAAGGGCTCAAGTTTTACCTATTAGGAAAGCACACCGTATGATTAATTTCAGCAGGATGGGCTCCAGGTATGAAGACCCAATTCTTGGGATTTTCTGCAGCATATGTCAGGGTGGTAAAAATTGTGTCCTCGTTACTTGGCGGATGATTAACAAACGTCAAGCATATAACTTTACTTCGTTGATAAGGCATATTTTCGGTTAGTTTCACCATAAACCCGTTCCACCCTGAAGTCTTCCAAACCTTAGCTCTACCATGATCCATATTGGCAATACTGAAATCTGGAATATCAAGGACTGCGGCAATTATATTTTTGTACCCGATCTCATTGCTCCCATCATAAGTTCTCAAGCTTATTTTATACTCATCCATGACTTGCTCATCGACATTGTCAATATCGTGTATTAAGGGCTGCCTGGCCTCATAACAATCTTCGAGTGTGACAGCTAGAATTCCTCCCATTCCATGAACGATATTTTTTCCGTCAATCGTATTTGTGTTAAAGCCGCAATTGTCAAAAATGAATTGAGCAAAGGGCCCTTTCTTGATTTTTGGGGGCTTAACGTACATTATACTATTTTGATACTTCATAACCTCCGAATAAGACACGCAGTTTCCTAATTGAGAAAGGATATCGATAAGATTTCGAGAACAAAATTTTCGGAAAAGCATTACACCCAAACTGAGCTGCAAGTGCGACAAAAAAAAACCTCGGTCGAGCTGTCATCATTATTGCATGACTGATGCTAGTGCATTTTCGATTTAGAGAAGCGAGATCTTTGTTTTTATCGGTCAAAACAATCTTCTTAACTAAATACTGTAACTCATTTGGTACACTATCATCCACTTCTGCCAGGAGGCAGTCACTTGGAGGAAATATGGCCCTATTACGTGGAAATGCTGGCATGTGGCGTCGAATAATTGCTGCCGCTTGGTCCAGAATTTTCGTCTCTTCATCCTCGCTGTTAAGTCCATCATGGTTCCATTTTTCCCGCATAACTTCATATTCTTTATCCTTGAAGTACCTCATTGTTCCACACCATTCTCAGAACAAAAACCTATCCGGTCCTCGCCGAATTCGTCTTTCAAGCATACAATCAGGGTTACACGAATCATAGGAGGATCACCTGGGAAGAAAAAATTCGTAGCTATTAGATACAATACTTCTAATCAGCAGCTCCAAAGTGGTCCCGGAATACTCGGAAATGGATTTTCTTGACCGACTCTCGTGATATCCTTTTGGGTTTGGAAAACTGTGCCTACTTCACAAATAAACGGGAGGAAGTCAAGTCAATGTTAATGGAAGCGGGAATTGAATAAACAATATTTTTTGGAGCGGAAGTATATTTTTTGGAACGACGGAAGAAATGAAAGTAATGAAATTATAGCATTACGTTTAGGACTCGGGTTTTTCCCCACGTGTCAATGAAATGACTTTATATACATTGATGGAAAGGTGAGAATTCCACCTTTACACTAGTCAAGGTGTCAAAACGTCAGAAACAAAGAGTCGGGAGAAAAAAGCCACGAAAAGAAAAAGTGCGCTTTTTCCTTGAGAACGTGTTTTCCAAATTTATTAGAAAATGGGCGATTCTGTGAAAAAAATAAATAGTTGCACAGTCGAGAAGTAGACGTTCTCAGCTTTCAAATGATATGTCATAGAGACCAATCCGATCATGTATGAATTTTTAATTGGTGGTTGTTTACAAAATTTCCCCGCACTTCAAAAGCAGCAAAAAATTGGGATTCAACAAAGTTTTAATCAAATTGGAAGAAAATTAGATTATACAAATTTTACCACATTTTTACATGACAAAGGACCTTCTGAGGACCCATAATCAAGAAAATTTGGAGCAAATTAGTGCAATACAAAAAAATAGGAACAAATTCCTTGCGAGGTCAAAATTGTACGGGAGCAGAAAGTTTGACCCGTTTTTTCAATATGGCCAAAGAGTCAAAACGTAACTCAAGCCACAGGGTATGATAGCGGTAGACTTCCTCTTTCACATGAACTTTGAATCATGAGAAAATAAGCATTTTTAACAAAGTTATTGAATAATTTGTCCGCCCGCGCATGTGTAAATGCAGGGACTGTGCTCTCCGGCATACAACATAGAAACTCAATATTCTAAGTGCGCTTGGGCCCGTTTATCTTGGAAACGGTCAATTTTTTGGAAAGACAAGGACTTTTTTTGTAGAAAATTAACTGATCTTCAATGTTTATCTGAACAAAAAACCTCTAATTGCCATATTTTGGGAGATATTTGCGGCAAATCGATTTTCTAGGTCTTTTGGGGCCATTTTCTCCCCCCCCCCCCCCCACAACAGAATGTTTTCTTGAAAACTCGGTCTCATTTTTAATGAGGTACCAAATGCCACTTATCACCAGAAAATGAAAATCGCAATTAATAACTTACAGGTTGACTGACCCCTTGATTTACTGGACTATAAGCTCAAATTTGATTATATCCTTGAAAATGACGTGAGCCTGGTTACAAAGCGCTTTATATATTATTATAGTGTTTTGTGGCCTGGTGGTTGAAAAATCATTATTTTCATTCGGAACGGACTGGCTTTACTAGAATGCCTTGAATTAAATCCCTTGATCTTACTCCCATCAATCAATGATTCTTGAATTAAGAAGACGTATTTTGCAAGTACATACTGTAATCATCACAGAAGGTTCAAAAATCATAAAATTAAAAAACGTTCTAAATACATTTAAATATTTTTTCTGGTTTTATTTTATTTCACATTATAATAATTAATACTAAAAATCTTATAATAAAAATATTTTAATGTTTTTGTTTAATATAATTTGTTAATTTAATTATTTGTGTATTTATTTAACAAATCGAAATAATCAATCAATTTTTTATTCATGTAAAATAGCCCAATAAAATAAAAACGAAAACAAAAACAAAATAAAATAATTAAATTATTAAAATTAAACAAAAACAAAAAAAAAATGACAATGATAAAATACGAGAATATTTATTTTTTAAATTATTTATTTTAGTTTAAGTTACAAATAATTAAATTTAAAATTCATTTATGTTTTATTATTATTTATGTATATATAATTTTTCATTTTTTTTGTTTATTAAGGATGAACCGTAATGATAAACATTAATTTAGAATTGAATTCATATTCTAATCGAATCTTTGGTTTGTCGCCGTCCCGTAACCTCTTCACGATACGATACATTATCATTATTAACCAGTTCGCGTAAGTGTATCGGTAATTCACTCAATTGGGGCAATCGTACTTCATTCGATTCGGGTAGTGGCGCATTATTACATTGCTGCTGTGATTCATCATGCTGCTGCGTATTATGCGCATCATTACCGAGCACTTGATAAAATAATATGTACGGGGTATTTGGTGGCGTTAAATTCTGTAAATCATCAAGTGTGGTTTTTGATACAAAACTATCATTAAATTTGTACCAAGTTTGCGGTGTATCCGCCGCATACGTATAATAATGGCCCGAATCCATACTAATGCCGGAATGGACAACAGCTGCATACAAACCATATTTCACCGTTTGATTATCCAATTTTAAATAGATTATATCGTTCAGCTCGGTTTTATGCATTAATTTCGATCGCGTGTGATATTTTTGATCGTATTTAAAATATTTAAGCGTTAGAATTAGATTTTTTGGTGCATTTATTATATTTATATACCGTTCACCATCACTCAATGACTTACATTTATCACAGGAATACTTATTATCGTCAATTAGCTTTTCCGATCGGCAATAGCAATCCAATAGATACTGAACATTATAATTTGTATTTGAATTTTGATATTCTGGAAAAGATAATTGGAGATCACGGAATAAATCAAGTGTTTGACTCTCAGAGTTACATGTTAAACATTTGTGGGTGATCGATATTCGCCCGCCAAACGATTTTTGCACAAATGTATTATCCAATATAGGATTTTTAAATGTTGGTTGGTTCGATGCTTTTCCATTATTTAGATTATTGCAAATACTATTGCTATCTATCTCCATTAATTCTTTGTTCCATTTATTACCACCATCACTGTTAGGTTTGGTAAAACCGTCACCGCTGGCAACGACAACATCATTTTGAACTGCTTCATCTTCTATCATATCATCAGTATCATCAGCGGCAATTTCTTGTCGATCAGAATTTGTCCGTTTCAAATTTATTGATTTGATCACAATTTTATTTTGATTCTCAATATAAGTTTTCTCTTGCTCGTGTAATGTTTCCAGCAGATACCCCAGAAATTCAGAACTATCTTGTTGATGTCCAGGTAGGAATCCGGGAGGTCGAGCTGCATGGAGAAAATCACGTGGCGTCAGTTCAGGCCGTAATGAATGTAGCATTAAAGCTAAAAGCTTTTGAACTTTGGCTAAAAGTGGTGTTTGAATGGTGGACAACAAAATTTCTCGACTAAATCTATAGTAAGATAATATAAAACCGGCCACATTTTTTTAAGTCCCCAGAATACAAAAAGAAAAACTCAAATGTTACTCACTGTTTCGTCATCACAAGCGACTGCAACACACTATTCATATAGCAAGTATTTCCCAAATTAACTAAACCAACTCGAGCATTGGTATTTGCTATTATTGGATGAAGTTTGTGATTCCAGCCAGTCGACAATGGTATGTGTTTGGGAAGTGTGAAACACTTTAGATGCTGAAATATAATTAAATATTAAAATTAGAACCTATCCATCCACATTTATCATCAGTCATCACATACAATTGTATCATAAAGATTGACGTGATCTGGAAATGCTATAATCAGAATAGCAATCACATCAATAACCTTCTGAATCAATTCTTGAGTTATGGGTGAGCTACTTCTATTTAATTGATTCCTATCTTTGCTATATTCATTATCCAACATCGTTAACACTTTCGGTATTATTGGGACAATCTAGAAATTAGGATAACAACGTTTTATGATTTAAATGATAAACATACATTATTTATATTCGATATACTTACTATATTAAATGAACTCTCTGATGTTTGCAATATTAGTATAACAACTGGGGCTATTTTCTCACGAAATATGGGAATGATTAAAGCATTAAATAACAGACCTATACTAGCGTTCGAAATCCGCATTAGTAAATCATATCGTTGTTGACTTCGCAAACAGGTGTAAAATTCCTTTATCCAAATATTTAATTTGGGTGCAAATGTAATCGTTCTTAACCATGTACACAATAATGTTACCGCTTTCAAAATCATGATATCCGTCGATTTGTCTGTAGACAGTATCCAATTAACCGCATTTGTGACATGATGCTCATCAATTTCAACAAATATTTCCAATACAATTGCTATTGCAGGCGATACACTTTCCTTATTACTGATCAGTAAATATAATATTTTCAACCATCCCGAAACAATTTCACTACAATTGTTATCCTTTTCAAACACGCACTGTAGATAGTCTCGCAGAAAATTTTTCACAATATTCATATGTTCCTCGAAATGTTTAAGACCTATGGGCGGGATCTGTACATTTCCTAAATGCGAAACAATCTTTTTACAAAGATCATCGATTTTCCGGAGATCCGAGAATTCGGCATGTTCCGATCGAACTTGATTTATCGTTTCAATTACATCGGTGATTTGATAACTAATTTTATTCGATTCGGGGCTACTTTCCTGTTCTGATTCAGTTACATGCTGTTTAACGGCCATGATACTAACATACTACGTGAATAACTGAAAAGATAAGAAATATCTAATTTAGGCAAAACCTATTTTAGGCAAAACCTATGCAACAGTGCTTGTAATAAATCACTATACAATAATAATTCATTCATTACATCAAATAATGATCCCAGTACTTAAATTCACGTATTATAACTCTGTTCACCTATCTCACAAGCAAATCATCCCACGCCCAAATGTTTTTATAAAAAAATACGATTAAATGAAATCACCTTGACTCGTGGTGATTTATTGCATATCAAATTAGGAACGACAACGAAACGCAATGAGCATCGTAAGATGTGCAAGGTTTCCAGATGTTTTAAACAAATAAAATAGTACAGCTCTTCAATTGCCCCAAAGTCAAGCAAAATATGTCACTTTATTTGAAATTTCTACACAATCGCGATACAAGCTAAATTGCTCACTCAGTTCTTTATTATGTATTTCAAAAACACAAAAAAATTTACAGTGAATAATAATTACCTTTCCTTCAAAAACTGATATAATTTTTTTCTGTATTTTTAAAATTTTAAAAGGAAAAAATTTTTTACAGACAAGTAAGGTTATGTCCGTAAATATTTTTTCTTTTTCGATTGTTTCCTTTTATACAAGAGAAAAAATCACCGTACTACTGCGTTATCGTTTTTTGGGTTTTGGCACACTGTAATGGTTCAATAAATTTTATTTGAATGCAATTAATGCAATTTTATCTCATTTAGAACACAAATATCAATTTCTATTTATCTTTTTATAGTTTTAAATAACACAAAACTATAAAAGTATTCTAAAGTGAAATTTCACAGAAGATGACAAGAAAATTAATAAAAAAAGAAAACAACAGATTTGGAAACGAACCACTGAACTGTATTTGGATTTTGACATTTTACACTGATATTAATTTTTTACTCAGATTTTTTCGGTGTAAAATTTAAATTTGCTCAAAATACAGCTTAAAATGTGTTAGCATATATTTTGGGATCCCATACCTAATGGCATGCTAGCTAGTGGTAGGAAATGGCATAAATAGGTTGTGGTATATTTCGGCATACGATGTATATATATATATATATATATATATCTGGAGCTGATGATAATTTCTTTCTCTTATGCTCACGGGTGCTAAATACTTATCCTCAGTTTAAAAGGTAGCCCATAATGACCCCTTTGGTTCACTCATGCAAAAATTACTAAACATACTCACGCTTAGTTCTTTGATGAAACAATGATTGAATCAGGAATAAATATAGATTTTACATATATGGTTATTTTTTTCAATAATAATTAATAACTTTCATTAATTAACAGCCCTTGAAATTGTAAAATGAAACTAACTAAAAAACCATTTTTTAATTTTTTTTTTTAAAACATATTTTTATGAAATCTTGTGCAAATACGCTACTATACAGTAAAACGCTCGATTTAACGGAATAATTGGGGGTGTCCGTTAAATCCGAATGGAAATTTTTTAAATTTAATCGACTATAGATTTTACACTTCTTCTGGAATATGGCCACCTAGGACAGAACTCGTTTATCTCTTAACTGATTATGAAGGGATTTTGTTTGTTGGATGTTAAAGAGATTCATAAACCGTTTTTAGAAGAAGTTCTGGAATGTGGTCACCTGGGACGGAACTTGATCAATTCTTAACCGATTATGATGGGGTTTTGTATGTTGGATTGAAATGGGATTCTTAAATGATTTTTGGAAGATGTTCTGGAATATGGCCATCAGGGGCGGAACTCGCTCAATTCTTAACTGATTATGATGGAATTGGGTATGTTGAATGGAAATGAGATAATTAAATGATTTTTGGAAGGAGTTCTGGAATATGGCCATCTGGGACGGAACTCGTTCAATTCTTAACCGAATATGATGGAATTGGGTATGCTGGATGGAAATGGGACTATTAAATGATTTTTGGAAGAAGTTCTAGAAGTTCTAGGAACATCTCTACGGCAAATCTCGGAATAGGCGACCACAATTTTGATAGCGTCGAAAACTTTAAATACCTCGGGTCATTTATAACATCGTTGAATGATATGCAGGCAGAAATAAAAGCCCGAATCGCTGCCGGACAACGAGTTTTCTACGCCAAATCAAGATTGTTGCGATCAAAACATCTATCGCAGCCGTGCAAGCTCGCACTTTTTAAAGCACTTATAAGACCTGTGCTGGCTTTCGGAAGCAAGAGCTGGACCATGACCTCTATCGATTGTAGATTATTATCTACCTTCGAAAGGAAGGTTATTCGTTCAATCTTTGGTCCAATTAAAGATGCGAACAACGAATATCGGATTCGTATGAATCACGAAATAAAGCAACTCCTCGGAGGCAGCGATATCATCGGATTCATCAAATCCAATCGAGTGAGATGGAGAACTCGATCAATTCTTAACCGATTCATCATAATCGGTTAAGAATTGATCGAGTTCCGTCCCAGATGGCCATATTCTAGACCTTCTTCCAAAAATCATTCAATAATCGGTTATATGATGGGATTGGGTATGCTGGATGGAAATGGGATTTTTAAATGATTTTTGGAACAAGTTCTGGAATATGGCCATCTGGGGCGGAACTAGTTTAATTCTTAACTGATTATGATGGAATTGGGTATGTTGGTTGTAAATGGGATTATTAAATGATTTTTGGAAGAAGTTCTGAAATATATGGCCGTCTGGGCCAGAGTTTGTACAATTCTTAACCGATTATGATGGGATTGGGTATGTTGGATTGAAATAGGACTATTAAATAATTTGCAGGGGAGGTTGTGGAATATGGCCACGTGTGACGGAACTCGACCAATTCTTAACTGATTATGATGGGATTGGGTTTGTTGGATGGAAATAGGATTCTTGTATGATTTTTGGAAGAAGTTGTGGAATATGGCCACCTGGAACGGAACTCGATCAATTCTTAATCGACTATGATGGGAATGGGTATGTTGGATGGAACAGAAATTTATGAATAGTTTTTGGAAGAAGTTTTGGAATATGGTACTGGAACGAAACTCTTTAATTTCTTACCCGATTATTGGAATTGGGTATGTTGGATGGAAATAGGATTCTTAAACGATTTTTGCAAAAATTTCTGGAGTATGACTTCCTAGAACAGAAATTGGGCATTGTGGATGAAATGAGATTACCAAATAATTTTTGGAAAATGTTCTGGAATATGGCCATATGGATTATGCGCTCTTGTATTGCAAGTACCCCAAAAATGTAAATTGTCGCTTGGTTCTAAAGGTTCTGAAAATCTCATGATCTTAGAAGACATCATATTCCATGTTCCCGAGAACAGTTTTCTAGGTCGTTGTTGATAAAAATAATATAATTTTATCCGAGCCCTTTGTGTAGGATTCATAACGTGTTTTTTTGTGAGAGTAGATAGTTGACCTGCCGCTCAGCCCACTAATCCTATGAGTGGGGTACGTACTGGTGATATATGTTAAGGCTCCTGCTTTACCAGAAACATGTTAGCATCACGAGCCGCTTGCTTTAAGAAAAACGTATGCTTATTATCGAGTTCCACCCTAGTTTAAATTACCGAGTTTCGTGGCGATATTCCAGAATTTCTTAAACAAATCATTTAAGAGTTCCTTTTCCATTCGACATACCCAATTCCATCACAATCGGGTAAAAAATAACCGAGTCCAGTCTTAGGTGACCATATTCCAGAACTTCTTCGAAAAATCATTTAATGATCCCATTTTCATTCAACATACCCAATCACATCACAATCAGTTTAGAATTGAACAAATTCCATCACAGGTGGCCATATTCTAGAACTTCTTCCAAAAATTATTTAAGAATCCCATTTCCATGCAACATACCCAATCCAATCATAATCAGTTAAGAATTGATCGAGTTGCGTGCCAGATGGCCATATTCCAGAACTTCCAAAACTCGTTTAAGAATCCCATTTCAATCCAACATATCCAATCATATCAAAATCGGTTAAGAATTGATCGAGTTCCATCCCAGATGGCCATATTCCAGAACTTCCTCCAAAAATCATTAAATAATCCCATTTCCATTCAACATACTTAAACCCATCATAATCGATAACCAAAAAATGGAAAATAAAAAATTGTCCGTTAAATCGAGCGTCCGTTAAGTCGAGCGTCCGTTAAATCGAGCGTTTACTGTATTTTGTTCAAGCATAACAAAAATGTAATGTAAGTTCAAAATGAAATATTAATGTTTGTCGAAGAAGTTATTTGGATTGGAAAGAAGTAGGCATTGTAAAAAGAAAAGGCCGAAGGCTGAAGGAGAAGGTGGTCTAAATTATAAAAAATATAAATTTAATAAAACGTTAAGCAGTTTTATTAAAGAGTTTTATTTAAAGAATAAAGCTGTGTTTCTTATTGCCGACCTAATCGATCTGATCGATCTGAGTACTAAAAAGTTGTTTCTTATTTCAGCTCAGATCGATCTGATCAATTTTGTTGCTGTTTCTTATTTTTCTTCAGATTGATTAGATCGATTTTTTTGATTTGTAAAAATATTACGATTTCTTAAGCTGTGTTTCTTATTTAAATCCGTAGATTGAGCAGATTTTGAAATCTGAAATTAGATCGATCTGGTCGATCTGCAATAAGAAACAGGTTTCAGATTTCGTAGATCAAAAAAATTGTCAACTGCCATGGAACTCTTAAAAAAATACACGAATAAAACAAGTAAATTGTTATTACTTATTGTTTCGATACAAATTACGAACACGAAGGGAAGATTATGAACGATCGAATACAAACACGAATGGAATATTAACGTGTCAAAGTACGCGGAGAAAATTGTACCACGAATAAAGATTAAAGGGAATTCATTTCTTTTTATCCACTTTATTAGGCACTGAATTTGCAATAGTGATTAGAGATGGTTGTTGATTTAAATCAAGCGACTTATTACTAACAGAGAAGCTAGACTTAATATTCGTACGATCAATTGAGACATTTACCTGAAAATGATCATAAATTTGCTTCAAAAATTAATTTTATAGTATGTCAGTAACGTAACTAAAAAACTGACCAGGTACCCTGATTGAACTTCCATATAGAAAAGTTCAGATGAAGAAGCTTATAACTCTTCACTGAAAGCAGTTTAACGTCTGCTAGTAAGATACTTGATAGCGGCTTTCAGCGTACGATGCCATCTTGCAACCATGCAATTGCATTTTGGGTTGTAGGCTGTATTTCTTTTATGCTGAAAATCAGGGGGTAGATTCCTACAAAATGACAATTTCTCGTCACATTTGCTTATTGGTACAAATTGAAGTCATTGAAAATTTACGATTCGGATAAAATGATTTATGACATTTACAGCAGCTGTATTTTTAAGTTATATCAGATATATTATGAGGTTTTTGAAATTATAAATACTCACACATATTTTGTATGAAAACTTATGTCACGCTTATTTTTGGTGACATTTTCGAAAAGTCACTCCATACGAATCGCAATTTAGTAGTGACAAATATTGTCACAAAATTGCAGCAGAATTTTTAGAACAATGTCACAAAAAATTGTCACTTGTCATTTGTCACTTGATCTGAATCTAGGGTCATAAGCTTTAAAAGTTCGAGAAATAATTCGGATTGGAATTGGGCCCCCTGATCTGTAATAATGGAGACTGGGATATTAAAACGAGATATCCAAGCTGAATAAACGCAGGGAATGCTACGGTGGTAGCAGTAATACCCGGTACTGAACGGCTTCAGGCCAACGCGTCTAACGATCTATTAACGTGACACAGCGATAGCTGATTATCTGAAATTCTTAACGGATCAAGGATGTCGAGGGGAATTTCTGCAAAATGTTGCAAAGGTAATTGAAAGTTGGCGAGAGAACTTTTGATAGAAGATCAGATAGCATTAATAGTTAAAACGCTCGTGGTAACTTTGATGCCGGGGTGTGACAAATTATGGAAAGATTCGAAGACTTGTTATCGAACCTAAATCTGATAAGGTATTTGCAGCGACGTTGTCAATACCTGAGCTGTGCTGAATATCGGTAGAGAATTGACTAATGAATTCAAGATATCTAAATTGCCGCGGAGATGCTTTATCCGGATTCTAATAAAAAGCGTGAATTAAAGGTTTGTGATGAGTGAAAAAAGTGAACTCACGATCTTCATGAAGACACCTGACATGCTTAATGATAGAGTAATACCCTTGACAGGCTGGGGTTTAGCTAAACGCATTTAGCTAAACTAGTTTAGTTAATCTACTATACAAAACCAATTAGGTTGACACACTATGAGGCTTAGCAAACCCTGTTTCAATAATAAAATACGGTAGCGCTATGTTTGTGCGGAATTGGTATTAAAGAAATGTCATTGTCATTGCTCAGTTCTGAACTACTCCGTTATTATACAGAACTATACAGAACAAAGATATTACAAGAAAACCATACAATTTTTATGATGATTTTTTTGGTTATATGTACATAGATTTCTATTAAATCAAAATTATTTAATTTAAAAAAAAAAAAAATTAAATTTTTAATTATTGAACCAATTAGAAAATAGCTATCGTGAACTCTACTCGATTGTTTTCACATACAAAATCAATTTTTGGCATAATTCGTTTTCGTTACCCACACAATTGTGATGGCAGACAGGACAAGGGATATAACCTTGCCCGGCCAGTATACACAATTGTTCATCCAAATTTTTATTACGAGAAACGAATGTGTCAAACATACAGAATTATGTGTAAATTGAAGACCATTATATACATTTGAGCATCCACTTAATTTTGTTTGGTCATAAAAAATAACACTAACCTTAATAATAATAAAATAATTAATATATTATCAAAAACAAATAATTAATATGTTATATAATTTATGTGTTATCCAATTATTATGCTCTTTTTTCAGAATTCCCATTTAACTAAGATCCGTTAAAATACGGAAGACATTGTCATTATATACATACACATTTATGTATGTTGAACTTAAATTGAAGCAAAAAAAAATTGAACTCGAAAGGGATAATTCAAAAAGTAAGCGGCATCTATTATTGTATTACAGCACTAAATAGCATTGTCCTATTTATAAATTTTAACCTTCTATGTTAGATGGCGCTCTCGCTAAACCCATTTTTATGCGTTAAACTTCAAAATATTGAGAGATTAGTGCACTAAACCCGTTTAGTTACTAAACCTAAAACAAAACCGGGTTTAGCTAATCTCGAAGTTGACACATTAAGAGATAAACTCAAAAAAATGATTAAACGCGTTTAGCTAATCGCTAGTCTGTCAAGGGTATAAGCTGCAAGCAATTCTCTATCATAAACACTGCACCTTTGTTGTGTCTTGTTTAGGGGTACAGAGAAGAAACCTACCACTGTTACGGTCGGAAAGTCGGATGCGTCAACCATTATGTACCATTATGTACTAAACTAGCTTAAAAGGAGGGGTGTTCAAGAAGTGTCACGTGACATAATTTCTCTTTACCATTATTGAAAGCGTGAATAGATGCTGAAGTTCATTCAATTAATGTTTTACTGTTCTTCTTGTATCCTTTCAAGTTATTAAGTTATAGTTATAGTTCTAGTTATCTAGCCCCGCAGATATTTAGTTTTGAAGTGGAAACTTAAAACAGATTTATTTGTGATTTAACGATTTGCAATATTTTGTAGACTGTTAATTTTCATTTATTTGTCAAAAAAAAATTTATTAGTCAAATCCGTTGCTTATTTTCTGTTAGGAAATTCTGTTGATAGTCATGGACACTACATGTCAGGGTGAGTCATTGGTACCACAAAACCAATACCAGAAATTCTCACCAGTACATGACCCACACACGTAACAAGCAGGTTGAGCGACATGCCAACAACCTTCTCTCATAAAAACAATTAAGTTATGAACCCTAATCAAATGCCTCGAATTATACCATATCGGATTCATCACAAACTTGACCTCGGAAGTTGTACATGGACCCCCGCTTTAAAAATGGGAATGTGGAACGTGCTTAATTTCTTAGGACTTGGAGATCTCCAGAACATTTCAAACCAAGCAAAAAGTTACACATTAGATATACTTGCACTACAAGAGCTTAGATGGTCTGGGAGTGGGATTCATGACACCAATGGTTACACTCTTCATTAGAGCGGCCATTAGAATGGAGGAGAATTTGGAGTTGGCTTTCTCATCCATCGGCGCGTGAAGCATCATATCATCAACATCCGCCCTATGAACATGCAGATATACGCATGGTCAGACCTACGAAAATACATCGCACATCGATCCTAACAGCCTGCAACTAAATAGTAGCAACAACGGCCAATGCGTCACCGACCTGGAAATAATGTATAACTTGTTGTATCAAGCACGTTTTCCCCACATAAGAGAATCCACAAAGTAACGTGGAGATCGAATGATGTATTATGAACAGAAAGCCAAATCACAGAGGTGCAGACGAGGACAGCGACCATGTGCTTGTCATAGTCAAATATAAGTGCAAACTGTCATCTCGTTCAATAGACAAGCACAAAAGACCGTTCGATAGAATGTCGATACTCTCAAAGACCAAGAGTCATTGCAGAGTCATCAATCAGCTGCCACTAAGTATTTAGAGCGGCCGATTAACAACGAAGAAGGTCCTCCTAACATCCATGAGCAGCGACACGTTATATAGTCAGCCATAACCACCACGGCGCAAAATACATCGGAAGAACACCTAATAGGTCCCGCAATGATTTGTTCGATGATCAATCATTGCCGTCGAAAATAGGCGAAATCATAAAATATCATACAATTTTCTTGGTTCAAAAACAAAAAAACTGCTTGATTGCATCTTGTGCACATATACAATGCCACCAGCTTATCTGCAAAAAATAAAAGCAAGTACTATGATGTTGTCATATATATAAGAACATTTTGAACATATATAAGAACGATTTATTTAATTTTAGTTTAATTTAGCTCAGTCTGTTCGTACGCGTTAATAAAAAATTATATTAATCTAATTTAAATAAGACATGTTAAAAAATGGTGAAGTTTACAAATTATTTGTTTCTTTTTATGTGTGTAACAACAGTGCAACTAATTGGTGGTCAGATTTTAAAACGCAGCCTGATAATTGTATTCGATTCGACCGGATCGATGGGCGATGAAATAGACGCCTTGCGTTATGGCGTAAAATTGCTACTAGAAAGTTTTACCAGCCGTCCGGATAATCCTATTTCCGAATATGTGTTCGTACAATTTCGCGATGAAGATATAGATAAGATTAAATATCCTGCAATAATTGAAACCGATGTGAATAAGATTCATAAACTTTTGGCAACGTTCAGTGTAGATGGTGGTGGTGATTGTTTGGAATCAGCATTTCGTGGCATTAAATATGGTTTAGATGCGGCCACAGACAATTCAATTATGTTTGTGTTTACGGACGCTGGAACAAAACAGAAAGAATTGAAACCAGAGCTAGAGAAGCTAATCCAACGGAAAAAAATTACTGTATATTTCTTTTTGACGGCGGGCTGTGGACGAGATATTTCTGAAGTCCAATATTATCATGATTTGGCGGAGAGTTCTAATGGAATGGTATTTGATGTCGATTATCTTCAGATCAAAGAAGTGAGTACGACTTTCTTAATATAATTTAAATAGCTCAAATGTACGAGTATTTCTTGAAAGCGGTGATAAACTCAATATGACCTTATGCCGTAAAACGACGTTTAATTCATTATCTTACTTGTTGGTGATTTTTATAAAATGAGCACATACGATTCGAAAATATAAGATGAGTCAGAATGTATTGTTAAACGGATTATTTAACTTGTAGCGTAATTGTCATCAACAAGCAGCTGTCTTTATATACTCAAACTTTTGAAATTCGGTTTCTCAACAATTTCCAACACAGGGATTATTACCTCACATTTTGGCCACTGTTTAAAGGTAGCGTAAGTCCTCTGAAATGCATTTTAGGCTCCATTTCTGTACGACCTTATCGCTATAAAAAAAATCCGAAAGCTAGCTAAGTAAAACATAGTAAAAAGGTTCCACATTGAGTATGTAACGATTTTCATCCAACAATTTACTAAGACATTTTTTTCTATGGCTTTTTTCACAAGGATTACCTGAACCTTCGGTCACTATCACGAGGTAGTGTAGGCCGTCTAGAATTCAAAAACTGCAGCCCCAGTTTTATATACAAACTGGTAGGAATGTGTCAGACTGTGTGTTAATATTTTCAACCAAAAATTTAAAGAGATTTTGATGGCCATGAGAAATGTTGATGTTATTTAATTATGGATTTAAAATCCCTAGTTAGGGTTGTAAAATTAAATATTTTTTGTAATATGTTGATGAAAAAACTTTCGGGATAAGAATTCAATATAATGCAGTCTTTCATTTTTTGGACCGGCCCGATACAGGTAGCATAGACAATTTTTTTTTTTCCGTACATTTTTCGGTCCATCTTCACCTACATTCGTACGGGTCAGATGGGAGTACTAGTGGTGCCAGCTGGCCTTTTCTAAACAGTACAAACATGTCCGACAAATATTTGGAAGTGGCCAGGTCGAACCATTATTATTACCGTCTACTTAAATGATTCAGCCTACCTGCGATAATTTTCTGTTATTAATATCCGCCACGATTTGTTTGTCAGATTTTGTTTTTCTAGCCTACCCTAGGTATTTTATATTCCTAGCCATTGATCTATATACATGGATACGACATGAATGTCAGAAACCATATAAAACAACTGCAAAAAATGGGAGCACTTTTTTTTATAGTCATATCGCTCGTTTATATACACCTCTTGCTTTAAAAAAATATTTCCGAAAGATAGGACCGTATCGAGGATAGATTTAATTTCGAAAATTTCCGAAATTGGTTTTTTATTATTATACATAGTCAATGAACAAATAATAATATTCAAATGATTTAAATTATAAATCATATTTTATTCATTTAATTCATGTGGTACCGTTTTTGTATGCAAATTTCTTTTTGCGATTTCCCTTGATATTTCAAATGCGCACCTGCAAATATTTCGAATAAAAAAAAGAGTGCGTGTCGTCAAAACGTCAAACGTCAAAAACTCATAGGAACCAGTTTTCTGTTTACATTATTTGATTTTCGAAAATTCGGATTCAAGAAAAAAAAGAACATTTTTCTATCTCTGTCACAAACGTAGAACTATTTTTTCACTACCATATAGTTTTTGTCAAGTCGTATCCATGTATATTATACTAAATACTAAATTCTGGAATACTCTAGCAATCTTAGTCCAGACGAAAGTTCAATTGGCGTTGAAATGAAAATCAGCCAAAAGATCTGCTCGTAATCATCTACGCAGCATATATACCATCTCAATCATATATTGATCATTAGGCAACCTGTATCGATGCGATTGATGAAGTTATTAATACAACAAACTCGTCTGATTTAGTGCTTGTGCTTGGTGAATTTAATCTGGAATTTTTCCAGGTGCAAACAACAGATGCAAACTCTTTATTTGGGGATGCCATGATTGGGTATAATCTGAACCAAATAAACACCAACTATTGCTAATAATCGAGATATGTTATTGGATTTTGTTTTCAGCAACAACAGCTTGTTTCTTGATGCTTGATCTGATTCGGATCAGTTCATGTTTCAGAAACAATACAAAGGCGCTTACTAGATTTCAAATCAAAATTTGTGATCTAAAACAAATTTTGGATCAGTACCTCAATTTTGTTGCTTTTTCGAGACTACGAGACTACGGGACTATGAAATATTTTGTATACGTACACTGTGTATAGTATTAATTTGTGTTACTGTGTGGTTTCATTTTTTTTATGTGTATTAATGTAGCGAGTATGACGATAAGCATGGAAAATTGTCGAATCGGTTTAAATCGGTAAAATTTTTGGTGCTTACATCCATTTGTCTCGTTGTAATTTGATGGAGAATTGAAATTCAAATTTAAACACATAGCACAAATGATATTAAAATTATTTGAAATTAAAAAAATTATAATAATTTTGAAGCATAATTGTATGATTTTATTTATTTTATTAATTTGGATTTTATTTATAAAAGAAATAACCAATAAAATAGTTTCCTATTGGCAATATGTCAAATTATCAACACAAAATAAAAAAAAACATAAACAAAACGAACAGCGCATGCGCACTACTACACTCGCATTCACTAATATTATTATTTTCCGGTAATTTTTGTTCTCGTAGTCTCGTAGTCTCGAAAAGGCAACAAAATTGAGGTACAGGTATTCCATATAAAATTAGAACTGATCCGGATCAATAGGTGTCGTGAAACACGGCAAACATTGACACTTTTACAATTTCTGAATCAGTAAATAAATGATATCAAACACAAATCTTTAGATATCCTGTGTCCATCACGCCAGCCAGAACCATATCAGCCGGAACCAAACAACTATGGTACAAGTAGCACGATGCATTGTGCATCATTGAGCACTATATGCTTTTTCAGCCGGAACCTTATAATTCCAGTCGGAACCTGATATAGCCACACAGAACCATACAACAGCCAAACCAACTAGGGCACTAGTAGCACGATGTATTGTGCTGCACAATATAGTTTTCCCGCCGGAACCTCATAAATCCTGAAATATACGATTTGTCGTGAAAAAACCTTAGAATTTCAGCCGGAACCATACCCTCTACACCCAACCTAACTAACTAACTAACCAGATTACAACCAAACCAACTTAGGCACAAGTAGCACGATGCATTGTGCATCATTGGGGCACTATTTATTTTTTCACCGGAATTTTATAAATCCAGAAATATACGATCTTTCGAGGAAAAACCTTACAATTTCAGCAGAACCTACAGTCAAAATAACTATATCACAAGTAGAACGATGCATTGTGCATCATTTTGCACTATATATTTTTTCATTCATACCCTCTACAGCCAAACTAACTATAGCACAAGTAGCACGATGCATCATACATCATTGTGCACTATATAATTTTATTTAATAGTTTGGCTGCAAAAACATATAGAATTTTTTGCAGCCAGAACCAGCAAAACCAGCCGCAACCATATGAAGTCGGTGTGAACCAATCGGAGTAATAAAGATGAAGCATGGTTGATGGTCATTGTGAACTAGCTAAAATTTTAAGTAGAACTATTTGGACATATTATAATTCCCGACTTGCTAAAAGTGTTAATTAAATAAAAAATTTAATAACATTTAAAAAAGTCCGGAAATAACATTTTGTTTCGACTGGATTTTTATGGTTCTGGATGGCATTATTGTTTGGCTGCAAAAACACATAGAAAACTACTATATAAAATTATATAGTGCACAATGATGTACAATGCATCGTGCTACTTGTGCCATAATTAGTTTGGCTGTTCTGGCTGAATTTGTAAGGTTTTTTCACGAAAAATTGTATATTACTGGATGTATAAAGTTCAGGCTGGAAAATTATATAGTGCCCAATGATGCACAATGCATCGTGCTACTTCTGCTACAGTTGGTTTAGCTGTAGTACGGTTTGACTGGATTTGTTAGGTTCTGGTTGGATTTATAAGGTTCCGACTGGAAAATTATATAGTGCACAATGATGCACAATGCATCGTGCTACTTCTGCTACAGTTGGTTTGGCTGTAGTACGGTTTTGACTGGATTTATTAGGTTCTGGTTGGATTTATAAGGTTCCGTCTGGAAAATTATATAGTGTACAATGATGTACAATACATCGTGCTACTTGTGCTATAGTTGGTTTGGCTGTTGTACGGTTTTGGCTGGCTTTAATAGGTTCTGGTCGGAATTATAACGTTACGGCTGAAAAAATATATAGTGCAAAATGATGCACAATATATCGTGTTACTTGTGATATAGTTATTTTGATTGTAGGGTTCTGCTTAATTTATAGGGTTTAACCTCGGAAAATCTTAGATTACTGGATTGATAAGGTTCCGGCGAAAAAAATAGATAGTGCCCAATGATGCACAATGCATCGTGCTACTTGTGTCTAAGTTGGTTTAGCTGTTATATGGTACTGAGTGGTTTTGTAAGGTTCTGGGTGGAATTATAAGGTTCCGGCTGAAAAATTATATAATGCACAACGCATATCGTGCTACTTCCGGCTGAAATTGTAAGGTTTTTTTCACAACAAATCTTATGTTTCAGGATTTATGAGGTTCCGGCTGGAAAATTATATAGAGCACAATGATGTACAATGCATCGTGCTACTTGTGCCATAGTTAGTTTTGCTACAGTATGGTTATGGCTGGCTTTATTAGCTTACGGCTTGAATTATAAGGTTCCAGCTGAAAAAGCATATAGTGCACAATGATACACGATTCATTGTGCTACTTGTGATATAGTTAGTTTGACTGTATATATAACCAAACCATCGTTTCCGGCTGGAATTATAAGGTTCAACCGAAAAATCATATATTGGTGGATTTATAAGGTTCCGGCTGAAAAATTATATAGTGCACAACGATGCACAATGCATTGTGCTACTTATGTCATAGTTAGTTTGGCTGTAGAGGGTATGGTTCCGGATGAATTTGTAAGGTTTTTTCTTCCGAAAATTGTTATATTTATGAATTTATAAGGTTCCAGCTGAAAAATTATATAGTGCACAATGATACACAATACATCGTGCTACTAGTGCCTTAGTTGGTTTAGCTGTTGTATGGTTCTGTATGGCTATATCAGGTTCCGGCTGGAATTATAAGGTTCCGGCTGAAAAAGCATATAGTTCTCAATGATGCACAATGCATCGTGCTACTTGTGTCATAGTTGTTTGGTTCCGGCTGATATGGTTCTGGCTGGCGTGACGGACACAATTTAATGGCGAGTTCGGAACACTATTTATATAACTTCAATAAAACAAACCGTGTGGGGCTCCAAAGTTACCTATAGAATCAATTAACTGGGAAACAATTCTCAATTCTAATGATATATAAACGAAAAGATTGACAAGTTTAATGACATCATGCTGTGTGAACTTAAAAAATCGGAAGTGTAAAGCGTATACGCCAAAATGTTATAAAGCGGACAGAACTCAAAATACAGGGCGTGTCTCAATCAAATTCAAGAAAAAATCTAGGTAAATCCAAAATAATTTTAGAAGTACTTTAGGAATACTTTACTCTATTAATATGATCTACAACAATAGACCTACACCTACACCTACATAGCTGACATGTTTGCGTCGTTTTTCAGTCTACAGACTGAACACCGTCAATAAGTTTACAGACCAAGTTTTCAAGGGGTGCGGCCTTGAAAATATTCCTTCTTCTATTCTGAAGGAATACGCTAACATTTTAACAACTCCATTATGTTATATATTCAAACATTCCTTTTTCAACGTGTTTCACGAAAAATGGAAAATTTCAAAAATATAACAAAAATTGTACTGAATAACGGAGAAACTTCAAGAAGACATTGATAAACAAAATGAGTGGTCTGATCGAAACTCAATGTACTTAAATATTAAGAAATGCAAAACCATGTCTTTTCATCGTAAAAGAAATCCGTTAACTACTTCATACAAAGTCAACGGCGAAATATTGCAGAAAGTCAATGAGATTATGGATTTAGGTGTTACATAAGATAAGATAAGATATTTACAATGCAGAGCAGCTGTTAGGCTGGTGACCTATAACATACTTCATGCTACATATGCCCATGTCTAGATGATTACAAATTTTCGCGATCAACGCAGCAACTGAATTTCTTGAGCACATGCATTCTACTACTACTGCATTCGAATATCACCTAATTATTCGAGGAAATCTACGACATAAAACACGTTTCGGTGTCCGAACTGACTAGGAATCCTGAACCTGCGAGGGTCTCTAGTACTGCAGGAAAAAGATGTGTTAAATGTTCTAAATTTGAGAAAATCTACTTGAGCGAACTGTCGTTGATCCATAATACAGATCGATGTTTCTCCTCACAAGTGCACGATCACCATTTCAAAATTCCCGTGTTAGTAAATAATTATTGTATAATTTAGAGTTAGAAGGTTAGCTCGATTCCATTGAGTATCTTCCTTCGACTCACCATGAAGATGAGGAGGGTATTTTGTCTGAAAATTGATACCTAAATATGTAGTTATATTCTCTTGGTGATTCCATTTTTGGGAATTCGAGGATATCACAAACAATATTTTCGTGACTTTTAAGCAGCAGTATAAACCCCACAAATTATTTCAGGATATATTTCCGCCTCAAAATTCAAAGATATTCGGATCCATCCATATATGGTCTCCATCGCATGGCATATTGAATTTACTTTTACTTAATTTATTTTTCGAATATTATAAATTTTAGCACCAATGCGAGGTTCGAACCAGTGACCGTAACACAACAATAAAAAAAGACAATGTTTAATAAGTAAATACGTTAAATTATTATTACGCTCAAAATAAGAATAATAAGAATGCCACTCTGAAAAATATTCCTGATTTCATTATTGATAAAAAACAGAATTAATTTGATTATTTTAGAAGGTTACGAAACTATTAGGGGAAATCATTTTTGAAAATAGTTTTACCTATTGGGCATCAGTCACAAAAATAAACGAACCAAATTATTACAATATATATATTATTTCATCGACATTAAACCAACATCACAGCATTTCACATAGCATAATCCTGTCACGCATGTTCATTGTTCATTGCCATCCGAAAAATATAGTGGCTGATTTTGTGCCAATCCAGAATTTGACCCAATTTCGTTGAACAACAAAGACCGTTGAACATTTGAATGAAATTGGGCCAATTCTTTATTAGCACAAATTCAGCTACTATATTTTCGGATGGCAATGTACATACCTGATAAGAATATGCAATCTGAAATGCTAATTCTTTGATTTTATAATAAGTTATTTCTATATTTTAATTTGTTGTTCAACAAAAATATTATTGAACAGTATACATCTGTATTCTGTATATTCAATATAGTATTTTTTAGGGGCTAGTTTGTTTTTCCTCAAATTATGAAAGAAAATTTACGAAAATCATATTTCTATGATAAGCACAAATTTCGTCGGTGAAACCAGTTTTGTGAAGTTTTCAAGTTAGGCTTAAATTATTTCTGGTTTATTCTAGAAATTGGGTTTTATTTTTTTCGTCTTTCAGGCGAAATTTAAATTTTCTTTCCCCGTTTTTTCGGTTCCTGTACTAGCATTAATTTTTTCCCGTGAGCACTAATTAGCACACATTGCGCTTAATCAGTATGCAAAGTTTAATTTTCAAATTCGAAAGTTTCCCTGCTGCAGTTACCAACACAAACAAACTGATTTATGGGAAATGTGTAATTTATTATCAATATTTAGGCAAAATGACAACGCCTTAAAATCATGTTGTCTTATTTTTGAAATTTTCGAATCTTGGATGTAAATCTCGGAGTTGTACATTTTTTAGCTATGATTGCGTTATTTTTATATATATATTAGTTATAACAGATTAAAGGAAACTAAACGAATTTCTGTCCAATGGGATGACCCCAGAAATTTGGTTATGTATTTTGCACATAGAAAACTTTTTTTTTTACAATTTGTGCTTGTATGTTACGTTTTACTAATTAATTTACGTATTTGTGCAATATTATATCGTCAAGCAGCATTATCATAGATTTTTGTGTATGTATTTAAACATTTCATAATATTTAATAATATTTAACCGTTATTTTATGTATTCTTTGTCGAAGGAATCGAGGTACGTGTTTAGTATTCGAATATATTTCATACTAAAATAATATCGTGAAAATAAACGAGAATCATTTTTCTAAAAGTTTTGTGATTTGTGATAATAATTGTGTTTTTATTTTGTTATGGCGCGAGAAAGGCAAACCAGTCAAAAGCTCCACGATTTATTCGATGACATCCCAACGCTTGAAGCATCAGACGAGGATTATAAAATAGCAGATGATGATATCGATATTGCTGTTTTCTCTGATTGCAACTCGATTACGATTCAGCTAGTTCTATAGATGAAGAACTCGCTGAATTATCTACCAAAATCCAAGCAGAAAATAATTTCGAGCCTGAAATTTCAGCTCAAAGCACTTGGTATTTCGTTCAAAACAAAAATTCAAACGGGAATGGAGCATAACACCTCCAGTTATGACAAAATTACTCAATTTTCGAATAATGCGAGAAAAGGAAGGAGTAACAGTTCACAAGGCACACAACTTAACTAGTCAGCTAAACGTTATAGTTGCCACAATCGAAAAGCCCGAGAATTCTAAACTGTGAATAAAGACACTCATCAAAAGTTCACCGTATTTATTATGAGACCAATACAGTGGAGATTTACGCATTAATTGGTATTTTGATCTGTTGGTATTTTGAGCTGTACTGTTTAGATAATCGACCATTTTACCGGACTGTTATGACCCTAAAGCATGTGCAGCAGTTGTTACGATTTCTACGGTTCGATAATCATCAAGCAAAGCGGTTAATGTTAGATAAATTAGCGCCGTTTCGTGATGTCGTGTAATATGTTTTTGGCAAAGACAGACAACCACATGCACCATCAGGCTATTTGACCATTGATGAGCAGCTTGTCCTAACGCGTGGCAGATGCTCGTTCAGTCACAATATGCCAGCAAAACCTGGAAAATATGGCATAAATATATTTTCATTGTGCAATTCAAAAATTGCTTACCCTTTGAACGCTGAAATTTATGTTGGAAAACGGCCGGATGAGCCACGTGCCAGAGATTATGCATTGATTCTTGTTCATAAGATATTAGGCTCCGTATAAGTAAACATAGGCCGCACAATTACAATGGATAGGTTTTTTACCAGTTGCGTGTTGGCAGAACAATTGCTGCAAAAAAGAAAATTTTGAAGCGGTTCTCAACCCTAAAGCGTTAACAATAAATGTTAAAATTGCAATACGTCAGATAAGATATAAAGTGTTACTCGTACAACGAGTTCCAGCGGAAGGTGAAACAGCGACATCAGCAGCTAAACGCTCAATATGTTATCTTTGCCCACGATCCACTGATCGGGGGGCGAAGTCCGAGATTCATACCTCCTCGCCGGTGCTCCCTGGGTAACGCTAAATGAATCAGGCGGTGTAGTGGAGACGAGCAGACTAAAACCTGTTTATAGTCATGGACACTACATGTCAGGGCGGGTTATTGGCGCCTTAAAACCAATACCAAACCAGCGTCTGTTCTCCAGGTTAGGAGCGGCTGAAGCGGGCGTCTGTCTTGTATCTAGCGGCTCGCTATATAAATGTGTTTCAAGGTAGGACTGGATGCCTTAAGATTTTCACCAGTACGTGACCCACACACGTAATAAGCGGGTTGAGCGGCAGGCCAACAACCTTCCCTCATAAAAACAATTTAGTTATGAACCTTGAACAAAGGCCTCGGATTACCATATCGGATTCATTACAAACTCGACCTCGGAAATTGTACACGGACAACGCTTTAAAAATGGGAACATGGAACGTGCTTAGCCTCTTCAGACCTGGAGATCTCCAGAACCTTTCGAACCAAGCAAAGAGTTACACATTAGACGTACTTGCACTACAAGAGCTTAGATGGTCTGGGAGTGGGATCCATGACACCACCAATGGTTACACTCTTTACTACAGCGGCCATCAGAACGGAGGAGAATTTGGAGTTGGCTTCCTAATCCATCGGCGCGTGAAGCACCATATCATCGATTTCCGCCCGATCAACATGCGGATATGCACGGTCAGACTTCGCACTAAGAAATTTAACATCACGATCGTTAATGTGCATGCACCCACCGAAGATAAATCGGATGATATTAAAGATTTATTCTTTGTCGAGCTGGAGGAAGTCATCAATAACATACCGCACCACGACATTAAAATAATCGTGGGCGACATTAATGCAAAAATCGGTAGGAGTGCAGAAAATACATCGCACATCGGTCCTAACATTCTACATCTAACTAGTAACAACATAGGCCAACGCGCCACCGACCTGGCATTAATGTACAACTTAGTTGTATCAAGTACGTTTTTCCCACATAAGAGAATCCACAAAGTAACGTGGAGATCGAATGATGGAAGAACGGAAAACCAAATTGATCACGTCATGGTGTCTAAGAGACACTCGACCAGTATATCTGACGTTAGATCCTACAGGGGTGCAGACATGGATAGCGATCATATGCTTGTCGTATTTAAATATAAGTGCAAACTCTCATCAACTTTCAATAGACAAGCACAAAAAACCGTTCGATGGAATGTTGATGCTCTAAAAGACCAAACATCACTGTAAAGTTACCAATCAGCTGTCACTAACTATCTAGAGCGGCCCAGCAAAAACGAAGAAGCTCCTTCTAACATCCAGGAGCAGTGGCACACAATACAGTCAGCCATTACCACCGCGGCGCAAAACACTATCGGAAGAAGACCTCCGAGACCCCGCAATGATTGCGGTTCGATGATCAATGTCGCCTGATCGTCGCAAATAAACAAAAGCTTCGTGAAAAATGGTTGGCTCGCAACACTAGAAGCACACATGCAGAATATCTCCGCGCCAGGAAAGCCACGACTAAATTCCTTCGTCAAAAGAAACGCGATCATATGAGATTATGCATCGAAAACATCAGCTTCCAAGCGGAAGTAGGAAATTCAAGGGACTGTTTTGCTAATGCCAGGAATCTCACTAAAGACTTCCACCCAAGAAGTACAGCCATCAAAGACGGGAATGGAGAATTGAGAACAAACGTGGCTGATGTTCTCTCAGTATGGCAAGCCTACTTTCAAAATCTACTAAATCGGAATGACGACGTGACCCCCATTTTAGCAATAGCTCCTCCAGGTGATGAGGTCTAGACCGTCGAATATCCCACAGCAGAGGAAGTAGACGCAGCTATTAGTCGATTGAAAAACGGCAAGGCACCCGGGCTCGATGGAATCCCCGCAGAATTAATTAAACTCGGAGGCGCTACTCTTGCAACAAGTTTATACGATCTCGTCGTTTGTATTTGGGACCAAGAAGAGTTGCCGGAGAATTGGAAGACCGCGCTCATATGTCCGTTGCATAAAAAAGGTGACCGTCTTAAATGTGAAAACTTTCGTGGCATAGCCCTATTGAACACTGCTTACAAAGTGTTGGCTAATGTTGTACTTGCCAGACTCATCCCTTTCGCCGAAAACATCATTGGCGACTATCAGTGTGGTTTTCGTCCCAACCGATCAACCACTGACCAGTGTTTCACCATGAGGATGATCTTGGAAAAATGTTGGGAGTACAACATAACCATACATCAATTATATATAGACTTCCGTCAGGCATATGACAGTATAAACCGCGATAACCTTTGGGCCGCGCTCATATGCCTAGGAATTCCAGAGAAACTCGTTTCTCTGTGCAAATTAACAACGTCTGGGTCTGTATGTAGAATTGTAATCGAAGGAACTGTGTCAGACTCCTTTGAAATAACATCTGGTGTTCGACAGGGAGATGCACTCGCGCCTGTGCTGTTCAATTTGGCGCTTCAGTACGTAGTGAGGAAAAGCAACATTGAAACTTCGCGCTGTATATTCAATAAATCAGGCCAAATTCTTGGATATGCAGATGATATCGTGCTTCTTGGCCGAAGACCTAGCGATATCAAAGACAGTTTCGTGCCGCTCGATCGCTGCGCAAGAAGACTTGGTTTGAAGGTGAACAGTAGCAAAACCAAATTTGTGTCAACACCTAGGAACATCTCCATGATAAATCTCGGAATTGGCGACCATAACTTTGATTGCGTTGAAAACTTCAAATACCTCGGGTCAGTTATAACATCATCAAATGACATGCAGGCAGATATAAAAGCCCGAATCGCTGCCGCACATCGAGTTTTTTACGCTCAATCAAAATTATTGCGATCTAGACATCTATCGCAGTTGTGCAAGCTCGCACTTTATAAAGCACTCATACGACCTGTGCTGGCTTTCGGAAGCGAGAGCTGGACCATGACCACTAATGATTGTAGATTATTATCTACCTTCGAAAGGAAGGTCATTCGCTTCATCTTTGGTCCTATTAAAGTCGCGAACAATGAATATCGGATTCGCATGAACCACGAGATAAAGCAAATTCTTGGAGGTTGCGATATCATCGAATTCATCAAATCCAATCGAGTAAGATGGCTCGGCCACGTTACAAGGTCCCCACAACAACGGATGACCAATAAAGTGTTCCATCAACAACCAGCCGGCGTGCGTCGTAGAGGAAAACCCCGACTGCGCTGGCGTGACGACGTCGAACAAGATCTACATGCACTAGGATGTCGAAATTGGAGGACGAGAGCGATGGACCGAGACGGCTGGAGGACCATAGTGCGGGCGGCAAAATCCCTTCATGGGATGTGAAGCTAGAGAGAGAGAGAGACGATCCACTGATACAAAGACCAAATCCAGATGTCTTTCATGTGATAAACCATCTTGTGCAAATCACACTAAGTCTCTATGCACAGAATGACTCAAACAACCGGAGATGGACTCTGGCGAAGAAGAAGAATTGACTGACCAAGAAGACTATGGCTAAAAAGGATTTTTGTACTTTTTTTTATTAAATGTTCCTTTAATTTTTCAATGTGATTGTGAAAACTTATTTGGGGTCAGATTGACCCCAGTAGACAAACAATGTAACGATAAGTATGGACAGAGTGAAGGTAAAACCACAAACTCATTAGATGTAGTTCTTGTGCTGGGTGGTTTTAATCTTCTAAATATAATCTGGAATTTTTTCAGGTACTAAATTGTATTTTAAATGATATCAATCACAAATCTTTAGATATTGTATTTGATTTAATTATTTTAATGGCGAGTTCGGAACACATACAACCAACTAAATAAAACAAACCGTGTTGGGCTACAAAATTATCTAGAATCAATCAACTGGGAAATAAGTCTTAATTCTAATGATATAAACGAAAATGTTGATAAATTTAATGACATCATGCTGCAAGGCTTCGAACTTTATTTTCACACTGTAAACCACAAAGTGCTCACCGTCAGTGGTTCATTACATTAGTTAACTAAAAAATCGGAAGTCGAAGGCGTATGCCGAAAAGTTAAAAAGCCGGTTATAATAGGGACAGAACTACGTTTTTAGAATATAAGTAACAAATTTAAAATTTAATTGAACTCAAAATACAACGCGCGTCAAAGTAAATTCTAAACAATTTTGGAAGTACCTTAGGAATAGCAAGTACCTTAGGAATAGCTGACATGTTCGCGTCGTTTTTTCAATCAGTCTACCGACCAAGCGTTACTAACATTTTATTGGCTTTAAAGGGGTGCGGTCTTGACAATATTCTTTCTTCTATTCAAAAGGAATACGCTAGCATTTTAACAACTCCATTATGTTACCTATTCAAACATTCCTTAAGCACCGACGTGTTTCACGAAAAAATGGAAATTTGAAAAATTATACCGAATAACCGAGATAATCAAAAACTCAAACGAGTACATATTTGCTGATGACGTTAATGGAATGCTTGATACGGAGAAACTTTAAGAAGATAACTAGGTGGTGGTGTGATCGAACCTCACTATATATGTACTTTAATATTAACTTATATTAAAGCCGTTAACTACTTCATACAAAGTCAACGGCGAAATATGTATTGCAGAAAGTCAATGAGATTATGGATGTGTTATACTATATTTGTCGAAAGTGTCAGCTCCAATATGCATAATGAAAATTATATGATGGACTGGTGAATTTATAGATATTCAATCCTTATGTTCACTCTATTTCGGTTTCGTTCGATCTCAGCTGGAATACGCTGTAATGGTCAGAAACACATACTAAGCTGTTCACATATAAAGAATTAAAAAGATTCTTTGATATTTTTGTTTATGAAAAGTGACTGGGATGACCAAATTTACTGAATGTTGTATCTTAAATCTGAAAACACAAATGTAACTCGCATAATAGATTTCTTTAGTAAACAAATAAATAAACAGCAAGAAATGTATGGCGGGTTATTGAATGTGGTTTAATATAGGCCACGTAATCAAATTGTCGTAGATGACGCTATTAAACTTTTCTGTTCAATAAAATAATTCACCCTAATTATTAGCAGAGATAATAATTCTCATTCAACTCTCAAGGTTTTTTGTTTGTATAGAAAATGTTTGGGAAATACCAAAACGTCATTCTTATCAAGTAGTTCATAATATTATGACAGCGACAGTCGGTACACATATATACATATTTTAAAAAAAATATTAAAACAGACTTAAGGCCAAAGTTGAAGAAAAATAATTAATTTGCAAAAAAATTAATTAGCTATGCGATTATGTATACTATTTTATTTTCGTTTTTGTATAGTACAGTCATCGGTTATCTCACTTTAGGTTTTTTAAATATTTTTTTGACAGGGGCAAAACCTGATGGATTGTTTATTATTAACGCAAAGAATGGGATTCATGATTTGATCCAACCTAATTATGAAAATATTTTTACAGCGGGTATAGGGTTAGCGTTTCAACTGACTCCTTAGGTTACGTTTCAGCAGCGATATTAGTTCATAGTTTCTAAAGAAAGTATTTAGTGTGACTGGTAGGGACACACCCTGTAACGGTCTGTCTTGCATTTTGTAATTTTACTGTATATCGCCAAAAACCGTTAACAGATCTCGTGGTGACTTTGCGGTGGAGCAGCAGATCGCCGGCTAGGTGGCAGTCGTGAAGGGTGGGATCTTTCCACCGGTCACCATGAGCTTGATAATTGCTGCTTAATATTTTATATTTGAACACTTAATCACGCACATAATGGGCATTCACAGATATCGGTATATAAAAAAAATTATTAAATCACAGATCTATTTATCACAAGGTAGTTTATAATAGTTCTCAATGAACATAACAGATTATCACTGCACTCCATCACATCCATATATATACACAACCGGGTTGTGTGACCTTCGATATTATAGTCACATTGTTCTACACCCACACCTCCTAAAATATAACTTCATTAAAATGAAGCCCCCCAAAAATGTGGCTCGAAGCTTACACCATCATGGCAACCTTGTTTAACCTATTCAACTACACATCATATTTACAGCACTTAGGTAATTAAAATAATACTAAATTCGCGACACCGTGCATAACACCCAGAAACACTTGAAATTATTGAAATTGAGCGAAAGATCAGAAAAATATAAAACAGCAACACACCTATAGTAAATCAAACGAAGACCACAACGCTTAAATTGATTAATATATGTTCAAAGATTGAGTATATTTAGATAATAAGAAACAAGAAATTGTAAATATAGTTTGAATATAGTAAATAAATAAATATAATTATATAATAAAAGGAATATGTAACAAAACTAAATATCTATGTAAGACGGAACCTAGGCCCTTAATATGTTTTATAAGATTTTTAATCATAAATTAAATCTTTAAATTTTCTTTCATGCAATTAATAAATACTAAGATACATTTGTACATATATATAAATAATTTAATAACTAGTCAATAATTAAATATTAATAAATTAGGTAATTATAGTTAACGGCGTAAACGAAAATTGTTATGTGGAATAACGCCATATGTACCGTCACGTCTCATAAAAAATTTGCTCTAAGACGCCGGTATCCATTTTATTTAGGTGGAAATATAAATTATGCTTCTTGAAATTTTGAAGCTTATCTTCCTACTACCATATGCAGCTTAATATAGTTTTCGTTTATGGTAGTAATTTTTGTTTTAGAGTTTAATATAAGTAAGAAAAAAATTGCTTACCAAGCTAAACGGGATTTTTGTCGATTGCCACAGATTTGATACACCCGTAGCTACAGAACATATTAGAAATTACAAAACAGAATTAGTAATCATAATCATTCATTACTATGAAACACAAAACTTTATAAAGAAAATTTACCTTGGTAAGCTTTACAGAAAATAAACAATATTTTCGTATTGATTTGTTGTAGCTTCAACGTATATGCTGCACTTTTTAATTTGTTTATTGTTTCTGTGAGAAACGTAAACCACTAGTAAGCACTTGGTGTGACAAGAAAAAACTTTTAAACAAATTATTTATCAAACACGATCATTACAAAAATTAAGTAAATAAGTTAAAAAAAATTTATAATATTACCTAATAATATTTGATGACACGGTTTAATCAATGCGGAAGATGTGACAATACAGATTTGACCGGGAAAGAATATTATTTATTTTCTGTATATTGTTAAGGAGAAAATTAAAATATATATAAAAACTTGTTTTACACCACCTCAACACTGTGATGTTTGATTTATTTACTATAAATCAGCTGTTCAACATTATATTGTAATTGGTACACTGCGCGACTAAATTTTAATGCGCGCGCGGCTGGCGTGTCATGCGGGGATAATAAATTTCAACGTTAATATATTAACTGTAACCAAGCAACGGTTACAACCCTTATTATCAAAACCATAAGGGCCCTACAGACGATCCAATATGGTTGGTTGATTGGTCCGATTTTTTTTGAATTGGTGGTAAAATTGGATAGTGTGTATGCATGCTGGTCCGATAAAATTAAGTTTAATGTGCTGGATGGAAAATACTATCCAACTAAGGTCGTGTTTCAATTGGATTAAATACCGCATAAAAAGTTAAAAAGTTAAAAATTTATTTGTGGTAATTTTTTTTGAATTTTTTTTTCTTTTTATCTGTTTCAACTGGTTAAAAATTTTGACAATAACATGGTTGCTTATTTTATGTGTAATTGCGAATATATATAGCAAATTTAAATATGAAAACATGTAAAATAAATACTTTTTAAATATATATTAGTCAACTATGGTCAGTTTACACAATGCCTTCTAAACTACTGGCCGCTTACACCAAATGATGACGACACGCTAAGTCGACGTTGTTGTTGCTTTCTCTAGTTGCTTTGTTAGTGTAAATATCATAAAATGATTATTGCGCAGTCTCGGTATAGACTTAAATTGACGTCATGTGCGAAAAATGAGAGTAGTAAAAGGCCAGTAGTATAGAAGGCATTGGTTTACACATATATCATTGCAATTTTTCTCAAAATTGTTACATGGAAAATTTTTGTTTACAAACAAATATTTTTGTCAGCCAAATGTTTTCTATATAAAAATTTTATCAGCTCTTGAAGCGGATAAAAAGTTTGACATTTTTATTCACCACAATTTTTAACTTTTTAACTTTTTATGCGGCATTTAAACCAATTGAAACACACTCTAACTAAATTGGAGCGTGTGTATTGTTGCCGGACGATATTTCGTCATTTATGTAATTATTATATAGAATTCATTCAAATATTCATATCACAATAGAGCGGGGATCCCCCAAAAATGTGGTACCAACCAAATTGAAATTCATAGCTGGATGGTGTATAGCATAGCCAATACCAATTTGGTTGGACCAGCATCACCATTTTAGTTGTACCAGCTAAATTGAATCGTGTGTAGGGGCTTATAGTTTTCCTAAAATTCAGAAATAGTAATTTTTGAATCCAAAATTAATTCTTTCACTCTCTCTCACTCGTAGTAGCAGTAGTAGTAGTACCATATTCAACTTGTACGAGTTCCGCAAGTTCCTTTCAAAGTCATTACATGTAATTCTGTTAGAGAGAAGCAGTTACAGTACGGTAAATTGATGAGGCTATGTTTACTACCATAATTTGATTTTATGTTTAATTTTTGTATTATTCACAATCAAAGGCCTAAAACATTGTTTCTTTAAATTAAGTACAAGTAGCATAACGAAACTACAGTAAACTGTAGTAAAATTAAATATTTCTTCCCTTGCGTTTTATCTGAAATTCAAAAACTCAATAATGCCAGGCTTTTATGTCCGAAACGGTGCAAGATAGCAAAAAATGACTTGACTGATTGATTGACTGCAATGTGCAACCAGGCTATTTAGCGAGACTCCCGGATGCCGCCGGGCCCGCCATACACCTTTATTACATTTAACAAGATGGAAGGATATCATGAGCATGTTAAATATGACCGAATTGACCCACAATCAAAAAAATCCAACAATATTTCAACAGAGCGACGCGTTGAACTTGAATTAGCCCTTATCGCGATTATCGTAAAAAATAGAAATTAGTCAACTTAAAAACAAACTAAATCAGTCTCGGATTTACATAGGAATTTGATAAACAAACCCCTAGGCTTTTGGATTTCTAAACGATCAATTCCCTCATAATTAAATTGTGCATGCGCGCCAGGCCGCGTACTTGCCTTAAACAGTCGAAAGTAAATTTTTGTATGGAGGACCGCAGATTATGGTTAACAAGATGAATCTAAACGGATTATCTGTACAATATTATGTAAAATATTGATCTTGTTTTGCATTCTAATTTTGGTTTTGGTCCGATTTTCGATTTGGGTTCTACTAGCTTAAAAATGATTTTGCATTTTTTAGATCGAGCAGAATAAAAAAATTTAAATAGGGATTTAATTAGCCTAAAATTAACCTTTAATTTTCCAATTGTTTTTAAATCATTTTTTGATAATATATTGGTTCTGCTACTTTTTCTAAAGTTAGCAGAACCCGCGTTTTAGTTGGAAGGGATGGAGCCCAAAATTTTTTAATGGGACATTTAATTAGCCTATAATTATCAATACTATAGTGTCCAAGTTGTACAGTTTTATTGTAGGTAAAACCATTTAAAATAAATTTCCCTTATAGCAAGGACACACACCAAAATATTACGTACGATCGTATTCTGGAATACCAAAGTATTTTCGTATCGAGTATCATTTTCGTATCGAATACATTCTCGTATCGTATTCAGGAAGAGGGCCCTAGGTATACAACAGTTATGTCGAGTTCTAATACTCGTCGTATTATCCACTTCGGAATTCGCGCAATTAGTACTTAGATTCAATAAAAATATCCACAAAGTATGTCAGACACAAGTAGATTACGGTTTATTTGTTACTTATTTGTTACGAGTTACAACTAATATTTCTGGAATTGCTGTTCGAAATGGCATAAAACCTAGGGCCCTATTCCTGAATACGATACGAAAATGTATTCGATACGACAAAATATATCCGTTACGAAAATACTTTGGTATTTCTGAATACGTTCGTACGTAATTGTTTGGTGTGTATCCTTGCTATAAGGGAAATTTATTTTTAATGGTTCTACCTGCAATAAAATTGTACAACTTGAACACTATTTTGAGTTTTGACATTTTGGTTTGTACTTGAAATGGATGCAATATTATTTTTCTTCTAGGTTGTCAAGTAAGCTGATGCTTATGATTTGCGGATTATTATATATTGTAAAATAAATAATAAATAGTGAAATAAAATTAGGTTTTCTATAAATAAAATATTTTGTATTTTTGTGTGGCAAATAAAAATTTAAAATGCAGTAAAATGAATTTTTGTTTATAACGTCATGTCAAAATAAATGCCAATTAATATATTTCAGGTGATACATAAATGTTTGTTTTATTGACGAATTTAGTTTTAATTTTTATAGTACAGCGACACCAGTGAATAATAGCTGCAGTTTCAATAGAAAATTGCCATTTGGCTCCGGATAGTGCTCCAATATTAAAACACAGCAATTATCTTTTCCTAAAATATACAAACAACCTATTTTACAATGTTTACAACTTTTTTTATTGTTTAATTTCCGAAAACAAATTATATTATATATAGTCTACTTTACTAAAATACATGTTTTTTTAAAGCGGTCATTTGACCGCTCATGGTAAGATTAGGTATATATGAAATGTCGGTAGGTTTAGTATTAAGTATTAATTTTTTTGACAGTTAGTCGTTCAAGGCGGCGGTACAGTGACATATCTTAACATTATTGTGGCGTCATCTAGATTTAAACATAATTTGACCTCATGTGTACAAAAATGAGAGTAGTGAGCAATGTGTGAGAGTAGTGACAATACATCAATCACGAGCACATTTCACCCACGAGTCCACGACTAATATACCTTTACGATTGAGTTAGCGGTAGAGTGTGGCATATAACTTATTTTGCGTTAAAGCACTTTTCCTTTCTTTTGATAAGAACCACGCTCAACTTACGTACTCGGGTTTTTATAAATAAACTTTTGCATAGATTATTTTAATCCGGTTTGCTCTGGCGAGATTTATAAATAACTTACAACATGCGACGAGGATGAGTAACCTTGGTACTGAAATAGTCAATTGATACTGGATTAAAAACCCTCAGATATAAATGAATTTTCAACAAATAAATAAATCGCATGTGAAAAAATATTGGAATACCCTCTTGCGATAACAGTTATCTGTGTAAAAATAACTAAAATAAATTGTCCTATATATATGAGAACAACGAAAGCGTCTTGCTTTAATTAAGTTAAGATTGTGTTCTCGTGCTGGTGCATCGAAAAATAATTTATAATTAATTTATTTTTAAAAATTAAACAATTTAAAGTTGAATAATGATGAAGTATAGGCTTATAAAATTACTTTTAATCATGTGTATAACAGTGGAAATAACGAATAGTGAAGATGTAAAACGTAGTCTGGCCATTGTATTCGATGTGACCTCGTCGATGACCGATGAAATAAATGCGCTACGTGACGGTGTTATATTGTTACTACAAAGTTTTACTAGTCGTGCGGATAATCCAATTTCTGAATATGTGTTCGTACAATTTCGCGATGAAGAACGGGAATCGGTTATATTGCCGACAATAGTTGAAACCGATTCAAATAAAATCTATACCTATTTGAAAACGTTCGGTATAAATGGTGGACGAAATGGTGATTGTTTGGAATCGGCATTTCGTGGTATTAAATATGGTTTAGATGCGGTCAAAGACAATTCGATTATGTTTGTGTTCACGGATGCGGGCACAAAACACAAAGAAATGAAACTAGAATTGGAAAGGTTAATTCAACTGAAGAAGGTCACTGTGTATTTCTTTTTGACCGCAGGATGTGGGCGAGAAGATTATGAGATTCAGTATTATCACGATTTGGCGGACAGTTCTAATGGAATGGTATTTGATGTCGATTATAACCAGATTAGAGAAGTGAGTATTTTTAAAGCTATATAAGCTTAATTGAAATTTGGAATAGTGACATTACCTATTTATAGATTGTCCAAGAAAAGATTAGCAATTTTAAACTGCGATTTTTTGAAGGAATAAACGTGTTTAGTCAAGATGACAACCTTGACTAAACACGTGTATTTCTGAGTCAGCTGTAGAGGAACTTTCAAACTTAGGCTTCACGAGAAAAAATTAGTGGTTGGAATTGAATTTCAAAAATAAAAATCTCAAATTTTTAGGGAGAGCTACAAATGCAAATCGTTGAACCTAAATTAAAATATTTTCGGAAGGCCGCTAAACTGAAGAAATTTGTGCTCACTATAGTAAAGACTTTTTCGTAAATCATCATCTAAAAAATCAACCGTTCTGAGCCGTCTCTTTATTCATATGCAGATTCTTCATATGGACATTTAGCACAAATAGTATTGTATAAGATTGAAACTACCGACATCTGTTGGATTCTAGCAGAACTAAATGGGAATAAAATCATGCAATTTTACGATCGCGTCTTTGGAAAAATTACCAAACGATTTTTTTTGTGCAACGATTTTCGATTAATACGTAAAATTTAACAAAATGGACTTTTACGGAATTTTGTTGATTGATAACGTACCAAAACTATTGCGATTTTTCGAATACTGCTTGTTTTGAAATGACATAGCGGAAAATCTAGACTGAAAATTAGCAAAAACAAACGTCAATTTTATAACAAAACATGAATTATAAATTTAAGATAAACATGTTGGGTCTTTAGTTTTTCTACGCTATGGTATTTCAAAAAGTGGCATTTGTGCAATAAATGTGAAGCAGGGCCTTAAACCTCTCTAACATTTGTTTCTCAATTCGCGGCGAAATAGCTTAAGGTCATCCCAATCTATATTTAGATCTGGTGGTGCATGTATGTAACAGTAAACGTAAGAAAAGAAAACAGAATTATAGCGAATCGCTAACGTTGTAATAGCCAATTCATCAGTGAATGTAAGGCCATTTCCTTTCCCCCGTTGTACTGGACTCTATCTGCATATCCATACTAGAGTAACTTGAATCCTGTAACTTCTTCGTTGTTTTGCTCTTTAGCTACAAAACCGGTTTTGTCGTGGATTCTTTTTTAAATTAACATTTTTGTAGATTTAAAAATTTCAACACACCAACACAAACAAAAATGAAATAAAAAAAAATTCTCAAGGTCATTTTTTGTATTTTTTTTTAGTTTGATTTTATTTTTGAGCCGTGCGTATCACAAAACAAAAATTTTAATTGTATTAAAAATTCGAATTCGAATAATAAAAAAATAAAATAAAATTTAATTAAATGATTTTTAATTAAATTATTAATAAAACCATTAAAAATGGATGATAAATAAAATTAAATGATTTTTTTCGGATTCAAATAAAATGTGTGTGGACGTAAAGGGTCTATAGCCATAAAAGTTACCAGATTCAAGTTACCGTAGGATGGATATGCTCTATGGGGGTTTACATGTTTCTCATACCCATAATTTAGCCTTTAGGTAGACTATTCTTATTATTTAAATAAAAACTTTGCACATAATTTATTTTCAATACAATTATTTTTATTAACAATTTGAACAGTAACACAATTAATATTAATACATATTTAGAAAACATAGTTTAATTATATTTATTAGAAATGATTTATTGTAAATGATAGTAAGAAACCAATCTTATTATTTAACTACGATAAAGCTGCAAAACGACTAACTTGGAAATTTATTAATTTGCAACTCTACTGTCAAAAAAACAATTTGCCCTTATACCATTCGGATTGTTTGTTTTATATGTGTACTTATTTTTCAAAAGAAACAATAGTTTCACAGAAATTAATTGAAACTTAGAAAACTAGATGTCACTAGCTTTAAATTCAACATTCAAACTTAGTGTTGAGACTATTTCAAATATAAACTCAATGACAATTGATATAAAATTGATTTTTACAGAACACAGAACAGAATTTCAAGCAAACTACATGAGCGTCTTTTCTGACAAGCAGAATTTTTTTTATTGCTTTCCGATTTTTCATAGAGTGTCTGTCAAGTTTTTTTTTAACAATGAATTCATTAATCAAGTTTGATTATTTTAGTAAAATGCAATTTAAGAAAGCAACCCCTATGACAATGACAACCCATACAACAATTTTCAATCCTAAATAATTAGGTAAACCCATATTTGCAGCAAGAAAATGTTGCATAAAAGTGCATCTGGCGAACAAATTTTAAATGGCAATATTAACGCAATATGGCCGAGAAAATTGTTGGAGCAACTGTAGTACTACATAATTTTATAAAATTACATGATTCCTCTCCAACTATATCTTGCACAGCTTCATCGACCATTTCAGTAATGTAAGGTGTCTAATAGAGGGTAGCTGGTGACAAGAAGTAAACCATTTGGCCCGACACAGGTTTGCGATAGAAATCAACAAGAGACGCATTACCAATGAGAGAAAATTTGAAAGATTGTTTAAATATAATGTAACCAGTTTTGATAAGTATCTTCAAAAGAGATAAAACATTTGTTTCTAAATAATAATTAAGACTTAAAAATTATTTATTAGTTTTTATACAAATTTTGCGTTAAAACTATAACGGCTTCAAGCTAGATTTTTACAAATTTCCCCGGAGATACATTAGCATTGTCTACTTGTGTAGCAATACCTTCAAAAAATATTCGGGTTGGCGACTCTATCGGCTGTGAAACTGCAACCGTTGTTTTTGCTAGCGAGATGATTTCGGACATTTTATGTGATGCCGATTCTAGTGCGGCATTGGCTTTATTTTGCTTCCGTAATGTACAGGCTCTACATGTGACAGACGATAATTTACTGGCCCATGTCTCGTTGATGGTGTCAGAACTTGGCATATCAACGTCATCGAATGCATAAAAATCTTCAAGGGGGTCTTCATTGCTTTTTGTAAAATTACCCACAGCCCTACAAATAAAAATACCACTAAATAAACCTCTCATTATTCTCTTGAATTTTAGTTTTACTTTTCATTTGGCCCATTCACATCTTTTAAAAATATTAAAGCCTGAAGCCACTTCCACTCTTTTTTAGAGCTGGTTGCTCCGCTACTCGAACTTTTATTTCTTTTTTTAATTTCCCGTTGAAATTTGTTTCTTAATGTCTTCCAGCGCTGTTTTACTTTGTCAACTGAAAATAAAATACAAAAAATTGGTTTTCAGAAAGTAAATTTCTAACTATTTTTAACATCAACGTAAAACATCAAAAATATTAAAACTTACACGGAATTTTTAATTGTAATGCTGGAAACACATGGGCAGAATTCTGAAAGCAGAAAAATTAGAATAAACACGTTTATATGGTGTGAAATACATGTATTCTGTTTTACGATCAGAATTCTGACTCATGTTTCTATTTCTAATTTTTCTGCCTCGCAGTAGGCTGCGCTACGTAGAAGAATACAAATCTAGCAATCGCAACTAGTTTCATGCGATTTTTACTTTATTATATTGTTACGATTTTGCCTTGTCACTCAAGGTTCGAATCACTGGATTGTGAATAAATACAACTGCTTCAAATTTGAACTCACACAATTTATTTACACAACACAATTTATTATACAACACAAAATTCACAATTAATTATTATAATTATAACACACTTTTTAATTATCACTTTAATAATCACTTTAATAATCTTTCTATTTAACCTTCACTGTTTCACGTTTAAAATAATACTCAGCATTCCACGTCAACGCGCGCCTTTATATACCAAAATATTTGTTTCTAGAATAATCCTAAATGCGCATCAAGCAAATATGTTAGTATAGAAATGACGCCTAAATGTTGAACCAAATCATAAATTATAAATGCAATTGAGCAATTAATGAAATTAACTTATTCTATTATAATCTAGGTGTCACCGTAACACTACCCACCACCTAAGCCTGTTCGTCCCGAACAGGATCCAGATCACCTCCTCTGTAGAGCGCCAAACGCTCTAAATGCACCACCTTTGGTTTACCTTTCCGGCCTTTCTGTATGCGATAAACCACGTCGTTCAACCTTTTAATGACAGTGTAAGGGCCTTCCCATGTGGGTTGCAAATTCGGTGATAATCCCTTCTGCCGTTGCGGGTTGTGAAGCCATACCAATTGCCCTTCCTCGAAGCCTTGATTGTTTGCTCGTATGTCATATCGAGCTTTCATTCGATCACTTGTTATCCGAATTTTCTCCCGTACAAATTGATGTATTTCATTGAGTTCCTCTTTCATTCGGTCGACATAATCCTGTCCGCATAGAGCTGCTGATGGAACAGCCCCAAATTTTAAATCTCCCGGTAATCGCAGATTGTTCCCAAATAGGGTTTCAGCTGGTGTCACTCCTGTTGTGTTATGTACTGCTGATCGGTAGGCCATCAGGAACATTGGTATATGTCGATCCCAGTTACGTTGGTTCCTTTCCACAACCTTTGCTAGATATTCCTCCAATGTACCATTGAATCTTTCCACCATACCGTCCGACTGTGGGTGTAAAGGCGTCGTTCTTGTTTTATTGATTCCAAGCATCTGACATATCTCCTGAAATACCACCGATTCGAAATTCCTTCCTTGATCCGTGTGAATTTCCATAGGTACACCAAATCTGCTAATCCAATTGTTCACCACGGCATCAGCTATTGTTGTTGTCTCCTGATTGGGTATGGGGTACACTTCCGGCCATTTGCTGAAATAATCCATTATTACTAGCACATATTTATTTCCGCTCTCGGTGGTCGGAAATGGCCCCGCCACGTCCATTGCAATTCTCTCAAATGGTGCCCCGACATTATATTGTTTCATGGTTCCACGGCTTTTTCGTGCTGGTCCCTTTACTGCCGCACATTGGTCACATCTTCGACACCATTCTACTACTGATTGTCTACATCCGGACCAGTAGAAACGTTGTCGAATCTTGGCCAATGTTTTATTAATCCCTAGGTGACCTCCACTTGCTCCTCTATGATACTCCTTGAGGATTTCCGCTATCCGATCTTTTGGCACCACTACCAACAATTGTTTTACTTTACCATCCGTGCTTTCCCACTTTCGTTTTAAACATCCATTTTCTATGTGGAGGCTATCCCATTGAGCCCAATATGCTTTTACAATGGGAGTTTTGTCAGCTATCTCCCTCCATGTGGGCCGGTGTTCCTTTTCCTTATGTTTCATGATGAATGATAGGTCAGCATCCCGTAATTGCTCCTTCTTGATCATTTCATCAGTCCATTCCTCATCAGGTAGCACTTGCATAAGCCGAATATCGATGGTGTTTTCCTTATCCTCCACACCCCCACAATGCTTGCATTCCACGGGACATGGCCTTCTTGATAATGCGTCGGCATTTTCATGTACGCTTTCCTTTCGATGTTCAATATCGGTTTCTTTTGTCAAGCTCTCACCGCCTCCTTCTAATCTCGAAACTTGGATGGACGTTATGGGGCAATCGATTGTGGGAGTCAGCTCCTGCTCCTTCAAACTGACTCTTTTTAACGACTCCAATGTAGACTGACCCGCCTTTCTGGCCTCTCTCGGCTCCTCGTTTGGTCTACGCTTCATAGGAGATGGCGATCTCCCTCGTTTCTTCTTAATCTCCCAACAGTCCCGTGAGATGTGACCCATTCTATTACATACCCAGCATTTAATCCTGCTACTTCCATATCTGAACCTTGGTGTGGCCCGCTCGGTGTCCTTTCTGGAATCAATCTCCACTCGGCGAATTTCCATTGCTGGTTTGACGATGGCCTGAACAGTTTCATTTGTTAGCGCACAAGCGATGGTTTCCGTAAAAGTTGCCTTAGGTTCCAACATCACCGCTCTGCGCGTCTCAGGATCTCGAATACCGTCAATAAACGCATCTATTTTAATTCGCTCCATGTAATCGGCCGACATATTTGAATGGGCTAAATGCGCGAGCCGTTCAATTGCCGATGAAAATTCCTGTAGCGATTCTCCTCCTCTTTGGTATCGACCCTTCAATTCCATGCGATAGATTTCTCGCTTATGGTCACTTCCGTATTTTCGATCTAACGCCTTCATAATTCCGATGTAAACGTTCCGTTCCTGCTCGGGAATGATTTGTAATATTTCTGCCGCTTCGCCTTTAAGAGCCACAATTAATGCTGCAACACATTGTTCTTCAGTCCACTGATTTTGCTTAATCGCCGTTTCGAATTGGAACTTAAAAATACTGAAGGATGTTGTTCCATCAAATGTTGGTGGTTTTATTTTAACTGCGTTAACTGTCTGGATCACTTGACCTGTTGTTCCAATTGACTTGACATCTTGGAGCTCCTTCTCGAGACGCTTAACTTCCGTTTGTAGATCTAGTTTCACATTTTGAATTTCTGCGTGTACTTCTGTTTGCAGTTTTTCCACTTTACCGTGTAGTGTAGAAGATAACTCCAGAAACCTCTCGTCCATTTTCTTTTGACTATCTTCTATTTGGTTTTTAATGTCCGCCCCTTGTTGCTCCATCTGCTGTTTCATTTCCTGGTTTGATTGTTTAATGTCCGCCCCTTGTTGCTCCACTTGTAACATCTGCTGTTTTATTTGATGTTTAATGTCCGCCCCTTGTAGCTCCAACTGTTGTCCCATCATTTGATTCATAGCAGCCATCAACTGCGATAAATCGAAACTTCCGGATGGGTTTTGTGTTGTTCCGACCATCGTTTGTTCTTCCTTTTCTTTCTTGTCCACACTGATCTCATCCGTGTTGTCCTCCTCGAAATCATACACATCTGGATTTAAACCGTCCTTCTCCATGGCCTCACGTAGTTGCTCCACCAAACTAGCTTTTGTGCCTTCACTAGCCAAACCTCGCTGCTTCAGTTGCTCCTTTAATTGCGCAAGCTTTAATTCGTAGAGAATCATTTTTCTTATTATTCACAATCCCACCGCTGTCACCAATTGTTACGATTTTGCCTTGTCACTCAAGGTTCGAATCACTGGATTGTGAATAAATACAACTGCTTCAAATTTGAACTCACACAATTTATTTACACAACACAATTTATTATACAACACAAAATTCACAATTAATTATTATAATTATAACACACTTTTTAATTATCACTTTAATAATCACTTTAATAATCTTTCTATTTAACCTTCACTGTTTCACGTTTAAAATAATACTCAGCATTCCACGTCAACGCGCGCCTTTATATACCAAAATATTTGTTTCTAGAATAATCCTAAATGCGCATCAAGCAAATATGTTAGTATAGAAATGACGCCTAAATGTTGAACCAAATCATAAATTATAAATGCAATTGAGCAATTAATGAAATTAACTTATTCTATTATAATCTAGGTGTCACCGTAACAATATTTTAATTTTGACACATTAACATTGAGTTATCAATCAAAATGGAGGAAAATATTATAGATAAAATAAAACAAAAAATTAATAAAAAAAATTCTGCTGGTCAAAGAAGACGCTCATGTGGTTCACTTGAAATTCTGCCGGCAGTGCTGCCGGGGGAGAAAATCTGCTCATGTGTTTCCAGCATAAAGCCAATTCGTTAAACAACTTTTCACGCAAATATACATTTTTATATTTCGCGTCTTTTTTGTCGTACAAACAATTATTTTGTCTGACAAATTCAATAATTTTTTCCTCCATTTTGATTGATTACACAATGGTTAATACGTTAAAATACAAAAAATCAAAAAAAATCGCATGAACATAGCTGCGACTGATATATTTGTATTCTTTTACGTAGTGCCTACTGCGAGGCAGAAAAATTAGAAATAGAGACATGAATCAGAATTCTGATCGCAAAGCAGAATACATGTATTTGACACCATATAAACATGTGTATTCTAATTTTTCTGCTTTCAGAATTCTGCCCATGTGTTTCCAACATAACAATTGTTATTAAGTAGAATTTTGAATTGAATTGATATTGACAGCCACAATTGTGAACTAGCTGTCCGTGTAATAGCAGGTTTGGGGCTTTTAGAAGCCTTCAGTGATTGAAATCTACATAGTAGGAATTCTAGACAGTTGCCTATTAATTGTATCTCGCTTGGATAGGTGAGGCTATTTTCGTAGCGCTTCATAGTGTCCGAGTTTATATTTTACAAATTCTTGATGATATGCAAAATTTCAACAACCGTTTCAGGTAGGCTTCAAATGGTAGCGACTGATATATATGTTGTAGGGTTTTCAGAAATATTATGTAATAAAATATACCAGAAGTCTTTGTTGTTGTCTACCTCACCTTAAAATTCCTAATGCTATCTCTTAGTGCATCCCAATTGTTGGTAGATGTGCGACTCCCTTGTTTTGCACTTTTTACACTATTTGCCGTAGCACTTGGCGAAACACACTTACACTTAATAAACACATTTTATTAAACACTTGTTTGTTATTTCGCAAAATTTATATGTTTGAATATTTTAATTAAAAAATGTGTTTAACAAGTTTAAAAAATCATTCGATCGATTTCAACTTGTTAGGTCGTTATCACTGACTTGTTAGGTCCTTGTTTTGGTATACATGACGGTAAATTTATCGCATGATTAACATTTCACCCAAATCGCATATAACTTCAAGGGCGATATTATTGGTGGATTGGAAATATAAATAATAGTTCTTCACCGGTAGAATGAATTGTTTTTGAAGAAATCCCTTCTAGATTGTTTGAATGCTGGCCCGAATATCTGTTATTTGGTTATGTTGAATGTGACCATTTCTTCAAAGATTGAGTAAATTCGGAGTCAATAATGGATTTGAGATTCCAACAACATTTAATTTAGAAAAAAAAACTTATGAAAAAGTTTAAAACTATGAATGTCTTCATTAATAACACTTCTGTAAATTTCTTAGTTTTTAGTGTAGTAAATTATGAAAGTACCAAACAGTATTTCCGATCTTTCAATTAATGGAAAATGCTAGGTATGAAGTTTAATTCGTCTACATCAAGCAAAACTCGTAATTTTCGGTAAAATTTAAAAAATTGTCTGTACTAATTTTATTTAACATTTAATTTACAATTATTTTAATTTTAATATTTTTTCGTAAATGCTCCTACATACTTTTTAAAATATATATCTGCAAAAAACTAAAAAGCTCGTATAAAACCTGCAACTTCCGATAGACTGATGTAGGCGAAAATTCACTGGGATTTCCAAATTTATGGAGAATACAAGCTTAAGTATAAAGTTTCACCCCAATCAGTCAATCCGTCTGTGCTGTAGAGTGGCAACACACTTTAGTCTAGAAGCACCAAATCCACGAAGATTTAAAAATGGAGGGATGAATATGTTGTGGCCAACAACTGACTTTCAAAAGATTCCAAATCTACTACCTCTGATTTCTAAATTTATTTAAATCTTTTAATATCATTGTAAAAATTGAGATAACCCTCATGAAGCTGCGACTTCCGGTACACAAATTTTGACCAAATTTCATGCTGTATAAGATAGCAGAAAATTTGCAGCAGAAAAAATGTGTTTTGCTATTCACCGCTAGAGGCATCATTGTCACAAAAATGAAATTTTTTCTGCTGATATTTTTCTACACCAGCAGAAAATTTTTGATATTTTTATGCAAATTAAAAATTCTCAGCAGAAAGTGTTATGACAATTCAGAGAATTTATGAAAAGAAGAGAAAATGTATGTTTAAATGTTTTGAAGCGATGAGAGTTAATTTTCTTTAAACAACGATTTGCGTATGAATAGTGTAAGGACTCTCAAAACATACTAAAATTACCATAATCATCATTCGCTGTGTTGCAAACGAAGGGCAACATAAAAAAAAATCGCCATCGTTGAAAGCACTCCATACATTTCTGAAGTCATTTTAATGTGAAATGTTTTCAGTTTTTTAACAAAAATATTAGAAAACCTCTTTATAACTACCTTCGGGTTATGGTTTTATGGTAGCTGAGACTGACGTCAAATAATTCTAAAAATATTCTAAAAACATTAAAATTACTTCAAAAATATATGGAAGGCTACTGACGCCAGGTGTTTATCTTGTGTTGCTTATGTATATAGATTATGATCTAGGCTATTATAAAAACATACACCCATTGTAGCTACAGGGGGTTTTTCTAACACTTTTGTTAAAAAACTGAAAACATTTCACATTAAAATGACTTCAGAAATGTATGGAGTGCTTTCAACGATGGCGATTTTTTTTGATGTTGCCCTTCGTTTGCAACACAGCGAATGATTATTATGGTAATTTTAGTATGTTTTGAGAGTCCTTACACTATTCATACGCAAATCGTTGTTTAAAGAAAATTAACTCTCATCGCTTCAAAACATTTAAACATACATTTTCTCTTCTGAATTTATGAAATTCTCTGATTTTTCATAACACTTTCTGCTGAGAATTTGTAATTTGCATAAAAATATCAAAACATTTTCTGCTGGTGTAAAAAAAAATCGGCAGAAAAAATTTCATTTTTGCGATAGTGATGCCCCTAGCGGTGAATAGCAAAACACATTTTTTTCTGCTGCAAATTTTCTGCTATCTTATATGCAGCATCCAAATTCCGCAATCTAGTAATTAATCTAAAAGGTTAAGTATGAAGTTTGATTCTGAAAACTTAATCCGCCTGGACTGTAGAGAAGACGAATTTTGCTGAAACAAAAACTTTTATTAAAACTCGTCATTTCCGATAAAATTTAAAACAATGATTTGATTAAATTTTGTTTGAAATTTATTTTACAATCTTTTGATTGTTAAATGCTATTTACGAGTATTTTTCAAAATATTTTCAAAAATAAAACAAACAAAAATCAATTTATGGAAAAAGCTTATGTATGGAGTTTCATTCCGAATCGTCAATCCATGGTTTGGAGTTTGGACCGATATTGTTGTAAATATAGTTTAGAACCTTTTAGTTTATTATCGTTTTTCTCGTATGATATATATTTCAAACTTTGCCACGAACGAAAATGCGCCTAGGGAGGATGCCACTTCCAGTGAGCCGATTTCAGCCAAAAATCATTGAATCTCCCAGTTTATTATAAAAGCTTAAGTATTAAAGTTTATCCCGATCAGTCAATCCGTCTGGGCTGCAGATAACCAACAGGCATTTAGTGGGCATGGCACTACATATGCACATATGCATTCTAAACTACTCTTGTTCACTACGGCGATATACCGAATGGTAAATCTGAAAACATCATTTTCTACGTAAAAGAAAGTAAAATCCATTCTATTTAAAAAATCCCAAATGGAGAGATAGATAATGGTATCCGAGCATAGCGCTTGCCCAAAAATTCCCCAAAAATGACATGAAATCTTTGGAGGCGAACATCTCTATCTATCTTTAAAAAAAAAACCCAAACATCTTATCATTTTGAAGAGATAAGTTATTATCTGCAAAAACTTTTTAAAATACTTCGTATTATAAGCATACAGCATCCTCGTATTTTCATTCAGTTTATATTGTGTGCGCGTGCTAGAGTGAAGATCAAAAGCTATCGTACAAACGGCAGCACATTTATTTATTTTTAAATTTGTATATTATTAAAGTGAAACTATGGTGAAATTAAAACTTATTAGTACAATATTAATAATTATGTGTATAACAGTGCAATTAGCTTACGCCCAGGATTCAAAACGAAGTCTGGTTGTTGTATTCGATGTAACCGCATCGATGAGCGATGAAATAGATGCGTTACGTGACGGTGTTAAATTATTACTTCAAAGTTTTACCAGTCGTCCGGATAATCCAATTTCTGAATATGTGTTCGTACAATTTCGCGATGAAGATTTTCATCCACAAAAACTACCAATCATCATCGAAAGCGACGTGAATAAAATTTATAAAGTTTTGGATACATTCGGAATAACTGGCCCCAATTATGATTGCCCAGAATCGGCGTATCGTGGCATTAAATATGGTTTAGATGCGGCTAGAGACAATTCGATTATGTTTGTGTTCACCGACGCAGGCACGAAACACAAAGAACTAAAACCGGAATTAGAAAAGTTAATTCAACGTAAAAAAATTGCCGTATATTTCTTTTTGACTGAAGGGTGTGGACGGGAAGATCATGAAATTCGTTACTATCATGACTTAGCCGATAGCTCTAATGGATTAGTATTTGATGTTGATTATAAACAAATTAGAGAAGTGAGTATCTTTTTATCAGAATTATGTATATTTAATGTGAATCGGTGATAACTGGGAAGTGCTCTAAGACATCATCTCCAAGACTTATAAAACTATTCTTGGCTTGACTGGTTCATATGTACAAGTATGGATGAAAACCTAACATCTCGAACGGAAAGTTAGTTACTTATTATTTTTTCAACAATAACAAAGCCGCTTCATTCTACAAAATCTATAAATATAATACGCGAACACAAAAATGTAGCTCGGTTATTAAATTGATTGTTTCTTATGTTGGTCGTCTACTCTACGAGATATTTTCCATTCCCAAAATGAAAGGGGTATGCATTTTTAAAAATAAACTTCGGCTAGCCTTTGTCACTACAATTTAATTTCACTCAAGATATCGTATAAATACTAATATTTTGAGTAAAAATGGTTCGCTCCTGCGAAACCATATAGGATGGGCCGGATCGTCTATAAGCCTCAGGTATTTCGCTTTGTTCAAAAAGTCAAAGGGGGTGGTAAAATGATTGGGGTTTTACAATCGATTTAGTTATCAATAGTATCTATACACTGTGCACACAAGATTAAGAATCGAGCGATGGTGCTAGAAGTTCGAAATGAACAGCGGGTGTCTCACAGATTCGACGAGGTATAATGCATTGGTTGAGATGCAGATGCCGTCTAAGTCGAAGGGATTCTTAGAGTTGCCGCAGGTAAGCGGTAAATTGTTGCTGTAACATCTACGGAGACGATTACCTTTTGGCCCACGATCCTATATGAGAAATCGGCAAAAGAGAAACGGCAGATTGATTGGCCGGTTACTGATTGATCACGATGCCGTTTAATTTGTCTTTAATTAAAAATATTATAGTAAAATCTCACAAATAATTACAAGTTGCACTGAACATACTTTTTCAGTTTTTAAAATTTAAAATTTATTATTATCATGTCGTATTCGTAATGAGTGTCATAGAGAACGTATCACTCATTTGCGGCAAGAGTGACATAATTCAAAATTTTTAATTTTTCAAGGAAAACGATTTGAAAATATCACTCAAAATTGTTTATAAAAACGACGTTTTTCAAAAGTAAATAAAAATACATTCTGATTAGTAAAATATTTTTTTTTCTATTCTTACATCCTCAATCGGATCTTAATTCTTATAATTCTTTAATATTTTGCAAATTTTCGTAGGATAGTTTCTAATATCTTAAAATATTAATTAGTTTCGCGAATTGAGTAATTTTTTATATGGAATTTTACTTAATTTGCTAGAAATAACTACATAAGAGAGTATGTCTTGATACTGTTACGATTTTGCCTTGTCAATCAAGGTTCGAATCACTGGATTGTGAATAAATACACTGCTTCAATTTTAACTCACACAATTTTATTTACACAACACAATTTATTATACAACACAAAATTCACAATTAATTATTATAATTATAACACACTTTTTAATTATCACTTTAATAATCGCTTTAATAATCACTTTAATAATCTTTCTATTTAACCTTCACTGTATCACGTTTAAAATAATACTCAGCATTCCACGTCAACGCGCGCCTTTATATACCAAAATATTTGTTTCTAGAATAATCCTAAATGCGCAGCAAATATGTTAGTATAGAAATACGCCTAAATGTTGAGTATAAATTATAAATGTAATTGAACAATTAATGAAATTAACTTATTCTATTCTATTCTAGGGGTCACCGTAACACTACCCCCCACCTAAGCCTGTTCGTCCCGAACAGGATCCAGATCACCTCCTCTGTAGAGCGCCAAACGCTCCAAATGCACCACCTTTGGTTTACCTTTCCGTCCTTTCTGTATGCGATAAACCATGTCGTTCAATCTTTGAATGACAGTGTAAGGGCCTTCCCATGTGGGTTGCAACTTCGGTGATAATCCCTTCTGCCGTTGCGGGTTGTGAAGCCATACCAGTTGCCCTTCCTCGAAGCCTTGATTATTTGCTCGTATGTCATATCGAGCTTTCATTCGATCACTTGATATTTGAATTTTCTCCCGTACAAATTGATGTATTTCATTGAGTTCCTCTTTCATCCGGTCGACGTAATCCTGTCCGCATAGAGCTGCTGATGGAACAGCCCCAAATTTTAAATCTCCCGGTAATCGCAGATTGTTCCCAAATATGGTTTTAGCTGGTGTCACCCCTGTTGTGTCATGTACCGCTGATCGGTAGGCCATCAGGAACATTGGTATATGTCGATCCCAGTTACGTTGGTTCCTTTCCACAACCTTTGCTAGATATTCCTCCAATGTGCCATTGAATCTTTCCACCATACCGTCCGATTGTGGGTGTAAAGGCGTCGTTCTTGTTTTATTGATTCCAAGCATCTGACATATCTCCTGAAATACCACCGATTCGAAATTCCTTCCTTGATCCGTGTGAATTTCCATAGGTACACCAAATCTGCTAATCCAATTGTTAACCACGGCATCAGCTATTGTTGTTGTCTCCTGATTGGGTATGGGGTACACCTCCGGCCATTTGCTAAAATAATCCATTATTACTAGCACATATTTATTTCCGCTCTCAGTGGTCGGAAATGGCCCCGCCACGTCCATTGCAATTCTCTCAAATGGTGCCCCGACATTATATTGTTTCATGGTTCCACGGCTTTTTCGTGCTGGTCCCTTTACTGCCGCACATTGGTCACATCTTCGACACCACTCTACTACTGACTGTCTACATCCGGACCAGTAGAAACGTTGTCGGATTTTGGCCAATGTTTTATTAATCCCTAGGTGACCTCCACTTGCTCCTCCATGATATTCCTTGAGGATTTCCGCTATGCGATCTTTTGGCACCACTACCAACAATTGTTTTATTTTACCATCCGTGCTTTCCCACTTTCGTTTTAAACAACCATTTTCTATGTGGAGGCTATCCCATTGAGCCCAATATGCTTTTACAATGGGAGTTTTGTCAGCTATCTCACTCCATGTGGGCCGGTGTTCCTTTTCCTTATGTTTCATGATGAATGATAGGTCAGCATCCCGTAATTGCTCCTTCTTGATCATTTCATCAGTCCATTGCTCCTCAGGTAACGCTTGCATGAGTCGAATATCGACGATGTTTTCCTTGACCTCCACATGCCCACAATTCTTGCATTCCGCGGGACATGGTCTTCTTAATAACGTGTCGGCATTTCCATGTGCGATTTCCTTTCGATATTCAATATTGGCTTCATCTGTCAAGCTGTCACCGCCTCTTTCTACTCTCGAAACTTGGATGGACGTTATGGGGCAATCGGTTGTGGGAGTCAGCTTTTGCTCCTTCAAGCTATCTCTTTTTAACGACTCCAATGTCATCCGACCCTCCTTCCTGGATTCTACCTGCTCCTCGTTTGATCTGCGCTTCATAGGAGATGGCGATCTTCCTCGTTTCTTCTTAATCTCCCAACAGTCCCGTGAAATATGACCCATTCTATTACATACCCAGCATTTAATCCTGCTACTTCCATATCTGAACCTTGGCGTAGCCCGCTTGGTGTCCATTCTGGAATCAATCTCCACTCGGCGAATTTCCATTGCTGGTTTGACGATGGCCTGAACAGTTTCGTTTGTTAACGCATAAGCGATGGTTTCCGTAAAAGTTGCCTTAGGTGACAACATCACCGCTCTGCGTGTCTCAGGATCTCGAATACCGTCAATGAATGCATCTATTTTAATTCGCTCCATGTAATCGGCCGACATATTTGAATGGGCTAAATGCGCGAGCCGCTCAATTGCCGATGAAAATTCCTGTAGCGATTCTCCTCCTCTTTGGTATCGACCCTTCAATTCCATGCGATAGATTTCTCGTTTGTGGTCACTTCCGTATTTTCGATCTAACGCCTTCATAATCCTCATGTAAACGTTCCGTTCCTGCTCGGGAATGATTTGTAGTGTTTCTGCCGCTTCGCCTTTAAGAGCCACAATTAATGCTGCAACACATTGTTCTTCAGTCCACTGATTTTGCTTAATCGCCGTTTCGAATTGGAACTTAAAAATACTGAAGGATATTGTTCCATCAAATGTTGGTGGTTTTATCTTAACTGCGTTAACTGTCTGGATCACTTGACCTGTTGTTCCATTTGACTTGACATCTTGGAGCTCCTTCTCGAGACGTTTAACTTCCGTTTGTAGATCTTGTTTAACATTTTGAATTTCTGCGTGTACTTCCGTTTGCAGTTTTTCCACTTTACCGTGTAGTGTAGAAGATAACTCCAGAAACCTCTTGTCTATTTTCTTTTGGCCAACTTCGATTTGGTTTTTAATGTCCGCCCCTTGTTGCTCCATCTGCTGTTTCATTTCCTGGTTCGATTGTTTAATGTCCGCTCCTTGTTGCTCCATTTGTAACATCTGTTGTTTCATATCCTGGTTCGATTGTTTAATGTCCGCCCCTTGTTGCTTCAACTGTTGTCCCATCATATTCATAGCAGCCATCAACTGCGAAAAATCGAAACTTCCAGATGGGTTTTGCGTTGTTTCGACCACCATTTGTACGTCCTTTTGTTTCTTATCCATACTGATCTCATCCGTTTTTTCCTCCTCGAAATCAAACACGTCTGGATCTAAACCTTCCTTCTCCATGGCCTCACGTAGTCGCTCCACCAAACTAGCTTTTGTGCCTTCACTGGCCAAACCTCGCCGTGTCAATTGCTCCTTTAATTGCGCAAGCTTTAATCCGTAGAGAATCATTTTCCTTATTATTCACAATCCCACCGCTGTCACCAATTGTTACGATTTTGCCTTGTCAATCAAGGTTCGAATCACTGGATTGTGAATAAATACACTGCTTCAATTTTAACTCACACAATTTTATTTACACAACACAATTTATTATACAACACAAAATTCACAATTAATTATTATAATTATAACACACTTTTTAATTATCACTTTAATAATCGCTTTAATAATCACTTTAATAATCTTTCTATTTAACCTTCACTGTATCACGTTTAAAATAATACTCAGCATTCCACGTCAACGCGCGCCTTTATATACCAAAATATTTGTTTCTAGAATAATCCTAAATGCGCAGCAAATATGTTAGTATAGAAACACGCCTAAATGTTGAGTATAAATTATAAATGTAATTGAACAATTAATGAAATTAACTTATTCTATTCTATTCTAGGGGTCACCGTAACAATACAAAATAATCAAAATATTGTTCCGGTGACACCTAGATTAGAATAGAATAAGTTAATTTCATTAATTGTTCAATTGCATTTATGATGTATACTCAACATTCAGGCGTCATTTCTGTACTAACATATTTGCTGCGCATTTAGGATTATTCTAGAAACAAATATTTTGGTATATAAGGGCGCGCGTTGACGTGGAATGCTGAGTATTATTTTAAACGTGATACAGTGAAGGTTAAATAGAAAGATTATTAAAGTGATTATTAAAGCGATAATTAAAAAGTGTGTTATAAGTGTAATAATTAATTGTGAATTTCGTGTTGTATAATAAATTGTGTTGTGTAAATAAATTGTGTGAGTTCAAATTTGAAGCAGTTGTATTTATTCACAATCCAGTGATTCGAACCTTGAATGACAAGGCAAAATCGTAACAATTGGTGACAGCGGTGGGATTGTGAATAATAAGGAAAATGATTCTCTACGGATTAAAGCTTGTGCAATTAAAGGAGCAACTGACACGGCGAGGTTTGGCCAGTGAAGGCACAAAAGCTAGTTTGGTGGAGCGACTACGTGAGGCCATGGAGAAGGAAGGTTTAGACCCAGACGTGTATGATTTCGAGGAGGGAAAAAACGGATGAGATCAGTATGGATAAGAAACAAAAGGACGTACAAACGGTGGTCGAAACAACACAAAACCCATCTGGAAGTTTCGATTTTTCACAGTTGATGGCTGCTATGAATCAAATGATGGGACAACAGTTGGAGGGAATAAAACAATCGAACGAGGGAATGAAACAACAGATGGAACAACAACGGGCGGACATTAAACAATCGAACCAGGACATGAAACAACAGATGTTTCAAGTGGAGCAACAAGGAGTGGACAGTAAACAGAAGATGGTACAAATGGAGAAACAAGGAGCGGACATTAAAAACCAAATAGAAGTTGGTCAAAAGAAAATAGACGAGAGGTTTTTGGAATTATCTTCTACACTACACGGTAAAGTGGAAAAACTGCAAACAGAAGTACACGCAGAAATTCAAAATGTTAAAGGGACGGTTCAACAAAAATTTGAATCGGTTGAACAAGATTTTAAACGTCTCGAGAAGGAGCTCAAAGATGTCAAGGCGATTGGAACGACACAGCAAGTGATCCAGACGGTTAATGCAGTTAAGATAAAACCACCAACATTTGATGGAACAACATCCTTCAGTATTTTTAAGTTCCAGTTCGAAACGGCGATTAAGCAAAATCAGTGGACTGAAGAACAATGTGTTGCAGCGTTAATTGTGGCTCTTAAAGGCGAAGCGGCAGAAACACTACAAATCATTCCTGAGCAGGAACGGAACGTTTACATCGGAATTATGAAGGCGTTAGATCGAAAATACGGAAGTGACCACAAACGAGAAATCTATCGCATGGAATTGAAGGGTCGATACCAAAGAGCAGGAGAATCGCTACAGGAATTTTCATCGGCAATTGAGCGGCTCGCGCATTTGGTACATTCAAATATGTCGGCCGATTACATGGAGCGAATTAAAATGGATGCATTCATTGACGGTATTCGAGATCCTGAGACGCGCAGAGCGGTGATGTTGTCACCTAAGGCAACTTTCACGGAAACCATCGCTTGTGCGTTAACAAACGAAACTGCGCAAACCATCGTCAAACCAGCAATGGAAATTCGTCGAGTGGAGATTGATTCCAGAATAGACACCAAGCGGGCTACGCCAAGGTTTAGATATGGAAGTAGCAGGATTAAATGCTGGGTATGTAATAGAATGGGTCACATCTCACGGGACTGTTGGGAAGTTAAGAAGAAACGAGGAAGATCGCCATCTCCTATGAAGCGTACACCAAACGAACAGCAGAGGGAGGCCAGAAAGGAGGGTCAGACGACATTGGAGTCGTTAAAAAGAGACAGCTTGAAGGAGCAAAAGCTGACTCCCATAATCGATTGCCCCATAACGTCCATCCAAGTTTCGAGATTAGAAGGAGGCGTTGAGAGCTTGACAAAAGAAGCCGATATTAAACATCGGAAGGGAAGTGCACATAAAAATGCCGACGCGTTATCGAGAAGACCATGTCCCGTGGAAAGCAAGAATTGTGGGCATGTGGAGGTCAAGGAAAACATCGTCGATATTCGGCTTATGCAAGTGCTACCTGATGAGGAATGGACTGATGAAATGATCAAGAAGGAGCAATTACGGGATGCTGACCTATCATTCATCATGAAACATAAGGAAAAGGAACACCGGCCCACATGGAGTGAGATAGCTGACAAAACTCCCATTGTAAAAGCATATTGGGCTCAATGGGAGAGCCTCCACATAGAAAATGGATGTTTAAAACGAAAATGGGAAAGCACGGATGGTAAAGTAAAACAATTGTTGGTAGTGGTGCCAAAAGATCGGATAGCGGAAATCCTCAAGGAGTATCATGGAGGAGCAAGTGGAGGTCACCTAGGGATTAATAAAACATTGGCCAAAATTCGACAACGTTTCTACTGGTCCGGATGTAGACAGTCAGTAGTAGAATGGTGTCGAAGATGTGACCAATGTGCGGCAGTAAAAGGACCAAGACCAGCACGAAAAAGCCGCGGAACCATGAAACAATATAATGTCGGGGCACAATTTGAGAGAATTGCAATGGATGTGGCGGGGCCATTTCCGACCACTGAGAGCGGAAATAAATATGTGCTAGTAATAATGGATTATTTTAGCAAATGGCCGGTGGTGTACCCCATACCCAATCAGGAGACAACAACAATAGCTGATGCCGTGGTTAACAATTGGATTAGCAGATTTGGTGTACCGATGGAAATTCACACGGATCAAGGAAGGAATTTCGAATCGGTGGTATTTTAGGAGATATGTCAGATGCTTGGAATCAATAAAACAAGGACGACGCCTTTACACCCACAGTCGGACGGTATGGTGGAAAGATTCAATGGCACATTGGAGGAATATCTAGCAAAGGTTGTGGAAAGGAACCAACGTAACTGGGATCGACATATACCAATGTTCCTGATGGCCTACCGATCAGCGGTACATGACACAACAGGAGTGACACCAGCGAAAACCATATTTGGAAACAATCTGCGATTGCCGGGAGATTTAAAATTTGGAGCTGTTCCTTCAGCAGCTCTATGCGGACAGGATTACGTCGACCGGATGAAAGAGGAACTTAATGAAATACATCAATTTGTACGGGAGAAAATTCGAATATCAAGTGATCGAATGAAAGCTCGATATGACATACGAGCAAACAATCAAGGCTTCGAGGAAGGGCAATTGGTATGGCTTCACAACCCGCAACGGCAGAAGGGATTATCACCAAAGTTGCAACCCACATGGGAAGGTCCTTACACTGTCATTAAAAGGTTGAACGACGTGGTTTATCGCATACGGAAAGGACGGAAAGGTAAACCAAAGGTGGTGCATTTGGAGCGTTTGGCGCTCTTCAGAGGAGGTGATCTGGATCCTGTTCGGGACGAACAGGCTTAGGTGGGGGGTAGTGTTACGGTGACACCTAGATTAGAATAGAATAAGTTAATTTCATTAATTGTTCAATTGCATTTATGATGTACACTCAACATTTAGGCGTAATTTCTTTACTAACATATTTGCTGCGCATTTAGGATTATTCTAGAAACAAATATTTTGGTATATAAGGGCGCGCGTTGACGTGGAATGCTGAGTCTTATTTTAAACGTGATACAGTGAAGGTTAAATAGAAAGATTATTAAAGTGATTATTAAAGCGATTATTAAAGTGATAATTAAAAAGTGTGTTATAATTATAATAATTAATTGTGAAAATTGTGTTGTAAAATAAATTGTGTTGTGTAAATAAATTGTGTGAGTTCAAATTTGAAGCAGTTGTATTTATTCACAATCCAGTGATTCGAACCTTGATTGACAAGGCAAAATCGTAACAGTATATTTTGTTTTTCTTTTTATTAATTATAATTGAATATATTAATTATTTTAGTTTTAATTAAATTAACCGGCATTATTTTTTTCGCAAAATTTGCCACCAAAACTGGCTCGATCAGTTAAGGCGTTTAATATTGTAACCGACCGATCGAAAATGCCACGCAACGTGGTCGTTTAAAAATCCGCCTAGAAGAATTTAATTTAAATTGGTTATTTACGATTCGCAGTTTTATGTCCTTCGCCAATCGATTCTCTATATGAATAAACGGCTGAGTGCATTCTCTAAAGAAATCTCTTAGATTCTTTCGACTGAGTGAATGTCATTTTACTGCGTCAATCGCGGACAAATCTTATGCGGGAACTATAGATAGAATAAAAAAAATAAAAAAAATAACGTAAGAGAGCGAGAGATAGGATTTATATGTATTCGACCATACTCAGAATAAGAAAAATAAAAACTATAAGAAAAATTGCGTTTTATTTTGCTGTCATTTAAAAAGAATAACCGAGCGAAAATTTTCGTCCAAGAATAAAAATCTTAACAAATACAACAACAAAACTCGAACAAATTTTTGTGCGTTGAATGTAATATGCATGTTTATTATTTTATGTATGGTAATTTTGAATTGTCCGTGTATATTATCTTTTCTATTTATAAAATATTCATGCACACATATACAAATATGAATATAAAATCACAAATAATTTTCACTACACCGTAGAATTGTATTTTTCTAAACCTAACCTAAAAAAATAATTTAACGAATTGCGGTAATTCAAACCGCATATAAATATTTTTTATAATTTTAAACACATATATTTGTTGATATGTAATACATTTATACTCAAAACTATTGTAGTTTCACTCAAGATTTTAGGAAATACATGAAAAAAAATATTACATGAAAAATATGAATGAACTTAATATTTTAAGTAATCTATAGCCGAAAAGTCAAATTGGAAAAATAATTTTTTGTCTTCGTTTCTTACGTTATTTCTGTTATTTTTTTTATTCTACCTATAGTTGGCCCATTAGTCTGACTTCTGCTCGCTTATTCCTTCGCTAGACTCTGATACATAATTGAATAGCCACATTCTTCTAACTTTAGAATTGTAATGGTAAATTCTCTTCCGAATAAATAAGAACAAATGTATTTTGCTGCTCAAACTATGGAAAGAAGTTCCCTTTTAACAGTTGAGTAATTATTTTCCATTTGCGTCGGAGATCTGGATGAATAACAAATAAAATTGAATTACGATTAGTAGTCGACGTTGTTTACGAGTAGTCGGCGTTATCGCTGAATAGTCGACGTTGTTTACGAGTTATTGACATCAACACGAAAAACTTAGTAGATGACGTGTAAACGCCCATCTGTGGCCAAATTAGTTTAGCCTACATAGCGCATTAGATGCAATCTATTAAATATTGTAAATACGCCACATGTGTATTAGAACCGTTAGGGTGCCCCAATTTGGCCGGTTCATATTTTATAATAACGGAAAAGTCCGATTTAAATTCTGTGGAGTGAATCCTGGAGACTTGGCACATAGCCGTCTACGTGGTATAATAGATTGTATCTGTCAAATTTTGAGAAAACATGCGACACATATCCTTGAGTACGTTCATTTTCATAATTATAATGAAAATGTCCGGAAATGGAAATTCTGTGGACCGAATCCTGGAGATTTTGTTACATTGCTGACAGTTAAGCCGAAATAGTGCAATCACTTGAATGCCGTTCAACTGGGACAGCGGCTCCAAGTTCGTGAATTCGAAGTCAGTCGGTGGACAATTATGTGTGCAGTAAGATCACCTTATCGAAGTCGTCTTCAGACAGAAGAGAAAACGGGCTGAAATTGACCGCCTTCAGTTCGCTCGCGAGTATTAAATTTTATTTTTATTTTTATAATTTAAAATATGACTGGTATTTTTATAGATTTCTTGTTAGTTTCACGGTAGAATAAGGAAGAACTTGAGGACTACGTCGTACCTTTCGCCGGGTACATTGGCGAAAACTTCCTGTTCATGCAGGACAGTGCGAGACCGCATACGGCTGGTATAGTGTATCAGCAGCTTTAAGGGGTGGAAGTGCCTGGTATGGAGTGGCCAGCTCGAAGTCCGGACCTTAATCCCATCGAACATTTATCGAACGAGCTGAAAAAAGCAGTTCGAGTCAGAGATATCGCTCCAATGAGCGATATGGAGTTGCAATAGACGATCGCAGAGGAGCGGGAGGCTATACCTCTTGATTTGTTGAAATTTTTTGCTGAAATCAATGAAACATCGAATGAAAGCTGTCATTCGGGCTAGAAGAGGGACTACTTTTTATTAATAAAAATGTGGTTTTCATATTTTAATTCGATTCGACCACTAAATTTTATGCTGACAAATTCACAAAAAACTTGTACTTCAGATGTTGTCCCTGAAAATCATTTTTTGACCCAGTATAAGTACAAAAAAGGTGCCACTGGATAGTTGTTGAAATAGAAACAATGATGCTAATCTTTCAAGGGCGGAGAAATAATGAAATGTTGTTTCCATGGTTACTATTGTTTTGTTGTTGTTTGTGTCATAGTTAACTATCTTACAATTTTGAATTAAACTTTTTGAATGGATTGAAACATAGATGGCACCTTTGGCAGTTTGAGGGTAAAATGCTCCTCCTTTAACGTATAGTTTTTCTAATTTTACTTATTTCGTACAATAAAATGATACAATGGAAGGATTTACCAAAAAATCTGCAACTCATACAGGATCAAAAAAATTAGTCAACTATATCTATATAGTTATGAACTTTTTTGTTGTAGCAAGTTTAATTAGTTTGGTCTCAAACAGGTTCAGTCGATTTTGTTTTGTTTTGAACATTGAAGTTTGATTGTTTATAATTTTTAATAATCTAATATAATTTAGTAGATTTTAGAATTGAAAGTAATTAATAAATATTTTTCTATTTTTTTATAATTATAGCATTTTCCAAAATATCGAGAAGTGATCAATGACAAACTTGGATTAAACAGTGTATTTAAAGGACCTGCCGGTAAATCAAAGGTTCCTGTCATTGTCGATTCAAGTATGAAAGAATTTACATTTACGATTGTCGCGCAGAAACCACTAATCACAATTTACGATCCGAATAATGTACGAATCAATAATTATACGATATTAACCGATTTATCAACGATTAAAATGCTTAAAGTATTAGAACCGATACCAGGCCAGTGGACAGTCCAAGTAGAAGCGGCTTCACCATATTCTGGTCAAGTATCGGTGATTAGTGATCTTTCGTTTAAATATGGTTTTGCCGTTCATGAACCGGATGCTATCACACAAACCAGTTTTAGTCCAATGATTGGCCAAAATAATTATTTGGCCATTTTACCATCTGACCCGAAGCTCATCGGTTTACTAGAACATGTCGTGCTCGACACAAAATCCGGTGCCCATAATTATCCATTACGGAAGAAAACTGGAATTGATGGCGATTTATATGTAACCGAGTCGCTTAAACTGCCAAACGTACCATTTAAAGTTGTACTACATGGGATTGATCCATTAAATCATGCCATAAAGAGATTATTATCACCAGATATTGCTTCGCGAAATCCCGATAAACCGGAAACTGGCATCATTCCAAAACTAAAAGTAGCCGAAGGTCTACCAATTTATTTAGTTTGTCGCGTGGATTCAATGGTTCCAATTACTATAACATGGTGGAAAGTAGGCCAGAGTAGCGCCCTCAAATCTTTAACATCTAAGTAATTATGATTTATAAATTGTCATTTAAATTTTATAACTAACATGTGGCTTTACTTTTAGGCAAAGTAACGTACTGAATTATACGATTGCTGAGTCTGACATAAGTGACAACGGTGATTATATGTGCGTTGCTGAAAATAGTGCGGGACGCAGTGAATCAAGAACGGTTGTGGATGTTCGTCGTACAATCCTAAATGTGAATGCACCTATTAAGCAACATACGCCTAAAGTTGGCACCGGAAGTCTTGTGCTAAAATGTGTGGTTACACCGAAAATTGCATCAGTCAAAATTTCCTGGTTATTCAATGGGGGCAGCGTGTTGCCACGTGGATCATCGGTATGTTAATAATGTTATATAAACTGTTAATGTATTTCATGATATAACGAAATATTCTATTTGCAGCTCAATTTACCAAATTTAGTCCTAAACAACATTGATCGTAGAGCCAATGGTACTTACACATGTTTAGCGCAACGCAACACTGAAATTATGCAAGACAACATCGAAGTAAATGTCCAGTATCCGGCCAAAATATTAAACATGTTTAATCTCAATCCTTGTAAGTGTCGTTTATCTCATTTTACATTTTTAATAAACTTAATTTTGTAACGTACTTCCAGACAGTATCATAGACATTTCGAAACCGATTGAAATTTTTGATCAATCCGAAATTAAAATTATGTGTGGCCACGAAGGCAATCCGACACCGGATGTGAAATGGATTAATCAGAACGGTGTCATTGTTTCATATACATCAGTGCTAGTTGTAAATGGAAATGATATAACGCAGGATGGTGATTATGTATGTCAAACTGAGAACTTGGCCGGTAAAGATGAGGAACGGATTAACGTAGATATATCAATTAAACCAAAATTGTTAATGCCGTTTGAGACAAACTACCCCGTTCAGCTTAATGATCAATTTTCATTGGAATGTCCCCTTGAGATTGTACCACAGAATAAGATCGAGATTTTTTGGTATCATAACGGGAGTCGAATTCAGGACAGCCTAATTTTAAATGATCGCGTCAAAATCGATAAACTCGATCATGCGCATAATGGCAAATATAAATGTCGAGCCAGCAATAAAGCAGGGGCCGTGGAAGCTCAATTCAATGTTGATGTGCACTATTCGGCCAAAATATTAAACATATTTAATCTTAATCCTAGTAAGTCTCAATTATTTATTGTTAATTTATTAAAAAAATAATTTTTATATACCTCCGAACTTTCAGACACTATCTTAGACATTTCGAAACCAATTGAAATTTTTGATTCATCTGAAATGAAAATATTGTGTGGCCTTGAAGGAAATCCAAAGCCCGATGTAAAATGGATCAATCAGAAAGGTGTCGTTGTTTCAGACACATCAGTGTTAACTATCAATGGAAATGATATAATGCAGAGTGGTGATTATTTATGCCAGACCGAGAATTTGGTCGGTAAAGACGAGAAACGGATTAGTGTGAACATAACAATTAAACCAAAAATACTAATGCCGTTTGAGACGAATTATCGCGTTAGACTAAGCGAAAAATTTACGTTGGAATGTCCCATTCAGATTGTGCCACATAACAAAATCGAGATTTTTTGGTTTCATAATGAGAGTCGGATTCACCACAGCTTAATAGTACATGATCGCCTAAAGATCGATAAACTTGATCACGCGCATAATGGAAAATATAAATGTCGAGCCAGCAATAAAGCAGGGGCCGTGGAAGCTCAATTCAATGTTGATGTGCACTATTCGACCAAAATATTAAACATATTTAATCTTAATCCTTGTAAGTCTCAATTATTTATTGTTAATTTATTAAAAAAAAATTATTTTTATATACCTCCGAACTTTCAGACAGTATCTTAGACGTTTCGAAACCGATTGAAATTTTTGATTCATCTGAAATGAAAATATTGTGTGGCATTGAAGGAAATCCAAAGCCCGATGTAAAATGGATTAATCAGAAGGGTGTCGTTCTTTCAGACACATCAGTGTTAACTATCAACGGAAATGATATAATGCAGAGTGGTGATTATTTATGCCAGACCGACAACTTGGTCGGTAAAGACGAGAAACGGATTAGTGTGAATATAATCATTAAACCAAAACTATTAATGTCGTTTGAGACGAATTATCGCGTTAGGCAAAGCGAAAAGTTTTCGTTGGAATGTCCCATTCAGATTGTGCCACATAACAAAATCGAGATTTTTTGGTTTCATAATGGGAGTCGGATTCACCACAGCTTAATAGTACATGATCGCCTAAAGATCGATAAGGTCGATCATGTGCATAATGGAAAATATAAATGTCGAGCCAGTAATAAAGCAGGCACCGTAGAGACTCAATTCAATGTGGACGTGCTGTATGAGGCGAGCATTTTGAAAATCGTCAAACTGGATGACACCGGAAGTGGTATATTAGACCCGAGTGTCACGAGTCTTGACATTTATAATACAACAGCATTTTCATTGACATGCATCGTTAACGGTAACCCACCGCCTGTAACCTCGTGGAAGAAGAATGGTGTGATAATTTCAAACACTAATAAACTAACAATCGATCCAAGTGCTACTGGATTTTCTGCAATTTATGAATGCTCGACAGAAAATGGATTAAATTCGGATGAGTGGGTAATAAGTTTGGTCGAAATTATTAAACCAAAATTGATACGTTACGCCATTTTACAAAATTTAATCGAAGATAAAGAGTTCCATATGTTTTGCCCAATTGAATCGGGTGATTATAATGTTACATGGTACTTCAACGGAAATAATTTTGATAGCCACAAACAAGCAGATGGGTCCTTATTAATCGATAAAGTTCGCCCTGACATGAAGGGACTGGCATATTGTGTCGCTACAAACAAAGCTGGAAGCGCTGTTGCTTCATTTAATTTTGACGTTTTACGGGCGCCATACGGCTTAAGTGTTACCACATCGTCATATAAAAACCCAATACAACAAATCGCACCAAACTTGAAACAAATAGCGGTTATCAAAAATGAACCTTTGGATATGACATGTAATGGCCTTGGCAATCCGACACCAGACATATATTGGCTAAAAAATAATCGGATGTATTCATCAGATAAATCGTTCGATATCCTATCGGTAGAGCCTAAAGATGACGCAACATATACGTGCGTGGCCGAGAACACTTTGGGAAAACAAATGGAAAAAATTGTTCTGGTTGTATATGTGCCGCCATTTTTACTAAACTCGACCGGTCTAGAAAATAGTACAAACACTAATAATGCCAATAAATTGGGTGTCACGGTCCTTAATAGGGTGCCAGGTGAGCAAATTATTTTGAATTAAAATTTGTATCGTTTCTAAATGCACATCTCATTCATTTCAAGTGCCCACCACGTATTTTAGAGCAAACTACCAGCGATTTGTCAACGTGACTGAAGGTGAAAAAGTTGTACTTGATTGCCAGATGAATGGTAAGCCTAAACCAAAAGTCAATTGGTTTAAAAATAAGTAAGTACTTCCCTCCTAAATCAGGAATCCTTTTAATTTTGCTGTTCCATTTTTAGTGAAAATCTTAACAAAGAAAGCGCCATTCTCGAAATTACCAATGCCAAAGTTGAAAATAGTGGTATCTATAAATGTTTTGGTGATAATGGTCGTGGCAAAATGATCGTCATTTTTTATTTGAGTGTCCATAGTACGTATTTTGTACATACTGTGTTGTTTCTAAAATATTTGCTAACGGTAAATCGTGTATTTTCAGAACCAATTTCCATCGTCACGGCTACATCAACCAAAGCGGTCTACAATATTGGTGAGGAAATAAAACTCACTTGTAAAACGACAGGGAACCAACTGCCCATAATCGTTTGGCGGGGGAAAGGGGATGCGGTCGACAATGAAAATATTTTCAAATCGCACGATGACAATATTAGGAAACAACTCCTACAACAAGACGAACCAATATATTTAAATGGGAAAAAGATTATTAAGCAGAGCGACATTAATCTATTAGAGCGTTACGGCAAATTAAGTTACGAATTTTTAGGCGGTGAATATATTGGCACATTGGAGTACGTGATAAAATCAGCGAGATTCGATAATGCTGGTGATTATACTTGCGTTTCTCGAATCTTTAAAGTTAAAAAATTGAGAGTTGAAAAATTTGTTACGATAAAAGTAGTTAAAGCGCCATATGTGGAAAATGCTGAAACCGTTTATAGCATTCTGCAAGGCATTGAATCACACAAAATTAAATGTCCGATTCAAGCGCTACCACATCCAACTTTTGAATGGTATCACGGTACTTCAGTAATAACTTCAAACCAAAATTTGGATGTTCAAAATCATTTTTTAGAATTTAAAAGCCCAACGATGGACCAGGCTGGCGATTATTCATGCCACGGTACAAATGATGGCGGTACCGCCGAGTTTAAGTTCAAAGTTAATATTTTTAATCACATTGCGGATATAACGAATATTGTGCTAAATAGGAGCCGTAAAACAAAAATCCAAGTAGAAAAGAACCAAACAAAGGTCTTAGAATGTTCAATTAAAGTCGAACCAACCTACTGGTCACAAATCATAGATGCCTACCCAAATAAGAAACGTGAATTGCTCGTGGCACAACCAACATATGTAATTATATACCTAATTAAAATAATGTACGAATTTATATTAATTTTGGTTTATTTTCGTTTAGAACTTTTATGCCGATGTCTCCAAGGATATAATGTGTTCCAAAGATGCTGACCCACAGTATGGCGAAATTTTTCAAATAACTGTTCTCGAGAAACCAATAATACAGACAACCGAAAGCATTGTTGAAGTAAAACTGGATGACGTTCTTCGATTGCAGTGTGAAACGACGGGTGAACCGAAACCCACAATAAAATGGTACAAATATGTGAAGGAGCAACGATACGACATTAGTAATTTTCCAGAATTTCAAACAAATGGTGAAATTTTAATAAAGCGACGGGCCGAAAATTCCGACACCACCATGTACGTTTGCATTGCGCAAAATAGTCTTGGGAAAGATTCACAAGTATTTAACGTAACTGTCTTAAATGATTCGCATTATTTTGCCCCATGGAGTGAATGGTCCCCTTGTTCCAGAACATGTGGCGAAGGAGTACAATTCAAAACACGGGATTGTGTGCATCCAACATGCGATCAACCCCGACAGCGAGAAGAACGAAATTGTACAACGATTAAATGCCCAGTTCATGGTGGCTGGAGTGAGTACTCCAAATTTGGCCAATGCTCAAAATCGTGTGTAATCGATTTGGCTGACGTTGCAATAAAAGAAGCAAGACGTCAATGTAATAATCCTACACCAGCGTACGGAGGAAGAAATTGTATTGGTTTGTCGGTTCGCACTATAAATTGTACCGTACCGTTGTGTGAATCTATATTAACAGAAGCAAAATTGGATTATTCTGCTTGCTCGGGTCAAGAAGTTTGTTGTCCTGCAGGGTTTGTGTATGATGCGAAAACTGGTGGTTGCCCAGAAATCGATAAATGTAAACGAAAGGGTCCGTATACCGTATGCCGGGCATCTGAAAAATGCCAAAATATAGGAGTAGATGATTATGAATGTATATGTCGACCAGGATACAGACAGAAAAATCGTCCTCGGCCGTCCAATAAACCAAATAAGAATCCAAAGTGTTACGGTAAGTAAAAATCTTACTGTACGCCTAAAGATGATGATTTCTAAATTGTATACCATTTTCTAGATATTAACGAGTGCAAGGCAGAACCTAATCCATGCGACACCACAAAAAGGTGTTTAAATAGCATGGGATCATTCAGTTGTGTCTAGTGCAAGGACGAAGGCTTATTAAATTTTAAGTTTTCTGTGATTCAAATAAATAAGTTTTCTTGTAACTAAATTGTTTCTGTTTATATAATCATCCTAACCCTTGGAACTTTTTGCGTCTGATGCTGTGTGCCGTGCTGTCGATTTTTTCTGCTAAATTATGAACTAAACTTTTTTGAGGTGACCTTACGCTATTCGCCGCCAGGTTATAAACGAAAAGCTCCTCGGTATTTAATGCAACGTGGTGCACATTTTTACATGACACTTTTTTTTATTTTTAAACATTTCGTAGTTTATAATAACATTTGCAAATAATGCAACTTCCTTATCATCTTCCATTATTTTAATTTAATTTAATATTTCCTTTATCCAAAAGTCGACAATTTAGTATTTCGAATAGTCAGGCACAGCTCGTTTTTTGATGTTACTGCCACCTATGAATGTTTATTGTGAACTACTGAGCGATCTAGTTTAGTTCATAATTTAGTCGAAAAAATCGACTTGAGGCACACAGCAAATTCCGCCCTGGGGCGGGTTAACGCTCCTACATACATCAAATTATTTACTTTCGACCCTCTTGATTTACAATTCGAGGTAGACTTATCAGTAATAAATAATTGGAAGGCACGAGATAAGCACAAGGCCAGACTATATCGAAATGCAACACATACACTGACATTATGCCCTTTATGTTTTGTTTGATGCGGTTTTGTCTCCTAAATATAAATAAGTTGAATATTGAAAAAATGTGTACGAATAAACTTATTAATATCAGGGGTTAAAAATAGATTACAAAAATCTAACATTCATCTTATAATATTTACTATACATACTCGTAATACATACACAGGAAGTATATAAACTATATTTGTTTTACCACTTACATTAACAGTGTTCCAAGTTCGTCGGCTAGTCACGTCTAGCCAAGTTTACTTACAAATCTTGTTTCAATCCGTTAGTAAACTGAGATCTACTATACCCTATCGGCCCGATAAGAGCAGTCAAATTGGGAGACAAAGTGAATCCCCATTATTCATTCTACTGAACCACCATACCGAAATCCAACTCCTAATTTAATCGGCCAGCTCAAAATGATCGGGAAACCTTTAACATGGCATGTGCTTTATTTCCATCCGATCGAGATACAAATAGCTCTTTAACACAAACAAATTTTATTGGGTCTATTTTATTAGAAACACGTGTTCCCAGCGAACATTTTTATTGTAGGCGCGATTAAATTTATTTTACACTTGTTGTTTTGGAAATTGATTGACTTAAAAAAATATTCATATTTTAAAATTTTAATTTGGAAAAGGTGAAACTTGTCGTAAATTTTAATAATTTAATTCGTTTAGTCATTTTATATTTTCAACTTTCAATTTAATTTATGTGCCGCTTTATTTACCACTCATCTCTGAATCAGCTGGGAGGAAGAAGGCTTAATATTTGTTAATGGAAAGTGAATCGCCAGTCTTAAATAAATTTAGCTGAAATTTGCTATTCCGACTAAGTTGTATTAGTCTATAACTAGGAGGTGGGGCGCTTTTCTTAAATAATTTTATTAACCTGGATTAAGTTTGACACCCAAACCAATACCCAAGACTTGGGTATCAATTGGACTCTAAATATGATTGGTAGCACGGGTTATGAAATTCATGACATTTAGGTTTATTAAGAAGTTGTATAAATTAATAAAAATATTGTTTTAAATTTATAGTAAAATCATATATTAAGGCTGCGTGCCATACTCAAGGTAAATTGCAATTTTAGTAAATTTTTTGGTAAATTGAAATACTGTACTAAAAAGCTGGGTAAATTATTAATATGTTGTTGTTGTTATATTTTGACATTCATTCCACATAGACAGATGTTTCCAAAAAAATTACAAAATACAAAAAAATATTACTAATTCAATAATATTAACAAAATAATACTAACAAAATAATATTTAAACATTAAATAGGTATAATTAATAATAACAGTAATACGAGTAACTAAAATATGGAGCAAAATATGCAGAATATAGAGAAACCAAAAAAAAATTATTCGGAACGATGTATGTAGTTTTTTTGCCATTATATTTACCCAGATTAAGTTTAATTTATTTTAGGGACATTGGAGGAAGAAAAAATGTTAGTCAAAGCGAGAATATTATGGGATAAGCTATTTCAGTCGAAAAACTGCAACCCGCGCCAGTGTTGGCAGTAAGAAGATCAGCTATTTCTTAGGTTATGTATTTTATGTGTTAAACATTTTATTTTGTTACAGGAAAGTTATAATGGAATCAAAATTAAACAAAAATTTAAAAAATGTGACACAAAAATGGCAGAATATTTTAAAAAAGTATAAGGTAAATTTTGTAACCCATTCAAAATAATCCATAATATATAAATTCATTCTAATTCCAGAGAATGACTCAACCTCAATCTGGCGTTTCGACTGAGGACGGGGAATTACTTCCTACGCAGTGGAAATTGTTTAATGAACTCCACGAGTTTTTAAAAACCAGGCATGGTATAAATCCAACATATATAATTGACCAGGATGTATGTAATAGTGCTGGGCCATCCCGCTCATCGAATAGTTCAGCTAGTATGAGCAGTAATTCTATGGAGGATGTTATGGAGGTCAATTCTGACTCCACAGACAATGATACCGACCACTTTTTGCCCGAAAAAAGAATTAAAAAAAACAGTAAACAAGATTCAATGATGCAAATCTTGAAAGAAACATCGGAGGACGTACGCAAAAGCGTACGAAATATTGAGAAGCTGGTTGAATTTGCAACCATTCAAATGTTTCCAGATGCACAGTTTCCCGAACTGGAATAAAACGATAAATCCGAAAACCAAAACAAGACTAAATGAAATGTGTATGTGATAATTACAATGAAATACCCTTATTAATTTTAATATAAAACTAAACACTAAACTAAAAATGAAATATGTGATAATTATAATGAAATACGTTTTTTTAAATAAATGAATTACTTGTATTTATTTTTCTATTATTTAATTTACATGCGAGAACATAATTCATTCCGAAACTGAATCGCATCTCTATGATCTCTGAGACCACTTGAGACATTTTCCGTAGGCACGATTTCCGTCGAATCAAAGTCGGTAAAATCCCCCGCTGCTAAACAAATATTATGCATGACGCAGCATGCACACACCACTTGTACACATCTTTTCACCTGTAGCTCTAACGTTTTGAAGAAAATTGCTCGCCATCTTGACTTCATCATGCCAAATGTCTGCTCGATTGTGATACGCGCCTTCGAATGAGCATGATTAAAGCGTGTTTGTGCTTCAGTCATTTGGTAACCTTTGTACGGTGTTAAAATGCAGATTGGATTTACCATACATTTATATCCTGCATCACCCAATAAAAAATAACCTTCTGGTGGAAATTGAGCCGATCTATATAATTGGCTATTCACCAATACTCGCTGATCATGCACCGACCCCGGATAACCACAACACATATTGAATATTTTATATTCCGCATCGCAAACCGCTTGCAGTTGGATGGAATAGTCCAATTTTCTGTTTATGTACTGATCTCTTTGGTTGGGGGGGCATTTGATTTTTATGTGGCACCCATCGATTGCCCCTACGGCTTTTCTAAAAATTTCGGAGCGAGCTTTATTGGCAAACTTAATTCCAATGTCATCTAATGCTGTTAATGCAGGCGGCTTTTGAACTACGTCTTTTGCCAGTGTTTCGAAAATATTCAAATATTTATGAATAATATTTTTGATAGTGCTCTTTGGCATTATCATGGCCTTAGACACTACTCTGTAGCTCGTACCGCAGGCCAACCAAAACAAAAAAACTATAACCTCAATTTCTATGCTCCAACCGTAAAGTTTTTCCGGAATTATTTCAACCAATTTTCGGAAAGATTCTGGAATTATTCTAATATTTTCCTTGGTTTCTTTTAAATCGCCATTCAAAATAGCTATTATAAGTGGTGGTTTGTAGTTGATGCACCTAGTTCGTTTCGGCTAAAAATTAAAAACAAAATTATTTTAATGTTTATTAATATCCTAAATTCATACCGCGATGAAATTACCTGTCTGGTACTGATTTCCAACAAAATTGAGTCGTATAAAGTTAAATATTTATTTGTCAACTTTGCGACTTCTTTACACATCAACAAAATTAGTGTTAATTTATATTTTGCCTCAGAATTATTAATTTGATCCATTTTTTAACTCTCAAGAAGTTTAATTAAAGAAAATTGTAAACAAATCATCTTTTGACGTTTCTTTTGTTACCTACGAGCCCGTGATTTTAACCCTCCAGACCAGCATATTTACCTTAAGTTTGGCACGATTGAAAAGGTAAATTTGTACTAAAATTATAATTTACCAAATTTTGCGATTTACCTTGAGTATGGCACGCAGCCTAAATAACTTATATATAGAACGTTCATGTTCTTTTTTTTCTCTTATCTTATAGTCGTAATAAGATTATTTGTCAAGGTGTCGCTTTTGTCGTTTTTTCGAACTCGAAAAAAATTCGAAGTAAAATCAAATTGTCAAAAAGTTTACAATTTTTGGTTGTCAAAGAAAATAATGGAAGTTAAAAAAAAAGCGTTTTAATTATCATTTATTCATGAAATTACATAATGGTGTTCGTAAGAACCGTCGAATTTAATCTCATCAGTAATCACTTATGTAATTTGGACCAGAATTTTTCAAATCCCGTGCGTTGCCATAAATATCGATCGTAATGGTTTTTTTATCACGAAACTTGATTTTCTTGAAATTACATAGTGGTGTTCCTGGACATTACGTTTACATTGAATTTTAGGTTTCTCACATTTCTCTTCTAGTGCAGCAAGCAATACTAAAATATAACAAAACAAAATTTATTGAGAATTGTTTAAAACATAACGGATCAATTAAATTACATAAAGGTTCCTGGACATTACGTACCCCTCCTAAAATATACAGTTCGTTAAAACCACATGTAATATGAACAACACAGTCCAATCAGTCGCCCGTAAATAGAAAACTACTTGCCAAACCTTCCATAATGTATTGCCCGCCTTCCTCGTCTGTAGTTGATTCACCACTTAAGAGCTCAACATTTACATCGTAAATAAATCCTATGCATTAGTAGAATCGAACATAATGACATAACCATGATGGGATTTTTAATTAGAAACTTTCAATATTCAGAACGGTAAACTTTACGTTTCTAGTAAACTACACTAAAAGCATATGTATATTAAATAACTATATAATATTTTTTATTTTTGTTTTAACTATATATATTAAATAACTATAATATACTATATAAGATTTGCTAAAAGTAAAAAATTGAGGCTATGTTTGACGAGACATGACATTTACTTTTTAATTTTGTCACACAGTTTTTTTTTCGCTAGCTGTGTTGATTTTCGAATTTGTTTTCGAACTTGTACTAAAACAGCTAACTTCGTTCTTGTCGTATAGAAAAATAAATTTGGAACACGATTTTATAAGGCAGTGTCCTATATTGATACTATTTAATATTTGGTAAAATTCACAATTTAGTGATACGAACCGAATCTGACAGGTCAAATTGATAACGATTGATGATGAAATGACAGCGCTTGGATTAGTAGTTTAGTCTAGTCTCTAGTAAGGCAGCACTAACGCGAAAGCGCTTTCTGCTGATATTGTATTCCTAATGGTATTATGATAATGGCTTTTTTCCTACTTTTTCACCCGCTGAAAAATCCAATTGAAGGGAGAAAAATAATAGGTATACATAATTTTAATGAAAGTGAGTGTATACACAGTAGCCATGACAAAAAAAAAATGGAATGTCAGAAAAAATTGGTTGCTCAATATTTTCTAGCAGTTAATCGAGCAAAAGAATTCAATTTTGATTCTTTTTCTGACAAGAATTATTTTGTTATATTTTTTCTTTTTTGAAATCTCCGACTTTTTTATCAAATACAGCCAAAACGAATATTTGTATGCAAATTAAACGAAAATATTGTATTCTAAAACTATTTGAAGTGATTTGATAACGGTTTCAGATAATTTTTAACATTTTTATTGGTACACAAAATGTTTGTTTACCAACAAAATGAACATGACATTTGAAAAATCGTGTTACCTCATTCATTTTAGTTGTTCTGTCCTAGTCACCGTTTACTTTTTTTACTGCACTTTTTTCAAGCCAGTTTCATAATACCATAACAGAAAATTTTATTTAGTTTTAATAGTGTTTTAGTTTTCACTAAATTCCAGGGCCGTTAGTATCGCATCGCAAATTGACTGTCGAGAGTTATCGAAGCCGTTAGCCTCTACAATTATTGCATTTCAAAATGTTGCACACAACAAAATGTCGCATAACAAAATGGTGCAATTTTTTTCTTTTTAGTATAGGTGTCATAAATCCAATTGTACCATTGTTTCCTTCCCTTCCCACTGTTAATTTCATGTATTCATAAAAAAATATTAAATTTGATTTATTTTTAAATCAAATTTAATATTTTTTGATTAAAAATAATTTTACCACCGATTAACGAATAAAATTTTAAATTTTAGTTGAAATTTCAATAGATGGCACTAGTTTGACAAAGCAAAGACACCTTTCTTTTAGTTCTAAAAGTATCCGCTGTTGATCAAAGTGGCGCCACAGTCGTTTTACTGTCAAACAGTTTCCGATGTGATACTATAACTGTTCCAATTCCAGCATAATTATACCTCATAAGTTCTCTTAAAAGTGTCAAAGTGGTCGTGTCAAAAATGTCAAGATTAACACTAAATTGACTTTTAAATTGTCAGAAATGACTTTTATAAAGGCTGAACAGAGAAAAAAAAATTATTCCCGCCAAGGCGCCAACAAAATATCTCAATGACAATTAGAAAACTCAACGAAAACTAGATTTGCTTGGTAAACATTTTAGTGCCAGGAATCTCCATTTTTGATGTATTTCGCGTTGGGAGCGCAAAAATACCTCGGGATGTGAAAAATATCTCATTCCCAAACTTTGTATAAACCGAGTTGAAAACCATGGTTAAGACTTTAGGAGTGACACATTAGAACGAAACCATAGTTATGAAACCAGTAATGTGTCTATACCATTGAACGGAACTCCTTGGAATTTGGCATTGCATGAACTGATGTTCAAAATCATTTTTTGGATTTCCAGAGTGCACCGTCACGTACGTACAACTAAAACAGTTTTAACTGAATAATGCTGCACACAGGTTCACTTTGGTGTAGTGACGTAGACATTTACTGTCTTACCACTATATGTAGTGGTTTACAATAGGTACATAACCATTTCTCAATCTCCTAATAGATTCATCTAGTAAATTTTGGAAGTTGAACCAATTAGAATCTCTGATGATGTCTGTGAAACTAAATTGGATGCGCAAATGGGGCAACTTTTTATTTGAAATTGAATACATTATTTGCAAAGCAAACTTATAACAAATTGTTTGGTGGAAGCAGATAAATGGGCGCCGTTTTGTATTTAAAGGTGAAATAAAATATATTTTTATCACTAAGTTTTTATTTCAAAGTTTGTTCTATTTTCGTGCCTTGTTTGATTTGAGTGATATGAAAATAAATAAATTGTTGGAAAACATATTCAAAAACAAGGGGGAACAGCGCGAAAAATGTTTGTATTTTGCAATATTTTTTTAATTTATGTTGATAGAAAATATCGTGCCGTTAAAAGTGAGAAAAAATTTGTAATACGAGTAAAAATATTTTTGGATTGAATTATTCTAAAATTTATTATTTGTTTATCTGATTTGTATTTCAGATCAAAAGAGTTTTTTCTCGGGAAAACTAAATTGCATAAATATTGCAATTGAGGTCAACAAATCGTGTCGATTAGCCAGTAAACTAAATAAAGATTGTGAATTCCAATGCAGGTTCATTTCATCTAACTGGACAGTCTTTTGAGTTGTGTGGCACATTTTACACACCTAAGTAGTTTCTCGAGTGCCTGCAGCGACTAATTTGGGCGACCGGCCCGCCACAATTAAACCTATATCATAATTAGTTATACATTAATTCACACCACTATATCGGGATGGTTTTAGGACCAGAATTTATACAAATTAGTTACATATCATTGGCTGGTTAGTTCAAGACCACCCCTATAATTTGCCAAAGAGTAAACTTCACCCTATAAAACGATTGTTATTACTAAACACTTATTGAAATCAGTAAAAAAATCCTAAAAAATTAAACGTGTTCTAAAAAACATTCTATAAAATTTAGTAACAATCAGTCCCAGCCAGTTGAATTAAACATCTTTGTAGTAAATCTGAAAAGATGGACTCCAAGCATGATTACAATAAAAACGTCAATTTAATCACATCAATCAATAATTTATTACTCAGTCAGACCACCACCAGATGTTGATATAGTAAACAATGATAATCCATCGGCTTTATGAAGGGCAGGTCAAATTTGTTTGTGTTAGATTAGACGGAATTCACTTCAGACGATATCGGTGTCAAATATGTCCGGCTGAATTTGATCGATGATATTTGTTATGTTGGCTTTTAGGGCATCGGTCGATTGCGGCTTATTGGCATAGATCTGCGACTTCAGAAAACCCCACAATCAAACGTCTAGCGGGGTCAAACCGACACGATCTTGAAGGCCAATTCACGTCACCCTTGCGAGAGATAACTCTACCCTCAAATCATTCATGCATAATGCCCATCGTTGCGTCTGCCGTGTGGCACGCAACCCCGTCCTGCTGGAAGCACATATCGTCTACCTCCATATCATTCAATTTGGGCCAAAAGAAATCGTCATTTTCTAAACGGTACGGATCAATGACGCCGGCTCAAAACCCCCACCAAACAGTTACTTTCTGTGGAAGCATTGCCACCTGGTGAACCTCGTGTGGGTTGACGTCGTCCTATATGCGGCAATTTTGCAATCCACAAATGTTCTTTGTTGCTAAAGATGATTTTTCGGCCTAAATTGGGGTCTTCTTCCAAACGCTCATTAAATTTGAGCTCCTGGGTCACCACCTAAACAACATGGCGTCCTACATGTAATAAAGTAATTCGAGATCCCGAGAAACAACCTACATTTTAATTGGGCTACGAAATTGGGTGAATTCGCTGTAATATACATTTGAATTTGAATTCTTTCCGCAGTAGAAATAGCTCGCTACCAAAACATAATTTGCTCAATATTTCTTTTCTAATGGTCGCACATAAATTCCCATTCAACTTTGTTGGCTTACTTGCCTTACCAACTTTTAAGACAAAATTTTTGCGTAAACCTTAAAACTGTTAATCATTTTCGATTAAATTACAGATCTCGAAACGACCAACATTTAGATTGGGCGACGATATTATGTCATTTCGCTTCGATCTATTAGGTGTGCAAGTAGAAACTCTACTTTTTTTTTGGTCAAATTCAACTTGATTGAATATATCAATGTTACAAATATTAATTATCGAAATATTCGCCATTTCTATTTATGGTCTTTTGCCATTTATCATGTAGATGATGAATGCATTCGCAATAGACACTTGGTGGTTTCAAAACAAAATAGTCATCGAGTCATTTTTGCACATCTGCAGCCTAAGGAGAAGACGAGTTCCTTGGTTGATTTTGTTGTATGTGAACGAGCGTTGTCATGCAGCAATATCACCTTCTGCGTTCCTTGGCCCTTAAATGGTATTTTTTCCACCAGAGCAACACTTAATTTGATAAATTGGGCCTGGTAACGTTCAGCTGTAACAGTTTGACCAGGTTTTAGAAGCTCGTATAGCAAATGACTAATTTCCAATCCCACCAGGCACACAGTAACACTTTCTTGCCATGAGTATTCATTTTTGCAACTGATGTTGATGGCTGGCTTGTATCAACCCATCGTTTTCTACGTTTAGGATAATCGTACAAAATCCACTTTTCATTACCCATGCCATAATGATTTTATGCAAAAACAAATTTTGCTTTGTACCGAGAAAGGAAATTCATGCAGATGTGAACTAATTTGTGATACTAATTTGTTGCAGATTTTTTTCGGCTTTTCGGACAAAATATTATTTTTAATGGACACCCATACAATGTTTACGACTTTTTTAGCCGTAGAAAACAAAGAGGCCATTTACTCACAATATTTCTACCACAAAAGTAGAAAAAATGCACTCCCTCCATTTTTAACCCCAGGGCACTTGTGTACACAAAGATACACAGACCCTTACAAGAGTTGGATTTTTGCAGTTTGGTCTTTGCAACCCGTTGGGTAGACCAACTTTTTATCAGTAAGAAACCAAGCTGCCAAGAAGCTACCTAAGGGAGTTCTCATTTTTGTAAGAGTTTGTGTACACAAGTGCCCTACGGTTAAAAATGGGGGTGAGTGCATTTTTTCTACTTTTGTGGTAGACATATTGTGAGTAAATGGCATCTTTGTTTTCTACGACTAAAAAAGTGGTAAACATTGTATGGATATCCATTAAAAATAATATTTTGTCCGAAAAACCGAATAAAACTTAAACAAATTAATATCACGGACGATTATGACATACTTCTTAAAAATCGAACAGTTCACATCTGCATGAATTTCCTTTTTCGGTACAAAAGAAATTATTTTTTCCGTAAAATAATTATGGGTAATGAAAAGTGGATTTTGTACGATAATCCTAAACGCAGAAAACGATTGGTTTATCCAAGCCAGCCATCAACACCAGTTGCAAAAATGAACAAGTTTGGTTTTTATTTTCTTCGCACAGTTTATGAGGAACCCATTTTCCTTCCTTCTGTACTTTTCCCATTGCATGCTATCGAAGTGATATTACTTGATGAGTACTCCTAACTGATCTGCAAGCTCTTTTTGAGTTTGACTTCATCTGTGTTGTTTTCAAAAGATTACAACAACAATTGCATTGTATTCAAGCCGATTGTTTTAGAATGTCAAGAAAAATTTGTTTAGGATTAGGGGAAATAAAATCATTTTATAGTTATGGTGTTTACCGCACGGCGTTATTTTTTCTATTTTCCTCGAAAAATTTATCTTGTAGAATAATTTTGCATTTGATATTTGATAGCAAAATACCGAATTTAATTTGTTCTATTTCATAAAATAAAAAAAAAATAAAATAAATATTAATAAAATAAACCAACATAGAAAAAATAAAACGCATTAAAAAATTAAAGCCAAAAGTTGTTGCTTTCACATTTCTTAGCTAAGCTAAGCGGATTAGCGAAAGCAACACTACTTTCGTCTCCAAATTGTTTTACTGCACCTGAACGTGTCCCTCGAAACTAAAATTGTTGTCACCAAATCTATCAAAGCCTTTTTTAACGTCGAATGAGTCACAGAATGTTTACTTAAAGTCGAATTAATGGAATGGGTACAAAGGGCCGAATGTCGAAGGGCCGAATGTGTCGAAGGACCGAATGTATCAAAGGGCCGAATGTCGAAGGGCCGGATGCATCGAAGAGCTGTTTTTTTTTTTTTTTGTTTTTAGAAATATAATTTTTTAAAATTGTTATTTTATGGAATACATATTTTGTATTTTTTTTTTGTTAAACATAAATGAATTTCTTATGAATTTATGTATTTTACTATATTTTTCATCTTTGGATATTCATGAAATTCCAAGTATCCAGTCAGCGATAAATTTTGGTGAAGGAAAATTTTGTCATGCACCACTAGAGACATTCGGCCTTATGTGTCAGCCTTCTGATAATAGGTATATGGTACAAGAAATAAAAAAATAAAAAAAATACAATATATTTCTAAAAACAAAAAAAAATCAGCCCTTCGACCCATTCGGCCCTTCGACCCATTTGGCCCTTCGACACATTCGGCCCTTTGACACATTCGGCCCTTCGACATTCGGTCCTTCGACATTCGGTCCTTCGACAGTAGGCATTTTCATCACATTCGGCCCTTCGACATTCGGCCGAATTGCAGCTTGAGCAGCATTTTGTTTTCATTTGAAAACAAAATAGAATGCAATGACGTATAAATGTTGCTTATCGACATCCATCTCTTAAAATTGATGGACACAGAACGATAGCTTGTAAATGACTGAAACGTATGTCATAAAAACAGCAACGACTAAGCTGCATATATCCAAAATGGTAGGTGATTTGGATGCGGTCAAGTATATTTTAATGCAACCAACTTCAAAGCCGAGTTTCTACTTGCACATCTAATATTCCCGCGACTTTTGATAGTTCGAATATGGATCGGGGCAGCGTAGTCCACTCCATTATGGGTAAAAGCAGATTTCCCATTAGTTGTTCTGCGGTTGTAACTTTGAATCGATGGCAGCGAATGCATTAATGGCTATTATGTTTGATTGCTTGAACTCCTCTGATGATCCTGAATTTTGACCGGTAGAAGGTCAATGTTAACATGTTGCTCCAGCGCAAAGGTTTTTGTAAGTTTTTCAACCTTCCACGAGTCCGAATTATGTTTTGTGTGTCGAGGAATACTAGTTGAGAGAAATAAATCTGCTACGCTTATTGATTGATTTACCTTGTTTCAGTATTGCGAATGTTCTTCTGCAAACTCCACCTGTTGAACCGCTACTACTAGCCGTGAGTTCCATTTTTCCTGATAGATTAGTCGCTTATTATATGAACTGTTAGCCGTATGACGACCTGAGGGATGATTATTGATTACTTATTGATTAAAGTCTGAATTGGAAACTCTAGGTTTTCTACTTGCAGATGTGTGCATATTTTTCTTTTCCTCAGATGTTTCGTATTCTGCGTCTTCGAATGTCGTGAGTGGGTGCTGCAAAAACGATGGTTCGTTCCACCATCTCTAGAGTATCACTATAACTGATTTGAGATTCCACCGCGGGAAGCGCAATCAGGATGGATTGTTTTGATTTGCAACAAATGACTTCCAAGTTGATGATGGCTTTTGAATCCAGGCCAGCGTAATCATAGAATTTGACCATAAAGTTGTTGCACATATGTTAACCTCCTAGCTCTTTTTTACATGTTGAACTTACCTAAGGTCGAGGGATCACCAATTTTGATTTTACAGGTGCCATCCTGGTTTTCGCAGTCAAAAGGTGGATTGTGCTTTGCCCATTTATGGTGCTTTTACAGTATAGTACAGCCTCGTAAGCGTGCACGGACACATCACAGAATCCTTGAACTTCAAACTTATACTTATCTTCCGAGTAGTTGATGTAATGACGTATTTTAATTTTCCGAACGGCATTCAGCTCGAGCTTGAGTTGACCCCATCGTTTAACTGTTTCTGCTGGTAACTCCTAGTCCCAATCCAGATCAAGATTCCATAGCTTTTAATACATTATTTTATACCCGATGATTAATGGTGCCAGAAATTCCAAAGATTAAAGATTTTTGACATTTCTGACAAAAATTGACGTTTTGTTATTTTTTTGTCATTGAGTGGTACACTTGCTTGGAATATGAAGCAGGAGGCACACGGCCTGTAGCCTATCCCTAAGGATTTGATTGACGGCTCATCCGCGAAGGTAATTCCTTTAAAACGTCAGATTGATTGCTTGATCACATAACTCAATTCCATTCCCCCTTGCTGAAGTAGATCGATAAGTTGTGAATTGACTGAACCGCTTCTTCCGTGGTATCTGCGCAAGTCAAAACCTCGTCAACATAAAAGTCGTGCGTTTATATGGCTCTCCCTGGGTTACTTGCTGTGTGCGAGTCGTCAAATAGAGTCCGTCAGATGTTCCATAGGTTATTGGTGGTTAATTGATATTCCGATTACCTATTGCATGACGTTTGCTTTCCCTCCATACAATTCGTTGATATTTTTGATGTTCCTCTTGAACCAGCATTTGTAATGGAGGACCGGTAAATAAGGTTTCATTCAGGCTGTTGCCTGTCGATGTTTTCAACGAAGCTCGAATTTTAGTAGCGTTCACGGTTTTCTTAGCCACTGCATATGACGGGGAAGATAAAATTTCCATCTGCCGCGGTCAACCGGTTTCTTGTAACTCATCTGGATGTTCTCCCACAAGAAGTTTGCTCTCGAGAGCTTCCATGCAGATCCAATTTACTTTCGTTGGAATGAGAATTGTGTACTATATCTCGTGTCTTGTATGATCTCGTCTAATTACCAGAATTTCTCCATGCCTCTTTCCGTCTTGTTAATATGAGCAGCTACGGTCTGCTGTTAGATTGTAGTTTGTGACGGGCCATAGGTAATCCATCCCAAACTAGTGCTTATAGTGTTTGGTCTGCCTCTGATTATTTGGATCCCGATGAAGTCTCTGTATAAACGTCCGTACCTAAGAGTAGGGTAATTAGTTCGGGGTGATCAAAACCTGGTTTTGACTATCTGTGAGATGCTCGATTTTTGTCCTGGATGCTTCCAGTGATTAGAATCTTCTCGTTAAAATTTCAGGAAATTGTCGAGTTTAGAAATTTCGCGGGGACGGATAAAGCTGCTTTTATATCTCTCCAATGTATCTGCGTCCAAATTTTTCATCACGAGATGTATGATGGCGGGTTCAAATGGATTCTCAACCTTCAGGTTTTTCATGTTGTGCAACATTTCCACTGCAGCGTCGTGTAATGTTCTGATACTGGATGTTTTTACATAGTTGTCTCCAATAGTTGATAAGTGGCAGATTAGTTGCACGGCTCCCTTCTGCATTGGGGGGATTATAGATATGTCATCTTTAGCGAAGATTGTCTTGAGTGATGGCTGAGCCTTGTAACTATGTCTATATGAATGCATGCCAGTTCTCATATTTACCATCGAACGTTGGTATGTCCACCTTTGGCAGACTTAATGATGATGGGGCTGTTGGATCAACTTTGGTTGATTTTCTGTTGTAATTTGATTACTATACTAATTTTCAGTGAAGTATTTATAGTGGTCTTCCTCATCAACGTATGAGGAAACTTTTGTGTAATTGATCGACTTCTTTGATGTCAGAGCTCATCTGACCGAGTATTCTTTTGAATTCAATTTCGCGTTGTCAAAAATCATCTATTTTGCTGAATAAAAAACGCATGCTGACATCTTGTTGCGTGAAAAGCTTTCGAAGTAGATACAGGTCAGCTCCCTATGAATCGAGCTGGTGCCCCCCTGAACGTTGTATATTTTGACTTGTGTGGGTCGTTCAACGGCATGCTTTTGAATCTGGATCCCGGTCGATGATTTTGGCATACTCTCGCTGATGTCTAATTGGATTAAACCATTCTAATGTGTTCAGAGGCTCGAGTTAAATTTGTTATTACACTTAACTTAAAAATTTTTATTGCTGTGGAATTTTCCACAGCTTTACTTTATTTTCAATTTCAATATAGAGTTTACACTTTCAAGATATTTTTATACTAATTCAAAGATGTTAGTTATGTTAGTTGTTATATAGTAATAAAAATGCTTAGTTAGTAAAAGATAATGTTAGTTTCTACAATGTTGCGAAGCATGCACGTGTATAATGTTATTTGCTGGTTTTGCATTTATGTGTCTTCACATCCGTTGATTTCGTTATGCGGTTTCAAGTAGCGTTTATGCGGTTTCGAGTAGCATTAGGGTTAAAATACTGATGATGATGCAGCCTTGATGTTATCTGCTTGTATCGAGTTATTAGAGGTACGTAATTCCTAACCTCTAAGATGAGCGTCAGGCTGCTTAAGTAGTCCTAAAGCGGTACATCTTTTGTTTGGCTAGCAGCAAATATAAAGAACAAACAATATTATGAATATTATAATGAAGGTTAGCGATATATGTCCAGTAGAGCTGTGTAGAATTGCCTTTTCATGTCTTAGCTTGACTTGGTTATAATTTTGTATGGTTTTATTATGTAGAATCTCCAGTGTTAATTCAGGTTTAGTTTCTATGATGTTTATTTCATTATACGGTATTCTAATTTCAATGTGATCGGAAAATTCTATTTCGTCTGTAGAGAATTTCTGGCCCTTGATATTTATATCGCAGTTTTTGAATTCTATGAGAGTTTGTTCTGTAATTTTATGAATTTGCTGGTTACAAGTAGAAGTATATATTATTTGTTTATCTGCAGGTTGAACGTAGAGTATTCCTTCAGATAAGTAATCAATATCTTCAAAGGTGGATATATTTTGTGTTACGCATTCGGCTTGTTGTTGGTTTACTATAGCTGGTATACATGTCCCTAACGTTGGCATTAATTTCTCTTCTTTGCAATATAATGTTTCATATATTTGTTTACATTGGTTTGTTACAAATTGATATAATTGGGTATTTAGGATAATTTGGTTATATGGAATAGGGTTTATAATTTTATTATAGAAGGGAATGAGTTTAAGTTGATAATTTTCATACTTTTCTTTTGAAAACATAGGAACTTTAACTATGTATATTAATTTGGTATTGTTATAAAATCCTTTTAGTTCTAATAAATCATAGAGAAGATTGTGGCTCTGTACTTTTATGTCGTCTTGTTCAAATAATTTAGTTATGTATTCTGTTTCGTTATTTGTCAATAAATGGCGTGATACTAAACGTGGTTTTGAAAATGCTATAATGTCTAACAAGTTTTCTATGTGTTCTTGTAAAATTTCAAGCACATGACTGATTCTGTAAAAATGTTGGTCGCATAAAATTAAAAGGGAGATGTGATTAATGGTTTTTGTAGTTTTGTTCTGTTCATATTGTATTCGATTAAGATTGACGTTTATAGTATTTTGAATTTCCTCTAATCTATTTATTATTTGATTGTTCACCTGTATTTGGTTATTGATTTGATCATTAATTTTATCTTGATTCTGGTTTATTTCATTTATTGCGTTTTGTACATCGATTAGATCCTGATTGTCCAAATTTCCAGTAATGTCTTTTATAAGTGCTCCCAGTCCGTTAGAAAGTCCACGTCTGTAACGTTTCGGTAGTACTTCTATGTATAATTTTTCAACTCGATTTAATTTGTATTGGGTGATAACTTTCTTGTTATTTAATACATTTCGATAACCGCTTTCTACTGGGAATTTCTCCAGTAGTTCATTTACTTGCTTTTTAGGGGTATATCCTCCATCCGGTCGCAAATTAATTATTTGCGCCCAGAAATATGGTTACTAGATTTAATTTTCTATACCAATTGACATATTTTTTTTAAATTTAAATTTATTTTGCGATTGTAGAGTAGAAATATACGAAAAGACTGCTACGCCTTTTCAGAGGTCGCAGTATTTATATTATTTCTACTTAATAATCGCAAAAAAAATTTAAATTTAAAAAAAATATGTCAATTGGCATGGCAAATTAAATCTAGTAACCATATTTCTGGTCGCAAATAATTAATTTGCGACCGGATAGAGGATATACCCCTTAATGTTGTCTATGATTTGTCCGTATGGTTCTAATTGTATGATGTGTATGATTTTACGAAATCCGTTGTAGATTTTTGCATTACCAATTTTTATAGGGATTACTCCTTTATTGTCCTTGAGCGATGTCAGCTTGATCTCTTGGCACGTGATCTTTAGGGACCTGGAATAATCGTTTAATTTTACTTTTATGAACTTTGCCTTCTGCGGTTTCTATTACTATTCCGTTGTCTTTTAATACTTGTCGTTTTTTATAGTTAGCTCTTAATTTTCCTCTTTTCTTTCTTTTTGTATAAATGAATAATTTTGGAGAAATAGGGAAAACGGGTTTTCTCTTTTTATTGATTTTTGTAATAAATTTGGCTTTAATTTCGGATGACTGTTTATGGATGTCATTACATAATTGTTCGTACCTTTCTTTATGTTGTTGCAGGTAATCGATTTCATTGACGAAGTCTAATTCTTTCCTAACATAGTGACCTTTTAAGAGACTAAATGGTGTGATTTTAGTTGTTGAGTGGACTGAATTATTATACGACAATATGGCAAGATTCATTACGTTTCCTAGATTTTTATCCTTATCTTTTCGTCGGAAGATCCGGTGGCTGCATTGCTCTTACCATAACTCCAAGGGAGTCTCTCAAATTTGCCGTGAACACAGAAAGACACATGGAATCGTACCATTTGGCTTTCTGTATTGCTTCATTTGGTGTATTCAGTTTCGCCCAAGTCTTTAATGTGTTACATATTTCAAGGATTCTCGTGAAATATACTTCAACACTATCATTCCTTTGCGTGATAGCGTGAAGATCCCGAATTAGACTATTTTCATCTCTCTTATCGGCAAAGTGAGCGATAAGGCTTCCTTTAATACTATCCCACTCATTTGTGATGTTGTACATTTCTAGGGCCTTATTGGCATCACCCACTATTTTATTACGAATTGCCCGTAAGAGAATTAACTGGTATGATGGGTCAGTGAACGCTGGTTTGAGAATTTTTAGAATATCTTCAACTTGTGTGATAAATTTGTTTAGTTCCGTTCTGCTACCATCATACGGCGGAATATCTTTGATGGCGTCGGGGATTTGTAACAGTCTTAATGTCCGTTCCATTTCTTTAAACTGTTTGTCCTCTGCGTCAGTCATTTTGTTAAATTTAATTTCACTAACACTGTCACTGTCACTATCAGAATCAAAATCTTCTTGAATGTTACGCGACTCGTTATATTTTTGATATTTATCGATTAATTTCGTAATTTTTAAATTATTTATGTTTTCTTATTTATACAATAAAATTTCTCAACTTGGAAGGGAATTTAGATAGTTGCGGGGAGTTAGTATTATACCAAGTGTAACTCACCAATTTAATAAGAAGATCAGGACCAGGAGATGATATGCCTTCATTCCGTCCACTGATGTTGCCGCAATATCGATTTTTCGCTTCCTCTTGAGTGTTTTGACTTTTTGACAAAAAAAAAATTTCACTGTTCGAGTACAGACGCTCGGACGTCAATTTTTTGTTAATTTTTATTAATTTGTTTTGCTACGATGGCTCGCAAAACAATCTTTCGAAGAAGACGAATTATTTTGTATTTATTTCACTTTTTATATACAATATTTATCATATACCGTGATAAATTTTGTTATATCCCTTTTTCAACCAAGAAAACAAAAAAATCGGCTAAGTTTTAGTCCAACCCACACAAATGTGTGAGTAAAAAACCATAGTATGTAATGGCGTTGTTGATAAAAAATCTCGCTTGATTTGAAGTAAAACCAACACAATTGTGTGTATAGATATAGTGTTTTTTTTCGGACGAAAATAAGTTAAAAAGGAATTCACAAATGTGTAAGTTGGTTCAAAAAACATACAAAACTAAATTTTTGACATGGTACTTTGGCCCTACCCGCACAATTGTGTTAGTAAATCACTAAAGGGATATTCACTTTTTAATTATTATATATTTTTATTTATATTTATTTGAATTTATTCACTTCTATATCTTATATAGACTTATAATTTATTTTAAATCACTTAACTATGTTTGATATACCATCAAACAGTAGTATATTGTTCATATAATCCGTGAATAATTGTTCGATTAAAGCACTACAGTTAATATTCCTTTAACTTTCACTATTCGTGACACTTAAAATACTTTAATTATTCACTTGCAGTTGTTATTTTGGTAGAAACAGATATTTGAAAATATCCGCTACCAACTGCGCCAGTTAAATTTATTATTGCACTTAACTTAAAATTTTTTATTGCTGTGGAATTTTCCACAGCTTTACTTTATTTTCAATTTCAATATAGAGTTTACACTTTCAAGATATTTTTATACTAATTCAAAGATGTTAGTTATGTTAGTTGTTATATAGTAATAAAAATGCTTAGTTAGTAAAAGATAATGTTAGTTTCTACAATGTTGCGAAGCATGCACTTGTATAATGCTATTTGCTGGTTTTGCATTTATGTGTCTTCACATCCGTTGATTTCGTTATGCGGTTTCAAGTAGCGTTTATGCGGTTTCGAGTTGCATTAGGGTTAAAATACTGATGATGATGCAGCCTTGATGTTATCTGCTTGTATCGAGTTATTAGAGGTACGTAATTCTCGCCTCGATCCGACGTTCGATTGATCCTTTTTTGGCTCTCTATATCAGGCTATAATGTTCTTCCGTCTTTGATCGTCGTGAGATCTTATCTTAGGTCTACCATCATTTCGTTGCACGCTAGGCCCTAGCCGTAATAAATCTAAGCCCGTAGCACTTTGCACTTTAATTAGCGAGTCCATGGCTTCACTGATGCTGTTGGTGATGGTAGGATGTTTTATTGCAGCATTGTTTTAAACTTTGTTGCTTTGCCGGTTATTTGGACTCTGTCTATGTTTTGGTCTAGACAGACTCGTAGTAAATCTGGTAGAATTTATTTGAACTCTGAATTTTTTTAGTAAATGTTCGTACTATTTATACAATTTGCATATGGTCTTATTAAGATTTTGTTAAAAGTGTGATTTTTTAGCCGTTGTCATATGTTTAGTGTCAATTGTCCGGAAACTCACTTTATAATAACTGTAACTGATTTTTGGCGTATAGAAGACCATCAGATTAAAATTATTCTTATAAATATTTAGGTTCATATCTCATAACAAAACAAAAATTCAATTAGTCATTTGGCATTTCCCATTTCTGACTAAACACCACCAGCTGAAATATTAATAAAAACGAACTGACTCTGTCAACACGCAAGTTTACTAATTACAAACCACTAAAATTGTGAACAACTTCTATACAAATAACAATTTATTCCATCAACACAACGTATTTCTAACCTGAGTTATAGATCATTCGAGTTTTTATTTTTGGAAAATTATTTCTAATCTCAAACATTCCATTCTGAAATGACCTTAATTTTCCATGTATATATTTTTTTTACAAAACAAATTTTAGATCAACTGCGTGAATAAAACCGAAAACAAGAAAAATTTGTTAAATTTATACCGACAAGATCGTACTATAGTTTCTTACGTATTAAGAAAGAACTCAAGTCAACAAGTAACTCTTCGGAGAAGTCACGCTCACACGCACACTATTTCAAAATCTAACGTGTAATAAAACTAGTGTTTGAGAGCGAAATGAAAATTTGGAAAATTGTTTTTCATCTATATAGAAATAATCGTAGTAATGAAAGAAAATTGTTTATACAGAGGAGAAAAATTATAATCTTGATTAACAGTTTATGGAACACAAGAGTAAACAACAATAAAATCTTATAAAAAAATAAAATCTGGTATCTGGTAAGACATTATACCAAGAATAAATTTACGGTTACTCAGAATTTAGTAAATTATGATTGCGTGACTTAATTGAATAAATCTGTGGTTAACAATAAAATTTGTTGTTTGTTCTTTTAAATAAAGGCATTTGCTGATGAGTGGTGGTTTCACAACCAAAGCTTATGGGGTTATACATGTAATTGGTTTGTTTGCAAACACTTAATGTAACCAAACAGGACACCACAAAACAGTACATGGTACAGTAATGGATTAATAATTATAAAATAATTTTAGTTCAAGATTGACTTTAGCTTAAATTAAAATTTTCCTTCACTTATAAAGTGAATATAAATCTCACTTACATTTTCAGTCTCGTCCTTTAGTGTAATATGTACTTCATACATGTTGCGAAATGAGCCGTTACATATGGGACCACTAACATAGTTCGTTTGACCGAAGATAAAAATTTTCTAAGGGTAGGTTTCCACCAGGGTTGTCTTTGTTATTTTAACAAAAGGAATTTTTTTTGCGTGCTAGTGTTAGTATGTAATATTTTCATGTATTAGAAAAATTTTGACGTTGCATGAATAACATCATAACCACAAAATTATTGACATAAAATACAATATTACACAAATATATTACATATATATGTATTTTGCTTTTATATAATAAAAATTTTATAAAATGGATTTAGATTATGAAACAGATGTCATCTGTAGTAAAACAAGTGAGTTGGTAGAGAAGCAGAAGAGAAACAGTCCCAGATACTGGGTTCGACCTATATTTTGTGAAGCAGCCAGAAATAATTATTGGGATCATAATTTGCTTAATGAAATGATTCTAAACGACCATGAATCATTTTTTAATTATACCAGAATGTCTCCAACGTCATTTGCCAAGCTGCTTAATGTAATTGGTACCAACAAAATACCAATTATCGAACCAGCATTAATCTTTCCACCAGACTGGATATAATATGTTAAATAAATAATAAATATATGTTTTTAGGTATTTAGCAAGTGGTAATAGCCAGAGATCACTGTCATATGCTTTTAGAGTGGGTAAGGCCACCGCTTGTGCTATAATAAGTGACACATTAATAGCAATTCACGAATGTCTCCGAAATACAGTGTTACCGTTGCTCACGGAAAGTGATTGGTTGTCGAATGCAGAAAGTTTTCAAAAGCGGTGGAACTTTCCAAATTGTTTTGTTGCAATTGACGGGAAGCACATCGAAATAAAGTTATGTATTTTGAATGCTTACAAACATTCATTTTGAATACTATGTTTTACATTGCAAGCACCACCACATCCTGGTCCCGAATTCTATAATTACAAACAGTTTTTTTCAATTATACTATTATCTGTCTATGACGATAGGTATCGGTTTGTCTACATGGATGTTGGATCCCAAGGACGTCAGAGTGATGGAGGTGTATTTAAGGATTCGCAACTTGGGAAACTATTGGCAAGTAATGGTTTAAATGTTCCAAAAGATGTAACGATTATGCAGGATCACCCTTTTTTTAGTTTATTTTATACTTATCGATAATCCATAAGTATAGAAGAATGAAAAAGAAGGGAGGGGGAAAGAAGATAGTTGGGTGGTTTTTGGTTGCTGAAAGCACAGTCAGTCGAGGATAAGCCTTAGATAGGAATTATATAAAAAAAAAGATTCCTATGTTTTGTTTATAGGTTTTTAACTTCAAATTCGCAATTACCAACATCAAAATCAATTTATTCCCAAATAAATTCATACTATCCCATATGAAATTCAAAGTTTTCCCGTTCAAGATAATACTAACGCAAAATAAATTCGTATGTAAAGTTTAAATTCGCAAAAATTAAACTAAAACTCAATTTTAATAATTACAAATCCGTTTGTTTTTTAAATTTATATTCATGGTTTTAAAAAGTTCAATGTGTCAAATTATACTGATATTATACTATTATACTGGGTGTCTCAAAAAATATACTAACACATCAAATGACGAGAAAAACTTTATTTATGAACATAGAGAGAAGTTGAAAGGTTTCAAGTACAGAAGACAAACGTAATTGAAGAAACATGTTCGCAAATGTTTAAATTGATAACCTATATTATTCAGACAGGGATTCGCGCAAACGTCACGAAACAGTGCATTTGGAATATCGTGACATAGTTTTTCAATTTCCAATTTCAATGCATCAATTGTTCTTGGTTTGGTGCCATAAACTCTGTCCTTGAGGTTTCCCCAATTCCCTACAAAAAGAAGTCCAGGGAGGTGAAGTTTGGGGATCCAATAACATTTCTGGACAAACTTTCTTTCTTCCAAGCTAAGTTGATTTCTTGCCATGTTGTAACATTAATTACACTTGCAAAAATACAAAAGGCAGCATGTTAGCGACCCAAAGTGTTAGTGCATTTTTTTGAGACGCCCTGTACTTATATAGTAAAATAATTAATGTAAAGGAAGTCCTGCTGCCGCTGTACGTAATTTTGTTAGCCTATTTAAAAAGTAGTTGCTACAATCCTTTGGCGAAATTGTACTGACTGGTCAATTACATTAACCAACGATAGATTTGGCGTTGTAGCAGTCAACAAATTCCTTCCTGACAATTTGATCTTTGAATATACGTTTTCTATGGGATTAAGCGTAGGGGAATATGGGGGCAAATAACTTAAAATATGTAATGTACTACCAATCAAATCACCAACTTCCGTTGTCTTGTGTACCGCTGCTTTACCAAGCACGAGCAAAGCATTAGTAATAAATACCTCGCGATTCCACAGATTTAAATAATTGTCTTAAAAATTCACAAAATATGGTTGTGTTGACTGATGAATTCGCTACTGTTCTATGACAAATAATGCTCAGATTATTCATAGCTGCGATGAACGATACGTTGCGTGTTAATATTTGGCCTAGCCTGGGCCCTTCTCAAATGATAATTGAACCCCGATTCATCCAAAAAAAATATAATAATTTTTTCTCGTTCTGCTTGATCATTTTCAGAATAACTCAATGCATATACCTTCCTTAACTCGATGGTCCGAGTACTGTTTAGTCGATCCACTTCAATTTGTGCAATTTTGTCAAATCAACATTATAATTGGAAGATTTATGCTTTAATACTTTTTAAAGTAATCGCCGGATTTTGTTCGACAATTTCTTCAATTTTTGATAGTATTTGAGGAGTTATTTTTGTTTTTCGCTGTCCGCCATATTTTTCTTCAATAATAGTTCTTGTTTTAATTCCGGCAATTGCACCTGCTTCAACAACACTTTTCCCATCCTCGTATAACTTAATTAAATTTCTTTTTGCATCCTTACTTACCCAATTGTATGTGGTAGCTCTTCGTTTTAATCAAAATTAAATTTAATGAATTTGAAATTATTAAAATTGAATTTTAATTTTGTTTTTGTGAACTAAAACTTTACATGATCGAATTTATTTTGCATTAGTATTATCTTGAACGGGAAAACTTTGAATTTCATATGAGATAATTTGAATTTATTTGGGAATAAATTGATTTTGATGTTGGTAATTGCGAATTTGATGTTAAAAACCTATATACAATAATTATAATTTAAGACAATAAAGATAACTCTGAGAAGTGAAATAGTTAGTTTTAAAATAAAATTTGAAAAAAGTTGGTGTACCAACTTATAAATGTGATATTATTGTACAAACTCAGATATATATTAGTGTACATGTATAAGTAAAATTAAAATAAAATTTCTAATTGAAAATTATAAGTTATAAAAATCAATGTAACTATTATAAAATAATATTATATAAATTTTTGTATACATAAAATTGGTGATCGTGAAATAAAAAAAAATTATGTTATATTTTAAATAACAATTTGACCAAATTAATTAAACTCTGAGACATGTTATAGTTATATACCTAGCTAAAATAAAACATTGCCTCCATTTCAACTAAACATCAAATCGCGGTTTAAAGACGTTAAAGGTCAGTGTATTAAATCGGCTAAGGCTAAAGCAATTTGCATATGCAGCCTAATATCGAGTTAACGGTATTAATGCAAAAATTTTAAATGACCACACCCTGCTAACAATGTATGGTTTTCATCCAACAATACTTTTATTGGATGATTCATTGCTGCTAATTTAATAAAAAAAAATAAAAAACAATATCATCTGGATTATCGTATCAAATTGAATAAGTGACGTCAATTTGGGATTCTCCTGTTTACAATATTATTGAGTTCAACGAACTCGTATACCAAACGAGTACAAAGAAAAATATATTACGCTAGTATTTTGGTACAAGTGAATTTAATGACCTCCCAGCAGGAAATTTGTCAACATGTATATGAATTAAATTTTTAGTACAGAAATACGTTTCTATTTTTGTTTTACTTTTTCTCATGTGTATGAAAGAGAAAAATATTTTTTTTAATTTCGTAGATTGGCAGCATGTTGACTAATGGACCAATTTGTGACTTGTCTTTGACTCATCTCTCATGACATATCAGCATATTTAACACTTCACGTTCCTTCATAAATGAATCATATACGACAGGTACACACTAGTTCTCTTTACCCATGACTGTATATATTTGACTTACATTTTTATCAGTTCGTGTTCTTGAGATTAGTTTTATTTAATTAACGTATTCTAATTTATTAAATATTCTAATTTGTGAAATATTCTAAATTGTAAGTAATTTCTAATCGGAAAGAATTGTGTTTCTAAAAATATTTTAAATTATGTGATAATTACAAATATTTGTATATGAAGTTATTGTTACTTAAATTGTGTTTTAAATTAATTTCTTAAATTTATTTTAAACGAAAATAATAAATAATGTATATATATGATATATATATAAATATGTATGTATATGATTTATGTACATAATTTTGCGAAATAAATTCATATGTTGAGTATCTAAAATTAATGAATTGGTGTATTATTACCCCAAAAAAAAAAAAAATCTGCCATTTTGTTACAAGCAAACTAGACAAATATATGAATAATCATCTCAGACATATCATATATGAATCACTTTAGACATGTCTCATATTATTCGGTTTAGACAAGTCACATATGATTCGCTTTCGACATGTCACAAACGATTCGTTTAAGACTGTCATGCATGAAATCGAGTCCCGCTTTTTGATCAAATTCTATATACGTGTCATGCGTGAATGTCATTGACGAATCATTAGTATGTCTATAATGACTTTCCTGCTGGGCTGCATCAACAACATTAGTACCGCATAGGACCAATACAAAAGTGGATTTCATTTACAACCAGTGCATCATTGTATAGGTAATTCTTTAATCATATTTCATATTTATTAAGTAAATCCGCGATCAGTAAAATATTTTTTTGTGCATTAATTTTTAATTTTAATTAGGTTCAATCTAAAACTAATTTTAAAATTACCTTTCATAATAAGATTATTTAATTCTAATTTCGTAATTTATTTTGATACTTAAAATTGATAATAATTGTATTTGCTATTGTAATGTACAAGCAAAACATAAGAACACTTTCTGAACTCTTTTTGCAATGAGGCTCTCTTTCACGAAATATCTGCTTCTTTTCTTCTTTTTGTTATAAAGTGAATTTATCGTTAAATATGGCAAATTAAATTAAATATTGTTGGTGATGTTAGTGAGTGGAAATTGATCGTGATAGAAGATCAGGAAACAGGACTATAATTAATATACAACAATTCGTCTGCGTACTTTTGGCCAACGAACCCGCCCATTCGACGAGTACCCCATAACGTCCTGAAGAATTGTTCCAAAAGACGCAGAAATTTATAGAGATGGTCCTGCCCTATTATTTCCTGGGTGATGAAGCTTTCGGGTTGAAACGGTATATGATTACACCGTATCCTGGAAAATCAACTGGGAAATTGAAGTATGAAAAATGCATTTTCAATTACCGTCAATCAAGAGGCAGACGAGTAATTGAAAATACATTTGGATTTTTAGCTGCTCGCTGGAGAATATTAAGGACATGCTTAGAGATGTCCACAGGCACAGCAGATAGAATTATCCAAGCAGCTGTTTGCCTGCACAATTTTTGCCTGGTTGAAGAGGAAACATCGCTTCATCATCAAAAAAAATATTGCCCTAGTACTCTTGTCAATCAAGAAATAATTGATCAACATGAAATTCGACCTGAAGACTGGAGAAAACATGGAGAATTGTATTCAATTTCTAGGCAGAGCAGCTACAATGCATCATCAACTGCCATGCAGGCTAGAAATGAGCTTGCAGAGCATTTTATAACCGACGGATCAGTGCCGTGGCAATGGGGCTTTGTATAAATATAATTATAAACATAATTATTTTAATGTTATATTAAATTGTATGTTATTTAAATATTGGAAATATATTTCATTTACTTGCAAAATAGCAAAGAATTCTTTGGTCGAACCGTACACTAAATCTCTCCTAAATTTAAACACGTGCCAATTGCTTGGTAAATATGTCAACTAATGTGTTCAATATCACAAAAAAGTAATTGAAAGTCACAATGATCAATTAAGTTAAATCGATATCATCAATATAGAAAATTTGTTTCACATTTAAAATTGAAAAATTAAATGTCCAAACTAAATGATAGCCATCGACAAAATTCGAACACACAAAATTGAAACAAATGAAAATTTTGAATTTTGTTTGGAAAATAATAAAACAAAAACTGAAAAAAAACAATGAAATCGTATTCATACGACGGATAAAAATCTCGGATTTTTCCATCCCAGGACCTAGATTATGATCAAGTGACAAATGACAATTTTATGTAACATTGCACTAAAAAGTCTGCTTTAATTTTGTGACAAATACTTGTGAGTACGAAATCGCGACTAGCATGCGGTGACTTTTCCGAAATGTCACAAAAAATAAGCTGACAATATTAATAATATTGTCATTGTATTTATTATCGTGACATAAGTTTTCATACAAAATATGTGTGAGTATTTATAATTTTAAAAACGTTATAATATATATCTGATATAACTTAAAAATGCAGCTGCTGTAAAGTGCTGTAAATGTCATAAATCATTTTATCCGAATCGTAAATTTTCAATGACTTCAATAAGCAAATGTCACGACAAATTGTCATTTTGTCGGAATCTATCCCCAGATTTTTTTCAATTTTTTCAACTCTTTTATATGAAAAGAGGCGTGTCTGCTGTATAATTTACTTGATGTAATTGGTTAAAACGATGGCATAGAAAAATCTCGGATTTTTATCCGTCGTATGAATACGACTTGAGAATTGTAAAGTTTTCCAAAATCATGGTTCTCTATGTCAAAGTTAAATAACCAAAATTCTATATTTACATTCTAAAACCACTTTTTACACAGTTTGAAGAAGTCTAGGAGAGCGAAGATGCATACCTACTCGCGATGCTCTCTGGATAGCTCTAAGCGAATCAGGCGGTGTAATGGAGACTAAAACACATTAGACGTGCCTGTTACACATTAGACGTGCCTGTGCTACAATACCTTGTTACATCAAGATGGTCTGGGAGTGGGATTCAGCCTCCCTCCCCCCACAGATAGATAAATCAGATAACGTCAAATATATATTGATTCTCAAGTTGGAGAAGTTGTTACGACTGTATGGTCGCAACGACGATTTTTGTGTTATTATATTCACCCCGGTTGTTGTCTTCGTTTCGCCCATCTTCTCTTATGTTTTTATTCACCTCTGTGTTTGTCTGTTAAATTGTGCGCTGAACGCGACTTTTGTTTTGTTCCCCATCGTTTGGTAGCGCAGAGGTGAAGAGAAGACGGGATAGAGAGAACAATGCGCATCGAGTGTGTGCAAAGTAAAACGTTTTGGAAAAAATGTTTTTTCTCTTTTGTACCAACGAAAATTTGATATAAAGGAGAGACAGAGAAGAGAGATTCATTTCTTCTAGAACGTTTTACGAGCTGTGCGGCGCTCGAATGTTTTTTGATTATGTGATTCGAGTTTTGGTTGTATATAGAAGAGGTTCAGTTTTTGATTGTCATTAAAACACATATTGAGTTTAGTTTTTAATATAAAGAAAAAGTCGCGTTCATTTTGGAATTTTATGCATTTTATATTTGCAAAAATTTAAAATTAAAAAAAAAAAAGGAAAATAAAGATTTTTTTTTGGTGAATTAAGTTCAGTTTTGTTTTTGTAACTAATCCTGTCATAAGAAAATCGATACTGTGTCTAGCGATATAGTTTTATATTTTTGATTTACAAGTTCTGGATGGCGTATAAAGGGGTCGGGAAAAGTGTATTCTCAAACAAACAAAAATCATAAAACCAAACATTTGGATGTGGTTGTGTTCTTGTGAGTGGCCTAATTTTTATAGAAGCATCGCATTGTAATTTCCTACGGGTCCTAAATTAATTAACGTGTACCACATTATTAACGGGTGGCCAAGTAAGGCCAGTATAACGGGCCCCATAAAGTGAATCGGGTACCGCATTTTTTGTTTTTCTTAACTGTTCAACGGGTGACGCATAATCCACGAGTGCTGTAAATTTCTGCAGGCGGCCAGTTGAGGCTCGTCGCACATTTTCAGGATTTATAAAATATTATAACGGCGGACGTGTCGCCACGTTGGATTCAATTTTCGGTAGCCAACCGGCTATTGTTTTTGGGCGGCCAGTTGAGGCTCGTCGCACATTTTCGGGATTTATAAAATATTATAACGGCGGACGTGTCGCCACGTTGGATTCAATTTTCGGTAGCCAACCGGCTATTGTTTTTGGGCGGCCAGTTGAGGCTCGTCGCACATTTTCGAGATTTATAAAATATTATAACGGCGGACGTGTCGCCACGTTGGATTCAATTTTCGGTAGCCAATCAACCGGCTATTGTTTTTGGGATTTGGTATCGGGGAAAGGCCCCGCAACGTCCGACCGCACGAGGTCGCAACAACGGGTAGCCAACCGGTTATTCGCTGTTTGTTTGGTATCGGTGAAAGGCACCGCAACGGTCCGGGTGTGAGCAAGGTCACCTGTGGCATGACGGCCGCGCAAGGCCGCAACAGAATTTTTTTTTGAAAATTTTTAATTAAGGTACGATTTTTTTTTTATATATTTGTTTTTATTGCTTTTTTATTTTTACATTTCTTTTTATATATTTTTCTCTTAAATTTTTTTTATTAAATTTAAATATTTATATTTTTGTAATCGAGCGCCGCACAGCGGTTGCGTGTCGCGCGCTCGATGCGTATTGCTCTCTCTCTCTCTCTCGTTCCCTCCCTTTCTTTTTTTTCGGGAAGTTGTTTTCTTTTTGTTTTACCTTTTAAATAAAATGAATTATTAAATTTTTCGTTTGGTATGATGGGAGCGGAGACTCCCTCTGTGTCGGTTTAGTGTTTGCGGTCCCTTGGTGCCCGCATCCAATTTCGTAACCGGGGCTTTGCCCTGTTTGAATTCGAATGGATGCGCGCACCAAGGCACCTCTACCGGTTTATATTTTTGTTGTGTTCGTTCCTCAAGTTCCGGCCGACGAGTTTCGGCGGAACTCGGTATTATTATTATTTGCGTTTCCCCCAACTTTCTGTAATCATCACGGTGTAAGCCAGGAGCCCTGTATGCCTCAAACCCCACGACCTTAGCACTTCTCCCTGAGAACGTAGCCGGCAAAATATCACCGTGGAGGCCTCTGCAGGTGCTTAGTGAATATCTGCAGGTTGGCAGTAGCCAGCCTGTAACAAAGTTACCAACAACATGACATAACGGGGGTGACTTTAATGCAAAAATCGATAGGAGTGAAAATATATCACACATCGCTTCTAACAGCTTGCACCTCACTATAGTAACAACAACGACCAATCAGTCACTGAGCTGGCAAACATGTTCAATTTATAGTTATATCATGAACGTTTTATCCACATAAGAGATTCCACAAAATAACGTAAACATCCAATGACGACCGTCGAAGCTGGAGGGAGAAAGTTCTGATTGGAATGTCAAAGTAGTATTGACGATTGTAAAAGTTGGAAAACCCAGCTAGCTGAAAAAATAAAAATTAGCTATCCTTCAATAAGTTCAATGACATTTCGTAATAACAATAATCTCGCGTAGAAAATAAAAGAGAAACAAGATTTTCTTTATTGGCCTTTTAATCACCGCCTAGTTAGCGCCACTTCCTATGTGAGCGAAAGATGATATTTGTTTGTACGAAGAAACGTCTCATTCCATTTTATTATTATGTATTTCATCATTTGTTTCATTAATTGTAAACTAAATGAACATTTTACATAATATCATAAAGCAAAATATACATAAGAGGTTAATCTATTTTACTTTTGGCAACCTGTATAAGCCTAACAAGAACAATAAACTATAAAATAGCTATGCCGATACGTATATATGGATTAAATATAGATTAAAATTAAATTTGTGTATACAAATATATTAAAACTATAAAATAAGATTAACCTCGGAAAAACCTGCTTATAAAATTTGCACTACTAGATTTCTCTTATATATTTATTGCTCGATGATAATATCCAGTCTAATTATAGTCATCTATGAAGTTTATGTTACATTAAAACGCTGAGAAGTCGATCACGTTTCACTCTAGTTCCAAAATATTGCGTCAGATGTCGGCCACATTGCGCTAAAAAGCGAATAAAAAGTCCCAGGAAATTGAGGACTGTTAAAGTTGGGAATGTGACATCTAGCGCATTAAAAATAAGCTGATTGAGTCTTTTTTTACATAAAATTTTAGCACGGCATACTTTATGAAAATAAAAATTGGCATACAAAAATAGACCCAATAAGTTTAATTTTTTGCCGTCAGATCTACAAAAAGTTCTCTATAGAAGATCGATAACTAGATTATCAATCTTCCGCTTATTTACCAAGAAGCGAGCGTCGATGTCATTACTAGTGTGGATCTCTTGATGGTTACCTTTCGTTGAATACGCATGAAACATCATATACGGTGTTTCCATGACAGAGTTAACCGGGATTATCTCGGATTATCTCATCATGGAAACGAGTTGGATTTAAAGTTTTCGTTCAATTTCTTAATCCTCCTTAACTCGACGAAAGTAGTTGGGTTAAATGAGATTACATCTGTCAAAAGAAAAATTATAGTATTCAGAAAATATATATAGTATTATTATAAAGAAACAATATAGTTAAAATAAACAAGGGTTAAAATAGTCACGAAACAGATTAAAATATAAAAAGACTGACAAAAACATAGCACCGCCTGAACTGTCAAAACAAATTTAGCATGGAAACGATACGGATTACCTCGACGAAACTCAACGAAACTCTTAACTCGGTTTATCCATGTCCATGGAAATGTAGTAATACTTAACTGGGAACCAGTCAGGAATAAAAACTAAACTTAATAAAAAAATAAGAATGCGATAAATGGCATGTCAATGTCAAACTTAATTTTTACTTAAGAAACTCAACGAAAACTTCGTTAAGTTTTAGCTGTCACTTAAGAAAAAAATTGTGTGCGCGATTTCTCGCTCGAAAATAAGAAAAACTTAAAAATACGATTTGTTGTTGTTTTTTATGTACAGCAAAAGAAGATACATTTTTGGGGTGGTATATCAGAGTTATGACAGTAGATAAGCTATGTTACTTCCAGCACAAAAACGCTTGTATTGTCTTACGTAGGTCCCAAAACGCGAAATTCCGCCATCTTGGATTTTATGACATATAAAGTGGTGTAACCTAATGGCGGGAAGCTGAACCATTAGTACTTAAATCATGATTTAGTTTGCATCTTTCATAATGTTTAGTACACTACTGATGTGATATTTATGTTTACTTTAAAGATGTTTCAACGACCAAAGTTGGGTCATATGTGATGGCTCGACATCCGTCAGAGTCCGAATGCTGAATATTGTAATGATTGCGCAGCCGCAGAGGTATAACGTAGGGAGTGCAACTCTCTTAATGTTACTCGTAGTGTGAACGAAATTTCGTTACAGATGGTCTGGTGGCTCTTGTTTTTGTGATAAACCTGTGCTTAATTTGATAGTTCCTGTTGTTTTTTGTATATTAGTTGACAAAAATTGATGTAAATGACTCAAACATTGGTCTTATTGTTAAACTTTTAAATTATCAAATCATTAGTTGATTTTTTTAATTTATTTTTCTGTTTGTTTTTTATGATCACGGCTGTTTTTGCCTTTAGCGCTGCAATATTTGAAAGTAGGCAGAAAGACGAGAGTGAAATGACCTAAGATAACTCAAGATGGACGGTATACTACAGAATATAATTAGGCAGGTCGGTTGCATGTAGAATGACTTCATCATTTTCGGAATTTTGTTCAGCAACTCTACTTGTCCCTCTTTCTTTTTATGCTGTTATTTGGATTTTACAAAAACCTCCAGCTAATAGATTCTTAATGTTAGAGTTCTTTTTATTCTTAAAAAATGGCAAGGTTATAGTTCTGGAAAATTCTCTTTTTATGTTAAATTTCACTTTAATGTTTGCTCTAATTGTTTTTGCTGTCCACGACATTAACGCTGATTCATCTGTTACTTCTGACGCATTAGTCGATCGCTTAACATCGACAAAAGGCCGATATTGATGGTGATGAATTTTGTGTAAGTGGAGGTTTTATAGTTGATCTAACACGGCTTTTAGGCACTCGAAGCTCTTTCTAAATAATTGTCGATTTTTAAAATTTTACATATGTCATAGGCTGGTAAGTGACCATCAGTTATTTGTCGAAAGAAATGCTTTACAATTTCACAAGTCACATAGCTTCTTATTTTGGTGATTTTAATGCAGCTTGATGCACAATAAGATCATTTCACTAAGAGTTCAATTCTTCAATTCATTGTTTAATGCGATGGCTGCTATTTTCGATTAAAAACTCGTCATAGTCTAATTGTTTTGCATCCATCTTTATAAAAAACAATAATTATCTATATCTAAAAAACTAAACTAAACCAAAATTACGTTAAATTTAAAAAAACACAACCATATGTTTTGTTCTGAAATCCCGTCATGAGGTAACAGTATACAATTTCCACTACTTGGGTCAAACAAAGAAAAGCAAAGAGAATTGAGAACAGATATGAAAACCAGGAATGGCATTCGTAACTTCGAATATAACGAGAAAAATTTTCCGTAAATTACCCAATCGACTCATATACTCCCCTTGCACTCTTTCATCACAGTCATCATTCATTTCTACCCTAAAAGATGTGAGTGGTAGACCGAACTGTCCATTCCACTGGGAACAACAACACGCCGTCTGCTGTTGCGAATTTCCATAACCTTACAATGTAAATTAATTTTGATATGATCAACACTTATTCATTGCTCATCCACTAGCAGACATCTGAGTGTGAATAACAAGATGAATTGTACATATCTTGGATGCACCTAATCTAACGATTAAAGGACTGGCGAACCCATCCCGAAGGATGATAAATGTAAACAAAAAAAACAAGTAAAATACGACAACACTTAACTATGCGGCCATTATTTGGAAATTCCATTTAATTTATTGGTAGACGAGTTAAATTGTCACCAAGAGGAACACAATAAAATCTTATTGGGCAATCTTACCCTTCCATTTTAATTTTTTCTGGGATTGAACACATCATTCCCACTTGCCACTACCTGATTCTAAAATTGTTGGTCGTGTGTATGAAAATCCATTAAGAAATTAATTAGTGGGAAATTTTTTTGTGTTGTAGCACTTCATGTGATTCCTAGATTGTTTTGGCAAATTATACAAAGCATTTTGGTAAACCTTTGTCGCTATGTGAACACTACTGGAAACCATGATACCCGCATAACTTCTTATTATGACCTGATGTCATTAGGTCCGTGATTGGGCTCCAAATCCACTTGAAATGGTGTGCCTAACATTCTAATTATAAATGTACTCCATTATGTCACAAGCTCAATATTAAATCTCGCCGACTTATCCAATCAGACATAAACAAAGCCACCTACTACAAATTCTATTGTTTTCAATTTTTGATATTTAAAAACAACGTAATTATAGATCAATCGACGACCCATCAAACAATTCCAAATTTTGTTTTTGAATATTAAATTAAATTACAGATCAAAATACTCATATACGTATTTATAGCAGGCTGTGACTATTTACGCGATCACATGAAAACACTAACATTGAATTCACATCAAGATGCCCACTTATCACTTAGGTTACACTTGCGTCTTACAACAAAATCTTAAATAAAATACATAATAATACAAATGAGAGAGAGTAAGGGAGAAAAAGAGAGAGAGAAGAGTGGCCGATAAATTTGTTTTTCCGATTTCTACTAAAACACAAAATTTTAATTTTCAGTTCACGAAATATTTTTGTACATTTCAAAAATAAATTTAGATTTCATTTATTTTTCATAATATTTTTATTTTTTGTCTGTTTTTCACATTTTCCGCTGTTTAATTATAAATAATAAAAGTATGGTTTAAGTGTAATAAAATTTAGAAGAAAAAATTAAATAAAAATTTTGCAAATAAAAAATTCTGTGATATAAATATTTAGAAAAAAAAACTTTTGTGTGGTGGAATTAATTAAATAAATATCGCTAAAATATTTTAATTTAAATTAACAATGACAACACGTGGCATTCGTCGTAAAAAGTCATCGTTAACAGAATGTAAAATAGCGGTTATTGGTTTTCCAGGTGTTGGAAAAAGTGGTAATTGTTTTGTAAAACAAAAATTCTGTAGTTTAAAAATAATTACGATGTTCAAAAAAAAAGAAAAAAATTTAATTTTAATTTTAATTTATTTTTTATGTTCATTTTTTAACACCAAAATCAACAAAACACAAAATTTAAAAATGAAAAATAATACAAAGCACTTGCTGTGAGATTTCTTACAAGGCGTTATATTGGTGAATATGATCACGATACGGGTAATGTTTTATTTTAAATATTTATAATTAAATAAATTTTGAAAATTCCCTAAATATGTATGTGTGTGCGTGTGTGTGTGCGTTAATGTTAATTTTTTTATACAAAATATGTGTGAATTTATGTATATCGAATGCTGTTTGTAATAATGTGCCTATAAAATATTTTTAGCATTCGAAACGAACAAATTTTTCACTGTCAAATTAATGTTTACTCTCTGTATTGTTGCTTAATAAAAAAAATTCAATCAAAATATGTTTATGATTTTCCGGCAGTGAGTTGCCCGCTGTTCACAATATGTTTATTTGAGAAGTGTTAATCGGTATAAACAAACACGTGTTAACGTAACACCTGTCTTGTCTAGTATAAAATGATAATTTGAAGGTTTGTTTATTCAGATTTGACTTCCTTGGCGCTATATATAACGTTTCAGAAACAACAACATTACCGTAACTGCTAACCGTTCTAAAGATGATGGGCCCTTTAAAGGATTTTGTGCTCAATGGTTTAAAGGCATATCGCGTTTGATGCTGATATCTCTAGAATGACCTAATTAATAAATCGAATCAGTTTTATATAAATCCATTTTACCATTAATGTTAGAACATTTTCATTTTGTATATTATAATGTGATATGGGGTGTGTCATAAGGGTAGCCTTCCGAATTTATAGTCTAGAGTTAATTTAGAATGGTTTCCGAATCGCCAATTTATCTTAACGTGAAGTTCATTTGTTGGCGTTTTGTTTTGATGTGTTTCTTCCATGTCAATCTATTATCTAGATGTAGACCTAGGTATTTACCGGAGGACATGACAGTATACGGAGAGTGCATGAAAGCGTGTCGATTTCTTTTGGTTTGTCTTTCTGTCTCCATTTGGAAAGCCACCTAGCTGTTGTGGCTATTTTTTCTAAATCAATTTATACTTGCACGCCAAATAATTATAGCCTTTTAACTCCTGATGTTTTAAAATTGGAACTAACCTGGGAGAATGAGAATTATACTGCGCTTTGTACATATATAGGTTTCATGAGTATGACCTCCATAAGAAAGTCGCTTTTTAGATGAATTAAGCAAACTTTTACTAAATATTACTGCTAAAAATCTACTGGCTTTAAGAGACATATACTTATACTTATTAAATAAATGTTTCAATAATGACAACTATTTGTTCTTAGAAAAGCTATTCTCATGGTTTAAAATCCTATATCTGCCTACCCGTGTAACAGTTAACACAAAAATCATGTTTTATTCGTCATCAAGAATATTAGACCATGGTATCACTGATCACTGCATGATCAAGGGTGGGCATTAATGAATACATGTAATTCATACTTTTTACACTATTTGCTGTAGGCACTTGGCGAAGCACACTTACACTTAATAAACACATTTTATCAAAGACTTGTTTTTTATTTCGCAAAATTATATTTTTTGAATATTTTCAAAAAGTTTAAAAAATCACTAACAAGTCAAAATCGATCGAGTGATTTTTAAACTTTTTGAAAATATTCAAAAAATATAATTTTGCGAAATAAAAAACAATTGTTTAATAAAATGTGTTTTTTAAGTACATGTAATTTAATTAAATAATTAAGTAACCAATTTGGCTCAATCTCTTTTTGTTGTGTTCGCAATTACCAGGAGATGGTTCTTACGAAAGAAATTTTTGAAAACATAAACCGGAAAAGTCGGAAAACCTGAAAAATCTAATAAAAAACCATTTTCATATGAATTTTGTGTGTACATTTTTTATGAGACAGGTGGTGCTGCTGTGGTTAAAGCTTCGGCGCTTGGGTTGGGAGATACTGGATTCGAATCACACCAAAGGCTGCATCCAAACTACTACTTTGTTTTTATCCAAAATATTTATTTTATCTATTTATTTTCTCCATCTATCTATTTATATAAAAATCAAATCAATTGTCAGTTGTTATCAGTTGCTTAAAAATCATTCTTCACATTCTCCCAAAAGACCACTATCTTCCATCTGTGCTGATGATTGTAATTTTTTATAGAATTCATGGCATATTGGTGGCATGAATGGCAGTAAATCGTTCAGGTCTTTAAATTTTAATTTGTCAATCTTGCGACCACCAGAAAATAGAAGAAGTAGCGGTTCCATAAAAAGTTTGCTTTACCGTTTTGACAAGTTTACTTCATAAAAAAGTGTATCTTCATTATTGGAATATTTAAATTTCATTGATCAAATAAAAGTTGAATCCATTGAATCTTCAGCCATTCAACTTTCATTTTTTCCGAATTGATGTTACGGTTAGTTATTTGTTGTTCCAGCTATTTAGACGAAGCAAAGTCTTCGGATTTCATTTGAACTACATTAAAGAGGTTTTCCTTCAATCACAGACAACCAATCATCAGGAACATAAATATTTGGCTGGAACTTTTTCTGCTTTTTTATTAACTCAAAATCTTCATCACAAACTAAGTATGAATGACTCGAGACTAAAAACTTATGGTCAATCTTATTGACAACCAGACTAGCTAACGTAACCATGCAGTTACAAAAGTTGACCATTTTTATATTGCGATTTTGTCCACTGCATTGATCACTATACATTATAAGTGAACTAGTTTGTACGTAGCTTTTTATATAATGAATTAAGCAGGAAGTAATTTCCTGCACACCCCGTCAAACTATGCTTCAATTCCAGAAATAAATGATGTCCTCATTGGATGATAGATTGTGAACACCAAGGCAATAGGTCCATAATTGCCGTTTGTAATAACAAATCCCCATCGATCGTTCCCGTCCCCGTCGATTCTATCTGTCATCACATCATAAAGCAAACCAGAGTTTATTCGATTTTCGGTTTTCTCTCGATTACATAATTTGGTTTAAGTCATATCTATCAAACCGGCGACCATTTGTAATAATGGAAAATGAGAAATCAAACGTTATTAAAGTTACATTTGGTGTTCCCCAAGGATCACACCTCGTGCCTTGGATTTTTATTGTTTTCATAGACCGAATAACCAAGATAATCAAAAACTCAGACGTGCTCATATTTTCAGATGATGTGAAAATTGTTCGTACTATTAATGGATTGCATACTTAATAAACACATTTTTATTAATCACTTGTTTTTTGTTTCGCAGAATATTTTGAATATTTTTCAAAAAGTTTAAAAAATCACTCGATCGATTTCGACTTGTTAGGTCATCATCAGGAGTATCTACTGATTTGTATTAGTAAAAATTTTGTTATATAGTAGAAAAAAGCAAAATATAAATAAAAGAAGGAGGGACAAAAAATAAGCAATAAAAATTAATCTACGGATCGCACAGGTAGGCGATGAGTCATAGGTTGAGTAACAAAATTCAAGGTATATTATTGCGTACTTGAGAATAGAAAAGGGCGGGGTCTGTAATTGGTGAGAACCTTTCTGTTCGTTAAGGATATTTTGGTTAAGAAATATTGATTTTCTAATTTCGTAAGATTCTAAGGTATCTAAACGTCTACCTTTGGGTTGTATTGGCGATTTTCACCGAATGTAGATAGCGTTGGTTTCTACGTCTACAAGGGGGACGAGAATTGTCAAATCCATTGTTATGACAGTTTTAATCCCCCTTGCTTCATAGCAAACTGTGATTCAAATTTTGTTCGCCAGATGTCAACTACTTTGTTGCAAATCGCGAATATGTAATATGTCTAAATTGTTCAAGCTAGCTGTATGATTTTCTGAAGTTAAATAGTTATGGAAAGTTGATTGATTGCAACCAGATAAATGTTCCTTAGCTCTAACTCCAAAATTGCGCCCAGTCTGACCAATATAGGAGAAACTACAATCATTGCAATTGATCCTATAGACACCAGATTTGGAAAGGCGATCAACTCTAGGTTTATTGTTAAAAATCATTTTCTTTATTGTGTTATTATTATAAAAAGCAAAACTAATATTGGTATAATTGGACACGATATTGCTAATCCGTTGGCTCCGGTGGATAAATATCCGTTAGAGTTTTACGCTTTAGCTTTTTATTTAATAACTTTAATATAGTCCTAGTTGCATATCCGTTATTCGTTGCTATTTGAAGAATTATGTTAAGCTCAGTGTTATAATTTGAATTTGACAGAGGGATGTTTATTAGTCTATCTATATGAGTGAGTGGAAATTTTGAAGTCTAAAGTAGAATTAATCCTGGTTATTGTTATATCTAGAAAATTAATACATTTATTTTCTTCTTTTTCTAACGTAAAATCAATGGTGGGATATTGAGAATTTAACCAAGTAAGGAATGAGTCTAACAGTCTATCAGTTCCATTCCATAGACATAATATGTCATCAACATATCTATACCAAAAGATTATATGACGAAAATAAGGATTGTTATTTAGTATGATCATTTGTTCGAAGAAATTCATGAAAATTTCAGCCAACAAAGGTGACAGAGGAGAGCCCATGGGTAGACCATCAGTGAATTTGAAATATGTATTATCAAAACAGAAATAATTTTATTTAATACAAGTCTCAAAAACTAACTTCAGTTCACGATGTAAGCTCTCATCTACAACATCCCTATCTAAGTAATTACAAACTATTTGGGACAAAGTATTAATTGGAATAGAAGTGAAAAGACTGGCAACGTCAAATGAAACTAGTTTTGAATGTAACGGAATGTCGACGTCTTGAATTTTGTTAATCAATTCTACCGAGTTCTTAACCGAGTAAGCTGAAAAGAAATTAGTATGACAATTGAAAAAATTTATGAAACCCTTACATAGCTTGTAGGCGGGAGCATTGCAATACGCTACTATTGGTCTAATCGGAATGCCTTCCTTATGGATTTTTGGTAAACCATAAAGGATCGGGGCAGATGGATTCATGACAGAGTACTTCCAACCAGTTCCATCAAATAACTTCTGGCATTGGTTGATACACTTACTAACCGAAGTCTTAAAAGACTTAGTTGGATCTCTGCCAAGCTCTATTGCTTTGCTTTCTGTAATAAAATCAGAGATTTTATTGCAGTAATCGACTTTTGTGAGCACGGTAATTGTATTGCCTTTATCCGCTTTACACGCTATCAGGTCATGGTCACGTAGTTTTTTCTTTATCGCACCAATCACTTTGAGGTTAGTATTAGAAGCAGCAGAAGAAGAAGAGTTTATCGGAGAAGAAGAGTTATCAATACCTTTCTTTATTTGTAACGCACACACTGATTTTATTTGGGTTATCTCGCCAGATAAGGCTGTTTCGGCATCTACAGCAAGATTCTCGAATGATCGAAGGTCGATTTTGTTTGGCGTAGGGGCAAAATTCACTCCGTTGCTAAGCATTTGCACCTCTGTATCACGGAAAACGACTGAGGACAAGTTCTTAAAACGTGGATGAAATTGGAAATCAGACGAACCACTATTACCTCTACGGTTAAATGGATAAGCCTTATCTCGCAACACATCCAGTTTAGCTTCTTGTTTCACATATTGAATATGTGAAATTTCAGCTACCTCTGCACGAACTTTTTTGTCCAGCCAATCGAACTCAACAGAGTGCAAACGAATTGCTAACTCAGTGTGAACAACTTTAAGATGGAGATAAAAGTTGTTCCTGGTAGTATACCCTTTACGCAGTTCGTTATCCCTCCAGCTACAACGCGCTAGATTGATAGCTCTTCTTCCCTCCAAAGATTTACTATTGCATTTAATGTTAGTATAGTTAGGAAGCAATTTTAATTTTTTACAACTATACTATTAAACCATATTTGATTATTATTATAACAAATTCACGACGATAAATTACGGCGAGGGTGGCCAAATCTACCAACTTAATACTTTTTACGCTATTTGCCGTAGGCACTTGGCGAAACACACTTATACTTAATAAACACATTTTTATTAATCACTTGTTTTTTGTTTCGCAGAATATTTTGAATATTTCTCAAAAAGTTTAAAACAAGTCGAAATCGATCGAGTGATTTTTAAACTTTTTGAAAAATATTCAAAATATTCTGCGAAACAAAAAACAAGTGATTAATAAAAATGTGTTTATTAAGTATAAGCGTGTTTCGCCAAGTGCCTACGGCAACTAGCGTAAAAAGTATTAATGGATTGTTAGATACGGAGAAACTTCAAGAAGACAGATTAAGTGAGTGATCGAAACTCACTATACTTAAATATTAAGAAATGCAAAATCATGTCTTTATTACTTCATACAAAGACAACAACGAAGTACTGCAAAGAGTCAATGAGTTTATAGACTTAGGTGTTATATTTGTCGAAAACGCCAGCTTCAATAGGTATATATTGAAAATTGTATTGCGAAAGCGAATGCCATGTTCGGATTTGTTAAAAGATGGACAGGTGAATTTAAGGATATTCAAACCTTAATGTCACTCTATTTCGCTTATGTTCGATCTCAGCTGGAATACGCTGTAACGGTCTGGAATCCATACTATGCTGTGCACATAAAAAGAATTGAAAGCATTCAAAAGAAGTTCTTGATTTTTTTGTTAAAGAAATGTGACTGGGATTACGACCACAACTTACCATTCCATGAAAATGTGGCTCGCTTACCTTCATACACAACAAGCTGCACGGATTACAAAATATGCACGCTTGAAAGAGACGAGTTCTCTTGGGTGTGGCTTTTATTGGTAACGTTTTGCTTGGTCACGTTGATTCATCTTGGAAAACATATCAATTCACGTGCCATGCAGAACATTTCGAAACCATAAATTGTTAGCACTTGAACACCATTCTACTAACTATGGAGAAAACAACCCCATTAATAGGATGTCTAAATCATTCAACATAATCGACGACCTATATTTGACTTTAATTTATCAAAGGACAACTTTAAAAATATCGTGAAGGACTATTTTTTAAATTTTTAATTGTTAAACCAAAATTTGGTTTATATTTTTTTTTTGTGTTTTAAAGTTTTTTGTTTGAATTTTCTGTTTTAATATAATTTTTGTTTAAACTACTGTAAATAATCTGAAATCATACATGCATATTACAAAATATATTTCTTTAAATAAATAAATGAAAGTACTGGTGTAGGTAGCGTTTTCATAAGGTCGAACGCAATGACTGTCACGTCATTGCTAATGTCTTTTCCTTTTTCTGTATCAATCTTCATTTCATTCCTCGCCACTTGAGCCTTTTTATTATGCACTCTTTTTCAAACCTACAACGGGTTTTGCCGTTCCTCAGAAGTTGCGTGCTGTATTTTTATTTTGAATTCATCACATTTTCGGTAGCTATCAGTCACCGATGGATGAAAGTGCAAATTAAACTTTTAATTAAATATTTTTCGAAACATAAACATCGACAAAAGAACATGATCGTCATTTCTATTCACCAATTCTGTTTTGTATAAATTGTACATAATTGTTATATTCAAATCAGGAGAAAGGAATCGTCTATTACCTGTCTTCTCTCTGGCATAATGAGATAAATATGTCGGGAATTTGTTGATAAAATGTTCTGCGGCTGCGAGTTTTTCAGGTGGGGTCATTTTACCCTCGTTGATCTTTAGAAGCAGGGCCACCTTTTTCTTTTCCTCTTAACGCTCTTAATAATCTGCCATTCGAAATGCCTAGAGACTTTAAGAAGAACTCTTTATTACATACTTGTATTTCCAACCCATATGGGTTCGTTACTACGTTCCTCAAGTAGTAAAAACGGCTGTTATTTCTCCTATTAAGTTGATTTTTTGTATATACTCTAGCTTTCGGTTTTACTTGTACTCGTTCACAAAGGTACGACGTCTGTAAATTGAAATTTCCAATTTGATAATAGTTTTTAAATAATTTTTCACGTTGTTTTAACGATAGTAACGTGTGACACTTTTTTTACACTTGCACTCGGAGGAATTGAACATTTCCGCCGCAATTATTTTCCCCGTTTTTGTTATATGTACGATTGTCCAGAATTTCTTGCTGTTTTTCGAATATTTCGTTTCGATTTTTCTTGATTCCTTATTTTTTACGGGAGTTCGATGTACTGGTTGGCATTTGGTTGGAATCTGATTTCTCAGAGCTTGATGTTGTCACTTGACTCTGAAGGAGCATATGATGAAACCAATGGCGAAAATAGTTCTACCGTTGAACATGTTTCAACTATAAATATAAAATTGAATCAATAATAATCGCAAACAGAATCCTGTTTTATATTGTAATAAAAACAACTATCCTCTGAATCAGACATTTTATTTTTCGATTGAGGTAAACTGTTTCACTTTGATGTTGACTAATTACTAACATTCAGGAGGCAAAATGATAAGTGTTAACGAAAAAAATCTGCGACACAAACACGATCCAACATAAGCAAAACAAATAAATAAAAAAACAACAAGTGATAAAAAACAAAACCGTCGTTTCTCCCGACAAACATAAAGAGAATTATTTGAGAGAAAACACCATGCAAATGCAATAGTGGTCCAACTCACATAAAAACAAGCAACTTGTGGATTAGACCATTCTTCAATTTGTGTTGAAAGCTAACCGGAAAAACAAAATTTTCTCTTCCTTATCCTTTAATATGAGTAAACTTCACCAATAATATCAAAATTTAAATTTTGTGGGTTTGGCTTTACTTCTCAACGCCTCAATTTAACTTAAGGGATATTTTGCCTCTAGTTTTTAACTACTGGATGTATCCTACTCACCTCTACCAATTGTTTTTCTCAACAAATTAAATTGATTTCAATTTTTACATATTGCATTGTAGTTCTTTTATATAAACCTTATTTAGTTTTTAACTTGTCTAATTTGTCATCAATTATATGTATGCAAATGGAATTTGATGAAAAGTAAATAAATAATAAAAAAAAAATAATATTTCTTCTAAGTATTCTCGACGAATTCCTGACGCTATTTGAAGATTTTCATATGTGGAATCATCTGCAAATGTTGAAAATGCTACATAATTTGAAGTAGGTAGGTCTGCTGTATAAATTAAATATAATTTAATGTAAGGTATATGGTTTAGCAGGTAATTTTTAATGATCGCATGATTTTGTGTCAGTGGTTTGGCCGTACATCAGTTCCGCTGGTAAAAATTTTAGATCATCGTTAACTGTTGCTCGAATTCCCAACAATATGATTGTGATCTCTGAGCTCTAATTGACGGTATTTGCACGAGCTTCCAGAGCTGTTAATTTCAGTGAAAGCGCTCAACTATACCATTTGCTTATGGATGGTAGGCAGTATCTGAAGGTATAGTTCTCGACGTTGGGTTTTGCAATTGTTGATGCGGAGATGTCTTTTATGCAGTATTCGCTTTTGTATGCTTCAATTTGAACATTCCCGACGAGTTTTCTAGTTATTCGTATACTTCGATGTGAAATATTATGAAGAGTGTCGACAAAAGTTCGACGTAATGATTCTGGAATGTATGTAAGAATCTGGAATGCCTGTAGTTATTTCACAATAAATTGTCAAATCGGCTAATGGAAATTTATCTAATGTTCATCTGAAAGAGCGCCAATTTCTAGAACTAGTGAGTAAGTCTGCTAGTTCTGAGTCGCAAGCTTGTTTTTTTGCGATCGTGATGATATTGAAGCGCGTTGTGGTAGAAACAAGCTCGAGGTCTCGAGGTGGTGAATTTCCGACAATCAACAAAATAATAAAAGTATTTAATTGCTTGGAAAATTGCAAGCGTGATTCTCTATCAAATGAGGAATATTTTCTTTCGGCATCTAATAATTTCTTGAAGAAACATATGTACAAGAGGTCTGCAGGTTTATTGAGATATTGTAAGATCTAGATGTAATTTTATGGCTGTGTTAGATGAATGATGAGACATGCTGTTAGATGATGCTGTATTTTGTGTCATTGCCGAATTCGATAAAAGAGCAACATTTTTTAAGCTATTCTTGAGCTGAAAGAATGCGTTTTGAAATCCTTCAGGCCAAGACAATTTTTGAGGCTTTCTGAGTTTCATGAGAAGACTTGCCAGTGGTGTGTGAATTGGGGCAAGTATCTTTGCAAGTTTTGGGATAAATTGGTTTTAGTAATTTACCATATCGACACAATTTGTCGTATTGCTTAACATTTTGCGTTGCTGGGAATTCTCTAATTACATTAATTCATCGTTTGGACGGCAGAATGTCATTAGCAGTAATCTGGTGACTGAGAAAATTACTTGTACCGAACACACATTTTGCAGTGTTGATATTGACAGCAAAAAAAAAAAAATAATACTAATATATAAAAATCTCGTGTCACGATTTTTGCGGTGGCACTCCTCCGAAATGGCTCAATCGATTTTTATGAAATTTTTTATGTATATTTGGTAGGTATGAGAATAGGTCGTAAACTATATTTCGTAACGGTCGGTGATTAATGTGTCCATATCCAGAAAAATTTGTTCTTCCTAGCTCCACCCTCAAATTTTTTAATCGCGATTTTAGTATTTTTGTCTGAACAATATCCAAATAATTTAACAGTCGTTCGTATTTGAAACAGAACGAAATTATTTATGTTGTTGAATGACAGATGGCGCTATGTCCGCTTCATCGAACTTTCATCCACATACATATATGTATTTCATTTCATCGATGTACACGCAAGTCATTCACGAGAAGCGTTGCGTCATTTTGACATTACATTCTGCATTTGTCAGCAAGACGCAAAGGTTTACAAGGGTTCACCAAAAATTGAAGTTTTTAATGTGTTTCATTACAAAATTACACGTATTCGGTCCCACACGTTGCTGGATGTATTCGGTTGAATGGCAAAAGCGAAGATTACCTCATGCATACATTTTGATTTGGTTAGTCGGCAAAATACGCCCTGAGGAAATCGATAGTGTATCTTCTGCGGAAATTCTAGATCCGTCTACTGATCAACTACTGTTCGATATTGTTGCCACAAACATCGTTTATCGCCATGCATGGCAAATGGAAAATGTGCAAAGCGTTTTCCTAAAGATTTCACCACCGACATGATCACAAATGTCGACAGAAAGGCACCATATTCGCCTCTGCTGAGCAAAACATTCAATGCTCATATTAATGTTGAGTTCAGCAGTTCGGTGAGAGCATCAAAACATTTGTAAGTATGTGAATAAAGGCAGCGATATGGATGTGTTTCAAATTCAAAATACCGATGTGAATGGTCTCGAATGACAAAGACGAAATAATGAGCTATCAAATTGAGCAGTACATCAGCTCCAATGAAGCTGTCTGGCGTATCTTTGGTTTCCCAAATTAAGCAATTAAGCGTGCCATAAATCCTCCAAAAACTACACTCACCGAATTTTTCGAATTGTGTAATCATGCGGATACTTTCTGTGCTTTTGCACGAACACTACTCTATTCCGAAGTACCACGCTATTTCACATGGAATCAAACAAAAAATGGTGGCCCCGCAAGCAAGGCACACTAATTGATGAGTGCCCAGGCCTATTCAAATCAAACACTTTGGGCCGGTTACATACAGTCACTCCAAGGCACATTGAGTACTTCTATCTGCGACTATTGTTGGTTAATGTCACCGGCCTAATGTCAATTCAAGATATACGCAAAGTAAATGGAGCAGTGCTGAAGCAGCATTCGGCTGTACAGCAACACAAATTAGTCTACTATTCGCTATAGTGTTAGTGTTAACTATATACATGTTCTCCGGGACAAGCAGACACGTTGTGGGATACGCACAAAGATTCAATGACTCACGTATTTCATCGAATTCGTACACGGTAAAACGATCTAGCGATTACATTCAGCGACGCTATGTACAATGAACCATTGATTGCTGTCGATGATCTTTGCGATGTCATTGCCAATTTATCACTCAGTCATTTCGGTTTCAGTTCGCCAAATTGAAGTGCATCTGGTTTAATGGACACCAAAATGATTTGGGAACTTCAGTACGATACTGCAGAAATGGCACCGATTGTTACTCGCAACCTCCTACTACTGACTCATGAATAATGCTTGCAGTTTCAGTGGGACAAGGTGGATTCGTTTTTTGGATGCACCGGGTGGAACTGGCAAAACATTTCTCATTGCGCTAATTCTCACCAAAATACGATCAAATAATGACATTACATTGGCCGTTGCATCATCTGGCATTGCAGCAACTTTATTGGATGGAGGAAGAACAGCTCATTCATCATTTAAGCTGCCACGGAATATTCAAAATAACCCAGAGGAAGTGTGTAACATTGCACGTTACAGTGCAGAAACAATGCAAAATTATCATCTGGGATGAATGCACTATGGCACACAAACATTCTCTTGAGGCTTTGAATAAAACACTCAAAGATATAAAATAACAACGACAAAATATTCGACGGCACTCTCTTACTTCTTTCAGGTGATTTCAGACAAACATTTCCCGTCATTCCTCGTTCAACGTACGCTGATGAGATCAACGCTTGCTTAAAATCATCACCACTTATTAGATATCGGCGATGGAAAAGTTGCTGAAGAAAGAGCCATTTTGGCAGCAAAAAATGTGGACGTGGACGATTTAAAGTACAACATACAGCAGTCGTTGCCAGGCGACTTAGTATCATACAAATCGATCAATACAGTTTGCGATGCCAACGAAGCTGTAAATTCTCCAACAGAGTTTTTGAACTCACTGGATTTGCCAGGCACGCCAACACATCTTCTACGAATGAAAGTTAGATCTACGGTTATTTTATTTCGGAATTTGAACCTACCACGGCTGGTAGGAAAACATTATCGAAACAACCATTTTGAATGGCTAATACCGAGTCGAAAATGGTTTGCTGCCATGAATTCCAATGGTTCTTGCAGACGTGCCAATTGAATTCAAACGCGTTCAATTTCCTATTAGATTAGCATTCGCAATGACAATAAGTTGCAAGGCCAAACGATGTTTGTTTGCGGTTTAGATTTGGGCACACCATGTTTTTCACACGGACAATTATTCGTGGCATGTTCTCGCCTGGGCAAACCATTGAGCTTATTTGTGGACTGACAAAAAATGTCGTACAATTGGTTTTCAAAATTAATATTGATTTTATTCATTTCATTTTCCTACTTTAGAATAAAAAGTATGTATATTACTTTTTTCACTTTACATTACATTTTTAAGAGATCAAACAATGAATATGTCTGTTAAGCTAATGAAAAACATTGAATTGAGAAAATGAATGGTTGGTGTTTTTTTGTTTTTATCGGCGGTCATCTTCTAAAGCGCTCCATGTGTTGCCAACAACAATTGGGCTAAAATAAGGGCTAAACATTTTTTGAGTCTGATTGAATTAATAAGACGTAATATTTTGCTGAGTCCAAATGGCATTCTGGGGAGGATTCGAATAAGCCAAATTTTGTGGTTTTTGCGGTTTTATGAGTTTCGTCGGGAGCAATTAGAATTTTGTATATGTCTCGACTGCGTTAAGCATTTTGTAGTCCTCACAAGTAGAGATATGGTATTGAAACCAAAGTATCGATACTAGTTTCCAGTATCAGTATCGTAATAGAAGTATCGATGTCACTAGTAGTATCACCATAAAAGTATCGATACTAGTAAGTATCGAGTACTGTTTAAAAAAATATGAACACAGGCAGTTACGACATATTTTATTTATATTCTGTAGAGGCGCTCGATGTAATTCATTGTAAAACAAAGCAAAAGTAAGTTTTATTTATTATTATTTATTCAGAAAAATTATGAAACACAAAAAATATACGAAATTCAAATTAATTTTGATATTTATAGACCCCAACTCCAACCTTTATTGGTGCAATCGAATAAAAAGTATAGTTTGTCTACTTTACTGCTCATCAATATATTTCTATTTTCTGTGTAAATTAATCCAGCTTTAGAAAACAGTCTCTCTGAAGGTACTGGGTGTGACTAAATATTTTTTGGCGAGACCATATAATAATGGGAAAACTGTTTTCATTTTTTTCCATTGAATTAGTAGATTTGACTTAAGTGAGCAATTTGGATTACCTAAATAAAGATTCATTTCATCTTGATCTACATGGTTGTCATCACGGATTTTACGGCACCCGTGGGCCAATTTTTTGTGATGACTCGAAAAATCGTATGAGGTGGAGGTAGTCGGTTGGTCATCTTCATCTTCTTCATTTGATTCAGATGTTCCAGTTGCAGTATTAGAGGCTTTTAATATTCTCTTCAAAGAAGAAATAGCGCGATACAGGCCATGTCATCTTATGTCACGTACTTTTAGAATTAAATTTTACTTCTTCTTGGCTTGTTACATTTTGAACTATACCAAATAATATTATGTGCAAAGCAAGCCAGGTGTTTGGATGAATCCACAAAAATATTTACGGCATCAACTACATTGAGGCCATTATTATAGTTACTATTGCCACTATATTTTCTTTTTTTAATTTAAATTTTTCGCTACATCCTTTTAAGCGTTCTGCAATATTTGCTGATGTATGTCGATTAACTAATGGTTTTGTAATAAGAATTTTAGGTTTTAGCTCGTCGCCTTCAATAAAATGTACGGTCACTCCTAGAAAACTTCGTGTGGACATCATATCCGACCATATATCGCATGTCAAAGTATAAAATTCAATGTTACCATCGTTAATTTTTTTTTCGTATTTGAAACAAGCAACATCATACACATCATCCAGTCGACGATTCAGAGTTTCTGAAGGTATTTTAAAAGTTGGTGAGAAGGCTTTAATTAAACGGTTATCAAAAAAATAAATCAACAGGTTACCTGAATATGAAACCATTCTTTGTAGTGACCCACGAATTTTCAACTGATTTGAACTACTCGTTCTTGCAGTACTCGATAGTTTTTATTCTGTGAGGTGCTAATTTATCGGTTTCCTCAGTATCAGTATCACTTGATAAACCTATTTTATTTTCACTAGCACTTCCTAAATCTGTAGTTTTTGAGCTAAAAATATGAACAAACGGATTTAAAACAAATTGAATTACAATTTTACAATGTTATAGACAACTATAAATGGATCTGACGGCAAAAAAAATAAGCTTGTTCCGGATATTTTTGTATATTAATTTTTATTTTCATAAAGTATGCCGTGCTAAAATTTCATAGAAAAAAACCCGCAATGAGCTTATTTTTAATGCGCTAGATGTCACATTCCCAACTTTAACAGTCGTCAATATCAATCTCCTATCAATCTCATCTCCTAAACTACAGGCCTCTTACTACTCTCATTTTTTGCACAGCACATGACGTCAATTTATGTCTAAACCGAGACTGCGCAATAATAATATTAAGATATTTACACTAACAAAGCAACTAGAGAAAGCAACAACAACGTCGACTTAACCCTTTTGTGTTTTACTAACACAATTGTGTGAGTAGGGCAAAAGTACCATGTCAAAAATTTATTTCTGTACGTGTTTTCAACCAACTTACACATTTGTGAATTCTTAATTAACTCATTTTCGTCCAAAAAAAAACACTAACCCTATCGAGTTCAAAAAAATTTTTTTTTTGCTTCAAGTTAAGTTCACCATACACAAATGTGTATGTAAATAATGACAGGTTGTAATGTCTTCCGTATTTTACCGGATCTTAATTAAATCGGAATTCTTTTTGAAAAAAGCATAATAATTTGATAACAAATTAATTATATAACATTTTATTGATTAGTTTTTGATAACATTTAATTATTTTATCATTATTATAGTTACTGTTATTTTTCGGACGAAAACAAAATTAAATGGTCTGCACAATTGTGTATGCTAAAACATTACGAAAAACGCCATTACGCACTATGGATATTTACTCACACATTTGTGTGGGTTGGACTGAAATTGAGCCAAATTTTTGTTTTCTTGGTTGAAAAAGGGTTAACGTGTCGTCATCATTTGGTGTAAGCGGCCTGTAGTTTAGAAGGCATGGGTTATATCAATGCCTTCTAAACTACTGGCCGCTGACACCAAATGATGACGACACGCTAAGTCGACGTTGTTGTTGCTTTCTCTAGTTGCTTTGTTAGTGTAAATATCTTAAAATTATTATTGCGCAGTCTCGGTTTAGACTTAAATTGACGTCATGTGCGAAAAATGAGAGTAGTAAAAGGCCAGTAGTTTAGAAGGCATTGGTTATATACAGCACTACAAATATGTACTATTTACCGCAAAAAAAGATAAACTACTTCCTTATCTAACAAATTCAAATTCAATACTATTTTACAATAGTGGTCTCTTTCCTATGAACACGAAAATGAAAAATATTAACACGTTCGGTTTAAGTGCAATTTAAAAGTTAATTTCTTGCATATTTTGTATACTCAAATGCCTGAATCCGCGGTTCCACACTTTAATTTTTTCAGCGTGATTCTTTCTTCGTTTCTTTCCCCTTCACCCACAAACTAATTTTTTGGCGGGGAAATTTTTGATTCTTTTCTCGTCAATATTTTTTTTTGATTCATTGATTTCTTCGCACTATTACGTAATAAATATTTTAAGGACATCTTGTTTATTTGTCGTTTTTGGATTAATTTTAGTTTAATGTTTACTTCGAGTGGAAAAAATATATTTTTTCAACCAAGGAAGCAATTTTCGCAGCAAATAATAAATATTTTTTACTATACGATTATATATATGATTAATTAAAATATAATTTATATTTAATTTTTATATATAATTTAAAATAAAATATATTAATTAAATATTACAGTTTTAAATTAATTATTTTTATTTTTAATATGTATAAGCAAACAAAACAATCCGAACGAATTTTTGGTACCCCCTACAAATGCGTAAATAAATCAAATGTGGACGTCGATTGATTTTTTGAAATCAGAGAATCACGCTGAAAGAATTAAAGTGTGGCGAGGCCCAATATGTTAAAAAAACAAAGTATGTAATATAAAATTTCAGGCTTACAAAATAATATAATACTCTCTCACTCTCAGTGTAATGTATATTATGTGGTACTTTGATTTTGAATTTGTTTATGTGTATGTCTAGACTTCTCTCCAAAAATAAATACTAGTATCGTATTAAATAGTATCGATACCAGTAAAGTATCGCTAAAAAAGTATCGAGTACAAAAACACTTGGTATCGTTAACAAAGTATCGATTCTATTTGAGGATCCCTACTCGCAAGGTCTTCAGTCGTTGCCCTTTTTCTTCACCATTTGTAATGTACTTCCATCATGTACTACCATGTGTTGTAATTCGAGGAAAGCTGTTTTGTGGCGAATTGTATCAAGTCTATGTGCCTTAAAAATGGTAAATGGCCTGTAGTCACGATGTGGTGTATTACACAGTGCCGTATCGCAGAGTTGTGGTTTGGTGGAGCTGTTAATGGAGGAAATTTCTTTAACAATGCGGATCTCTTTTGTTGCGGATCTCTTTCAGTTGTGTGGGAATTGGTATTTTGGTGATTGTTGGTTATTTCGTTGAATTGAACTTGAACACGAAGTTGTAGCTTCGTTAACCTAATTTGTTTAGCATTTTCTGAAGACGGTTAATGCTAGAGCTTGGCGACGTATGTCGCGACTAATTGAATGCAAGCTCTGCATCCGCGTACCTTAATGTCGTGAAGCTTTTCTACATTTTCAGCGAGATACTTTTCAGGTTTGTTCTGTCGCGAGCTCAGCGCTGTTTGAACGTAATCAGGGAGCTGTGTGAATTACAATTTTGAGTTGACGGCCTGCGATTTAATTCGGTGCAGTATATCCGCAGGTTTTCGATCTTTAATATCAATCTTACTCAAAAGTGTCTCCAATTCTCGCTCCGCGAAGATGGAGTAGCGATCTATTACTACTTTTTTGATAGTAGTCAACATTATCCACCTGTGCTGCCGAGAGAGACAACACTACATGCGCAAACTTCTGTTTATCTGCGGTGATCTTATTTGTGTCGAAAATTTCGGGTGCTAAGAACCAACTTTTAGGATTGGTTTCTCAGAAGGTGGGTAGCCGTGTCAAATGTCTTGATGTGGCTATCTCAGTCTGGGTTGGTGCTTGTTACTGCCGATTATCGTCATCATGTAGCACGTGCTTCTTCATTACCGATATTTGCCATTTTAAGAGGTAAAATGGATTGATTTTGGTTTTATTTCTTAATTTTATTTATTCGCATACCTGTATGGTAAAAACCGTCGTCGAGGTCAGATGTAACAAAGTTTATTTTAATAAAAATAATCAAATGATAACACTTGATTTAATTTTATTTTAAACTTTTATTTCAATAATATTTTTTTTTATTTGGCTGGTTGGTGTTCATTGGCTGCGACAATGTTCATCCATCCAGATCCAAAATTGAATAGATGTTAACTATTTTCGTTTATAATTATTAGCTCGAATGGTCAATTTTGGCGAGTGATATGGTTGGGCGAAATTTGTTGATTCGGTCGGTTTTGATGAATAGAAACCGACCGAATGGTTAAACCTTTCAATTATTTATGATGCATAGGTATATGCTATTCGCAATTATTAACCAGTTTAAAATTTCATCTAAATTTTGGGTGAATAAATTTTTTTTTTTTTCGCTTAAGCCCTTGGCCTAAACGTCAATAACGAGTCGTGTGTGTGAAACGAGGTTAAACGAGGCCAAAACCTTCGTACGCGATTTACTATATAACTTCTGCATCAAACTTGTTTTACTTGCCATTATTTATCATCATAGAACAGAATCTTATCTTTTAATAGATCTTTAAAAATCGACAATATTTTTATATTTCGATATGGAAGATGGGCTCATAAAATTTTTATTCTCTTCGAAATTGGATATATCGATAAATATTTAAAATCAAAATGATTAATTAACACACGCATAAAAAAAATCGAAAATTAAAATTCTATAATTAACTTGAATGACCCGAATTTTTATAAATTTCACTCCATAGTATCGTATATCAGAAGAGTGTTGTAACCAACACCTGTTTTTAGTTTTTTTCTCCGTGTATTAACTAAATTGCCATCTAATTAGTCTCAGAATGCTTATGGTACTCATTCTCGAAAATGTAATTTTCAAATTAATTTTAACTAATTGAAATTGACAAATTTTGTGTATGCAATGTAATAGTTAAATTCCATGACAGAGATTAATAGATTAGAACATGTAGGTTCTTGTGTGTTACTCTTTTATGTATCATCACTTGTTAACTTTGATGAATCGGTGTACAAGCTTTTTGGAAGTGTGAACAAAATAACAAAGATTCATATACGGAGGCGTATGAGATTGCGTGATTTAGATTTAACATTGTTTTATATTAAATTGTGTTTTTAACAAAATTTACTAACTGTTTGACAGTTAAACAGAAGTTAGCTAGAAGTGTGTAAGTAATGACTGTAATGGTCATTTTCCAATAATATTAAACCAGAGCCATCTAGATTTTTAAGAGCCTCTCTGTTCGAGGCTTGTTGCTAGACCTCACCCACCGAACAACGGCGATAACGAACCAACAGCAGTGATGTCTAAAAATTTCAACAAAACTTACCAGCTGTTCGATTTTAAGTTTTGCAAAGACAATTTCCAACTCAGGTTAAAGAAGCATTTTGCTCCATCATAATTGTCCGAATTGTCAATGTTAAATTTAAGTTGCAGTGTATAGAACCAAATATTTAATTTTAACATTTTAATATCTACATTTCAAAATAAAATTCCATCAACAAACGAACGGCCATCTCGTCTGAAAGTCATTTCATTAACTACAACCACATCTGTCGGCCAATATCGAAACCCATTACTTTATTATTTTCAAATACCAAATGAGAAACATAAAACAAAACTAAATATATTAGAGTAAGGGAAACAGAAAAAAATGAAACAATCGAATGAATGATGATCGAAATTATGCCTATTCATTTTTTGGTTTGTCATTCAAATTGAAACCTCATCTCACTTCATATAGATGTCTCCAGGCCCATCGAAAGTATTTTCATCTCCTCATTCGTCTCCAGTGCATTCGATTGGTTACTTTTATACTGTTTATTCACTTTCAGTGAAATAACACCGAAGATTGATTAGTGAGTCACTATATTCATTCCCATAAATGGGATTACTGAAGGTATTCATCATTCTAAAGTTCTAATGCTTACAGATGACCTTAAAATCTACAGGCTGGCAAAAAATTAAATTCTTACAAACCAGTTACTAGAAGACGCTGTTAAAGTTGTGAGTTCGTGCGAAATTAACATACTCAATTTGAACTTCAGCAAGTGTAAGGCTACTCCTTCAAACATCTCCAACTCTATTCTAGCCTTTATTAATTACTGTAATTAAAATACTGTTTTATGTATTCGTGAGATCCCAACTTGAATATGCAGCAACTGTTTGGTTTTTATAGTTCATAATTCAAATATTTCAAGGAGACCATAAAAAATTTATTCGCTATGTCACTTGGAAAAACGATTGGGAGTAAATTGCCAATTTGCAATGGCTGCCATTTTTATAATGCTTAATATAAGAGTTTTGTCGTAACATCTTTGACTAGTAGCCATGAGCTGCATAAGCAGTCTTTTGTTGGAACTGTATTGCTAGACCATATAGATGCGTCGTTTATTTTACAAAACATTAACATAAATTATCCTATCAAGAGTTTATCCTGTCATCCTGTTGTCTGAAGTGATCAAAATATTTAAATTAAATATTTTCATAGATACAGATTGCAAAATTATTTTCCATGAATAAACGATTGACCATCTCGTCTGAAAGTCGTCTCAGTAACTACAACCACATCTATCGGTCTATAAGAAAAAAAACAAAGTGACTTTTCACACGTGTATAGTGCAACACAACAAAAAACACAAAAAATGTGAATTTAAATAATTTTTACAAATTTTGTTTAGTCCTGTGTTCAATTGGGGAAAAATGATTAAAAATATCACGATATTTTTTATCAGCTTTCGCCATAAAACGCACTCATTTATCATAAAAAGAGCAATAAAACAAAAAAGCAATAAAACAAAATTCTGCGCTTGTCAAAAAATTACGCTCATGTAGTTCACTTGAAATTCTGACGGCAACGCTGCTGACAGAAAATATGCTCATGTGCTTCCAGCACAAAGCCGCAAATTTTACTGTACAATTGCAAAACTAAACAAAAAAATGTATGAAAAAGCAATAAAAGAAAATTCTGCGCTTGTTAAAAAAATCGCTCATGTATAGTTCACTTGAAATTCTGACTGCAGCGCTGACAAAAAAAATATGCTCATCTGCTTCCAGAATAATGAGGAATTAACATGTAGAAAATTGTTTTCTTCTACAAAATTTTTGCAGGTAAATAAGAACGAGCCGCTACATAAAAGTATTCAATATGTCACAAAGAAATAAGCGTATATTGTAGTAATGGCGTAATTTTTTTATAGGATCATTATTAATTTATTTTTAATGAGTTCAAATGCGAAATTTACATTTTTATCTATGGCATCTGTTTTTATTATGACTCCTCAACATTTATAAATACGAAATAATTTTTTTTCTTGTTAATTTTAAAAATGTTGCCATAAAAATACTCGGATCGAATATACTTTATGGCAACATTTATTTTTATGGCAACATTTTATAGTGTTTTTGCTGTATAGTGCCTTAAAAATCTTCTTCAAAATTTTATTGGGATATATTTCTTTTCTTGTCTCTCATGTGCAATAAGTCAATGTGATATCTCTTTCATTTTGCAGAAGAAAAATGTTGGTTTATTGTACAATTGCAAAACTAAACAAAAAATGTTTGAAAAATATAATTGAAATTCAATTTTTGTAAAATTGATTGAGTAGCCAGGACTTTGGTTTACAAATTGCTTGCTTGCTAGCTGGTCGAGTATCTACCCCATTGTCAGAATCACACGGGCACTGTGTACTTGGCTGCTTACAGTTCCTCATGTAATATCCGGGTTGTTGGCATATCGACAACATCGCGATCGAGAACGCAATCTTTTTCTTCCGATAACTTGAAATACTGCGAGCGTGGTTTCCTTATCTCCTCTTTTATTAGTACCTTTATTTGCGTGATACCCTCCGAATCCAGCTTGCAGAACTTTACTCTGTCAGATGCTAAACTTGATCTAGTTGCCTCATATTCTAAAGCCAACGCCAATACTTCAATCATGGTTTGACCTATAGTATTGGCTCTCTGTTAGTACGTTCAACCCATCTGCAGGTGCATTACCGTTACCTATCTTTCTAGGTCTTGTAGGCTCTCCCCATGTAGTTGCCGCTCATAACTAGGCTTCGTTGCGGATACCGTTTGCAAGACATTTGCAGCTTTCCCTCGGAGAGCCAAAATGAGTGTGTTGAGCTGCTCCTCTGCGGCCCAACCATTGTACTTTACCGCCCCCTGAAATTGCACTTTCAAATTCTAAAATGGGAACTCGCCATCGAATATCGGAGGTTTTAAAATTACTCTTGAGCCTCCGGCAACTGGTTCTGTTGGAAACGTTTTATTTAACTGGATATCTCCAATAGTTGTCTTTTCAAGCTCTTTAATCGAGCATCAACTTCTTCTTCAACTTTATTCATTGAAGCTCCTGGGCTTGCATAGTTTGATAAAGTTTCAAGCCCTGCTGTTCAAATTTCGCATTTTGCTCTTTACGTAGCTCAAACAAACTGTCTACTTTGCTACGCTCGTAGTTCAGCAAAATGTGCACTTTATAGTTTACGCGTAGCTCTGCAAATTTCCCAACTTGTTTTCGCCTTGTTCAGTGCTGAGTTGATTTTTGCGCATTGCTGTTCTATTTTTACATCGAATTTAGCGTTCATCCCCTTCAGTTGAAGCATGAGTGCCTTCATCATGTCCCATGTCCCAGGATGGTTTCTGTTGATTCCTATGGGGTAAGTTGCGGTATTCCTGATGGCCCTGGCGTCTGTGATGATTGTCGAGATTTTCGCCCTCCTGTTTCAGCATCCCTCCTTCTTCTATAGAGCTCTGCAGTATAGAAAGCAGCTTGTTTTTATTTTATGTTAATAGCACAAGGCTCTGCAGGTTCTCTTTTAATTGCTATGATGTATATGTGTTTATGTGCGATTGGTACGAAAGTTCGAATTATCAAAACCCCGCTTTGCAAAATCCTTCATTTTAAAATTACGCGTTTTAAAATCCCGATTATGCTGAAATCTTAATCCGCCAAAAAGCGGGATTCTTTAAGACGCGGGATATTTTAAAATATTTTTTTATCTACAATTTTATTAAGAACTGGGCCATTTCTTGATCGATCTTGCCAAAATTATGGGATGTTATTTGCATTTTAACTCGAACTTTTCAAGAATTTGTGGGATTTGGCCATGTTCAATGGAACTTGGCCATTTCTTAACTAATAATTGCTAAATTTGGTAAGGAAAATTGGATTTGGATTCTAGTTTGAATTTTGATCGAAATTCCGGAATTCGGTCATGCTGAATGTAACGACTAACGAGGCCACATCTTAAAAAATTATAGTCAAATTTGATATGTACAACTGGATTGGGATTTGAAGGAGAAGTTCTGAAATTACACCATTCTAAATGCAACTTGGCCATTTCTTAACCAATCATGGCCAAATTTAGGTTGTAGAGCTGGATTGAGATTCTTACATGTTTTTTGGCTGAAGTTTTGGAGTTTGAACATGTTGGATGGAACTTGGCCATTTTTTAACCAATACCGGTCATATTTTATATATCGGTCTAGATTAGGATTCTAACAAGAAATTTGAACGCATTTAAGGAATTTGGCATTGCTTAATTAAACTAGGCTATATCTTCTTTCAACAACTTTTTTATGCTTGTACTGACAATGCACTAAGGAAAAGAACAAAAGGCCTGCTTATTCAATTTTTTTTTATAAATTCGGATGCATGCCGTATATTCATAAATATACGGGATTTGAAAATCGGGATTTTGAAAAGCGCGCCAACGACCCCAACCCTTGTAAATCACCTGCATGTAGTTGTTTGTATTCTCGAACATTCTACGGCATCAACTCCCGTATCTTGATGATTAACACCGTTTGTGACTCCAGTATTTCCCATGATTACTTCGCCACCATTTACAATTACTTTCGTTATTTCCATATTCCCCTCCAAGTGCAATGTCATTCTAAAATATAATTTCTAATCAGTATTGAACGAAATACTTGATCTGGTAACATCGATGCATGTTAAGAATAATACTCGCTCAGCAAAATTATGGACTCCGAAAGGATTCGAATTCATGCTGGTTGGGTATAATCCACACTTGATGGTGTAAAACTTAACCACTCGACTTCCAAGTGTTACATCTGTGTGGGATAGAATTCAATTGCAATTGATGAACTTTAGTAAAATTTCGAATTGGACCTGTATCTACAACTTACCTAACATCAATCTTTACTCTACATACTTAAAACAATAACAGACCCTTGTCATCACTGCTGTCATCATCCAAAACATGAATGTACATATGTACTAAATTAACGACACATATATATATAGTAAGTATACAGTTAGATAATTATTATGATAAAAAGCAAGTAGGATTCTTAAAAATACAAGACCTTGTTAAATGTGTTAAATATTAAAATCATATGTTCTCTTCGTACGATATTTTTTTTTTTGCTTATTTATTTAAGATTTTCTATCTCGCGCACGTTATTCAAAATTTACATTTTGGAGTGTAGCCTAAAAAAATACTACTAAATTACTCATGAAAAACCTCATATTATAATTATTTACTTGCTCGCCAATTTTTTTTTAACATTAATTTTTCGCACATTTCATGTCAAAGTGTTTTGTCTCCCCTCGCAGCTAAAGAAAAATAGTCGAGGAAGACTTAACTTATTAACTTTTCTTTATTATTGTTAAAAGATGAATTTAATAAGTATTTAATCCAGTTTACATGTACATTGTGTTCTTAATTTAACTTGACAAACACACATATAATAATGTTATACAGACTTACCTACAAATGGTAGTAGTGGTAGACACGATTTATTTAAAATTTATATTTATATCGTAAAATCTTAAGATATACACAATTTGATGTGTAGTGTTTCGCTTTTCCGTTTTATGTTGAACAATTTTTGACACATTTATGACAGTTAGAAAAATAAATGCTAATTAATAATAAAACTGATCAAGATTAATGTTGATGATGATGGACGACCAGGTATGCTGATCAGAATCTAAATTAAAATAAATAATGTTCAATTTTCAGTATATTACGTTTAATCTCATATTTACAAGCAAATTTAATACAACAGGTGGTGAAATGCGCTTTACGGTTCAATTTTACTTTCTTTTACGTAGTAAAATAAAATAAATTAATCATGAAAAATTTCGAACCTTCAATATATCACCGAAGTTCGAAAAGGTGGTTTTTAAACAATTTTCCATTCCTACTTGAACACAGCTTGTCGTAAGTTCAACGGCATTGGGAATTAAGAATCCACTGTTTTGGAGTCATAACAATATTGCAACGATATATGGCCACTCGGTTGTTTTACCACGTGTAACTAGTAAACACTATAAAACGTGGCTTGTTTTCAAATCGCCAACATGGATGGGGTTCAAATCGCCAACATGGGTTTACCACAATTCTTAACTAGTGACATGTTTACACAAATGAACAAACTAGCAAGGTTATTATGGATTTTACGTGGTGTACGTGTTTTGTTTGACTATGCGTTTTTAACTTCTTTTAAGTATGTTAGGTACCATTTACATTAATAAAGTGTTGTGTTAATTACCTAAATAGTTTAATCAAATTCCTAATCTAAAAGTAATTTCATTATCATTTCCTCATTAATCCACTTTCTATTATTTACAAGTAAAAATATAAGATTAAGCTTGAGAGAATTAATATTTATTAAAAATGACTAATAAAATTTATCTAAATATCTAAATTCACAAAAAATTGAAATCGCAACTATTTGTTTATCATTATCTTTCAAATGTTCCCGACGTCGCGAGGTTGGGAAAAATGTTCATGATGTTTTTTTCTCAACCGGTAGTGAACATTTAGGCGCATTTGTAAATACTTTGTCCTAACACAATGTTAGAAAATGACAGTACACATATTAAAAGTGTATATTATACACTGTATACGTATACAAATTCTCATGACATGAGTATCACATGAGAGCTACGTACAAAATCCGTACCAAGAAGACAACGGGAACAATACGACGAGTATTCCAATACGAAAACAAAAAAGCGTCACGACGAATGCAAACAAAGCAAAACGAACAAATTTATTTTATCAAAAACAAATTTTACATTTTATCAGTTCCTCTCAATCAGCTGTACAATAAAGATACCACTTGCAATCGCGACCGCCGCGCCGCACACAGGCAATCCGCCATTACAATTTAAAATTTATAATTTAAAAAATGCCATTATAATTTAAAATGTTAAAATACTTAAAATCAATTAAAACCTTTGTTGGTTATAAACACGTAATAATTTAGACACTTCTAAAGTTTTCGAGATTATTCTTGATTAAAACCTGAGTTTACCTTAAAATCAGTATCGTGTCCGCCCGTCTCGCACATTGTCAGCTTGCGAGCTGGCCAAACTTAATTTTTTTTAAATTTGTTTCTCTAAACAAATTATCTCTATCACTGTTTCTCTCTCTCTCTGTCTCTCTCTCTCTCTCTCGTCAAATGAACCTTTGAACTGGATGATAACGGTTTTCGATGAGGATAGCTCCATTTTGTTGTTTTTAATTTTAAATTTAAATAAAAAGTAAAAATTACGTCTTTCTTTATGTGATTTGCTATTGCACCATCCTGACTATGACATTCTGCGCTTTCTCGCCTGCGAATGCTATTTCTTGGACATTATCCTGCATTCTACTGTTGAAAACTATATTCCAGGGGTGCGAGCCCAAGATTGAGCCTTGTGGACAACCTTTATTTACGCTTTTTGAAAATGTGACATGGTTTGATACAACGGCAGTGTACAATTTATTATCGTGACTTTTTCACTGTTAAAGTGTTACACCCAATTCGATTTTGGTGCTATATAGCTTTGAGCACGACATATTGCTTACTCACTTGTGACTGTTTTCTCGTAATCATCAGGCAAGAGAATGTTCAACAGACATTCAGTAGTGTCTTCCCTACATGTTGCGGCCTAACTACCACCTTCTGCCATTGTACTAAGTATATCGATGTTTTTAAGTTTGTGCTTCCGCGTTGCCATGTTAGAGGCCAATGAATTTGAATTGTGAGAATAGTGAACACCTGCGCCAAAAATCAGGCCATATTCTCAGGACATCGTGTAATGAAAGGTGTATATGAACTGGATGAAGAATTAATGAATTTGAATTGTGGCACCAAAAGTACGCATCGTAAGAACTACGTGTCTCGCTGGCACAGCGCATAGTGGCATATTTTCTTAGTCACAAATAGGGCCTTGCTATTTTTCAGAGTCTACTAATAACTTGGTTTACGGGGGCTTTTCCATTTTCCTGTCTACTAATAGTTGGGTTAGTTTCCTCTACTGTGTGTTGCGTGCCTCACGGTCAAGGCTGGGTTTTATGTTAATGTGGTTATCTGGACTTTATTATTTTAATCAAACTGCAATATATTTTTATAATTATTTCATAATTTTTATTGTTTTAAAGTTAATATTTCGAGGTACACAACAGACTGATCTTTTTATGATTTTTTAGCCAATTTACAATTTTATTATTTAAGAGTCATAAATTCATATTACATATTTTATTTGGTCAATACAATAAAAGATACTTTATAAATGGTTGTAATCCAGGGATGTACAACTACTATTTCCTACAACTCCCTGCTTAAATCAAAAGTTATCCTAAGGAAAATCTTTTAATAGACTTACAAATGCATAACTATGATAATAATAGTTAATAATAATTAGCTATGCATTTTTCTAAAATTTAATAATAAATAAATTCGAATGCATATCATTTCTTTGATATACTTCATTTAAAGATTTGTACATTTTTGCTTAGATTCATATTATTTACTTATACATTATTACAAATTTATTATTATTATTATTATTTTTTTTAAATTTTTTATTTTTTTTTTTTATACAAAATTTCATGAAAGATTACATTTATGCATATATACATATTTCAATCAATTATTTTATTCAATCCTTAAATAATTAATATAAATGTTTTACTCGTTTCGGAAAATTTTTAATCTGTTGTTGTGAACTACCTTCGATGATTTTCCAATTTTAATGGAGGAATTTTCTGGAGATATTATTTCGTCTATCTCGAAAGGACCAGGTCACAGAGGAGATAATTTACTTTGGATGCTCTCGTTTTTTAGTAATACGTAATTTCCCTTTTGAAATTGAACAGGGTTAATAGTATGATCATAATAGGATTTAAGTTTTAAATTCTTTTCTACTAAGTTCTGTTTTGCAGTTGTAAAGGAAGTTTGCAGACGATATTTAAGGTCATGATAATAATCATCAAAAGTATAAACAGGATCAAGTTCTTTGGAAATTGACGAAGGAATATTGGGTTTAAATCCGAATACTCGTTCATAGGGCATAAATCCAGTTGAACTGTGTGGTGTAGTGTTATACGAAAATGTAAAGTAAGGTAACCAAAAGTCCCAATTCAAAACATCAGTTTGAGAAAAGTTACGCAAGTACTCACCAAGAGTTCTGTAAAATCTTTCTAGAGTACCATTACTCTGAGGGTGGTAAGCTGTTGTAGCAATTTTTTTTATTTTCAGTAACTTGCAAACTTGTGTGAACAATTTACTCATGAAATTGGTACCCTGATCAGTTAAGATCTCATCAGGTATACCATACACACATATGAATTGTTCAACAAATGTCTGAGCTACAATATTTGCGTCTTGTGAAGGGATAGGAAAGGCAAAGGAGTATTTTGTAAGGTCATCTTCAAGAGTAAGTATATATTTACAATATTATTTTTATATGAAGATGACATAGGGCCAACGATGTCTAGGAAAATTTTTTGGAAGGATTTGGAGGACGTTGTTGTTATTTTTAGAGCTTCTTTAGTAGGTCTGCTATGTTTATTAATTTGGCAAAGTTTGCAATTTAATATAAATTTTTTAATTTTCGAGTGCATATTGGGGAAATTATAATATTGCCGCATTCGAATAAAAGTGCGATACACACCTTGGTGTCCACCAAGAGGTGATGTATGAAATTCGTTAATCAGTTGATTAACTTCAGATTCGTCTGTTATATATTTAATTTTACTATTTTCCTGGTTTATTAAGGTATCATTATTTTTGTTTTCAAATGTAATTTCCGGAGAAGTATCTTCACTTTCAAATTCACGCTGATCATTTGACTCTCGTTTGCTTGAAAGTAAATTTAACGTATCGATATTGTCATTATCAGAATTAGGTTTTGATGACATCGATCGGGTAATAATATTACAATTATTAATGGATGATGTTGGCTCAGTAGCCAATTTTATTCGACTTAGAGAATCCGCGTTTTGTATAAGTCTGCCAGGCCTATGTTCAATTGTAAAATCATAATCTTCAAGACAAATTTGCCAAAGAATTTCACGAGATTTCGGCGATTCTAAATTATGCAACCATATAAGTGCTCAGTGATCAGTTAGATCAGTTACAAGACGGAATTTATGGCCATATAAGTATGGTCGAAAATGCGACATTGACCATATTACTGCCAACAATTCTTTATTAGTCGGGGAATAATTAGATTCCGCTTTATTTAGAACGCGATTAGCGTACGCGATTGGGAGTTCAGAATCATTAACTTCTTGGGACAAAACAGAACCAATTGCAATATCGCTAGCATCACAAGTCAAAATAAACGGCTTACTAAAATTAGGCATTTGAAGAATAGGAGGAGTAGTAAGTGATTTCTTAAGCGAATCAAAAGACTCTTGACACTCTGAAGTCCATGTGAAAGGAGCGTTTTTCGTTAAGAGATTTGTCATAGGTTTTGCTATTCCTGAGAATTGGGGGATAAATTTTCGGTAATATCCGGCTAACCCTAAAAATGATTTTATTTCCGTTGGGTTGTGAGGTACAGGAAAATTTTTAACGGCTGAAATTTTATCTCGTCAGGTTTAATACCGTTTGGTGTTCCAATATGTCCAAGATACCTAATTTCTTGTTTTGAAAATTGACACTTGCTAGGGTTTAATTTTAAATTAAACCGACGAAGACGTTTGAAAACTTCTTTAAGATTGTTGTTATGTTCATTTAGTGAGGCGCCATAAACAACAATGTCGTCGAGGTAAGCAAGACATTTAATATTATTTAATCCACAAAGAGCAGTATTTATCATGCGTTGGAAAGTGGCAGGTGCTCCTTTTAACCCGAATGGCATACACACGAATTCATAATGGCCTTCGTCCGTACTGAAAGCAGTTTTGGGCCGGTCATGAGGTATCAATTTAATCTGGTGATAACCACTCTGTAAATCCAGGGTTGAAAAATATTGAGCCTTGCCTAATTTGTCGAGGATATCGGAAATGTTAGGCAAAGAGTAGGTATCATTAATAAAAATTTGATTTAGTTTCCGATAATCCACAACAACTCTCCATTTTCTTTCTGACGTTTCGGATCTTTTTGGCACAACTAAACGAGGGGAATTCCAGGGACTCATACTATCTTGGACTATTCCTTGAGAGATCATGTCGTTAACTTGCCTTTGAATCTCCTCTTTAGTTGAATGAGGTTGTCTAAAGGGACGAACATGAATAGGCAATGGATTTATCACCATATATCACCATCTACAAAGAATACATCGTTATATTCATCGATAACGGATTGAAGTATATTCATTCGATTATGATTACCGTTATCAATTTTTTTAAAAGTAAAAACTTCATAATTATTGATTGTTTCTATTTTAAATTTAAGTCGTTCGGTTCTAAAAATATCATCTGATAAGTTCAAAATAGGTAGACTGATATAGTTATTATGAACTTTGTGAATTGAACTTGCTATAAATATACACGAAGCTGGCTCTTGTGCAGGACAAACAAATTCAAATTCATTAGGGAGGTTAATTGGGATTGAAATGTGTTGTTCACACCGAGGAAAAATTTCTATAATTTGTAAAACCTCAACTTCCATATCAGAAGATAAAGATAAAGGTACTAATTCACGATTAATAGGAATTTCGACTCTTAGATTTTGGAAATTTATGTTGCATTTGTAATGATTTAGGAAGTTTTGTCCAATTATACCGCAAGCGCTAATTGGAAACGTATCATCTACGATTTGAAAATTCATTTTTATTTCACTGTCATTAGGTAATTTGATTATCGCATCGCATTCAGCAAGAGTTTCATGCGTTTCGTTTGATATACCCTTCAATTTGCATTTAGATTCCTTATAGACTGTTGTATCTTCGTACAGGACTGACTTCTTTATGAGACATATTTCAGCTCCAGTATCTACCATAAAAGGAACATTTTTGAACTTGCAAATGTCGAGATTTAAATGAATATATTTATTAAAAGTATTAGAATGATTAGTGATTTTGTTCAATTCTACTGTCGAAAATTTATTTTCGAAAGAGGTTAATGAAGGATTTGCAGTTTGTGTTTCATTTTTTGCTGATTGATATTTGATCTGGAGGCACTCGTTAGATCTCGGACTTTCGAAGGCCCCTTTCTAGGCTCGAAAATCCTACAGCGTTTCCCGATTTAATTGCGCTTGATGATGATAGAGAATTTGAACGATCTTTCATTTCGTCACTTCGCTTTTTAAGGAAACATTCTTTAATGTGATGACCGTATTTTTTGCAATAAGCACAAGGAATAGATGAAACTGAATTAATAGACCTAACGTTTAAGGTTGATGTTGATGCATTGTTATGATTTGGGCTGATAGCAACATTTTTAAAACATTTTTCTATTGAGTGGCCAGATCTTCTGCAAATTTTACAAAATTCTGAAATTTTTGTAAAACGATATGCTTTAACTATTAACTTAATAGAACCATCAAGGCCTTCTTGGAATGATTTCAAAGCTATGTTGGCATTAAGTTTTTTTATGGTTTCGGCTTCATTAGTCCCTACAGAAGCAATACAAGCTTCATTTAAGTCATGAAGTAAGGATTCGACACGATTCGCATAGGTTTTGACACTTTCATTTTTCATTTGCCGATTAGAGGAAAGCTCCATCTGAAGATGCCCAATAGATCTCGTGTCAGAAAACTCATTTTCGAGAAGTTTTTTAAAATTTGACCATGTATCAAGTGTTTTGTACTTCATTAAATGATAAGCTTTTCCATCAAGCTTAAGTCTAATTAATTCTAAAAATTGACCATGATCTTGTTGAGGAAGGGTTTTATGAATAAATTCGCACGATGGAATAAATTTATGCAGTTCATTAGAATTTCCAAAAAACTAGGTACTAACTTTGGATCTAAGGATGAAGTCATTATTTCTAGATTATTAACTGTTTCAGTTGGACTTATTGTATTAAGATCTAAAACTTCGTCGTCTGAACTCGGTTCAGTTTTTATATGAATTTCAAGGGATTGATTAGGATTAGGTGTTTGTAATTTTAACGGATTAGATTTGGCAGGTTTGGGTCGCGAAACCTCTATCTGAACATTACGTAATTCTAAAAAACTTGTTGAATCATCAGTATCTTCTTGTGGTGATTCGCTTCTTGACATATCAATATCAACAATTTTTTTTTTTTTGTTTTTTTTTTACCAAATAACGTACGTGAATTATATTATTTAAGCATTAATTTGATTAAATGATGTGAAATATGTATATGGATATATGTATGTACATATTTTACGAGTATGTGAAATATTGTTAAATTGTAATTTAATGTAGGTATAAAAATATAATATAAGTATCTATTATAATGTTAATTTTTTTCAAAGAAGGAATTATGAATTTTATTACGTTACGTAATTTTGAAAAAAAAACTTATTGTCTTAAGTGTAAAAATTACACTGTGCTTGAATTGCAAACTTTTTTTTCATGACAAGCTGGGCACCCGGGGGGTAAACCTAATTCGAGTATGCTGAATTCAACGCTGCTAGTCCCATTTTAAAGTTAGTCCCCATTTTCGAGATATCGCATTCGAAATGTTTTGGCCCTGAGTCAAAATATACCCTCATTTTCATGTTGATAGCTCTTGAACCATTAAGATGTTCGTTATGCTTTCTTCAGCAAAGTTGTTGCGCAGGTCAAGACCAACAACTTTGCCGAACATTTCAAGACCGAAAAACCACATCTAATTTTTTTTTTGTTTTTCATTTCGACGAAAAACACCGTTTTTATAGTAGAATCGATCGAATAAACATCGCATCGACAAATATAGATACAATAGAAACTATTTAAAAGAAAGTTAAATCGATTCAATTGATTTTAAGGTGATTTTTCCGAAAAAAAAATTCCTAAAAAATTAACATTTTTCTTCTCTTTGACAAAACAATGACGTGCCGTTGCGATAGTGCGGATAAAATTCCTGGATTTGTCCATCCCATCGTTTTAACCAATTACATCACGTAAATTATACACGTAAATTAGGAAACATCTGCATCAATATATAAACCATCAAATGTCACTGCGACATTCAATCACAGAAACATACGACGGATAAAAATTTCGGATTTTTCTATCCCAGATTATTTTTCAATTTTTTTTCAACTTTTTTGTATGCAAAGTGGCGTGTCTATTGTACGAGGTAAATGTTCGAGTGACGAAAGCCGAATTCAATTCACAAAATTTCTGATATCAAATTTGTGCCGAAAAAAACAATTGCGTTCGATTTGTCAACGATTTTTCGGAATGTTAGTGCATTCAGCGCGTTGTTGTTGAACATTCCGAAAAATCGTTGACAAATTGTTGTTTTTGATAGCTAGAAAGAAGAATGTAAACAAACGCGCCGAATGTACTAACATTCCGAAAAATCGTTGACAAATTGCAGAAATTTTGTAAATTAAATTCGGCTTTCGTCACTAGAACATTTACCTCGTTAAGATTTTTCTTATTTGACATCAATGATTTTGGCACGGCAAATTGAAAATGAATTGAATTGCGATTCGTTTTATTGCTGTCAGTCAAAACAGTTCACACACACTCGATAGCAATTCATTTTTGATTCCTTAAACAATACAACAAAATATACATATTTTAGTGTGTTAGTTGGAAACAAAAATTAATGGTAGCTACCCTCTCGCTGATATTCCATCTTCATGCGATGGGAGGGAAGATAACATCTACTGTATAAAGAAATCATCATAAAGATTAAAAAAATATCGATTTTATGCAAGGAGACTGTCGAATTTTTTCGATCACATCAATTTGTCAGTTTTTTTATTTTTTTTTTGTTATGAAAAAACGGTCTCTCTCTCTCTCTCTCTCTTTGGCACTATTATATCCCATACAGGGATTTGGCCGCCTCACATGAGGTTTCATAATCATATTTTCATTTCGGATAATGAGTGATTAATTCATTGATCCTAAACCAGCCGTGAAATATTTTCTTTATCACCACCGGGAATCGAACCCGGGACCTCCGGTCGCTGGAGCAAGCATGCTAACCACTTTGCCACCGGGGCGGCAAAAAACGGTCACTGGTAAAAAATCTCTTAGCAATGATAATAATATGATGTATTTATATTTGTTTCATTGTAATACGTTGATTCACTATCATTATGAACCGCAACGGACCGATGTTAGGGTGCATTTGAGCCAAAAAATGAAATTTTGCAAAAAATTAAGGTGGCTTAAGTTATGGAGGTCAATATCTAAAATAAACGAGTTTTCTGGGACAAACGGTTGATGTCATATTGTAGGTGAGGTTTGTGGCTAATAATCCTGAAAATATGAACCAAAAGTGTTGGGCTAATTTTTTAGCAATTTCGCCGAATGTGGCCGGCCGATTTGGCATTTTTTAGTTTTTTGGCCAAAATGACCCTCAACCTTAACTTATGAAAGAAGTACGGACAAACAAACAAACATATATACCAAAGCAAAATTAAATGGTGACATCATAGAAAAATTTCCAAATGTCATAACTTTGGTCAAAATCATCTGTTTTAAACGTTTGAGGTGTCGTTGAATTGGTATTGACGTCTTCAATCATAAGTTGCTAGTTAAAAAATAATTGGGGCACTTTTTGGGGCAGTTATACCTGAAAAACTAATTTTTTGGGGCAATTTTCGGGCAATATCTCCACTCAATGTTGATGGAAATTCCAGCTTTTATACATTATTTGGGTCGCTACTTTTCAAGACCTTACCAATGGTATATAACATGATCCTGGCGGTCTCAAAGGGAAAAAGTTCGAAACTAGCTGTATATATACGAGTTCGACTTCCAGCACAGTAGATGCTTTCGTCACTCGTTTGGACTTCCGTCCAAAGTGATAATTTACGTGATGTAATTGGTTAAAACGATTGGATGGAAAAATCCAAGATTTTTATCTACTCTCGCAACGGCACGTCATTGTTTTGTCAAAGAGAAGAAAAATGTTAATTTTTTAGGAATTTTTTTTTAGGAAAAATCACCATAAAATCAGTTGAATCGATTTAACTTTCTTTTAAATAGTTTCTATTGTATCTATATTTGTCGATGCGATGTTTATTCGAACGATTCTACTCAATTTAAATTCAACAAAATGATTAAAAATGATAAAAACAGTGTTTTTCGTCGAAATGAAAAACAAAAAAAAATTAGATGTGGTTTTTCGGTCTTGATATGTTCGGCAAAGTTGTTGGTCTTGACCTGCGCAACAACTTTGCTGAAGAAAGCATAACGAAAATCTTAATGGTTCAAGAGCTATCAACGTGAAAATGAGGGTATATTTTGACTCAGGGCCAAAACATTTCGAATGCGGTATCTCGAAAATGGGGACTAACTTTAAAATGGGACTAGCACTGTTAAATTCAGCATACTCGAATTAGGTTTACCCCCCGGGTGCCCAGCTTGTCACATTTTTCAACTAGCACAGTGTTATTATCTTAGTCTACAGGGTTTTCATAAGTACGAGCATAATATATAATCGTACGAGTATGTACTAATTATGAAAATGTATTTAATTCAATAAATTTAATTTTAATAATTTTATCAATTTTCTAATTTTAAGTTTCAATTACTTATTTAAAGGTTTTATCTTTTTTTTTAAAAAAACATTTATAAAATTAATTAGGATTAAGAAATTAGTTTAAATAATATTTTTTTTTTCATTTAGATCTATAAATATTTCGAAATTTTATGAAAATTAATTTACCAGTTTAAACCATGGTTAACGTTGAATCTCATCCTTGTAGTTAGTAGGTGTAATCCGTAATCCATGCATTGTATAAATTAATCCGTTTGAATGTTGCGACCTTGACGTCATCGTAGAACGTTTCTGCACATTTCGCCTTAATTTTGATCAGTAACGTTAAATTTTACTTTAAAGTCTTAGCAGAAGATTTATTGGCTTAGATTTGTTTAAATTCGTTACTATTCATTCAGCACCAATTATTTATTTATTTTTAAGAACAATTTTATTTTATTATGCTTTAAAGATTTTTACGAATTTTAGCACAGTTCGAACCTCAACGGTATCTCTTATGCATACATACGAGTAATATTGCACATTATTGATTATTATAATTTTTATTTTGTTCTAGCTAATTCAGTTCATAATCACAGAATTTTATTATTAGATTTTATGATTTTAACGTATTATGAAGATTATTGTGTTTGTACGACCGTACGTATCTAACTACGGTTTAATTTATCACAGAACTTTTGTTAGGTTTAATGTACACGGTACTTCTGTTTATAGTTTCGTTTACACGTTTTTAGGAAAAAAAATTGTTTTTGTGCACTCACTACTTAATATCTTATGATTTTGATTTCCGCAATTAACACTTTCATCACTTCATGATTGAATGTGATTTAGAATCGTTTTTTTAATCACTTTAATTTTTTTTTCACGAATGAATCGTATCACGAATGAATGCAACAGATTTTTTTTTAGAAAACTGTTTAAAAAAAAACTATCTCGCCGCTGCCACCACTGTTGCGTGCCTCACGGTCAAGGCTGGGTTTTATGTTAATGTGGTTATCTGGACTTTATTATTTTAATCAAACTGCAATATGTTTTTATAATTATTTCATAATTTTTATTGTTTTAAAGTTAATATTTCGAGGTACACAACAGACTGATCTTTTTATGATTTTTTAGCCAATTTACAATTTTATTATTTAAGAGTAATAAATTCATATTACATATTTTATTTGGTCAATACAATAAAAGATACTTTCTAAATGGTTGTAATCCAGGGATGTACAACTACTATTTCCTACATGTGGAATATTCAACAAAGACCTCTTCACTCGGTGGAGCAATTATTCTAATGCTATCACTTGCACTTCGTCAGTCCGATTTAGCAGATGTTTTAATCAGGTTTGTCAAACTGAGAGGACATCAACCGACATCAGCTCTCCATCCCCATCTTTGATGACTATACTTAGGTGGAAGTCTTTAGTGAGATTTCAGACGTTAGCAAAACAATCTCGTGGGTTTTCTTATTCTGCTTAGAGGCTGATGTTTTCGATGAATTTTCTCAAATGTTCGCACATTTTGTCGGAAATATTAGACGTAGCTTTCCTGCCATGGAGAAAGTGCTTCCACTGCTACGAGCCAACCGTTTTTAACGAGTGGTCTTCTCACAATATTATTTTGCGCAGTAATGGCTGATCAAATAGCTTGCCACTGCTCCTGGATGTGGACTGATTTATCTTCGGTGGGTGCATGTACTTTAACAATCGTGAGCGGAAGTTGATGATACGTAGCTTCATGTGCCGATGGCCGATAGTCGCTGTAATGAAGAGGGTACCCATTGGTGGTGTCTTGGATCCCACAAAAATTTGGACATCCATCCCAATAAATACTGCAACTTAGTTGGAGTGTACGCATGGTCAAAGTACATATAAGTTGGTATTGTTACAACCTCGCCTATTATTTTGTTGGGCAATTAATTCAGAATGGGCGAGATATTTATTCAGAGAAAATTGCGCATGTTAATTTAGAGAATGAATGGCATTTTTTGGTAAGATTAGTGACATCTAGGTTTAAATTGTAGCATTGGAATAATTTTATAACAGTTTTGTGGTATTGCACATTATAGCAGTCTAGAACAGAACCATCAAGAATGTTTGATCGGTATGAGAACAACAAACACAATATGAGAGCCATGTTGGGTAAGTGGAAATACTGGTGTGATTTAAAGATAATTATACATGGTATACATAGTGAACTAATAAATAATTGTGGAAACTATTTGTTGTGGTGTTTTAGTGAAAGCCGATTTTGGGAAAATTATTGTAGGAATATTCGGTAATATTCCAGTGATGTTAAATAAATATTAGGACATTACGAGAAAAATAATTACGGGGTGTAAATTATGAGAATTATTATTGTTATTTCAAAATTCCGGCTTTCAAAATTCAGACTTTCAAAATCTCAACTTTATAAAATCCCGACTTTCGAAATCCGGATCTTCAAAACACCGTTTTTGTTGAAATCTTAATTAAGAAACCCCAACAAAAGTCGGGATTTTTTTTTAACGCATTGAAGGCGGATTCATTGTTGTAGTTCGTTCCGTTCGTTTCGTTCGGTATTTTTTCTGCAGTACTATTTTTTGAGTTCATTATTGATGAAAAAAGTTTCATGCGTTTTGTAGTTTTGGAGTTTTTCATAAACAAAAATAATGAGAAATTCATATACAAAACATTAAAACACAAAATGAACAACGTACTTGACTACAAAATAAAAATATCGAGAAAGTGTCTGTTTGTTTCTACTAATTATATATCAAAAAAGTTGAAGATAGATCAACTTGATGAAAAAAATACCGAAGAAATATATCGTCATTTGCGACAAGCCCTATTGGTTTACAAAAAACACAACGAACGGAACGAACGGAATGAGCACAACCATGAACTCGGCTTGAATACTAAAGTTTCTTTTTTTATCATTTTTATTATGAACTCGGTCTTTTTTGGCCGATCTTGGTCAAATTTGGATTAACGGATAGAATTTGCATTTTAATGTGAATTTTTGCTAGAATTTTTGGAATTGAGCTTGCTCAATTAAACTTAGCCATTCTTCAACCAATAATTGTAAAATTTATTTTACAAAATTGGATTTGTATAAATGTGTCCTTTTAATAAAATATATTTTTTGGTAGTTTAGGTTTTTGATGAAATATTTATAAATAAATAAAATTTAGCGTCATTAATGTAACGTTATAGCATAAAGCCATGTTTTTTCAATAATTAACTTTACATCAGTATTGTTTTTTTCATCAACAATATTTAAAATGTTGTTATTTCTTTCCACATCTTTCTTTTTTAGTGGAACCATCTCCTTTGCCAATTTTTTGATTAATTTATAGACCCCAACATGAGGTCTTCCGACTACTATTTTTTGACAGGTGTGCCAGGCCTCAACCGAGTTTTGTGTTCTAGGGAAATATTCTCCATGGTTCTGGGATTTAGTCCAGAAATCTGGACTGTAATGGGGTCTTCCTTGGTATCCATAAACACACCTTAGATAATTATTTTGAAACCATTTTGCAATTTGGTTGGAGTCTGAAATTCTGTTTTGATCCCGTCAAAATACTCCGAAACCTCTTCTGAAGGTACGAATGCTAAGCTTTTCAACATGCGAATTTTTTTGAGATTCATTGTTTCAAAATTTAACTTGAAGGTGTTCAGATTGTACTTTCCGCCATATTATTTGGCCGATTATACCAAAACATTTAGTACATTTAAATTCTTTTTAACCACCTAACCTAACCTAACCATTTTGAAAACATTACTTACATAACCTTAAGTTAAAAATATATTTGTTTTCATATTTTAAACGTTACCACAATATACTGATTAGAAAAAAAAATTTCAAAAGCCCGGTTTTTTTTAATTTCTTATGAAATGGGCGCCCGAGGGCTGGCCGGCCGGAATTCTTCATAAAAAAAATTTAAAAATTCGGGCTTTTGAAAATCAGGATTCGAACGAAATATTTTTGAAATTGAGTGTATTGGCTTGGCGGAGGTTCATAGGTCCATCCATTGTTGCCGTTTCTACAATCCGACTTATTCAGAGCTGATAGTCTTATCTTACTAACATCGTTGTATAAATTAAATAAATACTACTTTACAAACTCTCCACTATAAATGCTAAGGGTAATTAAACCAAATTAAAACCTTGAGTAACTAAATATTAATTGTAAACACTTTCGACAATTATCTTATTTATTTATTTAACTTTAATTTGTTAGAGCACTCATAGAAAAATGTATACTGTTAAAGTTAGCCGAAAATTTCCAGCCGAAAGATAATGCAGATAGTGTCTTTGCTATCCCAGTCGGAAGATGGTAATGCAGGTAGTGTCTTTGCCATTCCAGCCGAAAAAATAAATTATGGCCGAAAGATACATTACCTGGTATACCTAGTCCTAAATTATATATACTATGTTTATTGGTTAAGTCATAATCCTAATCCTCGAAATTTGGGGCAAGTCTGAAGGGGATAGAGGACCCCCATTCCCTTCAGACTTGCCCCAAATTTCGGGGATTAGGATTATGATCTAACCAATAAACATAGTATAAATAATATAGAACTAGGTATATCAAGTGGGGGGAAGGGGTGTAATTTTGTATAATTTACCAGAAAGTCCGAAATTTTCGAAACTAAATTAATGAAATGTTCTGTAACTTTTGAGTTACCCACTTTACCATCAATCCCACTATGTTTATTAGAAAGGTCATAGACCTAGGTAAGCCCACGCGAAATTTGGGGAAATTCTGAAGGGGATAGAGGGTGTAATTTAGTATAATGGACCAGAACTTATATAGTGTAACTTTCCAAGGTAGGCCCACTCGTTATTTGCATGAAATGGATAAGGGGAATATATGGGGGCAAAAATTTTGTATAATGTACCAGAAAGTTTGAAGTAAATACAACGGACTACTTTTTAATTATGTCGGTAATAATTAATTAATTGACCTAAAACGATTAACTGGTTTTACGATTAAGTGTTCATACAATGACCATTTGGTTAAATATTTACGATGATGTGGTCTCAATTAAATGTATAATAATATGGAGGTAAAACCATATTCCTAAGTAATCCCAGGTGGAGTTTGAGGCAAGTCTGATTGGGATAGAGTGATGTACTGTTAAAAGTGTTCTGTAACAATTGAATAGGTCCTAATGCTACATAGAAATGATAGGAGTTGTATTGGATTGTTATTTGCTATAAACATTGAAATTTTCTAAATTAATTACTAAAATGTACTACAAATTTCGAATTACTTAATTTTTTATCGAACTTATCTTCATCAAACTTAACCTGCACTCACTCGATTGTTACTTTGGATTGGGGTCTATCAATTAGTTTAGTGGAATCGATAAGCAAGTGGGTAATAAGCGATAAGCAAGTGGGTAATAAGTTACATAACAAAAATTTTATAGTTTTGAAATATTTGGTATTGTCACAAATAATGAATTTTATACAGATGAACAAGTTAAATGGAGAAAAGATGTATATAAAAATTTAAAAACAAAAATTTGAAGGGGAAATCTGTATAGCAAGCGAAAGGCTATATAAAATGTTCATTCAACTGAATGGTCTCTTTTCTTCTTTCACTTCACAAATTAAGAAATGAATTTTTATGAAGAAATGAAACCGAAGTACACATGCACATGCACATGCACAAAACTAAAATAAAACATTTCATTTATATGTATGCAGCTCTCAATGGTTTATTTACATTTATTTATCACGCATTGGTAATTTGTTTTCGAACTGAAAAGCAGTAAGAAAATTAACTTTTTATATTGAAAATGACAATATTAGCTTAATAATTATAAATCAAATTTAAATATGTACTAAATAATTTATAATAACATTTTGGAATTATCATTTATTGAGTATAATATACCTATACCAACCACATAATTCAATAATAAATTCAAATTTGAATTTGTTAATAAATACGATCGAGTATCGCGCATATAAAAAGTATATTTATAAGACTAGCTATGTATAGGTAGTAATGTGTAGATCATATATAGCAAATAGAGAATATGTAGACAAATTAATTTTAAATTATCGGTTTTCTCTCTTCGTCGTAGGGTTTTTAGATATTTATTAAAATCTAAATACATAGAATGAAATAGGACATTATATTGTTTCATAAAAGATAACCGCATAAATGTGTTACATTTTTCTAAATTCGATAACAACAATTTAATAAAATAAAATAAAAAAACACGCAAATGTTGAAATGCATTATTGACTAACCAACACAACATTAGGCGAATGAACAATATTACTTTACGAAGGATCAAGAGAAACAAAGATAATTCGATATCATTGTTTTATTTGGATATGTATAATGTGGATGTTTCAACGACTGTGAATGTATAAATTTTAGATTTTTTTGTTTGTTATTTATTCTTATTGCAGATCGGGAAATAATTTTCGGCATGAACTAATTAAACTAACTTGAATAAGAAAAACTATGGACTTGGTAAATTGTAGAACGAAATTTGGCATTGCACATTATGAGATTTATATTGGAGTTTAATTTTAATAATTACAAAATGATTTTAGTTGAGACAATTTGAAAACAGAAATTAAAAATGCACCTACAATTTTGATACAATATTTACTATAGCAAAATGTTCAAATATTTATCAGTATGAATTAGAAAATTATTGGATAGATTTTCTTAATTTATTCGGATATCGTATGAGTTTCACTTAGATATGTCAATTGTTTTGTATTCATATAACCTTATTTAAATGGAATAATCCAAAAGAAAACTAAGAAGATAAGATTACTTATTTTGAAGGAAATATTAGGTTCACCGATAATTTGCGTTTTTCCGTAAATATAAACTGGCTTATTAGAAATTTTTTAGCAAGAATTATTTTAAAAACGTTCTACGAATCGAAAAATGTATGTCTGAAAGTTAAAATGTAGAGGTCAATGTATTGGACTATTATTGGCTAATGCCACATTAGGTCTCACAGAAACCGTATTTTTCTTCGTTTCTTTTCCCATTTACCTATGATACGGGTTTTATCTGCGCCGCAATTTTTTGATTTTATTGGTAAAGGGGAAACAAACGAAGAAGTTACCGGATAAAGAAGAAGTTACGCTACTGTGGAATGAGCCATTGGTACTCGTTAACTATTTTTTGTACAAGTTTTTTAATATGACAAATTATTGTTATGCTTTTCACAACATGAACGGAACATGAATTAACATGAATTAATTCTTATCCGATTATGATGATATTGGGTATGTACGATGACTTTTGGGAATATGGGCGATGTTCTGAAATATACCATTCCCGAATAGAATTAAGTGAATTATTAAACAGTGCGTTCAATTTGATATTCTGAAATGTATAATTTTATCAATACGATGATATTGGGTTAATGAGGACGCTTTGGAGCTGCTACGGATTTACCTGTATAATCTAAACACTAGCTATTCCAATCAAGATTTTACGATGGGCTGTAGTTCCTCCTGATCTTTTTTGTTAATCTTGAGAGAAGTTTATAGGAATTATATCCAAAAACATAAAATGGTTTAAACCTAAGAGTTTTTAAGTTTAGAACAAACGCTTTATGTAGACCAAGATGCAGAAATACATGTTTCGAGTCCGTATTTTGGTTAAAGATAATCAATCTATCAGTTGTTAGTCCCAGGTTTCTCTTATCCTGCTCTATTAGAAATTCTGTATTCTTCTAGAATAGCACCAGAAACAATAATTCGCCTCCTCTTATTAGGCTAGAGTGATTGCGCTGTCTCACTAAACCATAGTAGCCTAGAATCTCGTTAAGTTAAAGTCATAACCTGCAAGATCTAATAAAATATTTTCATTTTACTGGACAACACATTTATTAATAGATAATGAAGCAAAGAACACGTATACCAGGACGAATACAATGATTCTGTATTAGTAATATAAACCCAAAATTCCTAGCGAATCACTGATTGTTGAACAAAGACTTATTCGACTGAGCAGCATAAAAGCAACAGCCATAAATTGGCCTTGATAAGAGTTCAGACTCTCAAAACTTCATTAGACTTAAGAATTATATTAATGTGAACCTGGCGAAGTTTAATGTAATTAATTTCATAAGCCGTATTCGGAAATATCCCACTTTTGAGTAACTTGCTGACAAAAAATTACCAAATCTATTTCCGAACAGGTAGAGTAGCTTTATGGTAATTAAGTTTTACTTATTTTTTAATTTCTGTATTTCTGTCAATTTGTCTAGTGTCAGAAAATTACAAAATTTCAAAGTAAAAACTATTAAATAAAATACAAGAAAAATGTTGTATCTGTTAAACGAAGTTATTGAATTTTCCCGAATATAAATATTACCACATGATATGTAATCTCACTTTTTGTGTAGCCTGGGTAACTTGAAAATCTTTTGTTATCAATATTAAAAAAATTAAAATTACTCAAAAGTTACCATGGGATATTTCGTGAAACGCCTATTATTTAAAACTTTTAACCAACTAAAATATGATTACGTCAACATACCATACTTCCCAGCAATATTTTTGCGATTACTTTTCATTTGCGATATGTCTCCTGAAAGAATAAATGCGATACGCTATTCGTAATGTGTTGCGTTCTAAAGAAATGACATTTTGTATGTAAGTTCAAAGTATTTTGAATCTTTTTGTAGTTTGGTCACTGCAGTCTGATGAGACGAGCGAATTTTTTAATATAAAAAAAAGAAAAAATTCAATGTTTCATTAGCTCGAAACCAAACTGCCAACGTCTTGGTTTGATAACCTCACCTATAACCCAATTTTAAACTTGGGGCGAATTAAAGTTAATCTAGCGACAACATTTGAGAATTATATGCGATACACGGGCAAGTATATGCAGGTTACCCTCCAGGTTTATAAAAGTTCTAGGTTGCACGAACGGTATTCAAACGATTATCTTTAGCTCACCTCGAACATATTTATAAAAGATAATGACACGATCATGTAAAGATAAATGTCATAGTTTTTCGTGCGTGGAGTTGTTATTCGTGCGACAATATTTACGAATTATAGGCGATATTGCTAATCAGCCGCTCGATGAGTATTCTACTGATATTATTATATATTATAGTGAAATTTATTATTATTATAGTGAAACTCATACGATATCCGAATAAATTAAGAAAATCTATCCAATAATTTTCTAATTCATACTGATAAATATTTGAACATTTTGCTATAGTAAATATTGTATCAAAATTGTAGGTGCATTTTTAATTTCTGTTTTCAAATTGTCTCAACTAAAATCATTTTGTAATTATTAAAATTAAACTCCAATATAAATCTCATAATGTGCAATGCCAAATTTCGTTCTACAATTTACCAAGTCCATAGTTTTTCTTATTCAAGTTAGTTTAATTAGTTCATGCCGAAAATTATTTCCCGATCTGCAATAAGAATAAATAACAAACAAAAAAATCTAAAATTTATACATTCACAGTCGTTGAAACATCCACATTATACATATCCAAATAAAACAATGATATCGAATTATCTTTGTTTCTCTTGATCCTTCGTAAAGTAATATTGTTCATTCGCCTAATGTTGTGTTGGTTAGTCAATAATGCATTTCAACATTTGCGTGTTTTTTTATTTTATTTTATTAAATTGTTGTTATCGAATTTAGAAAAATGTAACACATTTATGCGGTTATCTTTTATGAAACAATATAATGTCCTATTTCATTCTATGTATTTAGATTTTAATAAATATCTAAAAACCCTACGACGAAGAGAGAAAACCGATAATTTAAAATTAATTTGTCTACATATTCTCTATTTGCTATATATGATCTACACATTACTACCTATACATAGCTAGTCTTATAAATATACTTTTTATATGCGCGATACTCGATCGTATTTATTAACAAATTCAAATTTGAATTTATTATTGAATTATGTGGTTGGTATAGGTATATTATACTCAATAAATGATAATTCCAAAATGTTATTATAAATTATTTAGTACATATTTAAATTTGATTTATAATTATTAAGCTAATATTGTCATTTTCAATATAAAAAGTTAATTTTCTTACTGCTTTTCAGTTCGAAAACAAATTACCAATGCGTGATAAATAAATGTAAATAAACCATTGAGAGCTGCATACATATAAATGAAATGTTTTATTTTAGTTTTGTGCATGTGCATGTGCATGTGTACTTCGGTTTCATTTCTTCATAAAAATTCATTTCTTAATTTGTGAAGTGAAAGAAGAAAAGAGACCATTCAGTTGAATGAACATTTTATATAGCCTTTCGCTTGCTATACAGATTTCCCCTTCAAATTTTTGTTTTTAAATTTTTATATACATCTTTTCTCCATTTAACTTGTTCATCTGTATGAAATTCATTATTTGTGGTATTGTAGTAAATTTTTATTTATAATTTACTACACTCATGAAAACCAAAACAATTACCATCTTCTGAAAGTCTTAAAAATTAAATTTTCCAGAAAACAATCTCGTGTTAATAATTTCTTTAACCTCCCCAATTGTCTAGTATACATGCTGAAAACTGAATGAAAAGATCATCAAATATGAAAAGGGGAATGGTAGCGTAAGAAAAATAAACCTCTTTATCTCATATCATAAATGTATACTAACATCTAAACTGAATATAAACATCTTAACCCTAATGTAGGTACCCGGGTACCTTTTGCACTTTAGACGTCTATTTTGGTACGTTTCACTCCCAATAAAAACTTTAAATTTATTTAAATTCTAGTTCAATTGGTAGATTAGAATCATACTTAAAAATGAGAAATGTTACAACTTGGGCGAATGTGGAAAAAATAAGTTTCCATACAAAATGCATGTACAAAATATTACACCCCTATCCCGTTCAGACTTCCTCCAAATTTTGCGTGGATTTACCTAGGCTTATGATCTTTCTAATAAACATAGTGGGATCAATGGTAAAGTGGGTAACTCAAAAGTTACAGAACATTTCATTAATTGAGTTTAAAAATAATTTCGGACTTTTTGGTACATTTTAATAAATTACACTCCCTTCCCTTTAAAACTTGACCCACATTGTAGAAAGGGTGAATTAGGCTAATGTAGCCATTTACTCGTGTAAGAACGCCATAGGGAAGAGATGGGGTCTAAAACCTGAGCTGGTACACTGGCTTTATACCGCTGTGGTAAGACCTGTGCTGATGTACGGGGTATGTGTGTGGTGGCCAGCTCTGGAGAAGGTAACATATAGGAAGATGATGGAGAAGGTGCAAAGAACGGCCTGCATGATTATAAGCGGGGCGCTTACGTCAACACCTACACGCGCTTTAGAGGTTATGTTCCACCTTATTCCAGTCGAATTTTTTGGTAAGCAGATGGCAGCCAATGTGGCTACGAGACTCTCGGCTGTCTCTCAGTGGTAGTGTCTTCAAGCGGGACACTCGACGATAGTTAGATCGCTAAGGGAAGAACTGGCGAATCTAGATTATATTAAACCAACGTTGTGCTTCTATAAAGTTTTCCGGACCATCTGTCCTTCGAGAGAATCCTGGAGGAACGGATCAATACTGGAAAACGAGGCACTGCAATTTTTCACGGACGGTTCTAAGCTAGACGGCAAGGTAGGAGCCGGAGTCTTCTGTGAGAAGCTTAATGTTACTATTTCCGTTCGTCTCCCTGATTACTGCAGCGTGTATCAGGCTGAAGTGGTGGCGATAGGCGAAGTCGGGGCATGGTTGAAGCATAACGTGGTATCCGCTAGGCATATCGCGATTTATGTGGACAGTCAGGCGGCGGTCAGGTCGCTAGAGGCGGTTTGTCTGAAGTCACGGGTGGTGCTGAATTGCCGATCATCCCTTAATGAGATGAGCGAGTGTTTCAGTATCCAGATAATCTGGGTCCCTGGTCACTCGGACATCACGGGAAACTGCAGGGCGGACGAACTAGCTAGGTACGGTACGACTCTCCAGATGCAACCGAAAAGGGCAGGTCTGGGGAGGCCTATAGCAGCGCTTAGATCGGCGCTTAGTTAAAAGGCAATCGACAAACGAAGGGTGGGCCAACACCCTCACGTGCAGGGTAGAAAAACAGGTTTGGCCAAAACTGAACCTGCGGCGCTCCAAAGCACTAGTATCCCTGGGAAAACGAGAGGTAGGATTGGTCGTAGGGATACTGACAGGACACTACCTTTTTGGAGAACATGCAAGAAGGCTGGGTCTACAGACGAATGACTTTTGTAGAAGTTGTTTAGACGAAGAGGAGGAAGAGACGTTAGATCACTTCCCATGCTCATGTCCGGCACTATCATACAGAAGGCATAATTATTTAGGTGTGTACGGTATGGACAGCCTTTCGGAACTGGCGGGCTGTGGAATGCGAGATATTTTACGCTACATAAGTAACTCTGGATGGTTTCAGCAGGAGTAAAGGGGAGATAGGATCCTGTGGTATCACAATGGGCCACTACTGGCCTAAGTGTGCGATAGCAGCCATTCTAACCTAACCTAAATTTCTTGGATTTTGATTATGACCTAACCAATTAACATAGTATAAATAATATTTAGCTAGGGATATCAAGTAATGTAACTTTCGGCTATAATTTATTTTTTCTGCTGGGATAGCAAAGATACCATCTGCATTACCATCTTTCGGCTGGAAACTTTCGGCTAACTTTAATAGGGTGAAAAACGATACTGTTAAAGTTAGCCGAAAGTTTTGAGGCGAAAGATAATGCAGATAGTGTCTTGAATACAGCAAAAATCAGTCATGAACTTAAGAATTTACGAATTTAGCATCGGGTTATATCATTCGTGTGAAGGAGAAATTATTTCAGTTTATAGAAATTTAAAAATCGATAGGAGCGAGAGTAAAAAGAGAGTTTAACAAATAGTCAAGACACTATCTGCATTATCTTTCGGCTGGCAACTTTCGGCTAACTTTAACAAGGTTGAAAAATGTATGTATGCATTTGAGCGTATGAACAATTCAACAATAACAATCTCTCTCGAATAACAAAAAATTTCTAAACTATACAACTACTCGTGAAAACACCAAATAAGCATATACACTGCCCGTCAAAAAATTCCGGACACTACATTTTTTCAGTAAATGTTTGTGTTCACTAATGGAAGAAGTTTTGTTTAATAAAAGTGACCACAGGATCAAACCAAATGAAATAACAAAATTACCGAAAAGCGGATTTTGGGGCTGCGAACGGGCCAAACAAATCGATCAATTCCCACCTCATCCACATAATTGTTGGCAACGGTTGCAACGTGGGGTCTTGTCATGAATTAATAATTCAAGTGTGTGGAATTTTTTGATGAGCAGTGTACAATAAATTTTTCCAATCGAATTGCAAACTAAAATAATTTAATAAACCGAATAAAATGTTGGTTCGCCTTGAAAATGAAAACGTAATAAAATTATATAAATATTTTGTTTTGTATTCAATTCAACAAGTCAAAACTAAATCAATATTAACGATCCGTATTAAATGCGGGATACCAAATTTTGGCATATGAACATTTTTTATTCTATTTATTTCTAGTTTTGTCTAGATGTCGAGAGAAATTAATCATTAATTTTTAATTCATTCATAAATATTGTACCGCGCTTGCATATGCAACAAACTATTTTTAGATTTTCGAACGAGTTACGCTCAAATATGTTTTCATATGTGACGGACCGTAACTTCAGGAACACATTCAAGGAAACGTCTGATCTTGGAGTCAAATAACGTACATATATACAAAATATGCGATTACCATTTCAACACCATCGCACAATTAAAATATTTTTAACTCGGCGGAGAAAATATTTTAAGAATTTTAAAAGCAAAATAATTTTAAGGTCAATACCGCAAATGCTCGTTAAAATATTATATGTACGAGATACCTACGTACAAAAAATATCCAAAGAAACTGTGAAGTGTGAACCACTTAACGTTTTTATTTGTTAACGAAATATTTTTCAATTTTGTAAATTAGGTAATGGTGATTTTCCACTGTGCGTTTTTTGAGCAATACATGTCTATATGATACTCTCCAAACTGCATACAAAACGCATAGTGTAACATAATTTAAAAATAATACGGACCACGTCAGACGAGGCGAATGCCGACAAATGTTTGTGACCAAACACTTGTTTTTTGAACTTTATACTGATGTCATGACACACTTTGATTTACACACTAATACGATATACATATTCGTCATATCGTGTTTTGATCACAGTGATACAAGAAGCATAAATATAGGCGAATACAAATCGTATTCAACAATCTATAATAATCTGACAGCAATAATAATAATAAACGTAATTGTTCTATATTTCACGTAATTCAGAGTTTTAAAATTTCAATCATTTACAAAACAAAAGAAAATGAATTTACACCACCCACGAAAAAATGCGTCTTAACCTAAAAATATAAGTTATTTATATTTTTGAATATTTTTTGTTTAATATGTGAAATAAAAATAGAATTTAAAAATAATAATAATTGATTTGAACCTTCAAAAATTGTAAAATTAATTTTAATAAATAAACAATTAATTCTATTTTATGTAATTACCTATTTATATATACAAAGTATAATTGTAAGTTTATTTCATGTTTATTTATCTTATAGTTTTTTTTTAGGAAAAATTAATTTACATTTTAATAAATAGAAATTGAACATTTGCTCTGATCAGTCAGAATAAAAAATATTTATAATTATAGAAAAATTAGAATATGTTTTTTTTAAATTATTTAATTAAGAAATTGCTTGTAAAACGAATAGTATCTCTTTATCTACGTTTCATAAGACTCTGACTAAATTGTACGGTAACTGTACACGATAGAGTGATTGGGGCAGCAGGGCCAAATGTTTTCTAAATATGTATTTGTTTATTGTTTTTAATAGAGGTTGCAAGTGTGGACCCCGAATCGGTATTTCTTGCATTCTAATCATCACCAACGATAAAATTTGGTCCTAGTGATTTAAATAGTCGACTTTAGATTTTTTTTTTTGTTGTAAATGATGAGGAAGAGATAGTAAATAGAGGAGATACTGTAATCACTATTCAGATTGATTCAATTTTTTTTGGTTTAGACTTTCATTATTTCTGTTTCGATACCGGCTTCATAATATTTTATATTAACTTTGGTTTGTAAGACCTAGTTATTGGAATCCTGATGAAAATGTTAAAAAATTACTGGGTCCAAAACTGGATGTCTGTAACTGTCTGTATACCATTAGTAGGTGTGTCAAGCATGGCTTGAGCGATTTAAAATTGTTCAACCATTCCTCTTCTCGGAAAATTGGAAAGCTATTAGTACCAGTACCTCAAAGGAGTAGGGTACCTACCATAGGAAATAATTCAAAAAGAACATCCAATTCCACGATATTGCTATACATTATATCCATAATATAATATAAAAAAATGCATTCTCTAATTTAGTTAATTTACCTTTAGTCTTATCGACCAAATGTCACATTGGTTAATGCTTTGTCGTTTGGATCGGGAGGTACCGGGCTCGAATCCCGATAGGCGCAGGATGCAAAAGGAAATTAACAACTACGACTCCCTATTAGCGTGCAAAACTCATGGGCCGACCCATCTTCCATGTCCAGTACTATAGGCTGGACCTATGCCATATATTATGAAGTATGTATATATACGTTACTAACTGGACCAAAAAAAATTTGACTCTACCCTTATTGAATGTAAAAAAGTTCAGTGCACAATTTTTTTGACAACTATATTCTACCCTTTTCCATACAAATCAAGGATAAAAAAACGGTCGAAATTTTTCCATAGAAAAATCGGGTTATGTCCCTTCTGTTTGTATTCTATATTCTGTGCCTATGCAATGTGTGTGTAGATGGTTAACTTAAAATCGGTCCTATAGCCGGACGTCTTCGGTTTGGCATAACTGCGTAAAGTAGGACGGGAAAAATGAACCGCGAAAGAACAGGGAGTGCTTCGGCCCCAAAACAGATGACATCGATGGATTGAAACAAAACAAAAATAAAAAACTTTAGTCTTGATTTTACAATTATCTCCGTAATTTCTAATGATAAATCAATAAAAAATATTCTTAAGAAGATGTTGTATAGTAATGAAGAAGCGTTCGGTATTTGATGATGGTATATGAGTTTCGACAAAATTAACGGGAGGTGATTAGGTTATACATAAACCGTTTATGTATAATCTGGACACCAGCTAAATTAAGGTTGTGAGCCGTACAAGGTACAAATATCGCCAAATTATTGATTTCAAAAATACGTGCTCTTTCACTTTTGTATGTACCAGTCATATTAGTGCCATTGTCATATCCTTGTCCTCTAGCATCATGAATATCTAATTTATCATCTGCTAGTTTATTTGAAATGTCCGTAGCTAAACCTTCTCCGGTCTTGTCATGTGATTCAATAAAATCAATAAAGCTCTCTTCAATCGTCACTTTACTATTAGAATTAACATAGACATATCTTATCACTTGACTCATTTGTTCTTTCTTTGATAAATCAGGAGTGCAGTCGAATAAAATAGTGTAGTTTTATTCATTCATTTGGCAAATAAGAGGTAACGTGGGACTCAAGGGGAAATTGTTGTAGATGTGCTAGCTGCAGTTCCACAGGACCCACACACATCAACTAGAAATATTGCGCGAGGTAGTGTAATATCTCAAACAACTGAGCTCTAGCGTTTTGAGAGAAAATAAGCCCACTGCATAAAATATATCATAATGATAAAATGATTTGATGAACAGAAAACATGGGTCAAAGGGCCGAATGGGTTGATGGAACGATTTTTTTTGTTTTTTTTTATTTTTAGAAATTAATTTTTTTTTATGTTTTTATTTAATTTAATTATCTTTTTATTTTTTGTACCATACACCTATTATCAGAAGGCTGACAGAGGGCCGAGTGTCCCAGGTGGCGCATGACAAAATTTTCCTTCACTAAAATGTATCCCTGACTGGATACGTGGGTGGAATTTCATGAATATCCAAAGATGAAAAATAGTAAAATAGATAAATTCATAAGAAATTCAATTATGTTTAATAAAAAAAAAAATACAAAATTTTCCATAAAACAACAAATTTAATAAATTATATTTCTAAAAACAACCATTCGGCTCTTCGACATTCGCCCTTTTGATATATTAGGCCCTTCGACACATTCGGCCCTTCGACACATTCGGAACTTCGATATTCTGCCCTTCGACATTCTGCCCTTTGAAATTTGGCCCTTTGTACCCATTCCACTAAAACCATACACACTTTACGAAAAACAAATATGAAGAAAAAGAATTTATTTATTTAGTATCACCACTAACCGTCCCTCTTGAGACTGAACCAATTTTATTATAAGAAATTTTCTCCTATCACCTACCGTTTCAGAGATTAAAAAACTTACCCTGTATCTGTCCATTTAGTTAATTATTTAAATTATTTATTTTATTAAATTAAATTTTATATTAGTTTTAATTGATTATTATCCGCCATATACAATGACGGATGGCTTGTGTGCGGTATGGCGTGGGTGAACGTAAGTGTAGGGCTTTGCGTTGAAGGCTGATGGAGACCAAGAGAATGAATGTAAAATTACGCTCTTTTGGTTTCGTTTTGGAATATTCGGCGAAGTATTCTCGTTTTGTGGTTTTTCTTTCGTAAATTTACAACAATAATCCCATATGTTATTCCAAATTGGAATAGTTTTAAACCAACTTTTTTGATAGTATAGAATAATTCTATTCTACCTGTAGTTTTAATGTTCACCGCCAGGGCAGTTTCAGTAAATACTTTGTACAATATGTACAAGTGATATTTGTGATTTTGATATCGCATTTTTCTAAACAAGACGAGAAATTAGTTACGATTTGTAATAGTATTCAGTGCCACTAATTGGGTTGCAATTGCGAGATTTTACATTTGGGATATGTACGATTGCCACCCCGGTGGCAAAGTGGTCAGCATGCTTGCTCCAGCGACCGGAGGTCCCGGGTTTGATTCCCGGTAGTGACAAGGAAAAAATTTCACGGCTGGTTTAGGATCAATGATTTAATCACACATTATCCGAAATGAAAATATGATTACGAAACCTCAATTGAGACGGCCAAATCCCTCGATGGGATATAGTGCCAGAGAGAGAGAGAGAGAGATATGTACAATTATAATATTTGGTTGCAATATTCTAACCGCTGTATCACCTCCCCCCAGATAAGTCGCGCAGTAAAAAAGATGATAGCGTGATCATTTTATTGTTTTTCTTTCTGAGATGCCGAAAGATATTCATTCTTTAAGACGTTTAATCGTTCGGTAGTAACTGTTTTGCTTGCCGATGTTAAGCAGTAGTTCGTATCCAATGTGAGCCTAAAAGATGCTCAGCCTAAGCTCAGTGAATGGTTTGAATTGTGCGCCTAGGCAATAGATCATATTCAATATGAACTTAAGAGCATAAGCTCAATGAATAGCTCGAACTGTATGCATGATCGATCGTTAAGGGGAATGATATTCTGAATCTAAAATGTAGTTTTCAGAGTGTAAGTAAGAATTTGCCATCCGCGAGTGATTGTTTCCCAGTTTACTTGTTACAATATCGATCGTGCCTAGTTGTTGAGATAGCGAAGGATGTTCGTCGCTTGCCACTTATAATCTCTCGGTATTGGTTAAATATTTGTTTGGCCAGTCGAGTAGCGACGCACGTAAATGCTTTCGAGTACAAAAAAATTATCCCACACGCGCCACCATACTTTTGCCACACTATTTTATTATATTAATTGACGGTAAAACCGTTGTCGAGGTCACCAGTAGTCAATTGTCATATTTTATTAAGTAAAATTGTAATTGAAGTTTATTTATTATTATCTGCCATATACAAGCCGTGTGAGGCATGGTGTGGGCGAGTGCAAGCAGTGTAGGGCTTTGTTTTGTTGGTTGATAGAGCAGAATTGATTCAATGTAAAAAAAAATTTAACATACATTTGTTCGCTACATTGGTGATTTTAATTTCCGGAAGAGGCTACCCAGCTCAAGAAGTGTTTTACCACACATTGCATATAGGCAACCAATTGTTACAAACTTAGTACTTAACGCTACCGTTGTCGCACTGGAAGCGGTCACATTTACCTCGTTACATTATAATCATTTGGCTATCTTTCGAAAGGGCCTAGAAAGAATAATAATTTTGTTATCGCAGCGCTTTAGTTCACAAAGCCACCGTTTTGGTGCTGGTAACTAATTATTCATTTATGATCTACACAACTTAATAAAATTGGTGTGTCTATCTGTAATTTTGACTTAAATGGATGTTTGAAGGTTTTATACACTCCCCGACAGTGGAATACGTTCACCAATGTTTTTTAGGTTTTACTGAAAATAATCAAATATCGCTAAAATTTCTACAACCTCGTGTTACTGTAGAACATGATTTTTTGGGGGTGCGTCAATGAAATACGTTCATTTACGAAAATATCAAATAAAACTAATTTTGCGTATTTTAATAATGAGTAGTTTTTCCTTTATTTGCAATAGTTTGAAAAATTCGCTTTGGTAAAGAATTATACAGGTTTTAAGGTAACTGGGGTTAAGTTGAAGGCTTGCATCTTCTATTGCTATTTGCAAGTCATTTAATGAATCATATTGCCTACCTTGACCGTATATCATTCTCGATAGTTCTGCCGAACAATTTTCTATGACGTTAAGATCCGGCGACTTTGCTGGCCATTGCATAACTATGATTTTATTTGCTTCAAACCACTTTTGTACTATGCCGGATCTATGCGCTGGTGCATTATCCTGTTGAAAAATCAAATTTCTTCGATGTAGTTGCTTATAAAATGGTAAAAACTTATTATTTAACAACTCTTTATATCTTTCACCAGCTAGCGATTCCGCAACAAATTCAAATTTCCACTTGCCGAAAGAAGAAATAATACTCCAAACCATAACGCCACTCCCACCTTGTTGCCGTCTCATTTGTGTTAGTTCGGGAGTTCTAATATCGTGAAAATAGTAGTTATAACAAACCGGGCCATCGAGACAAAACCGTTTTTCATCAGAAAATAAAATATTGTTCCATTCATTTTTCCACCTAATGTGCTTCTCAGCAAATGCCATTCTGTCTTGAATGTTGCCTTTACTTAACGTATTTTTACGCTGCATTTTTCATGCATGTGAAGTAAGACCTAACTATAGTATAGAACTAACTTTAGTACTAGTTTTTCTCAAATTTCACACGCTTGTATACGCGTTTGAAGTTAGAACTAAAATAATCCTTAACCAACAAAAACAAACGAAAATTTGAAAGTATTGGTAAAAAAGTAAAACAAGAATGTCATTTAGGCGAAATATTGAATTTGTAAACTAATATAATTTCAATTTATAATAAATAATCAGAAGTACATTATTAGGATGGGATATAAGAATTTAGGATTTTTTTAAGAAATTGAATATCTCGAGACTTGAATGAAAGTCTAGATTAGGACTATCTATATTCCAAGCCATTTGAAAAGATAATAATTTTATGCGCGATCAAATTAATTTTTTGCAATGAGTTACCAACCTGAGAAGTTAGGATTTTCTTACGAAACTGAATATCTCAAGACCGAATATGTTTATCAAGAATGTTATTTTGTTTTTCTGATAGGTCTAGATTAGGACTATCTATATTTCAAGCCATTTGAAAAGCTAATAATTAAATGCGGAATCAAATTAATTTTTGCCGTGCGTTAATAACCTGAGAAGTTAGGATTTTCTTAAGAAACTGAAACCTCAAGACCTAATATATTTATCAGATGAGACCAATCCTCTGAATATCTTGATTACAAAATGACACTATTTTTGATTTTACATTTTTATTGTTTACAAAAAATACATTTTTCTTGACTTATAATTAAATTAATGTTACAGTTTTCATGTACTCGTCTTCCACAATCGTTACATTTTTTAGTTATTGAACGTTCGATTAAAATTTCGAAGCAAACAATGTTGTATCATATCTAACGAATTTTCACCAATTTTTTTTGTAAATATTTTCGATATTCTAAAAGCTCCGTAACATATTCACTTTCGTTATTTCCATGAATTTTTGGGCGATAGCAATTGTTTGTGAGGAAATCTATTGCATAGATCACCAAAGGTCCACAATTATCATTATCCCGCTGCAATGGTAACAGATACGCTACTTCCGTTTTAAAATTTTCAATAGGCTCGTCCCAAGCTTGTCTCAACTGATTCAAAATCTTTTGGCCCTTCCTACTGAAATCATGCATGTTTTTCTGTGGCGTTATAGGATCGTAAGTTGTATTCTTTTTAATGCTAGATCAATAATTGTTAGGACCCAATGGTTATGTCATACTGGCATTCTATGAATGGCATTCTATGAATATAGTTATGGCATTCTATGAATATAGATAGTCCTAATCTAGACCTATCCGAAAAACAAAATAACATTCTTGATAAACATATCAGGTCTTGAGATATTCAGTTTCTTAAGAAAATCCTAACTTCTCAGGTTAGTAACGCACGGCAAAAATTAATTTGATCGCGCATAAAATTATTAGCTTTTCAAATGGCTCGGAATATAGATAGTTCGAATCTAGACCTATCAGAAAAACAAAATTACATTCTTGATAAACATATCAGGTCTTGAGATACTATTAAAGTTAGCCGAAAGTTTCCAGCCGAAAGATAATGCAGATAGTGTCTTGAATACAGCAAAAATCAGTCATGAACTTAAGAATTTACGAATTTAGCATCGGTTAATATCATTCGGGTGAAGGAGAAATTATTTCAGTTTATAGGAATTTATAAATCGATAGGAGCGAGAGTATAAAGAGAGTTTAACAAATAGTCAAGACACTATCTGCATTATCTTTCGGCTGGCAACTTTCGGCTAACTTTAACAAGGTGGTCTTGAGATATTCAGTTTCTTAAGAAAATCCTAACTTCTCAGGTTAGTAACGCACGGCAAAAATTTATTTGATCGCGCATAAAATTATTAGCTTTTCAAATGGCTTTTAATGGAGATAGCCATGTACTTCTGATTATTTACTATAAATTGAAAATATATTAGTTTACACATTCAATATTTCGCCTAAATGACATTCTTGTTTTAATTTTTTACCAATACTTACAAATGTTCGTTTGTTTTTGTTGCTTTAGGATTATTTTAGGTCTAACTTCAAACGCATGCATTTTTCTTCGTTTGAGGAACGCAGTTTTTTTAAATACCGTTGTACTGTTCGTATCGATGACGTGACACACTGGCTGAAGCTGGTATCTGACGTGCCGTTTTGCTGGAATTTCTAGCAATTCGTACAATTTTGCGTTTTTCTCGCTCAATTAATGCACATTTTCGACCTTTATGATACAATTTTTCTATTGCTTAGTTCATTTCGATGCAAAGCCAACACCGTCTGAACTTCGTGATATTCAATTTTTTTCCACGACCCATTTCCTAAGGTTGAATTAATATTATTTAATGCAGATAAAAAAACGTATCTAAATACTTACAAAAATTATAATAAAATTAACAGTGCAATAAGACGATAAATTACAATAAATAAAATAACAAAAGATTACCGAACGTATTCCATTGTCGCACTCTTTTCGTTAACTGTTACTATTTTTTTTGTTTTCTTCCCAATTTCGTTTTCAAAACGAATGTTCGCGGTGCTACACATAATTGTGTTTAGTTAAAGTACCGTTATTATACAGTCAAAATATGTTTAGTGTTGCCACTATCAAATAAACTGATAATTTAAAATATTTCGTATTTCTTTGTCGGGGAGTGTACATCCATTATGAGATAAGTACCGCAGTTCACGTCAAAGTACCGCAGTTAGAATGGCTTAAATAGGTTTGCAGTTGTCAACCACTACCTGCATTAAGTTTTTTCTCGATATTTTAATCGGATTTTAAGTTATAAAGCAGAAATAGATAAGATAAGCAGAAATAGGTCAATTCTGTGAAACTAACGGGTTTCCGTGCTTCGTTTCTGACAAATTGACAAACTCTGGCAAAGTTTACCGAGATCTGAGTAGAAAAAACAAACTAAATTGAAATTTTCATCACCTTCTTAGTGTAAATCTTTGTATTGATGTCATTTACGTGTTTGACGTAGTTTTTTGTAACTAAATAAATTGTTGAATTTGCCAACTACATTGCATTACGTAAGAAGCAAATGGTCGGAGCGTGCAACCAAAAAATTAATCAAAATTATTGTCATACGGCAAACAAGAAGAACCAGGAAATAGGAATAACCGGAAGCTCCAACAAATTAAAAAGCTGCTCAATTTACTTACAAAACGTGAACAAAATATTATTTAACCATAGCAACTTTCCACAACTTTGTTTTAAAAAAAAATCATCTTATGTATGCAATTTGCAAAACATCTTTCAATTGTTGCATAGTTCTGAGTTCTTAACAAGCCATTATGTAGTATACAGATGCGATCGCCGAGCCGCAACCATAGAAAAGAAATACGGAGGAAAAGTTCTTTTAGCCATTCATTCTTCACTTGGCAAGGCTGAATTTGAACTAACTCCATCTTCAATTGAGCAATTATGCATTTTCAATGTACGTATCCACATTTGCATACTTTGGTTTTTCGCATACTAAGATACACAAGATACTAAATTACTGTAAAACGACATAGATAGAATCAGCGAATTTCGACACTCATTGCAAATAAACTCCTAGAAAATCGTACTCATCTTACTTTCGTGGAAGCCATTCCATTCATGGAAAAATGATGGGGGCTGCAAAGCTGTAATTCGACAATTTCCTTTTTGGAAGAAGTCTGCCATCTGGAAATCGCAGCACATTAAGTGTGCTATTAATCTCTTTGCAGTGGTAATCGTAGATGACCTGCGAGCGGACTTTAAACTTTTATTATAATCTGTTTTGGATCATGAAAAATTATTCCAATCAACCTGAAGGTTAGATCTTTTGGATTTTTTGTTTTTGTGTCTGATCGCAGTTTTCCTAAGTTTTTTAAGATCAGAACACAAAAAAGTCTTGTTCTGAGTCTTATTTGGTAATAAGAACACAGAATTGTTTGAAATCTAATTTAATTGTTCCCATCAAATACTATGCTAACAAATCAATGTATAACACCAGGGGTACAAGTTCACAAGAAAATAACTCCCAGTTAGTAAGCTTCTTATTGCAGTTAGGTTTAGAGGCGAAAAGAGCATTGTTCACCTTTCACTTGATGAATAAAACGATTATCGATATAGAGTGCAAACTAATGCAATCACTTCCCTCCTTGTTCAGACCAGCGAACAGGTTAACCACTATTCAAACCAACGAATAGGTTTTCAATTTTGCCACTAATAACATATATATATATATATATATATAAATATATATATATATATATATATATATATATATATATATATATATATATATATGTATATATATATATATATATATATATATATATATATTTATATATATTTTTATATAAATATGTATATGTTGGTTTAGGTTAATCATTATTGTTTCCATTAATAAAATTTATGTATGTATATCAGGAAATAATAGATCATATTTCGGTAGCTATTCAAAATTAATTGTAAGGTAAACCGAATATTTTATAATTTTATATTAATGCAAACTAAACTAATTTGTTAGTGTACTTTATTATATGAATTTTGTATAAAAGCCAAACATTTAGAACAAATAAATCAGATTCTTTACAATCAGTCTAAGTCTCATTACGAATAGTGGACAAGCTCCGACCAACGGTAGGCGCACTATTCCAACTCTAAACACTCCTTAATAAATTGATGAAAGTTGGAATCACAATCTACTACTAAAGGTACTTGGTTTAACCTGCTCCACGAAATAATGTTAATAAAAAGTAGATACACTGACGCTACCGCCAGTGATTTACCTGAATTCAAGGTTGAGTCAAGACTAATGAGCACAGAAATAAAAACACAAGCTCTATCCTTAACGTCGGACCCTTTATAGAGGATTCTGCCAACGATTGAATCCAATCCAGAAATCACGCTGTCGAGAAGGTATATGGTTCCTGAATTAGACATATGTCTGTCTGAAATACAATAATGCCCGGTTTACATAAGACCAACATTTTTCTTCTGCAAAATGAATAAGATATAACATTGACTTTTTCCACATGAGAGACAAGAAAAGCAATATATCCCAACAAAATTTTGCAGAAGAATTTTTGAGCAAAAATGACCATAAAAATGAAAATGTTGCCATAAAATATATTCGATCCGAGTATTTTTATGGCAACATTTTTAAAATCAACAAGAAAAAAATTTTTTTCGCATTTATGGTTATCCAATTCGAGGTTGATAAAGTAAACTTAAAAAAAACACACAAAATATTCGGAATGTATTGTAATTTTTATTTCATTTTACAGATTGATCCTTGCCATTTTTAGTTAAACAAGATATCATTCAAATGTCCTCCACGGGACTTCTTACAGGCCTTGATTCTTTTGAGGTAATTTTCAATGACTTTTTGGCACATTTCGGGCGGTATCTCGGCCATTACCTTACGAATATTAGTTTTCAATTCGTCAAGAATTTGAGGATTGTTGCGTAAACACGATCTTTTGCGTAGCCCCACAAAAAGAAATCCAAAGGCGTTAAATCACAGGATCTTGGAGGCCAATTGACATCAGCCAATCGCGAAATCAAACGTCCAGGAAATTTCTCTTGCAAAAGATCTCGATTTGCTCCTGTTACGTGACTGGTTGCTCCATCCTGCTGGAACCACATATCGTCAAGATCATAATCTTCGATTTTCGTAAAAAAATAATCGGTTAACATGCGGCCATAGCGCTCAGAATTGACGGTAACGGTTCGTCCATGGTTGTTCTCAAAAAAATACGGCCCAATCACACCACCAGACCACAATGCGCACGAAACAGTGACTTTTTCCGGGTGTAATGGCTTCTCTACAATCAATTGTGGATTTTCTGAGCCCCAAATTCTACAGTTTTGCTTATTAACGTATCCACCAAGCGAAAAATGAGCTTCATCACTGAAAAAAATTTTGTTCGAAAAATCAGCATCGACGGCCTGTTTTTCCAACACCCAATTTGCGTATGTTCTGCTGCGTATGTTGCTCCATATTCTTAAATGGCAGAATGTCAACTAAATAATTGACAGCGTACTTGACGTTTATCTTTGACAGATGTCGGTATACAGATTTCTACTTTATCAACCTCGAATTGGATAACCCTGTAAATGTTGAGGATTCATAATAAAAACAGACGCCATAGATAAAAATGTAAATTTCGCATTTGAATTCATTAAAAATATATTAATAATGATCCTATAAAAAAATTTACACCATTACGATATATGTTTATTTCTTTCTGGCACATTGATTATTTTTATATAGCGGATTCTTTCTTATTTACCTGCAAAAATTTGCAGAAGAAAACAATTTTCTCATGTAAACCGGGCATAAGCAGCAAGTTAAACTCAAAAGCTGCTATAATGTAACTTAATCTGTTTCAGTTCAACATGGAAGTTATTAAATTACAAGTGAATGAATAACTGAAATAACCATATAGGGGATCGTCTCAAGAAACCAGTGAATCCCGACCAATTCCACAGAAAGCGTTGTCGGTTACCTTTGAAAAAACGCTTAGATTTCAATCTAATAGAGATCAGTTAATTTAACAAAGCGGCCACCGTAGGACTCTGGAACCTCATAATCTAGGTCCGAAGCAAACTCGGCCGCCCCGGTGGTAAAGTGGTCAGCATGCTTGCTCCAGCGACCGGAGGTCCCGGGTTCGATTCCCGGTGGTGGCAAGGAAAATTGTTCACGGCTGGTTTAGGATCAATGAATTAATCACTCATTATCCGAAATGAAAATACGATTATGAAACCTCATTTGAGGCGGCCAAATCCCTGTATGGGATATATAGTGCCAGAGAGAGAGAGAGAAGCAAACTCGGTGCCGATTAAAAGAAGGGATCTCAAAAAAAAGAACCGAGAGTTCCCAAAATAAATTTTAAAATTGAAAAAAAAAAAAAAAATTGTTGTTGTAAGCTGAGAAATTAAAAATATTCAAAACACACCATCAAGAACGTATGGTTCCTGAATTAGGCAAACATTTGTTTGCGAAACTGGAAGTTACTTCTTTTCCGATAAAGGAAAGCGAACAGAAATGGATAACTTACCGGCCAGAGTAAAAGGAATGCTGTCCAGTACGTATTGCAAACAATATCTGGTACCTGTAATGGTCTCAAAGGACAAATAGTCATTTATTTATTTATTTATATTGAAATAAGTCTACAAATGTGACTTGAAAAATATTAGTTGGTTCTGTGTCTATCCAAGTGGAGGAAGTCTTGATCTCTTAGTTGTCTTCCAGGAACCTTTTCTTTAATTGACTTTAGCACATCCGGTGCATCGATTATGCCTAGTAGGAGGAGGTACCAATAAAAGTACCTTTTATCAATTCGCGTCTATTTTCTAGAGTTGTCAAGAAAATTGCAAATAGATCAACTCGGAATACAATTGCTTGACGTTTTTACGTCACGCTTGTTTCGGACGACCTTTCATCCTTAGTCGACACAGTCGATTTTATCAATCCAATATCGGCTTATACAACTACTTAGGTTAATACAATGAGATTGCCAATGGTCCATTAGTTATGACTGCTATGGCAGGAAAAATAATCGGAAGAGTTGATTGGCAATCAGTAATTCACGAGAAGACCGTCCAACAGAGGCGGTATTTGTTGCAACGGCTCATGGAGTGAGGCGAAATGTGTGGAACATATCTCCCAAAGTGGTTGCAGGAACTGGTGGAAAATAATGGCAAGCATGAGTCATATGAAGAGCATAAGAAGAGAATGAGTCTACCTTAAATTAGTTGTTGGTGAGGTTTAGTTAAGATGCGGTATGCGATAGAATAACAGCGAAAATGAGTAGGAAATTATAAATGGTGTTTAAACTGAAAATGGTGGTGTGATTAAAAATAATGGTGTTAGTGGATTGTAATGGAAAAATAATTATGGGAATATTTATCACCACTATACATTTTTTACTATATAGCGATATTTTTGAATTCGAATAAATTTTTGACTGCCTCATCGCATAATTATGTTGGCTACTAGAAAACATAAAGAAAGGTTCAAATGACATGATTTCATATACCGTTAAGCGTAGAGTAGATATCACTTTGTGGCCTTGCTCTTGACTAATGATCCATACTGCTCAAATTGAATGTAGGTTACATTAAATGATGAGATTTATTTATAAACACTTACCGGCGAGAATTTGTATATTGTTATCGAGTTTTGATTTCCAAACAGCAATATTGTATGAAAATTGTTCAAGTTTTATAAGTAGATATCTAGTAGCCCATCTATTTTAATCCCTAGGGAGTAAACTAGACCATTATTGACTTATGTTTGTATGCTAAACTCGGTTTAAAAAAATTAAAGCACGAATACTGCTTTTGGGCGAAGGAGTAGGAAAAATAAATAAAGTGCATGTGCAAATTGCAACATTGTACACCTATCTAGTTTAATATAGATCAAACCTTCAATTAAAATCTTGTAAACCTTGTTTAAATTTTAATTAAAAAATCAATACAAACATGAACACTGTATTTATTAATTTTAATGGTTGGTTTCACTTGTTCAACGAATCCTTATTCCATATAATGCAACAATTAATCATTTTGGTGTCATACTAATGCTTTAACACTTCTAATTAATTTTGATTTGATATACATATTATCAGCAGATGTTTAGTACCTACCTCAACAATGTCTAATTACCTTAAAAATTGAACGAGTGGGAATGATTTTATTTTACGGAATCATTCACGCATTAATTCAAACAAATTACTGAACGTCAATTTTATTTATTTACTAGTACTTTATAATAACATGTCACGTAACGTAATTCAACACATCGCTTGTGGTTGTGATTTTTGTTTGAGTAGAGCGCTCTTGAGATTCTTTTGTAAGAAAGACAAGAAAATCTTCACGACACATAATAACGACAAATTACTATTGACATGAAAATACTTAAAAGCCCTAACAATAAACTATTTATAATAATTATATTGTGACAATAGTATTTAAACAGGTAGGTAATTAAATATTTGTTCAACACTATAAATAATAAACCACCAGAAATGTTTCGTTTTCCATTTTCATTTCGTATACGTCTATTCGATTGCCCCGGATTCAATTCAGTGAAATCTGTTGAGGCAATTAAATCGTGTTTTTGGTGAAAATGTTCTATAAAACGGATTTTATAAAAAATCCAACGGAACAATATTTCTTTGATAAAACTAATTATAGTCGTTCGTCCAAAGGTAACAAATTTTTTAAACACAATCAACTCGTAACGATATCGGGTGCAGTGAAAGAGAAAAAAACAGTTATCCCTCTCGAAACTGGTGATAGAGATAAGAAGATTACCAACATCAGTAAATTATCGTTGTGGCAACGGTATTGTGATAATACAACAATCCATGGGATTAAGTACACTTCGGACAAGGATTTGCATTGGTTTGAGCGACTCACTTGGATTATATTGGTGATTGCGGCAATATTTGGTATTGCCTACTTTTCATTTTTAATATCGAAGCGATTTTCCAGTAGCCCTTTGTCAACGGTTATCGAAAGTGTTATTTATCCGGTGTCAGAAATTTCATATCCGGCCGTAACTTTTTGCAATTACAATCGGATAAATTGGTTGAAATTGGAGCAAGCCCATAAGATGTAAGTTACAGCAAAATTTTAACAAAATTTTTAATAATGCGTACATTTGCAGATTTCTTCCGAATGACGTGAACAACGAAACAATTGAAACCTTTAATCGATTAGTAATGTCCCTAGAAATTTTGGAATTTGGATCATTTGAACTATTTGAACCGATATTGAACCGTTCTCTAAAAGAACTAGAACACGTAAATCTTACCAAACTATTTGAAATTGTAATGCCCGACTGTGACGATTTATTTGTTGAACCGTGCTGGTGGCGCAACAAATACCTGTCATGCTGCAGTATATTTTTTAAGCAAAAATCTGAATATGGAATATGTTATTCATTCAATTCGTTGACAAGTATAGGACACGAGAGTATCGCAAATAGGTCTAAATATCCGTGGCGTACATCCAATTACGGCGATTGGAGTGGACTACGCGTTACCGTGAAAACGGAAACCGAACATCGTGTACCGCACAGCAAAAATGCAGCAGGATTTTTAATTATGGTTAACGATCCAAATCAATGGCCAGGTACGGCCTATTTTATACCAGTCGGTACGACTACCTCCGTTATCTTGAAACCTACGTATTCATATGCAACAGCCGGTGTAAATCGGTTGGAATTAATTCAACGGAATTGTTTACTGGCTCACGAGGTTAACTCACATGAATATTTTAATTTGCCGGACATGGAGTATCTGCGTTCAAACTGTTTAGCCGAGTGTCGACAACGGAATATGATTAAATATTGCAATTGTACCGCGGGCTTTATGTATCCAACTGGAAATTATACAGATTGTAATATTTCTGGGATGGCATGTTCTTATCAATATGATAGTAAGTAAATATAAAATATATTGTTGCGTTATACTAGTCCATGTGATACGTAATTATAGCTATACTCAACTATGAAAAACCGCCGATGGATAATCAATATTTTTCCAGTGATGAAGAAGGAATGGTATGTCCATGCTTGCCTGAGTGTAATCGAATCGATTACGATGTTGACATTTCTACCATTGTGGTTACGGATTCCGACCAAAAATCGATTTTATTCGATATTCATTTTCAATATGCAACCATGACGAAATATCGTACGGACGTTATTTTTGGGTGGCTCGATTTAGTTGTTGCATTTGGTGGTATTGCCGGACTATTTCTTGGCAGTTCGTTACTAAGTATTGTGGAAATAGTTTACTTCTTGTTATATTCAGTTTTTATTTATTCCTACACAATAATTAATTATTATTTCACCAAAACGGCGGTAAAGCAGAAGAAAAAGAAAAAAACCAAAAAATTAAGGTTTTAAGTTGAAATGGCCAAGTTTAAATCGTATACATCTTTTTAAAATCAACACACTATTCATTTAAAAAGATTAAACTGAACTTGGTTTTGAGTAGACTAATTGTATACTATTTTGTGGGCCTCTAAATAATTTAGAATAGAATTAGAAATAATATAGCTATTCTTCCTTAAATTACATTGTTGTACTCGTAGTTCCAAATTGGTATCCGTTAACGCAGCAGCAACATCTAAAGTTGAAAGTGCCATCCAAAGTGCCGACCAAATTCAAGTTTTGAAAATAAAGCAACCAACCAATAGTCAAATATCCTAAAATTAAACAATTAAGGGTTAGGCAAAATTCATACTTTATATAGTTTTCAAATATTTTGATAAAATTGGCTTTAAATATGTTTTTGGCCATTTTATGCCAGCTAACCATTCACCTAGGAAGCTTGTTATTTGTCTGTTTATATTTCCTTTAATATTTAAATTCAAACAGTTTGTGTTTTTCAATAAATAAAATATTTTTTTAAAACTAATTGCTGTTTCTTTTCGAAATGATAATTTATTTATTATATTCATATTTGTTATGTTCCCAACACAATTTTCTTGACTAAAAATCTCTTCCTCTCTTTCTCTCTCTCGCTCTCTATCACTCTCTCCCACACACATTCTGTCAATTTATGGCTTCTTCATAAGCAGTGAAGTGCTGCTCGGCCAGACCATGAGTCATCGGCAAGAACAAATGGTAGTTTTGACTAAATCTCTCTCTCCCTCTTTCTCTATCTCTCTTTCTCTCTCCCATCCCATAAAGGGACTTTCATCTCGTCGCGATCTTTCTTGTTGGAACTCTTTAGTAATTATCCGTTGTTGTGGGGCCTTGAAACGAGGCTCAGCTATCTCGATTGAATTTGATGAATCCGATGATATCACTACCTCTGAGAAGTTGCTTTATCTCATAGTTTACACGAATGCGATATTCGTTTTATACAACTTTAATTGGAATAAAGATGGATTGTATGACCTTCCTTTCGAAAGTAGATAATATTTTAGAGTTGTTAGAGGCTAGAGTCCAGCTCTTCCGAAAGCCAGCACTTAAGACTATATGAGTGCTTTATAAAGTGCAAGCTTGTACCATTGCGATAGATGTTTAGATCGTAATAGACTTCATTGGGCATAGAAAACTCGTGGTCTGGCAGCGATTCGGGCTTTTATTTCTCCCGTTACGTTAGCACCTTTGAAACCGTTATTATAACCTTGAGAATCGTTTTTTGTCATCCTCCACCATTACTCGAAGTCAAATAGTTTCTCGCAACGAATGCCACCTACTACAAGATTTATATAATAGGCTTCCACCCGGTTATCTACAGCCAGTTCCGTCACCGAACCACATCATTATCGGAATGCTCGTTTACCATTTATTCTGTCTCGTGGCTTTCACTTTGCTTCAATGTTCCTGATTTTGACTTTGTTGCTCAATACCTATTCTGTAAGTTTGATTTTGGAGCTAATCTTTAATTTCCTCATGATTTTGCAACAATGTTTACTAAAAAGGTGCTAGAAATTACGCAACACAAAATGTTGATTAAGGTTATTATTTAAAATTATTTCACTAGTGTTCGTATTCAACAGAATTATAATTATAATGATAAAAAGGTCCTTTAACCGATAATGGTCCGATAATGTAGTGATTGAGAATGTAGTGATTTTGTATTTATTATCTATTAACAACGGTTGGTTCCCCCAAGATCCTTGTAACCGACCTTCTATGAGAAGAATGGAATTTTCAGAATAAAGCTTGGTTTTCCACCTGGATTAATGTGTCCTTTCGGTGTGTTTTCATGGTAGTGGTCTTTGCGTTTGGCCTGCGGGTAGGATTTTATCTGTTCCCTATACCCTTCAGTATACGAGAAAACCAACGAGTTTTCTCCCGATCCGCTACCTTAATGGTTTCTCGTTCCGCCGAAAGATTAAACAAAGTTTTAAATATAAATAAGAGAAGCTGCGTGTGATCATAGAGGCGCGAAACACTGTAGAGGCTTAGAATGAGTTTTGAATGTACCTAAGGCCCAATAAGAAATCACATTTTTGAATTTTATTGAACACTAGCTGAGTTACCCGGCGTTGCACGGGAGGTATATAATTCAAATACCTTGATTGTTTAGTTAGAATTCTCTCTTTACATCGCTATAGTTGCAATCACATATGAAAAGAAAATTATAAGTAGCTGAATTCAGTAACGGGTACCTCTGTCAATGCATCCAGGCGAACTTTTGTAATGATATTATTGGGCATCCTGTTTGTGAGGATAATTAATTAATTTTGGTTTCGTATTTGTTACCAATTGCCAAATAACTATACTCCATTTTTACAAACCTTCAATCAGATCAAAGTGAATAATAAATATAAAGATATTTTAGTTAATAATTTTTATTATAAAGCCTTTTGATAAACAATATTTTTGGTTTTTCCATTTGGTGTGTAAATAATTAAATTTCTTGGCGTTCCTACTCTGGAGCAAGCAACATACAGTTGGCCAAGTGAAAAGCATGAATTTTCCAAAATAACATCAGCTATTTTCAATGATTGCCCCTGGGCTTTGTTGATTGTCATTGCAAAAGCAAGACGTAATGGGAATTGTAATCGCTTGAATTCAAACGGCAAATCGGCGGGAATCATAGGAATGCGCGAAATTAGCACATTTTCTCCTTTACTTTTACCGGTAATAATCGTTGCTTCAATCACATTCGGCATCAATTTCTTCACACAAAGCCGTGTCCTGTTGCACAATTTCGGTGGATCTAAATTTGAGAGCAGTATTGTTGGTGAACCCTCTTTTAAAAATAGTATGTGTGGTGGAATACCAGGTGGCTCCAAAGAATTAAGAAACTCTATTGGATAATTGACGGATTGATCTACTTCAGTAACCTTGTCGATAGATTTGTATTTCATTAGTGGCCCGGGTAGTTGCGATTGAATTTCATTATTTAATTTATTAACGCCGTCATTTTTGGGAGCTAGGAGTGCACGTTCGCACAGCCAATCATGATTTTTGAAGTTATTTGACAGATTTGGGAATACTTTCATTTATTTATTTATTTTATTTAATATAAATGTTTGAAGTTCTTATGAGCTTATTACATTAGTGGCAACTACTTATTTTAATTTATTTCTAGTTTATTAATTGAATTAACCTATAGGTGTGCAGCAACATTTTAGCGATTCATCAACTTGAAATTGCCAAAAAATAGAATTTTGATATTATTAAGGTGAAGAAAAGTATTTTTTCCGAAACACGGCAGGGGACTTAGATTCTTTAACGTTATTACTTAACGAATTCCACATGCTAACTCCCCTCACAAAAAATGATGAATTCATCAGATTACTTTTGTTTATAGCCGGAGTCAAAAGATGAATGCGACGATTGGAAGACGAAACCAATTTCCCTACAATATAGGTGGGTTGTTTATACTTTAAGAACTTGAAAATGTATAAACAAACTCGAAACTCATAGAATTCAGCAAGAGAAACAACCAAGTAATGAATTAGCAAAATTCGAGATGTGGTCGTACTTTCTTAGCCCGTATACATATCTCACACAAGAATTAAATATCAATCGAAGTTCATTAAAGTACTTCTTCTTTAATTCAAAGAAGACAATATCGCCGTACAAAAAATGTGGAAGGATGTAAGATTTCACCAATTGGAGTCTAAGATTGGTATTAAAACACTTCGTGGTAGCCCATAACATTCTTAATAAAAAAATTACTCGATTACAAACTGTTTCGATGTGGTAACTCCAGCATAAGCACTTGTCAAAAGTTAAGCCTAAATTATTTCATCACCACGTCCTGTATTGATGGCAGCATTTAACAAAAATTAGGCAGGAACGAAATCTCACATGTTACAGGGTCATTTGGCAATTTCCCGTTACCCATGTCCAAAAGCTGCCTAGCAAATGTTTTAGCTGTACCATCGTGATGTAAATTCACACGTTTGTAGATAGTGTGATTTTCGTAACGTTTTTCTAAAGATGAGACGCCTTCAGGCAGGCATTAAGTTCATCAGCGGGTGTCGATCGTGGAATGACTGGCAAAGTTTGACGAAAATCACCTGCTAGTAGTGTTAGAACTCCTCCCATTGGTCGGTTATTTTGTTGCAAATCGCACAAAGTGTATGAAACTACTATTTTTATTAAAAGCCACCGGTTGCAATAGTGGATTAAAATAGAATGTTAATTATTTCTGAAGTTATATGGAAATTAGAACTCGCTGACTATGGTACATTTCAAAACAGGATATCACTAAACAGTAGGATATCACTAAACAGTACATGTCAAACCAGTAAAAATGGATTATTAGTATGGATAATATAAGTGTTCAGAGATTTGCCTTCAGTTAAAGTGATGAAAGATTGTCTTAAATTTAAATTAATATAATTAATTTGAATAATTAAATCAATTATAGTAGAGGTATGATTTGTGTATAACAATCGCACGCTAGATATCCTTTTTGGTGTCTAAATTTGCGGCTAAGGCGCTATTTCAGAACATTAAAATAATTGTATCTATACATGTAAAAATGAATTCTTAATCCAGGGCAGACTTCCGGATTGGAGCATGTCACTAATTTCATATAACCCCTTTCCTTAGTCATTCCCGCCAAAAAATCTTAAAAAAAATTAAAATTTGAGAAAAAATTTGTACCACAGCCCCTAGACCCCGAGGTCCAGCCCCTTCAAAAGTATCGTGGGCTTGGTCCTGAACATGCAACATATACATGGTAAAAATTTCATGGCGATCGCTAAAGCGGCTAAGGCGTTATTTCAGAACAATCAAATAATTGTATCTTGACATGTATTAATGAATTTTTGATCCAGGAGCAGACCCCCGAATTCGAACATGTCTCTTACTTCATATAACCCCTTTCCAAAACTCATTCTCGTAAAAAAATTTAAATTTTGAAAAATTTGTACCATGGCCCCTAGACCCCGGGGTCCAGCCCCTTTCACAATATCGTAAGATTGGTCCTGAACATGCAACATTTGCATGGTAAACATTTCATGGCGATCGGTTGAGCGACTGAGCAGTCATTTTGGAATAATCAAATATTTGTATCTATATACATGTAAAAATTAATTTTTGATCCAGGGCTGGGCCCCTCGGATTCTAACATATCAGTAATTTCATATAACCAGCACCATAAACTCATTTTCGTGGAAAAATTTAAAGAAAATTAAAATTTTCGAAAAAATTTGTACCGCAGCCTCTGACCCGGGGGTCCAGCCCCTTCCAATCGTAAGGCTGGTTCTGGATATGCAACTTGTACATGGTAAAAATTTCATGGCGATCGGTTGAGCGGCTGAGACGCCCATTCGGAACAAACAAACAAACAGGAATTCATTTTTATATATATAGATATAATTTCTTGAAAAATTTAAGCGTTTCACACTCTTGAAAATATCACTATTCGCCTGAATGTCTACTTTCACCAATAATATAACCATAAGTTTGTTGTTTTTGTATTTTTTGGGAGCATCTCCACTGGCGGTAATCTATTAATAAACAAAGAATTCCACAGGAAATTTTATTGTGTGTGTAAATGTACAGAGCTCTTAAGGCTGACGTGCAGGCCCGTTAAAATAATTGGCGCAATGTCACTTACATGACGTGACAATTTTCGAGTGTTAATTTTTTATTTCATTTCTGGAGTCATCTTCTTGAACGGCAAAACTGATAAAGTGATCATTTAATATAAGCCATAAAATCATTCGTTTGTTGTCCATTTTGCAGCTTTGACTTATTTCGACAAAGTATTGGGAGTATCACTTAGTTTTTTGGATTTTTTTGCAGAAAAAACACGTTTATTTCTAAGAAATTGTAAATTTCATTTTAATCAAAATATTTTCTATCGTAATCTATGACTTTTTTTGATCTTTCTGGTAATTTATGGATTCCATCGAAGAAAAAATTGTTTGTCTTTTGATGCGATCCATTCGTCGAGCCATTTTTTGTTTTCTTCGTGGATTCTGAGGTTCTGGTTTGGAAGATCGCTTTGCGATCAAATAGTCATCTGATGGGGGGACAATCTGGTGAATACGGAGCATGCGGTAGAATTTCCCATTTAAGTACTTCCACCGTATTTTTTACTTGTTTTGCGACATGTGGTTGAGCATTGACGTGCAGCAAAATCACTTTACGCTGTTTGTTGGCTGGGATCGGACGATTTTTGTTCAATGTATGGTTCAAATCTATCAATTGTTGTTGGTAACGTTCACCAGTAATAGTTTCGTTCGGTTTTAGCAGCTAATATACACCATTCCTCTCTGATCCCACCAAATGCACAACATAACCTTACTTCCATGAATGTTTCGCCTGGATGAACCCATGATTTTTTGAGTTTGAGGTTATGGTAGTAAATCCACTTTTCATCGCCAGTCCCAATTTGAGACAAAAAATGCTTTCTTATGTATCTTGTAAGCAAAGAATTGCAAACCATTAAACGATTATCAATGTTGGCCTAGTCAGTTCATGTGGTACCCATTTTCCTTCTTTTTGAATAATTTGTATGGCATGTAAACGTTTGCTTATGGCTGCTCTTGTGACATTTAATTGTTCTGCAAGTTCTTTTTCTGTTTGAGCTGAGTTTTCCTTCAATAATGCTTCCAATTCTTCATCTTCGAATTTTTATGGTTGATCAGAACGTTCTTTGTCACTGACATCACCACTTTCGAATCGTTTAAACCAGTTTTCGCAAGTTTGTGGAGTTGGTGCATGTTCACCATCGGTTTCTCGAAGCAAACGAAAATTTTCAGCAGCTTTTTTCTTTTGATTAAAGCAAAAAAATAAGGCTTCCCGCAAATACTGTTTTGTTGGTACGAAATTCGACATCTTTAAACGAGATTAAAAAATATGTAGTTTACGCTTTCACGAATAATGACAAACTAAATTTTAATGTGAAATATCAACACTTTAAACGCCATAGGTGTCATTGAGCTAGTTTACATCGCATAAAAATTTAGTGGACTGACCTAAATAGCGACCCATTTTAGTCCCATTTACATCACAAAAATTATAGGTCACATTTGGGTCGCATATTGTTACGGTGACACCTAGAATAGAATAGAATAAGTTAATTTCATTAATTGTTCAATTACATTTATAATTTATACTCAACATTTAGGCGTATTTCTATACTAACATATTTGCTGCGCATTTTGGATTATTCTAGAAACAAATATTTTGGTATATAAAGGCGCGCGTTGACGTGGAATGCTGAGTATTATTTTAAACGTGATACAGTGAAGGTTAAATAGAAAGGTTATTAAAGTGATTATTAAAAAGTGTGTTATAATTATAATAATTAATTGTGAATTTTGTGTTGTATAATAAATTGTGTTGTGTAAATAAATTGTGTGAGTTCAAATTTGAAGCAGTGTATTTATTCACAATCCAGTGATTCGAACCTTGATTGACAAGGCAAAATCGTAACAATATTGTTACGATTTTGCCTTGTCAATCAAGGTTCGAATCACTGGATTGTGAATAAATACACTGCTTCAATTTTGAACTCACACAATTTATTTAGACAACACAATTTATTATACAACACAAAATTCACAATTAATTATTATAATTATAACACACTTTTCAATTATCACTTTAATAATCGCTTTAATAATCACTTTAATAATCTTTCTATTTAACCTTCACTGTATCACGTTTAAAATAATACTCAGCATTCCACGCCAACGCGCGCCTTTATATACCAAAATATTTGTTTCTAGAATAATCCTAAATGCGCAGCAAATATGTTAATATAGAAATACGCCTAAATGTTGAGTGTACATCATAAATGCAATTGAACAATTAATGAAATTAACTTATTCTATTCTATTCTAGGGGTCACCGTAACACTACCCCCCACCTAAGCCTGTTCGTCCCGAACAGGATCCAGATCACCTCCTCTGTAGAGCGCCAAACGCTCCAAATGCACCACCTTTGGTTTACCTTTCCGTCCTTTCTGTATGCGATAAACCACGTCGTTCAACCTTTTAATGACAGTGTAAGGGCCTTCCCATGTTGGTTGCAACTTCGGTGATAATCCCTTCTGCCGTTGAGGGTTGTGAAGCCATACCAATTGCCCTTCCTCGAAGCCTTGATTGTTTGCTCGTATGTCATATCGAGCTTTCATTCGATCACTTGTTATCCGAATTTTCTCCCGTACAAATTGATGTATTTCGTTGAGTTCCTCTTTCATTCGGTCGACATAATCCTGTCCGCATAGAGCTGCTGATGGAACAGCCCCAAATTTTAAATCTCCCGGTAATCGCAGGTTGTTCCCAAATATGGTTTTAGCTGGTGTCACTCCTGTTGTGTCCATGTACCGCTGATCGGTAGGCCATCAGGAACATCGGTATATGTCGATCCCAGTTACGTTGGTTCCTTTCCACAACCTTTGCTAGATATTCCTCCAATGTGCCATTGAATCTTTCCACCATACCGTCCGACTGTGGGTGTAAAGGCGTCGTTCTCGTTTTATTGATTCCAAGCATCTGACATATCTCCTGAAATACCACCGATTCGAAATTCCTTCCTTGATCCGTGTGAATTTCCATCGGTACACCAAATCTGCTAATCCAATTGTTGACCACGGCATCAGCTATTGTAGTTGTCTCCTGATTGGGTATGGGGTACACTTCCGGCCATTTGCTGAAATAATCCATTATTACTAGCACATATTTATTTCCGCTCTCGGTGGTCGGAAATGGCCCCGCCACGTCCATTGCAATTCTCTCAAATGGTGCCCCGACATTATATTGTCTCATGGTTCCACGGCTTTTTCGTGCTGGTCCCTTCACTGCCGCACATTGGTCACATCTTCGACACCATTCTACTACTGACTGTCTACATCCGGACCAGTAGAAACGTTGTCGGATTTTGGCCAATGTTTTATTAATCCCTAGGTGACCTCCACTTGCTCCTCCATGATACTCCTTGAGGATTTCCGCTATCCGATCTTTTGGCACCACTACCAACAATTGTTTTACTTTACCATCCGTGCTTTCCCACTTTCGTTTTAAACATCCATTTTCTATGTGGAGGCTATCCCATTGAGCCCAATATGCTTTTACAATGGGAGTTTTGTCAGCTATCTCACTCCATGTGGGCCGGTGTTCCTTTTCCTTATGTTGCATGATGAATGACAGGTCAGCATCCCGTAATTGCTCCTTCTTGATCATTTCATCAGTCCATTCCTCATTAGGTAGCACTTGCATAAGTCGAATATCGATGATGTTTTCCTTACCCTCCACACGCCCACAATGCTTGCATTCTACGGGACATGGCCTTCTTGATAATGCGTCGGCATTTCCATGTGCACTTCCCTTCCGATGTTCAATTTGGAAATCGTAGCTTTGCAAACGTTCGATCCAACGTGCTACTTGTCCTTCTGGATTTTTGAATTGTAACAACCAGCGCAAAGCCCCATGATCCGTCCGTAGAAAAATTTTTTGGCCATAGAGGTACTTATGGAAGTGCTTAACACATTCCACTATAGCCAACAACTCTTTCCGTGTAACACAATAATTCCGTTCCGGTTTTGATAACATCTTGGAGTAATATGCAATAACTCGCTCCTCACCATTTGTTGCCTGTGATAATACTCCTCCTATACCGTCATTACTTGCATCGGTGTCCAAAATGAATTTAATGTTGGGTATAGGGTATGCAAGGATTGGTGCTTCGCATAATCGACGTCTTAGTTCCACAAATGCTTCTTCCTGTTCATCCTTCCATTCGAATGCCTTGTTCTTCCTGGTTAACTCGTGTAAACTCTTTGCAATATTGGCGAATCCTGGCACGAATCGTCTATAATAGGTACACAATCCAAGGAAGCTCCGTAATTCATGTAAGTTTTTAGGTCGTGGCCATTCCTTCACTGCTGCGATCTTGTCTTCATCGGTATGGATTCCATTGGTTGTTACCTTATGACCCAAATATTTTACTTCCGTTCTAAATAGTTTGCATTTCTTTGGGCTTAGCTTCAATCCGGCGGCTTGTATCCGATCCAAAACCTCTGCCAAATTCCTTAAATGCTCGTCGAAATCCTTGCCCATAACGATGATGACATCCAAATATACGAGGCACGTCCTCCAAATTAATCCCTTTAGTACGCGCTCCATTAGCCGTTCAAAAGTCGCAGGGGCGTTACATAATCCGAATGGCATAACGTTAAATTGCCATAATCCGTTACCCACACTGAATGCCGTTTTCTCGCGATCTTCCTCCTGGACTTCCACTTGCCAATAGCCGCTTTGCAGATCTAATGTCGAAAATATTCGAGCACCCGATAATGTGTCTAACGTGTCATCGATCCTTGGCAATGGGTAACTATCCTTTTTCGCCACAGCATTTAATTTTCGGTAATCCACGCAGAATCTCATGGTACCATCCTTTTTCTCGACTAATACCACTGGTGAACTCCATGGACTGCTTGATGTTTCGATTACCCCTGCTGCTTGCATATCTTTTACCATTCGATCCACTTCTCCTTGCTTTGCCAATGGTAATCTCCTGGGTGGTTGGCGAATCGGCATTTCTGCTCCTGTATCTATTCGATGTTTTACCATTGTGGTTCTCCCATTATTATCCGATGTACTGCAGAATATTGGCATGTACCGCTCGAGCAATTGTTTTGCCAAATTTTTCTGTTCCTTAGTAAGATCTTCGGTCCATTTCTCCATGAGTTGTTCTACAACCTCTTTCTGCCCTTGCGAGTTAGTCGTATTAATCGGATTTTTCTGCTCGCACTTCACAATCGCAGATATTTCTTCGCATTTTCCGATTATTGTCCCTTTCTTGATGGTTTTCGTCTTATCCGAGAGATTTAGAGTCCTAATTGGTACTCTATTATCGCTGTCTGGTTTCACTAAAACTTTCCCGATCATAATTTCTCTGGCTCCGCTCTCCGCTTCATTGGCTTCCACAACCCACAACCTGGGTGACCCAGAACCTCCCTCCAATCTTGCCCATACTATTGTTTCCGAGTTCGGTGGCAGCTTCTCCCGATGATCCATTATAATTTGCCTGCTCGTTTCTCCTATAACGGCGCTAACGTGAAGTGGCAACTCGATATTATCGTAGGTTAATACACCCCGTCCAACATCCACCACGAAGCCATTCGTTCTCATAAAGTCCATCCCCAAGATGACTTCGTCTACAATATCTGCAATCAGCACCTCGTGTTGGAAGTGATTTCGCCCAATCCTTATTTTTACGACCTTTTTCCCTTTTATTGCTGAATTTTCTCCAGTCGCCGTTCGTAACTTCATTCCATTAGCTGGTTCCATAATTCCATCGATAATATCCTCACGAACAATCGTATGAGTTGCTCCCGTATCCAGCGTGATCATGCATTTCTTCCCATCAATATCGGCTTCAATTGTTAAGCTATCACCGCTCCTTGCTATTCTCGAAACATGGATGGAGGTTATGGGGCAATCGGTTATGGGAGTCAGCTTCTGCCCCTTCAAACTGACTCTTTTTAGTTTAACGACTCCGCTGTCGTCTGACCCTCCTTTCTGGATTCTATCTGCTCCTCCTTTGGTCTACGCCTCATAGGAGATGGCGACCTTGCTCGTTTCTTCTTCATTTCCCAACAGTCCCGTGAGATGTGACCCATTCTATCACATACCCAGCATTTAATCCTGCCACTTCCATCTCTGAACCTTGGCGTAGCCCGCGCAGTGTCTATTCTGGAATCAATCTCCACTCGACGAATTTTCATTGCTGGTTTGATGATGGTTTGCGCAGTTTCGTTTGTTAACGCACAAGCGATGGTTTCCGTGAAAGTTGCCTTAGGTAACAACATCACCGCTCTGCGCGTCTCAGGATCTCGAATACCGTCAATGAATGCATCCATTTTAATTCGCTCCATGTAATCGGCCGACATATTTGAATGTACTAAATGCGCGAGCCGCTCAATTGCCGATGAAAATTCCTGTAGCGATTCTCCTGCTCTTTGGTATCGACCCTTCAATTCCATGCGATAGATTTCTCGTTTGTGGTCACTTCCGTATTTTCGATCTAACGCCTTCATAATTCCGATGTAAACGTTCCGTTCCTGCTCAGGAATGATTTGTAGTGTTTCTGCCGCTTCGCCTTTAAGAGCCACAATTAACGCTGCAACACATTGTTCTTCAGTCCACTGATTAGGCTTAATCGCCGTTTCGAACTGGAACTTAAAAATACTGAAGGTTGTTGTTCCATCAAATGTTGGTGGTTTTATCTTAACTGCATTAACCGTCTGGATCACTTGCTGTGTCGTTCCAATCGCCTTGACATCTTTGAGCTCCTTCTCGAGACGTTTAAAATCTTGTTCAACCGATTCAAATTTTTGTTGAACCGTCCCTTTAACATTTTGAATTTCTGCGTGTACTTCTGTTTGCAGTTTTTCCACTTTACCGTGTAGTGTAGAAGATAATTCCAAAAACCTCTCGTCTATTTTCTTTTGGCCATCTTCTATTTGGTTTTTAATGTCCGCCCCTTGTTGCTCCATCTGCTGTTTCATGTCCTGGTTCGACAATTTCATTTGATGTTTAATGTCCGCTCCTTGTTATTCCATCTGTTGTTTCATTTGATGTTTAATGTCCACCCCTTGTTGCTCCACTTGTAACATCTGTTGTTTTATGTCCTGGTTCGATTGTTTAATGTCCGCCAACTGTTGTCCCATCATTTGATTCATAGCAGCCATCAACTGTGAAAAATCGAAACTTCCAGATGGGTTTTGTGTTGTTTCGACCACCGTTTGTACGTCCTTTTGTTTCTTATCCATACTGATCTCATCCGTTTTTTCCTCCTCGAAATCATACACGTCTGGATCTAAACCTTCCTTCTCCATGGCCTCACGTAGTCGCTCCACCAAACTAGCTTTTGTGCCTTCACTGGCCAAACCTCGCCGTGTCAGTTGCTCCTTTAATTGCGCAAGCTTTAATCCGTAGAGAATCATTTTCCTTATTATTCACAATCCCACCGCTGTCACCAATTGTTACGATTTTGCCTTGTCAATCAAGGTTCGAATCACTGGATTGTGAATAAATACACTGCTTCAATTTTGAACTCACACAATTTATTTACACAACACAATTTATTATACAACACAAAATTCACAATTAATTATTATAATTATAACACACTTTTTAATTATCACTTTAATAATCGCTTTAATAATCACTTTAATAATCTTTCTATTTAACCTTCACTGTATCACGTTTAAAATAATACTCAGCATTCCACGTCAACGCGCGCCTTTATATACCAAAATATTTGTTTCTAGAATAATCCTAAATGCGCAGCAAATATGTTAGTATAGAAATACGCCTAAATGTTGAGTATAAATTTTAAATGTAATCATAGTAATTGAACAATTAATGAAATTAACTTATTCTATTCTATTCTAGGGGTCACCGTAACAATATTGTTACGGTGACACCTAGATTAGAATAGAATAAGTTAATTTCATTAATTGTTCAATTACGTGTATAATTTATACTCAACATTTAGGCGTATTTCTATACTAACATATTTGCTGCGCATTTAGGATTATTCTAGAAACAAATATTTTGGTATATAAAGGCGCGCGTTGACGTGTATTGCTGAGTATTATTTTAAACGTGATACATAGTGAAGGTTAAATAGAAAGATTATTAAAGTGATTATTAAAGTGATTATTAAAGCGATTATTAAAGTGATAATTAAAAAGTGTGTTATAATTATAATAATTAATTGTGAAAATTGTGTTGTATAATAAATTGTGTTGTGTAAATAAAATTGTGTGAGTTAAAATTGAAGCAGTGTATTTATTCACAATCCAGTGATTCGAACCTTGATTGACAAGGCAAAATCGTAACAATATTGTTACGGTGACACCTAGAATAGAATAGAATAAGTTAATTTCATTAATTGTTGTTCAAATCCATTTATAATTTATACTCAACATTTAGGCGTCATTTCTATACTAACATATTTGCTGCGCATTTAGGATTATTCTAGAAACAAATATTTTGGTATATAAAGGCGCGCGTTGACGTGGAATGCTGAGTATTATTTTAAACGTGATACAGTGAAGGTTAAATAGAAAGATTATTAAAGTGATTATTAAAGCGATTATTAAAGTGATAATTAAAAAGTGTGTTATAATTATAATAATTAATTGTGAATTTTGTGTTGTATAATAAATTGTGTTGTGTATAATAAGTTGTGTTGTGTAAATAAATTGTGTAAGTTCAAATTTGAAGCAGTTGTATTTATTCACAATCCAGTGATTCGAACCTTGATTGACAAGGCAAAATCGTAACAATATTGTTACGATTTTGCCTTGTCAATCAAGGTTCGAATCACTGGATTGTGAATAAATACACTGCTTCAATTTTAACTCACACAATTTTATTTACACAACACAATTTATTATACAACACAATTTTCACAATTAATTATTATAATTATAACACACTTTTTAATTATCACTTTAATAATCGCTTTAATAATCACTTTAATAATCACTTTAATAATCTTTCTATTTAACCTTCACTGTATCACGTTTAAAATAATACTCAGCAATACACGTCAACGCGCGCCCTTATATACCAAAATATTTGTTTCTAGAATAATCCTAAATGCGCAGCAAATATGTTAGTATAGAAATACGCCTAAATGTTGAGTATAAATTATACACGTAATTGAACAATTAATGAAATTAACTTATTCTATTCTAATCTAGGTGTCACCGTAACACTACCCCCCACCTAAGCCTGTTCGTCCCGAACAGGATCCAGATCACCTCCTCTGTAGAGCGCCAAACGCTCTAAATGCACCACCTTTGGTTTACCTTTCCGTCCTTTCTGTATGCGATAAACCACGTCGTTCAACTTTTTAATGACAGTGTAAGGTCCTTCCCATGTGGGTTGCAACTTCGGTGATAATCCCTTGTGCCGTTGCGGGTTGTGAAGCCATACCAATTGCCCTTCCTCGAAGCCTTGATTATTTGCTCGTATGTCATATCGAGCTTTCATTCGATCACTTGATATTCGAATTTTCTCCCGTACAAATTGATGTATTTCATTAAGTTCCTCTTTCATTCGGTCGACGTAATCCTGTCCGCATAGAGCTGCTGATGGAACAGCCCCAAATTTTTGAATCTCCTGGTAATCGCAGATTGTTCCCAAATATGGTTTTAGCTGGTGTCACTCCTGTTGTGTCATGTACCGCTGATCGGTAAGCCATCAGGAACATTGGTATATGTCGATCCCAGTTGCGTTGGTTCCTTTCCACAGCTTTTGCTAGATATTCCTCCAATGTACCATTGAATCTTTCCACCATACCGTCCGATTGTGGGTGTAAAGGCGTCGTTCTTGTTTTATTGATTCCAAGCATCTGACATATCTCCTGAAATACCACCGATTCGAAATTCCTTCCTTGATCCGTGTGAATTTCCATAGGTACACCAAATCTGCTAATCCAATTGTTAACCACGGCATCAGCTATTGTTGTTGTCTCCTGATTGGGTATGGGGTACACTTCCGGCCATTTGCTGAAATAATCCATTATTACTAGCACATATTTATTTCCGCTCTCGGTGGTCGGAAATGGCCCCGCCACGTCCATTGCAATTCTCTCAAATGGTGCCCCGACATTATATTGTTTCATGGTTCCACGGCTTTTTCGTGCTGGTCCCTTCACTGCCGCACATTGGTCACATCTTCGACACCATTCTACTACTGACTGTCTACATCCGGACCAGTAGAAACGTTGGCGAATTTTGGCTAATGTTTTATTAATCCCTAGGTGACCTCCACTTGCTCCTCCGTGATACTCCTTGAGGATTTCCGCTATCCGATCTTTTGGCACCACTACCAACAATTGTTTTACTTTACCATCCGTGCTTTCCCACTTTCGTTTTAAACATCCATTTTCTATGTGGAGGCTATCCCATTGAGCCCAATATGCTTTTACAATGGGAGCTTTGTCAGCTATCTCACTCCATGTGGGCCGGTGTTCCTTTTCCTTATGTTTCATGATGAATGACAGGTCAGCATCCCGTAATTGCTCCTTCTTGATCATTTCATCAGTCCATTCCTCATCAGGTAGCACTTGCATAAGCCGAATATCGATGATGTTTTCCTTACCCTCCACACGCCCACAATGCTTGCATTCCACGGGACATGGCCTTCTTGATAATGCGTCGGCATTTCCATGTGCGGTTCCCTTCCGATGTTCAATTTGGAAATCATAACTTTGCAAACGTTCGATCCAACGTGCTACTTGTCCCTCTGGATTTTTGAATTGTAACAACCAGCGCAAAGCTCCATGATCCGTCCGTAGAAGAAATTTTTGGCCATAGAGGTACTTATGGAAGTGCTTAACACATTCCATTCGAATGCCTTGTTCTTCCTGGTTAACTCGTGTAAACTCTTTGCAATATTGGCGAATCCTGGCACGAATCGTCTATAATAGGTACACAATCCAAGGAAGCTCCGTAATTCATGTAAGTTTTTAGGTCGTGGCCATTCCTTCACTGCTGCGATCTTGTCTTCATCGGTATGGATTCCATTGGTTGTTACCTTATGACCCAAATATTTTACTTCCGTTCTAAATAGTTTGCATTTCTTTGGGCTTAGCTTCAATCCGGCGGCTTGTATCCGATCCAAAACCTCTGCCAAATTCCTTAAATGCTCGTCGAAATCCTTGCCCATAACGATGATGTCGTCCAAATATACGAGGCACGTCCTCCAATGTAATCCCTTTAGCACGCGCTCCATTAGCCGTTCAAAAGTCGCAGGGGCGTTACATAATCCGAATGGCATAACGTTAAATTGCCATAATCCGTTACCCACACTGAATGCCGTTTTCTCGCGATCTTCCTCCTGGACTTCCACTTGCCAATAGCCGCTTTGCAGATCTAATGTCGAAAATATTCGAGCACCCGATAATGTGTCTAACGTGTCATCGATCCTTGGCAATGGGTAACTATCCTTTTTCGTCACAGCATTTAATTTTCGATAATCCACGCAGAATCTCATGCTACCATCCTTTTTCTCGACTAACACCACTGGTGAACTCCATGGACTGCTTGATGTTTCGATTACCCCTGCTGCTTGCATATCTTTTACCATTCGATCCACTTCTCCTTGCTTTGCCAATGGTAATCTCCTGGGTGGTTGTCGAATCGGCGTTTCTGCTCCTGTATCTATTCGATGTTTTACCATTGTGGTTCTCCCATTATTGTCCGATGTACTGCAGAATATTGGCATGTACCGCTCGAGCAATTGTTTTGCCAAACTTTTCTGTTCCATGGTAAGATCTTCGGTCCATTTCTCCATAAGTTGATCTATAATCTCTTTCTGCACTTGCGAGTTAGCCGTCTTAATCGGATTTTTCTGCTCGCACTTCACTATCGCCGATATTTCTTCACATTTTCCGATTATTGTCCCTTTCTTGATGGTTTTCGTCTTATCCGAGAGATTTAGAGTCCTAATTGGTACTCTATTATCGCTGTCTGGTTTCACTAAAACTTTCCCGATCATAATTTCTCTGGCTCCGCTCTCTGCTTCATTGGCTTCCACAACCCACAACCTGGGTGACCCAGAACCTCCTTCCAATCTTGCCCATACTATTGTTTCCGAGTTCGGTGGCAGCTTCTCCCGATGATCCATTATAATTTGCCTGCTCGTTTCTCCTATAACGGCGCTAACGTGAAGTGGCAACTCGATATTATCGTAGGTTAATACACCCCGTCCAACATCCACCACGAAGCCATTCGTTCTCATGAAGTCCATTCCCAAAATGACTTCGTCTACAATATCTGCAACCAGCACCTCGTGTTGAAAGTGATTTCGTCCAATCCTTATTTTTACGACCTTTTTCCCTTTTATTGCTGAATTTTCTCCAGTCGCCGTTCGTAATTTAATGCCATTAGCTGGTTCCATAATTCCATCGATAATATCCTCACGAACAATCGTATGTGTTGCTCCCGTATCCAGCGTGATCATGCATTTCTTCCCATCAATATCGGCTTCAATTGTTAAGCTGTCACCGTTCCTTGCTATTCTAGAAACATGGATGGAGGTTGTGGGGCAATCGGTTGTGGGAGCCAGCTTTTGCTCCTTCAAGCTGTCTCTTTTTAACGACTCCAATGTCATCCGACCCTCCTTCCTGGATTCAATCTGCACCTCGTTTGATCTGCGCTTCATAGGAGATGGCGACCTTGCTCGTTTCTTCTTAATCTCCCAACAGTCCCGTGAGATGTGACCCATTCTATCACATACCCAGCATTTAATCCTGCCACTTCCATCTCTGAACCTTGGCGTAATCCGCTCGGTGTCTATCCTGGAATCAATCTCCACTCGACGAATTTTCATTGCTGGTTTGATGATGGTTTGCGCAGTTTCGTTTGTTAACGCACAAGCGATGGTTTCCGTGAAAGTTGCCTTAGGTGACAACATCACCGCTCTGCGCGTCTCTGGATCTCTAATACCGTCAATAAACGCATCTATTTTAATTCGCTCCATGTAATCGGCCGACATATTTGAATGGGCTAAATGCGCGAGCCGCTCAATTGCCGATGAAAATTCCTGTAGCGATTCTCCTCCTTTTTGGTATCGACCCTTCAATTCCATGCGATAGATTTCTCGTTTGTGATCACTTCCGTATTTTCGATCTAACGCCTTCATAATTCCCATGTAAACGTTCCGTTCCTGCTCGGGAATGATTTGTAGTGTTTCTGCCGCTTCGCCTTTAAGAGCCACAATTAACGCTGCAACACATTGTTCTTCAGTCCACTGATTTTGCTTAATCGCCGTTTCAAACTGGAACTTAAAAATACTGAAGGATGTTGTTCCATCAAATGTTGGTGGTTTTATCTTAACTGCATTAACCGTCTGGATCACTTGCTGTGTCGTTCCATTCGCCTTGACATCTTTGAGCTCCTTCTCGAGACGTTTAAAATCTTGTTCAACCGATTCAAATTTTTGTTGAACCGTCCCTTTAACATTTTGAATTTCTGCGTGTACTTCTGTTTGCAGTTTTTCCACTTTACCGTGTAGTGTAGAAGATAATTCCAAAAACCTCTCGTCTATTTTCTTTTGGCCATCTTCTATTTGGTTTTTAATGTCCGCCCCTTGTTGCTCCATCTGCTGTTTCATGTCCTGGTTCGACAATTTCATTTGATGTTTAATGTCCGCTCCTTGTTGCTCCACTTGTAACATCTGTTGTTTCATATCCTGGTTCGATTGTTTAATGTCCGCCCCTTGTTGCTCCACTTGTAACATCTGCTGTTTAATTCCCTCGTTCGATTGTTTTATTCCCTCCAACTGTTGTCCCATCATCTGATTCATAGCAGCCATCAACTGCGATAAATCGAAACTTCCAGATGGGTTTTGTGTTGTTCCGACCATCGTTTGTTCTTCCTTTTCTTTCTTGCCCACACTGATCTCATCCGTGTTGTCCTCCTCGAAATCATACACATCTGGATTTAAACCGTCCTTCTCCATGGCCTGACGTAGTCGCTCCACCAAACTAGCTTTTGTGCCTTCACTAGCCAAACCTCGCTGCTTCAGTTGCTCCTTTAATTGCGCAAGCTTTAACTCGTAGAGAATCATTTTTCTTATTATTCACAATCCCACCGCTGTCACCAATTGTTACGATTTTGCCTTGTCAATCAAGGTTCGAATCACTGGATTGTGAATAAATACACTGCTTCAATTTTAACTCACACAATTTTATTTACACAACACAATTTATTATACAACACAATTTTCACAATTAATTATTATAATTATAACACACTTTTTAATTATCACTTTAATAATCGCTTTAATAATCACTTTAATAATCACTTTAATAATCTTTCTATTTAACCTTCACTGTATCACGTTTAAAATAATACTCAGCAATACACGTCAACGCGCGCCCTTATATACCAAAATATTTGTTTCTAGAATAATCCTAAATGCGCAGCAAATATGTTAGTATAGAAATACGCCTAAATGTTGAGTATAAATTATACACGTAATTGAACAATTAATGAAATTAACTTATTCTATTCTAATCTAGGTGTCACCGTAACAATATTTATGTTTGTGAGCACCATCTATTGAATGATACTAAAACTAAAGCTATTTGAAAAAATAGCGGTTAACGCAGATATTGCCGTTGGCGTTTTTCTTTATTACGCCATACAAAACATACTGTAGAAAATTCGAGCACAACTTTTGGAAAGTTTTTTTTTCGAAAGTGCCGTACGTTAGGTCTAATTACTATAAAAGGATTCGCTCGTTGAAACGTTTTTTAGTATTGAAGTGTTTGTTTGTAGTGAAGAAACTAAAGAGTGATATTAAAATTAAGCTTAAACTAGTAGTGTTCAGAAATAAAAATAAATTCAAAATAAATATATTTATTGTGTATTGTGTTAATTTATTCAAGTATTAAATTACCCTAAAAATTAAAATGGATGAAAAATTAAAATTAGTGATTTTATTTCTTGGCTTTATGCAAAGTATTGTTTTGCGAAAGAAGAAAAGACAAATCACCTTAAAAACAAAAATCTTTAGGTGCCAACTGTGGAAAAATATTCACATCCAAGCTGCAACCCATCGTAAATTATTAACCTCAATTATTAAAAATCAATTTTTATTGTCATCAAGCCTTCAAGATGTTGGAAATTCAGCGAAACCAAAAACAATGTGGATGAAACCACGCAGCTCAACATTTTGGGATGAAATTGTTCTAAAGCAATTCGATGAATCAGATTGGATTGAAAGTTTTCGAATGTGTAGAGGAATTTTTGAAGAGTTGTGTACAAAAAGCGAGGAATCCATTGTCGGTTCAAAAACAAGTGGCTGTAGCCTTATAGAAATTGGCAAGTTGTGCAGAATATCGCATCATTGGAAACGTTTTTGGCATTCACAAATCTACTGTGAAAAAGTGTTTGTACAGAGTGGTAAATGCCATAAACGAAGAAATGATGGAAAACCTTTTGAAAATGACAGGGGAAATTGTATTGATGGTTGTATCGATGGTTCGCACATACCTATATTGGCCCCTGTCGACGGATATAGAGACTACGTAAATAAAAAAGGTTGGCCTTCATATAATTTACAAGCGGTAGTTGATGACAAGTGCAAGTAAGCTTGCTCTCAATATTTCGCCATATGAAGCGACAAAAACAATTTTAATAATTTTATTACAGATTTCGATATATCTGTTTTCGCCATCCTGTTTGTTCCAGTTGGATTCCAGTTTGTTTGTGAACTATAAAAATATGATTCCTCAAGTAAGTAATAAACATATACTGCAATTATGTGTAATGGTAAAATTTTTAATTATTTTCATTTCCAGTTGAAAAAAAAACATAAATGGTATTGAAATACCAAACATGATAGTCGGAGATCCAGCATATCCCCTTTTACCATGGCTTCTAAAAGAATATACAGGCTGCAGTCTCTTAAACAAACATTGAAGAATCCTTCAATGTTCATTTAAGTTCTGCACGTGTCAATGTTGAAATGGCATTTGGACGACTACGGGGACGATGGCGTATACTGCTGAAGAGAGTGGATGTAAATTATATATTCGTTTCTAACATCACACGTGCGTGCTGTATTTTGCAAATTTTTTTGGAAAACAAAAAGGAGGTATTTTACATACGTTGGCTGGAAGAAGTGACTGAGTCATCAGAGTTATTTCCTCAACCATCAACATCAATATGCAGAGAAAAGGAAGATATGTCAGGAGCGGAAATTCGGAAGTATCTTACTTAGTATTTGGCTGAAAATTATCCCCTTAGAAAAAGAATTTTAAAATAATGTACCAAAAATTAATAAAATGTTTTAATTTTATCTGTACATAATTGATTTATTTAATATGATCTAAATATAGAAATTCCAAGTTTGTATTTTTGGTTTTCGGGTTTATTTTTGTAACTATGATTATTTTGGGAGTTGAGGATATTTTGGAAGCTGATGCAATATTTTGGTTTGGTCTGATAATTGAATATGGCATGGATAAAGGTCTGATTTTAGTAATATGTGTTTGTCTAGAATTACATGATTGGCCATCGGAAAAACTGCCCATTGTCGTTGAAGATGGATTATTATCTGTTGAACCGGACTGATGATTGGAATTTAAAGTTTCGGTGACAAGGTATTGGTCGTGTTGGATATTTGGTTTTTAGAATGAACTCATAGGTTGGTGGATTGATGGTACGGTGAAATTTTGGTCATAGCTAGTCGGATTATTGCGTTGTGAAGTTGAGGTGGAGCTGTGATGTGAATTTACGATGTACAAAATTGCAGTTGAGACTGGTTGTAATGGAAATCACCGTAAGTCAGGGAAAGGGATTGTAAATTGCCATTATGCTGAATAGACTTTATGGCTTTAAAAAAACCATCCATCATATAACATTAAGCTGATGATTTTCGTGTTTATGTTCCTCTTCTTACATTTGTTTCTCCCATTCCCGCTGTTCTGCCATTTGTTTTGCAATAGACTCCTCAAATAATTTATTTTGTTTCTCGATTACTGCATTAAACATTTCCGCCTGTTTGCTATTAAATGTATTACTGAACAGTACTGCCCTTCGAATATTTGATAATCTTCCTGTAAAATGAAAATAAAATATAATTATATTTCAAGCTTATTTTAAGAAAAATAAGTAAACACACTGACCTCTGATATTTCGCGGCGTAAATCTTTTATGAGTACCTTCATAGTCATCGGACACATCTATAAATACAATGACAAAGTTTAGTGTTAAGAACATAAAACAGTTAATGAATCAAACTTACCATTAAGATCTACGGTTTCAATTGTGTATCCCGAATCTATTCCGCATTCTACGTTTTGAATGGATTTTGGCCTATTTCCCAATAAATTATCCATTTCATCGAAATATTCAAATGTCATGGAATTATGGCCACTTGTGGGGTTATTTCTCTTACATTTATAATAATTTTCCTTCAAATGTTTCAAATGTTTTCATGAGATTCGGGATCAAAAATTATGTTTTCATCACAGTTAATGTTTTGCTCATAAATATTTTGGGTAAAACGTTCGCTTTCGTTATTAAATTCGTTCATTTTAATTTATATTTAGCTAATTTGTAATTTTGTTGTTTCAATATAACTGTAAACTGAATTTTACGCCGACTGCGTTGTAGCATAGAGCAAAATATACATAAGAGGACTCATGTAGAGTTTCCGAGGTTAATCTGTTTTACTTTTGGCAACCTGTAAAAGCCTAACAAGAACAATAAATTAAAATATAACTATGCCGATATGTTTATAAGATACGTATATATGGATTAAATATAGAAAAAAATTAAATTTGTGTATATAAATATATTAAAACTATAAAATAAGATTAACCTCGGAAAAACTGGCTTATAAAATTGGCACTACTTGATTTCTCTTATATATTTATCGCTCGATGGTTGTAGTTAACGTCACTACAAGTACCGACATCTATTTCATAGTGCGACAACCCTTGTAACGCGCTAGCCGATCTACCCTGAGCTGTACCGTAACAGGACAGGCTTATATATATAAAAAACGTTAAATTCCGGCCATGTGGCCTATTACAAAAACCATTCTTTATTTATACAAAAAAAATTTCCGACAAATTTGTTATTTTGTCCTTGGTTTGGTTGAACTGGTTGTAGTTCCGGTTGTTTGCTGTTTAGACAGGTTATAACCGTGTGTTTGGCGATTACTAGGTAGAAAAAATGATAAAACGAAAAAAATATGGTAAGTACAAAAATTATGACTGGATAACGTTAGGCGTAGGTGGCGTCGAGATTCCCTCCCTCCAGGCTAAATACAATTAAATGCTGTTGGGCGCCACTCTGGCAAGCCAGAGAGCCTGCTAGCGCGTATGTGGATGCCCTTTGCTTGCTCAGTCGAGCAGTCCACTCCGGCGTGGATGTTCAAGAGAGAAAAACCAGTTAGCCACCCACGTGTGGAAAATAAGCTAGGAGAAAAAAAAAAGAAACAAAGGAACGTGCTTACCGACTGTTGCTAGAACCTGTCCGTCGCTCGAATGTTGACGGTTCCTCACTGCACCTCCTCCTCGGTTCACTCGCACTCGAAATTGTTGCAGCCGTATGTATAGTAGTACCGATAAATGTTCGAGCACCCTCTGTCGTATGCAGCTTCTCCTGCACTCTTAACTTCTTGATTATCGTATTCCACTCTCTCGATCCAATCATCAATCGTTTCTCGATTTAATTATCAATCGTTTCCTACGCTTTGGCACAATGAACTATTATAAGAAAAAAATCGAACGCTCTTATAAATTGGTGAAAAACAAAAAAATCAATTTTAAGATGGCGATCATCAATTACGGTGCGCGCGCGACACTTTTTTTATATTTCCATCCAAAAGAAACAACTTGTGTGCCTCGGTTGTATGCGTACCCAAGTTGTCGCCACAACCTCCCGGTTTTATCTTTTTTCTGGTTGTTTTCCTTTCACTGAGAACCCCAGGTAATTTATTTACAACTCGCAAATATTAATTTTCGCGCGGCACCATATCTACACAAGTTCACAACACCAAAAACTACAAACTGACGTCTCCTTTCCAAAATATAACCAAAAAAAAACCGTCTCAATTCATCTCGTCATTCTCTTATATACATTCCCGGCTTGTACGTGTGTGTGTGGTATTGCACGTTGCTATCTCTTTTAATTTTTATTTTGTTTTGTTTGCTCACTCGCATTAATTTATATTGCGAACCTAACAACAGCCGACAAATGCCATGGTTGGAGTATTGGGAAATGGGTTTTGGAACTGGGTAAACGGGAATTTTGGATTGGATAGTAGCTAACCAACAGGCCTTTCTCCCCAGAACTTACCACGCCATTATATAACCGTGGTGAAAACAATCCATACCTGTTCGACTCAAAACCCCCCGTTTACATTACCCCCTCCGTTACCGAAAGAAAATTTTTCGAAATTGATCGATCTAATGTCGAAAAATTTTCTTTGGGATCTCAAGGGTGTCCCGACGTTTCCCCGCGTATCCACTCGTTTAACTAGCATATGCGTAAATTCAACGAGGCTAAAAAACAAAAGTTACTTAACGCATTGCTGATCCGTATTATATAACACTTTAAATTCGTGTCCTATCAATTTATCATGTTTCTCGAAAATTGCAAATTGGTAAACGCCCGATACTCACTGATAAGTTGACCCATTTTTATAAACCTAAATAAACTTTGTATAAATTGGCTCTACGCCACCGGCATCTAGTGAACTTATGCCGTAGAAATGTTCAGGCTATTAACGAGATTTGGAACGTCTGCCATTTATTCCTCATATTTAATTAAATCATTAGCATGAAATTTTCCAACGGCTTTTCCATTTAAATCCTCCAGCTCGTAAGTATTCGAACCGATCTTTCCTTTAATGATGCACTTCCCAAAAATGTGATCTAGCTTAGCGTTATACTGCTCAATCGCCTTTGATTGTTTAAAATTCCGCTTTAACACTACGTCTCCCACGTCGAATGTTCTAACCTTTGACCTAAGGTTATACGTGTGGGAATACCTCCGATATGCCTTATTCAAATTTTCCTGTACCTTCGTGAAAATTCGTTTCATGTGTGCGCCATGACTTTCCCCTTCAACCTCGCCACCATCGCTATTAGGTGTATCATTAAAATGCATGTCGCGACCAAAATTTACGTAAAATGGGGTGAACTTTGATGAATCATGAACCGCCGTTCGCAGAGCGCATGCTATCTTACTGATATTGTTATCCCAGTGTCTTTGATCATCTCCCAGATAACTCCGAACTGCGGAAAGAATACTCCGGTTAACCCGCTCGGCCGGGTTATTTTGAGGATGATAAAATGCATTAGTCCAATGTTTGACTTCATATTGTTCCAAAAATGATTTGAACTTACGGGAAGTAAATTGTTTACCGTTGTCTGTTATTACAATTTCAGGAACTCCATAGACAAGGAACACTGAACCTTCCATGTAATCTATTAGAGAGCCTGATTCAGCACGTCGTACCGGATACAACATGACAAACTTCGAGAATATATCAATCACTACGAGCAAATGTTGGTTCCCTCGTTTTGATCTTGGAAAAGGTCCCATGTAGTCAATGGCGACCATCTGCCACGGGCGCGTTGGCGTTTTAGGTGAGCCCATCGGTACCCGACAAGAAAAGTTCCGATATTTGTCTATTTGACACGCCTCACAATTTTTAACGTACCGAGCAACTTCCTGGGCCATTCTAGGCCAATAATAGTTCTGTCTAACCCTGTCCAATGTTTTGGAGTATCCCATGTGTGCGGCGAGAGGATCATCATGACAGCGGTTCATTACCACGCGACGCGAACTGTATGGTACATACAATCGCCATACACTCTCATATGTTCCAAACCCCGTTTTCACTTGTACGTATTTCCACAATCTATCGTTTTTGACTTGGAAATCGGGGTATTTTTCGGGGTGTTCCTTTACTTTATTGACTAGTTTATCATAGGTGGGATCGTCCTGTTCCGCACAATTAGTATCCAACGTTTCTACAGCTCGTGACAGCGCATCCGGAACAATATTTAACTTGCCTTTTCGATGCTCTAACTTGAAATCAAACTGTTGAAGCCTCATTGCCCATCTAGCCAAACGCGATGCCGGATTCTGTAAGTTCCTTAACCATACTAGGGAGGCGCAATCCGTTATCACCTTAAACGCGACCCCTTCAATATACGGCCTAAACTTTTCGATCGCCATAACCACGGCTAAACATTCCTTTTCGGTAGCTGGGTATTTACGTTGTGTGGTGGTTAACTTCTGGCTCATAAACGCTATCACTCTTTCCTCATCCCCTTCTCCCTGTGTGAGCACTGCTCCTAAACCAACATCGGAAGCGTCCGTTTGAATAGTAAATGGTTTACCAAAATTAGGATTTATTAACACGGGTGCTGCAACCAACCTCGACTTCAATAAGATAAACGCTGCCTGTGCCTCTGCTGTCCAGTTAAGCTTCTTATTTCCGTTCTTCTTCAGTAAATCTGTAATCGGAGCCGTCACTGTCGAGAAGTCCGGTATGAAGCGTCTGTACCACCCTGCAAGTCCAACTAGTCGTCGTACGTCCTTAATCGTTGTCGGAGTTTTGAATGTCATTATACCCTTGATTTTTTCTGGATCAACTCGCAGACCGTACTCATCAAGAATATAGCCCAGGTACTTGATTTCTTTTAAGCAGAAATGAGACTTCTCAAGACTAACCGTTAAATTTGCGCGCCGCAGTCGTCGAGCCACTTCGCTTAGTAAAGTTATATGCTCCTCAAAGGTTTGTGACATAATTATTATGTCATCCAAATACACAAACACTTTGGGTTCCAGATCATAGCCAAGTACTTTGTCCATTAGCCTGGCGAGCGTCTGCGCCGCGTTGCAAAGCCCGAATGGCATTCGTCGGTATTGGTATAGTCCACGTCCCGGTACGATGAACGCAGTCTTCGGTCTAGAGTCGGCGTGAAGTTCGACCTGCCAAAAGGCGTCGCTCAAATCTATGCTCGAAAGATACTTTGTACCGTTCAGTCGTCCAAGTATTCTGTTGATGTAAGGGAGGGGATAAGTGTCCTTTTCCGTCACTTGATTTAGTCTACGTGCGTCTAGGCAAAATCTGAGCTTCCCAGAGGGTTTTCTCACACATACAACCGGGTGGGCCCACTCCGTTGGCTGAGCCTTTTCTATAACTCCGAGTCTTAACATTCTGTCCATTTCTTTGTCCATTTCATCTTGTACGTAGGGTGAAACAGGTCTAGCTCTCGTTTTTGTTCCTGCGGCGTCGCCGGTGTTTACCCTATGTTGTATGAGGTTGGTACATCCCAATGTATCAGACTTCGTAACAAGAAATTGCTTCTTAACCGCATCGAGCTGCTCGAGTTGTACTGTGGACAATGAATGTTTAATTAACCCATTTTCTACCGATCCAGGAACCTCATTTTCTGTTTCGTCGATTAGCATGCAGTCATGACTGCTGTCAGTACATGCATGTACTGATAAATTATCAACCATTGGTCTTACGTTAAAAGCTTCCCAAAAATCCATTCCAAGAATTAGATCTCTTGGAAACGAAGGTGCCACCAGGGCCTGCAGCACATGCACTTGATTATTGAACAAAAACGGTAAATCCACAACGTGAGTGATGGGATGCGATTTTCCGTCAGCCGTTTTTATCGCTGTTTTGACCGGTTGTAAAATGAGTCCTAGCCTTTCAATCATAGAACAAACAGTCTCTCCACCTAGAAGGGTGCACGCTGCTCCTGAATCTAGCAATCCTGTGATTTTGAATCCGAGTACATCTACTTCAATATAAGGTCTTTTATCCCCTTCAAGCGTTATCACTGACTCGACGAGCGGTGGTAAAAATTCGTTACTCCTAGGTCCAGATCTAATAGATTTAGGTTTAGATATAATTAGTTGAGGTGGCTCTTTAATCCGTTCTTTCGACTCTATGCTTGTTTGAGTCTCTCTACATGTAACGGGCGGCCGTAGACTCACGCGGCTCCCGTTTTGGGGTTTCCCGAGTTCGAAGGTCTCTCTTTTAATTCATTGGCGGTTCTCGATTTGGGGTCTCCCGAATTCGAAGGCCTTTCCTTCGATTCGTGGGCAACTTCCTTAAAAGCGGCTCTATGTTTACCAGGGCATTCGTCTGCTTTAACTCCTGGTCGCCCACAGCACCAACAAAATATCTTTTCTCGGGGTTGAGCGCAATCAAAATATTTATGTCCCTGTCGATTACAATTCCAACATAGTAATCCACGTTGCCTTGGTCGTTGTTCAAAAGCATTTTCTCTCCGGAATCTAGGTGCATCACTCGTTTTACGCATGTCTTCTCCAACACTGAATCGTTGCTCCACTTTACTGACTTCATAAACTTTCTTAGGTTTGGTGCGCGGCATTCCATACGATGGTTCAAATGGATTTGGAACCTGATGAGTAGATGCTCTCCGTGCTTCCATCACTTTGGATTCATCAACCTGTTTGCACAATCTTTTCAGCTGTTCTATCGATACTATATCTACTATAGCCAAAGTTGCGGTATAATGAGGAAGCATGTTTCGCCGAACGATGTACATCTTCTCATGTATAGTCATTGGTGGGTACACGCATTGAAACAGCATTTCCATGTTAATAATATATGATGCGAATGACTCTTCTGTGCCTTGTAATCGCGTGTGTATTTCTTCCCGTATTAATTGATTGTAGTTTATCGGAAGAAACTCTTGCCTCATGGCCATTATTAATTCCTCGTAGTTGCTATAATATAAATAATTTGCTCTGTACCATGTTAACGCCCTGCCAGTTAGTAAATGGAATATTGAGTGGTATAATTGTTCATTGGTCACACCTTCGGCTCGCGAGTATAACTGAAGTTGCGACAAGAAATCGTTAAGGGAGGTGCCTCCTTCACCGTTAAAGGACATCTTCCACTTATTAACAGCCACCGTTTTGTGGCCGGTCGTGAAACTGTGCTTGCTACAGTTAGCCTCGTTGCTACTGATGTTTGCCTGACAAGTCACAGGAGGCTCTGATGTGTCATTTCCTCCACCTATTCGCAAAACCTCACTATCGCTGTTGTTATTGCCAACGTTCAATAGGTTGATCCCTCTTCCACTCGTAGCTACCTTATCGTCATTAGCCTGAGCATTACTTGTTTTTTTTTGCATGCCACTAGGCCCTGAAGTCGGATTTTGAGCATGTATTGCGATTTTGGTTTGAACACTTCCTCCATTAAGCGATGTTCCAGAAACCACCTCGGGGTCTTCAATCGTTTTTATTATTCGATGTACCATATTGTCGATTGTCGACACTTTCCTATCATCATCACATGCATGATAAGCACGCTCTACAAAATGTTTTAACCTCGATAGCGCGATTTTGCCGGCTTCTTCCATTTTCTTCAGCCTTGCGAATTTTAGAAGCTGTCGTACCTGAGTGATCCTTAGTAAACATAAATCATAATCATCTTCATCCACCAGAACAACTTTAGGTTTTTGGCTTTTTCCGGTTTTTTCGTCATGTAATCGCTTACGCATCAATTCCGTTTTTTGTCTCGCCTCTTTTGGTGGACTCATGTTCCTAATACCGTACTCGTGCAGCAATTCCTCTTCCTCCAAATGCTCTGGTGCCATATCATGGTTGTCCCACTCTGCTTGTGCCATACTGACCCGTTTTTTTTTTAATAATTTCCTTTTTATCTCTTGTTTAATTTATTATAACCATGAACAACCTCTATAGCTATTTGACGTAGTGACCCACACACAGTAAGTATCTATGGTGTTAGTTAACTAACTTAACTCACAAAATTTAACTACGCAAACACTAACAAAAACAATTTAAACAAGCCAAAAATACTAATTCAAATGGCTGTATGTTTCACTAGAAATAAATCCTCAAAAAAAAAATTAACCTATAAAAATTTACTACGGACACCTAAAAACACAACAATAATTACGGAACAAAATCAGAATTTTTTTTTTAAATGTAATTATCATCAGATCGTCAATACGCTAAAGTAACGACTGTAATAACCCGTTCACTTAAAATCGTTTTCCAATGTTCAAGGACATTAATGATAACCGTTTACCAATTTCAATAATAAAAACAAACTAAATAACTGCCAACACACCGTTAAACAACTCTTTTAAACGCGCGATCAAATCACTAGAACCTTCTAGATCACCAAAACCAAAATTCAACCAACCAAGAGGCCCCACGTTGGGCGCCAAATGTAACGCGCTAGCCGATCTACCCTGAGCTGTACCGTAACAGGACAGGCTTATATATATAAAAAACGTTAAATTCCGGCCATGTGGCCTATTACAAAAACCATTCTTTATTTATACAAAAAAAATTTCCGACAAATTTGTTATTTTGTCCTTGGTTTGGTTGAACTGGTTGTAGTTCCGGTTGTTTGCTGTTTAGACAGGTTATAACCGTGTGTTTGGCGATTACTAGGTAGAAAAAATGATAAAACGAAAAAAATATGGTAAGTACAAAAATTATGACTGGATAACGTTAGGCGTAGGTGGCGTCGAGATTCCCTCCCTCCAGGCTAAATACAATTAAATGCTGTTGGGCGCCACTCTGGCAAGCCAGAGAGCCTGCTAGCGCGTATGTGGATGCCCTTTGCTTGCTCAGTCGAGCAGTCCACTCCGGCGTGGATGTTCAAGAGAGAAAAACCAGTTAGCCACCCACGTGTGGAAAATAAGCTAGGAGAAAAAAAAAAGAAACAAAGGAACGTGCTTACCGACTGTTGCTAGAACCTGTCCGTCGCTCGAATGTTGACGGTTCCTCACTGCACCTCCTCCTCGGTTCACTCGCACTCGAAATTGTTGCAGCCGTATGTATAGTAGTACCGATAAATGTTCGAGCACCCTCTGTCGTATGCAGCTTCTCCTGCACTCTTAACTTCTTGATTATCGTATTCCACTCTCTCGATCCAATCATCAATCGTTTCTCGATTTAATTATCAATCGTTTCCTACGCTTTGGCACAATGAACTATTATAAGAAAAAAATCGAACGCTCTTATAAATTGGTGAAAAACAAAAAAATCAATTTTAAGATGGCGATCATCAATTACGGTGCGCGCGCGACACTTTTTTTATATTTCCATCCAAAAGAAACAACTTGTGTGCCTCGGTTGTATGCGTACCCAAGTTGTCGCCACAACCTCCCGGTTTTATCTTTTTTCTGGTTGTTTTCCTTTCACTGAGAACCCCAGGTAATTTATTTACAACTCGCAAATATTAATTTTCGCGCGGCACCATATCTACACAAGTTCACAACACCAAAAACTACAAACTGACGTCTCCTTTCCAAAATATAACCAAAAAAAAACCGTCTCAATTCATCTCGTCATTCTCTTATATACATTCCCGGCTTGTACGTGTGTGTGTGGTATTGCACGTTGCTATCTCTTTTAATTTTTATTTTGTTTTGTTTGCTCACTCGCATTAATTTATATTGCGAACCTAACAACAGCCGACAAATGCCATGGTTGGAGTATTGGGAAATGGGTTTTGGAACTGGGTAAACGGGAATTTTGGATTGGATAGTAGCTAACCAACAGGCCTTTCTCCCCAGAACTTACCACGCCATTATATAACCGTGGTGAAAACAATCCATACCTGTTCGACTCAAAACCCCCCGTTTACACCCTTTAGGTCGGTGTCGTTTACATCACATTTTTGATCGACCTAATTTGGGTCAGTCCACACAAAAAAGTTACCCAACCTAATTTGGGTAACTAGCGTTTACATAATGTGTGTTGGTCAGATATAGTGTATAGTCCTGGAGCAAATAGGTCGATGTAAACATACTTATTGAAAAAGAATATTTAGTACTAAAATTACGCCATCCCTTAGAAAATCCAAAAAACTAAGTTATATACCCAATAGATTTTGTGAAAAAATGAATTTCATCAAAATGAATCTCGTTGGTAAATCGCAAGAAAATGCTTTTATCGTGTGTAAAATCGGTCTGTGTGTGTGCGTGTTAGTCGTTATTAAACTATTTAAAATTTACCAAAAATGAAACCTGCACCTATCGAATAATATCATTCCGTTTATTTTGTTTACAGAAAATCGGCATAAATTTGAAGCCATGGTTGACAATGAACCTGTTCTGTTTGAAATTTGGGACACATGTTTCAAAGTAAGTAGAATATTTTAACAAAAAACACCAATATGCCACAACTCAAATAAACGCCTATTTATTTATATTCATTTTAGTTAGGAACCGAGAATGAATTAAGTATATCAAATTTTTCTGAAATACTAAATTGGGCCGATGGAATCTTTTTAGTATATTCAATAACAGATAGAAAATCATTTAATTATATCAAACAAGTGAAACGGGAATTAAATTCGGATATGTCGCTGGCGTTACTAGGCAATAAAGTTGATATGATACATTTAAGGCAAGTTAGCACAGAAGAAGGTGAAATATTAGCAAAAGATTTTGACTGTCGATTTTTTGAAGTGTCAGCTGCCGAACATGTGCAACCGGTGATAGAAGCGTTTCATGAGCTATGCCGTGAGGTGATTTCAGCTCGACGAAAATCAAAACAAAGTCTTTTGGATCGTATGTTAAGCGGTACTAGAGCGTATAGTCGGGGTAAAAGTGATTCAGCATTACCTAAAGATTAATAAAAATTGTTTTAATGCACGTTAAAATTATTATTATTAAATTATATTTGCGAGAAATGTAACAAGAGCACCAAAAAACATTTAGAAATCGTTTGTATTTATTATATCGACAACTCGACACTTTAACTTGTGGAAACGTAAAGCACTACACTTAAGTCGCTTATTATTATATTTTTATACAGAAACATATATTGTATAGTAATAAAGTTATTAAAATAAAAATTTTATCGAGCTATATTTATTTACTTTGAAGATTTCGTATAACGTGAGTGAGTACATATTTATCATTAATAGTTATTAATTTTATTTGGACTTAATATGTTAAATATTAATCTCTGTATTATATGAATAGATCAGGATTCGGGAAATAAAAGCCTAAATGGAATTACAATATACACGTATACACGATATCAGAGCATCTCATTAGCTCCTCTGATTGTTTTTCTTAATTTTACAGATTCATAACTCCTCAAGACGAGCTGAGGAAATTCTGTTCACAGGTGGTTCAAAATCAATACTTAATCAATGTCTGATCTCCAGGTTAGAAGGTCTCGGCTGAATCGAACGTCTGACTTGTATCAATCGTCTATATAAACGTGTTCAAGGTAGGATTGGATGCCTTAACGTTATTCATCAGGACGTGTCACGTGACCCATACAAGTAACAAGCGGATTGGGTGGTAGTTTAATAACAACATACAAGTGCAAATTGTCTTCTACATTCAATAGGCAAGCGCTAAAGATCGTATGACTGTAGAGTTGTCAATCAGCTGTCACTGATCGGCACAGTAATAACGAAGAAATTCCACCCAACATCCAGGAGCAAAATACAATCGGAAGAGGACCACCGATATGACGTAACGATTGGTTTCTAAAAGTGGAAAGTCACTCGATCTTGACGAAATCTCTGCAGAATTATTAAAACACGGAGGAGCTACAGCTCTTGTATCTAATCTATAGAGACTTTCAACAAACACATGACTCTGACTTTCAACAAACATATGAAAGCATCAACTGCGGAAAACCTTTGGGCGTCGCTCATATGTCTCGAAACTCCAGAGAAGCTTGACTCTCTCTCTCTCTCGCCCGCGTCTGTGTTATTTACTCTGGTGCTCGAGCACGTGGTAAGAAAAAGCTGGATTGAATATTCGCGCGGCGAAGTCGGGCCAAATTCTTGAATATGAAGATGTTATTGTGCTTCTTGGCTGAAGATCTAATTATATCAAAAACAACTTAATACGGCGTATCCACATACATATGTGTGTCCATTTTTTTTCTAAAACGATCAATGGTCCTTTGACACAAGTTTTGAGTGACATCGTCATCGATCTAAATATTTTAATTTTTACATTTACGGTTATATTTTTTCAGCAGCCTGTGGTAAAGAGGTATTCCGATTTATCCTTCTAGTTTTATTTTCGATTTTGGGTCCGATCCTCCTTTTTAATATACATATATAAATGTTATTTTTGAATTAAACCTAAAGAGGAAAATCAAATTTTTACGGATGATGCAGCCATATAGTCCAATAACTCATCGTCAATTAAAAAGTAATAAGGTGAAAGATATAGTTGGCTAGAGCCAACAAATTTAACTAACGGGCTAGGAGCCAACAAATTCTAGTTCTAAATATTAGTAAATCTAACTTATAATTATCGAACTTCGAATATCGTCTTTAAAGCGCCGCTAGAGGCGTCGTAGTCGCCCTAGCCAATGGTAGTGTAAATTCATTTATTGTATGTCAAATCGCCTAAGAAAATGGTGCAAGGTAAGTTTTAATTTGAATTTATTATTATTTCGTAATATAATAATTACACCCCAGAAGAATATAATAAATTCGTAAACACGAAAAGATATTGTAATTGAGTAAATAGAATATAGATGAGAAATGTGAAAGAATCGAATTTCGTACGCTATGCAGTAATTCGCTAGTAGTACAACTACATGGTTATTGTTCTATATATAGACAATATTCCAATGTAAAATAATACAATGTCAGTCGTCGCGACCTGATGAGAAGGCTGATTTTTTCAAATCAGTAATCTCATCCGTTCGAAACTGATTGTTGTGATTCTTACACATTTTCCATTTATAAGTCAAAAATTCAACAAAAAAAATTGGAGTTTTGGATCATTTGCATTCGCGCTCGTTAGCTAGATAGCTTCCCAATACTTAAAGAATTTTTCGAAGAAATTAATGGGGACATTGAAGAAAGTGACTATTTTATGTTGTGTGATAAAATTCGTCAACATTTGGAAGATATTCTAAACTCAGTTAAACAGCAGAAAGCTGTTAGGTACTGCCGATATTTGAAACAGTATCTTAGCCAAATGTTGATGCACTTTAAGAGAAGAATATGCAGATTTATCAATGAAAGCTGTTAGAATACTTCTCCCTTTCACGACGACTTATTTGTGCGAGCCCTGATTTTCTTCGTATGTTGCAACAAAAACAAAATACCGCAACAGACTCGGTTCAAAATTTAACATGGGGGATTCAACTTACAACTATAAAGCTATAGACATACAAGAATTATGTGAAAATAGGAAACAAATCCACTCGTCCAACTAACAATGTTCGTTTTTTTATAATTTATTATATTTTGCAATAAATAAATAAGTTTTGTTGAAGTACAAATAATTTCATTTTTCCTTTTTATTTATGAATTTGTAAATACAATGTATAAAAAAATAAACTAATCTTCGCGGTGTTAGGCATCATCGATTGGCACATACACACAATTAGTCATTACTGAACCACTGGGGTTCCTTGTAAATTATTATGCCTTTGGAGGGCTCCGCAGCTCAAAAAGTTTGAGAACCGGTGGCCGAAACTAAGCTTTGAGGTCTGCTTATTAGGCTTACTTACTTATTGTTACTTAATTCTTATTCTTTCCGTTGATGTTTGCAATAAAAAAAATCATATTTAAGAATAATATTTTCCTATGTAAAAATTTTTAAAAAAACTTTTTGGTAAATAAAAAAAATAACATTAGTTCTGCTAATTTATTTATTTAAACTATATTCACACATATAAAATAGATAAATTAAATTTTATTGGGCTTTAAATATTTTAAAACGATTAAAATAACAATATAATTATTTGCCAAAATATACTTTGAAACATTTAATTTAAATGATATTTAGTTGGCACAAAATCAAAACGAATTGTTTACTTTGGAGTAACTAAAAATTGTTAAAGTTGTTTGGCGAGAGTGAATTTTATTAAGCTACAAATTACGAGGTTGTACGTAGTTCTTTAAATTTAAACGAACGCTTCTATTTGTTTGTTTAACCAATAAAATTTAGCTATAAACTAGACACGTTTTAAGCTTCAAAGCTCATTTGTAATGCGACATGAAATCTATGATAAATCCAAAACTTTGGTCCTTTCCTCTCGTGATCGTGACGTGAGAACTATCTAACATCTTCTTTTGTTAAAATATACGTTGGGTTATGTACTTAGCTTTTGTTTTATTTTAAAGCTTGGTATTCCCACTTTAATTTAACCAACCATCCAAGGTTTACTAATATTTTGGCTGGTCATAAAAAACTGGGGTGTAGAACTTCCAGCATAACTGGGTTAATGTCCAAAGTAAAATACAAAATATAAAAGCTTAAAAATTACATATTTATTCTATGTTCAATTTTACCATTACTTTTGTTCTCACTCTCTTGAATTCGTATCTGAAGTAATAAAATTTTGGGGAGACCATAGTGCGGGTGGCAAAATCCCTTCATGGGATGTGAAGCTAGAGAGAGAGAGAAAGAGAGAAAGAGAGATTTTCAGTATTTCAGTTATTAAAGAAGAATATTTCGAGCAAGATTTAAATTAGATTTGTGGGGCTCATATTTAAAAGAGCATTTGCTGCACCAAATCTAGCAGCGCTATTTTAGTTGATGTATACAGCAGAAATAAAACTATAATTAACATTTTATCCAACTTCTAATATCATAGGAAGATCTTAATTGTAGATAATTTATTTGTCGTTTTATTCGATGCTTTTGTTCATGTAGACCTGTACCACAGAATACAAACAGAAGGAGAAGGAACATTACTCGATTTTTGTATGAAAAAATTCTGTTTTTTTATCCTTTAATTCTATCGATTTATATTGTGGTGGAAAAAATTGTGCGCTGAACTTTTTTACATTCCATACGGGTATGAGCCAAATTTTTTCAGTTCCACACCCACCGCAGCTTCAATTTACTGCTCTTTCTTGCTACTCATAACCTCTATAAAATTAACACAATTCTATTTTACACCTAAAACAAAACAATCTGCTATGCTGTTTGATGTACGTGCCCATATGCAGCCGGTAGAGTGGATTGGATGGTTTGGAATATGTTATGGTTATCTTGGTGTGTTTCATTGGGTCCCATTTGAAATGCGACATTTTAAAACGCTATTTTTCAAAACGCGATGTTTCAAAACGCGATATGGTACAAAACTCGATATGATACAAAACGCGATATTTCAAAATGCGATATTTCATAACACGATATGGTACAAAACGCGATATAGTACAAAACGCGATATTTCAAAACGCAATATTTCAAAAATGCGATATGGTACAAAACGCGATATGGCACAAAACGTGATATTTTTTATCATTAAATCGAATTACTGATATGGAACAAAAGTGTTCGTGTCCAATATATAAAGGGTAATTTATTAAAGATTATACGAAATTTTTCAAAGTGTCCAAGTTACAATATAAAGAGGTTGTCAATATACAGAATATTTTTACCATTTTTGTAAAAATAAATATATGAAATTTCAAGGGACAGAACGAAAGTGTCCAAGATACAGAAATGCCCAACATTGAAGGTTTTAATAAAATTCAATTTTTCATTCAATTTGCACCTGATATCAATTGACGGCCGAAAATTTTAACTGCGTGGTTATACTTCCGAATAGGTCATATATACCTCCAAAAATTCTGAAAATCGGTATACTAAGGTACTTTAGTATGCTGATTACGAATATGGCCATGAAAATATCCAGACACGACCCCAAGTAGCTCTCAATCATCCCAAGTGGTCTTAAAAGACAACCCAAACGCGAAAAAATATTTTCTTTTTTCGAAGCACAAATGCTTTTATGATTTGTTTAAATTATTTTATACCTTAAGGTGCGTTATTATCTTTAGTAATAAATTATCATTTGATAAGATTGTACTATTTAAATAAATAAATAAAAATACCTTAAGATTGAGGGCTACCGCCCCAAATCCCAACTTTTATACAAATAAAAAAATTTACTGTTATTTCAATTATTTTATTTCAATTTTTTTTATAATCCACATAGGAGACATTTAATTTTAGTTATATCAGGTGAGCGCTTCGCTCCCTAGTTAGAAAAAAAAAACTTCAGTTTATAGGAATCTAAAAATCGATAAGAGCGGGAGTATAGGACCGGGTTATATCAGACGAATCGCTGCACTCCCGTTACTTCGCAATGTGCATTCTGGAAAAGTGAAAATTTAATTTCAGTTTATAAAAATTTAAAAACAGATAGAAGAGGGAGTTTAGGATCGGGTTATATTAGGAGGGTGCAGGAGAAATTAAATTTCAGTTTATAAGAATTTAAAAATGGATAGGAGCGGAAGTATAGGATTGGGTTACATCAGGCGGGTGGCTGCACTCCCGTCGCTTCGCAATGTACATTCTGGAGAAGGGGAAATTTAATTTCAGTTTATAAGAATTTAAAAATCGATAGGAGTGGGAGTTTAGGATCGGGTAAAATCAGGCGGGTGATGGGGAAATTTAATTTCAGTTTATATGAATTTAAAAATCGATAGGAATGGGAGTTTAGGATCCCGTTATATCAGGAGAAATTTAATTTCAGTTTAAAGAATTTAAAATCCGATATTAGCGGGAGTATAGGATCGAGTTATATCAGGTGAGCGCTTCGCTTCCTAGTTAGAAAAGAAAACTTCACTTTATAGCAATTCCAAAATCGATAAGAGTGGGAGTATAGAATCGGGTTATATCAGATGAGCACTTCGCTCCTTAGTTAGAAAAAAAAACCTCAATTTATACGAATTTAAAAATCGATAGAAACGGGAGTACACCCCGTTGTTGTATCAGACGGGTCGCTGCGCTCCAGTCGCTCCGCTCCTTAGAAAAAATTTCAGTTTATAGGAATTTAAAAATCGGTAAAAGCGGGAATATAGGACCGGGTGATATCAGGCGGGTCGCTGCGCTCCTGTCGTTTCGCAATGCACATTCTTCTGTACTATATCGCGTTTTGTACCATATTGCGTTTTGAAGTATCGCGTTTTAAAATATCGCGTTTGTACCATGTCGCGTTTCGTACCATATCGCGTTTTGAAATATCGCGTTTTGTACCATATCGCGTTTTGAAATATCGCGTTTTAAAATATCGCGTTTTGTACCATATCTCGTTTTGTACCATATCGCGTTTTGAAATATCGTGTTTTGAAATATCGCGTTTTGTACCATATCGAGTTTTGTACCATATCGCGTTTTGAAATATCGCGCTTTAAAATATCGCGTTTTGTACCATATCGCGTTTTGTACGATATCGCGTTTTGAAATATCGCATTTTGAAATATCGCGTTTTGTGCTATTTCTCATTTTATCATATCTCGTTTCGAAATATCGCGTTTTGAAATATCGCGTTTCGAGCGGATCCGGTTTCATCTTAGAGATATGAAAGACAAATTACATAATTTAATTCTACAAAATTTTGGATAATTTGAATTTCAATTTTGAGGTCCAATTTTTATTGGAGTTGCTACGCATATATCTCAGGTGCAATTATTTAACCATCATTTTACCTAGCTTTAAGAGTTTTATTTGTTAAGTTGGTTAGTACTGTTTCAGTTTATGCATACCCAAATCTATTTTAACATTTCAGATACATGAACAAAAGTGCTCCCAACAATATTATTTTAACACATACAAGCACACAATTTTATTATGTATATGTATTGAGTTTCGCCAAGTTTCGAATTTTTGCGACAAGTTTCATACGACTTCTTAGAATAACTCGAAACTATGTAAATCTAAGAAATATTCGAATCTTAGTTTCGAACTAATGCTTTCAGGTACCCTATCATGATAAGTGAAATCATTGCCAATTTGATTTGAGAATTTCATATTGCTAAACATTTTCATAACGTTGGCTTTGATTTTACTCAACATGTTCCCAACTGTTGGGTGTCCTGAAAGTGCCAAATGTTCGATTAAAAGCGAAAAAGTGAAAAGTAAAAATAACATACTTGGGTAATTACGTCATTCCACACTTTGACTCTTTCGTCGTGATTCTCTCCTCGTTTCCTTCCCCTTCTTCTACAAACTGTTTTTGGTTTGTTGGTGAAAGGGAAGGAAACGAGGAAAGAATCAAACTGTGGAATAACGGATTGTAAGAGTCTTGTTGTATTTTTGACAGTGATAGTGCCTTCACGGAACGAGATAAAAAAAAGCTAGCTTATTTTTAGCAACTTTTGCTCAAAAAATTTGTCTTAAAATATAATTTTTTGTTCTCATCCTAATTGTTTTACTTACATGCATCTTGCATATTTATTCCATTTATTTTATATATTAACTTTAAATTAAATTATTTAAGGCGATAAACTAACAAATTCATTCGAAAAATGTAAAAAATAAAAAACAACAACAACAAATATGTAAGCAAAATTGTTCTCATACTTCCGGTTATTTTTGTTATTATGTTGGTACGACTAAGATTATTTGCTCATAAGCTGGAAATATTTCACAGCATTGGGTTGGGCGGGCCTTAGTTGAATATAAAGATTTGATTGGCTAAAGAGTTGGATAAAAAATAATCCCGTTCTGCGAATTCAGCATGAAGGTTCAGCATGAGTGAACCATTTTCCTCCAAAAAAATTTGACAGCTGAAGCTGTATGGCAAACAAGAACAAACTAAAATTTATTTGTAATTTTTAAAGTTTATGACATAACTATTAAAATTTAATGTTTAAAACATAACCTGTAACGAAGGCACCGCTTCTTGCGTAGAAGTACCCCTATCACATAGAATTTGCCGTCACCTGCCTCGTACCCTATGCGGCGTTGGTTCCCGTAGCTCAAGCCGGTGGAGGGAACGGCGTGGGTTTTGGGTACACAGATCACGGCCTAGAGTACCGCATATGTTATGAAAAGAAGATGAGACGGCATGAATTATACCGTCAACAGGGGGGTTAACAAAAAAAATTAGGGGATTGGGAAATGACCGGGTTTGTGGGATTCATGCCTCACATCAAGCAGGTCCACCGTGGTTGTGGAAATGGTTAACTTAGGATAACATATCTACCCTATGTTACTCATAGCAAAACTGAACTATTTATTTTGGGCTTAGCCCTATGGTTAGTAAGTTATGAATTTGGTAAAGTGTTACCAGCAGAAGGAAAACCGCGTGCTGACGCACTTGCGAGATTTCCGCTTCTAATGAAGCAGCTGGTGGACCCTTTACCAAATGGGCCCGATTAATTAGTAGGTTGTATTTTTAACCATACTTACCAAGACGGTTTCGCTCCCCTTTTCCCCTTTTTTTATAAAACAGCAAAAAAAAATAATAATTTATGTTTAATGTTACTTTTAAAAATTTATTTAATTATAAAAAGTGAAAAAAAAAAACAAAAAAAAGACAAACTAAAATAAACTAGACAAAATTTGCAATACTTAATTATCACGGCTTGAGCTCTGTGAATAATTAAGTTGCCTTCCAAAACTGAACAACCGCCAACCAAAAATGTTGCGCAGTATTTATACAAAATTCAACTGACTGCGAAAGAAGGGAGAGGGAAAATTTAGTAATGAAAATATACTTCTCTCTCAACCAGTTAATCTAATTTAGCCGAAATCAGCAAAATTTCTGTACAAACACCACACATCAAAACAACGTGACATAAATCAAATTTCCGTACACTTGTGGGAATTATATTATATGTGCCACGAAAATTGCAACGTTTTAAAATTTCCACGTTTGCTTTCTTCGTATGCACAACACAAAACATATATATATACATTATCTAATTACAAGTCTAGTATTTATGTTTACTCATTTGTATTTATAATAATTACATTATAAAAATCTTGAGCGACACAAAATTGCAACCAGATAACGTAAATAAGAGATAATTTTATGTTTGTTGTATTGCATCTTATACCATTTTCATGTATATGGATGCAACAACAAACATAAAGAAGAGTAGATAATTCCAGCATGACTTAGTGGTTAATGAATTTTTGTGAAGATGGTATCTTCAAGGTCATGGTGAAATTACTCTGATAAACGTAAAGCTTATTGGGAATGGATTGATAAAGGAATAGAATAACATTCCGTTACAAACCACAGAATATATATCTATTCTGTGACATAACCACAAACAATTGTACTGTTAAATTTTAATATCATTAAGAAAAATTATGAATAAAATAAAAAAATACAATTTTATTTTAATGGTTTGCCATGGTCTGTCATAATGGTATTTTGACGTTTGAGAAAAATGGTCTCAACATTATTTTGTACCGTTACCAACCATCAATAGCGAACGCTCTCAGTGAATTTGTAAACTTGAAAAAAATTGTCATGGTTATGTGATACAATTCTAATATTTGAAAAATCTGAGTCCAACCGATCTAAGCCGAGTTATATAAAATATTGGCTGGCCTATAGTTTACCCTTCGTTCGGCGGCATAATTTTACAACGCTTTAGTCTTTTACAATGCTAAAAACTACTCGAACCCCTATCTCTGAAGAGGCTGGGGATATTTTTTTAAAATAAGGTCTGCATAGTCCAGCAAAAAAATGTAGGGATTTCACAAAACTTTAACCCTCTCCGGCTTCTACAAGAAGACTTATTAGTATTTAAAAACGGAAAAGGCACAATTGTATACCTATGCCGCCTGACGACGGTTAAACAAATCTATGCGAGCTGCCAAGATGAATATCGCAGTGGCCAACCACATCAAGTATCCACAGCAGAATTGGTTACGAAAATACACAATATATTATTGAATGGCCGTCGACTGAAAGTATTGCACGAGCTAGCAGATGTGGTATGTATATGAGAAAGAGCTGATTATCGCATGTTGACCAAATTACATGTCGACCGAAAATTCTTCTTCATGAGAATTTTTCTTCATAAGAATTCTTCTTCGTGAGAATCATGGATGTGTGTGTGTCTACTATTTTATGCCCAAGGCAAAAAAACAGTCAAAACAATTGGCTGAATGTGAAGAATCGGCTTCAAAGAAGGCGAAGATAGTTCTATCTACTGGCAAGGTCTTGAAGTTAGTTTTTTGGGATGCACGTGGGGTAATTTTCATTGATTATCTTGAAAATGGAAAACAATCAACGGCGAGTATTATCCGATCTTATGTGCTGATTCATCAAGGCAATGCACGTCCATTACCGCGATAATCAAAATAAAACAGTTAAAGTTCGAATTGCCTCCTCTCGCTCCTCTCGTCCCGATCTGGACGGGTCTTATCACTCTCAAAAAGAGAAAAGTGTAAAAAGTGTATCGAGCTCTTGAAAAATAAAAATATTTCTTCCCAAATTGTTTTTTCTTTGTGAGATGGGATACAATCTGGGACCGCCATCGTCTATCGCCCGTTCCACACGCGATTATTTTTGAAGTATACTTCTTACTTCAAAATAAGTCGTAATAGATTTTTTATTGCTAATTTAAAACCTTATTTTATACTTAAACACAAAAATTTTGTATTGTTTTATGCGCTGCTCTCGAAATGGAGAGTAGTGTTTAACGCACTAAGCTCCATTTTTCTGCGGATCCTGAGAGAAAATCCGGGATCCCCCGTCCTGCAGAGATGCGGGATGGTACCAGGGGCACGTGAAGTTGACTGCGTGCTCAGATCAGAGATCGGTCGACCTTTACAAAAGGGCAATGGCCGAAGTAGGCGAGGTGTGGCCGGGCGCGAGGCTTGAGGCAGTCTGCAGGGAGGAAATCCCGAGCAGGCCGATGGCACGTATTTGGCTGCCAACCGAGCCGGATAAAATAGAAGAGATCCTCGAGATCATTCAGGCCAGTAATCCCGATCTTCCAACGGAAGACTGGAGGATTATAAAGCGAGACGAAGCTAAGGGAGGCTTTAGATTGGCAATCATGCTGATCAATAAAGAATCCCTGGCTTCCCTTGCAAAATCAAAGGGAGTGATCAACTTCGGGTTCGGGTCGATCACTCTCAAAGTATATAAAGAGGACGAGACCGACGCAACTGCGAAAGACCAGCCTGGGGGTGACGGCGAACGGACTCAGCAGGAGACGGTCAAGCGGGCTGAGGACAGCCAGGAAAGTAATGCTTCGGCTCTGGGGAGCATAGTTAGGGGAGGTAGCATCCTCTCTCTGGAGTCTGATGGGGACATCCTGTCAGGCTCTCGACGAGAGGAAGACAACGTCCAGAACAAAGAGGTAGATGGCACTATCCTGATGCAGGGAGTGCAAGAAGAGGTGAGTAAGGTCGACTACAATGGTTAGCATTGTACAAATAAACCTACATCACACGAAGGCTGCCTCGGCAGCTCTCGTTCTCAGACTGACTAAGTCAGATGAGGATTTAGTGTTAATCCAAGAACCTTGGATTAACAATAACAGGATCTGTGGCCTCAGAATGAAAGGGTATAAATTATTATACTCAAGCAACTCTGAGAAGATCAGAATGTGTATTTTAGCGAAAAATAATTTGAATATTTTTCTTCTTCCACAATTTAGTAGCGGAGACGTTACAGCGGTGAGCGCTGAGGTTGGCTGTGGGAAGCTATGGCTAGCCTCAGCCTATATGGATCGCGAGAAGGAGGTTCCACCGGACAACCTGGGGGAACTGATCCGGGATGCAGATCAAAGAAGAGTAGGGGTTGTACTCGGATGTGATGTAAATGCGCATCACACAGTCTGGGGAAGCACAGACATCAACGAGAGGGGTGAGTTATTTTTTGATTATTTATTAAATACCAACCTTTTAGTTTGCAATATTGGACGAGAACCAACATTTATTGTTAAAAATCGACAGGAGGTTTTAGATGTCACCTTTGTGTCAGAAACGATCTTTCATATGATTAGAGGGTGGAGAGTGGCGGAAGAGCACTCATTCTCTGATCATCGATATGTAATTTTGTTACAGGCTGGCTACTGCCAACCTGCAGATATTCACTAAGCACCTGCAGAGGCCTCCACGGTGATTTTTTGCCGGCTACGTTCTCAGGGAGAAGTGCTAAGGTCGTGGGGTTTGAGGCTTGCAGGGCTCCTGGCTTACACCGTGATAATTACAGAAAGTTGGGGGGAAACGCAAATAATAATAATACCGAGTCCCGCCGAAACTCGTCGGCCGGAACTTGAGGAACGAACAACTCAGAAATTATAAATGGGAGAGAGGTGCCTTGGTGCGCGCATCCATCCGAATTCAAACGGGGCCGAGCCCTGGTTACGGAATTGGATGCGGGCACCAAGGGACCGCAATCACTAAGCCGACACAGAGGGAGTCTCCGCTCCCATCATACCGACCGAAAAAAAATTTAATATTTCATTTTATGATCAATTTTCTTTTTTTTTTTTTAAAAAAAAAGGAAACACAAAGAAAACAACTTCCCAACAAAAAGAAAAGGAGGGAACGAGTGAGAGAGCGAGAGAGAGAACAGCAATGCGGATCAAGCGTGCACCCGCTGTGCGGCGCTCGATCACAAAAATTGAGAATTATAATACCAAATTAAATTTAAAATATATAGAAAGAAGTAAAATAAGAAAACTAAAATAAAAATAAAAATTGTACCTTAATATTTATATAAAAACAAATGTTGCGGCCTTGGTGCCGTTACCGCTGCGGCAGACCACCGATAAATAAAACAATAGCCGGTTGGCTACCCCGTTGCATTGTACGGCACCGGTTTATAATGCGGTACTCGTCTAAAAATGCGGCACCTGTTGAAAATGTGGCACCCGTTATATTGTTCGGCACCCGTAAATAATGCGGCACCCGTATGTAATGCGGCACCCGTTGGAAAATGTGGCACCCGTTGATAAATGTGGCACCCGTTATATTATGCGGCGCCCTTAAATAATGCGGCATCCGTTGAAAAATGTGGCACCCGTTGATAAATGTGGCCCCTGTTGATAAATGTGGCACCCGTTATATTGTACGGCACCCGTAAATAATGCGGCGCCCTTAAATAATGCGGCACCCGTTGAAAAATGTGGCACCCGTTGATAATGCGGCGCCTGCTGACAATGTACCACCCGTTATATTGTACGGCACCCGTAAATAATGCTGCACCCGTAAAAATGTGGCACCCGTAAATAATGCGGCACCTGTTGAATTTATATACCGCACACACGAAACTCGGTTATCTTTATAACACTACGGTTTTTGATATTGACTTGTGTAATGATTCCAATCACCTTCCGGTACTATACCCCCTTTTCCCAAAAAAAAAAATTCTCTTGTTTAATCGCCAGCTATGCGCGTGGCATACAAACTTTACTTTATTACAATCCCAAATTATGTTTCACATAACTAGTAGCATAACTATTTCCAATTATAATTATTACACTTATATTTTTATATCAAAAAAAATTTAATAACTTTTTATAATTGTATATATATTTAACCAACAAAAATATATCAGAAAAAAAATATCCAAAATGGATTCAACTGAGTCTATACAATCAGATTCTTACTTTTCCAAATCTCTAACAACACTTTTTTTGTCAAAAACCAAAACTCGACTGTCATCATACAAAAAAAATTCGAGCCCCGCACAACTCATAAAACGTTTTAGAAGAAATGAATCTCTCTTCTCTGTCTCTCCTTTATACCAAATTTTCGTTGGTACAAAAGAGAGACATATAAGAAAAAAACATTTTTTCCAAAACGTTTTACTTTGCACACACTCGATGCGCATTGTTCTCTCTCTCTCGCCCATTTTCGTTCCGTTGCCAACATAACAGAAGAAAACACACAAGAATCCATCCACCAAGAAACCACGTTTAGTCAACAAAAACCCGGACGCAAGAAACCGTGGAGAATAGAAACAAATTTACAAAAATGTCTTGTTAAGACAACACAGTCGTAACAATTTATAACCTCGACATTAAACCTGTTACCCGGAAAGCCTTCAGGAATCCCAGAAGGACAAACTGGAACAAATATGGAGAGGTGTTGAAGGAACTACTGCCGCTGGAGGTTCCTGGACTTCCGGCGACAGTAGAGGAATTAGATGGCATGGTTGATATTGTCACAAAGGCATGCAATCTTTCGTTTAATGCTGCGTGCCCCCTAATAAAGCCTAGGGGTAGGCAGAAGCCGATATGGTGGACCAAAGAGTTGGGAACATATCGGAGTGTGTGTAGGAGAGCTTTTAATAAAGCTAAGAACACAAGGGAGGTTCGGGATTGGGACTTCTATAAGGAGGACCTCAGAAAGTACAAAAAAGAGTTGAGGAAGGCACAAAGGGGGTCTTGGAGACTCTTCTGTTGTAGAATGGAAGAGGTCTCTGAGACTTCTCGCCTTAGGAAAATTCTAGCTACTAACCCAACCAGTCCTAGTTATTTAATTAGACCAGACGGGTCATGGACAACTTCAAGTGCGGAATCATTGGAGCTCCTCATCGAGACCCATTTTCCGGGAAGCTTTGAAGACTCGACAGAGCCTGGAGCTAATCGAGTAACACCTTCAATAGAGATGGAGGGCATCGCGGATAAGGAGCGAATCCGTTGGGCGCTGAACTGGTTTAAACCTTATAAATCGGCAGGCCCGGATCGGATTATACCAGCAGAGATCCAGAGAAACTCAGCAGTCATCCTCCCCTGGCTGGAAGGTATCTTCATGGGATGTCTGAAACTGGTATATATTCCTAAAAAATGGACGGAGGTCAGAGTGGTCTTTATCCCGAAATCGGGAAAAAGCTCGCTTGCCTATCCAAAGGATCTGAGACCTATAACTCTATCATCCTTTCTGTTGAAAACCTTGGAAAGGTTGGTAGATATAGGTATTCGATCAAAAATTGAGCCCAGGAGTTGGGCAATGTCGCAGCATGCGTACTGTAAGGGAAAGTCGGTGGACACAGCTCTGCACGATCTAGTACGCATGATTGAGAAGTCAATTTACTCGCAAGAGTTCTGTATGGTAGCATTTCTCGACATTGAGGGTGCCTTTAATAATGTTAAAACGGAGGCGATCATGGAAGGATTGCTATTTTTGAACGTGGACTACCCCATATGTAGGTTGATAAATCAGATGCTGGTAAGCAGGATTATTACCTCGAAACTGGGGGAGGCCACCATCAGAAGGCGGGTGGTTAGAGGAACCCCGCAAGGAGGTGTAATGTCCCTCTTTCTTTGGAGTGTTGTGATGAATGGATTGCTCTTGGAACTGGAGGGAGAGGGCATAGGGGTTGTAGCGTATGCGGATGATGTAGCGATAGCTGTCTCAGGCAAATATCTGGATACGATTAGGGATGTTATGCAGAATGCACTCCTAATCGTTACGAAATGGGCCAGCAAATGTGGATTAGGGATTAACCCCTCCAAGACAGAGCTGGTACTATTTACTAAGAAATATAAAATTCCGGTAGTTAGTCCTCCTACCGTGAACGGCACTAGACTGGCTTTTGCTGACAGAGCGAGATTTCTGGGCATAATCTTGGACAGTAAGCTAAGCTGGAAGCCTAACATTGTAGAAAGGGTGAATTAGGCTAATGTAGCCATTTACTCGTGTAAGAACGCCATAGGGAAGAGATGGGGTCTAAAACCAGAGCTGGTACACTGGCTCTATACCGCTGTGGTAAGACCTGTGCTGATGTACGGGGTGGGTGTGTGGTGGCCAGCTCTGGAGAAGGTAACATATAGGAAGATGTTGGAGAAGGTGCAAAGAACGGCCTGCATGATTATAAGTGGGGCGCTTAGGTCAACACCTACACGCGCTTTAGAGGTTATGTTCCACCTTATTCCAATCGAATTTTTTGGTAAGCAGATGGCAGCTAATGTGGCTACAAGGCTCTCGGCTGGCTCTCAGTGGAAGTGTCTTCAGGCGGGACACTCAACGATAGTTAGATCGCTAAGGGAAGAACTGGCGAGCCTAGATTATATTAAACCAACTTTGTGCTTCGATAAAGTTTTCCGGACCATCTGTCCTTCGAGAGAATCCTGGAGGAATGGATCAATACTGGAAAACGAGGCACTGCAATTTTTCATGGACGGTTCTAAGCTAGACGGCAAAGTAGGAGCCGGAGTCTTCTGTGAGAAGCTTAATGTTAATATTTCCGTTCGTCTCCCTGACTACTGCAGCGTGTACCAGGCTGAACTGGTGGCGATAGGCGAAGTCAGGACATGGTTGAAGCATAACGTGGTATCCGTTCTTGATATCGCAATTTATGTGGACAGTCAGGCGGCGGTCAGATCGCTAGAGGCAGTTTGTCTGAAGTCACGGGTGGCGCTGGATTGCCGATCATCTCTTAAGGAGATGAGTGAGTATTTCAGTATCCAGATAATCTGGGTCCCTGGTCACTCGGACATCACGGGAAACTGGACGGCGGACAAACTAGCTAGGTACGGTACGACTCTCCAGATGCAACCGGAAAGGGCAGGTCTGGGGAGGCCTATAGCAGCGCTTAGATCGGCACACAGTAAAAAGGCAATCGCCTTGACAAATGAGAGGTGGACCAACACCCTCACGTGCAGAGTAGCAAAACTGGTTTGGCCAAAACTGGACTTGCGGCGCTCCAAAGCACTAGTATCCCTGGGAAAACGAGAGTTAGGATTGGTCGTAGGGATACTGACAGGACACTGCCTTTTTGGGGAACATGCAAGAAGGCTGGGTCTACACACGAATGACTTCTGTAGAAGTTGTTTAGACGAAGAGGAGGAAGAGACGCTAGATCACTTCCTATGCTCTTGTCCGGCACTATCATACAGAAGGCATAAGTATTTAGGTGTGTACGGTATGGACAACCTTTCGGAACTCGCGGGCTGTGGAATACGAGATATTTTACGCTACATAAGTAGCTCTGGATGGTTTCAGCAGGAGTAAAGAGGAGATAGGATCCTGTGGTATCACAATATGGGCCAATACTGGCCTAAGTGTGCGATAGCATCCACTCCAACCTAACCTAACCTAACCTATGCTGCTCTCTCGAAAATAAAATTTAAACTAAAATCTACATCTCAAAAATGGCCTTAAATTTATTTCATTTCTATTTCCGTTAAAGCTACATCACCGAAAAAAATTTGTTGAATAATGAGTCGCACTTTAAACCGGTTTTTTAGGTAAACGGTGAAAGAGACTAAAAAGAAGTAACTTCAAAAGAAGTTTGTGTGGAACGGCGGAATCAAACTGACCAGTTCCACCGTACAAACCGATTGATTTACAAATGTTCAGTTTAAGCAAATTTGTTGCTTCACCATTCCCCAATGGTGTTGGGGAATGGTGAAGCAACAAATTTGCTTAAACAAATAGGGGAAGAGGGAAAAAAATCTTGGGAAAAAAATACTCCCAATAGCAGTTTGATGTTTATTATTCCATATCTATTTTACGAGATGTGATATTTGTGTATTTTGGTGGTGTTGTTGTAATCGTTCCAACAAAATACACCAATAATTACAATATAACTTTTATGATTGAAGTACCAAAATATATTTTAGGAAAATTGATTGGGGAATCCCAACAAATATGGGAGTCATCACCGGTTGTGTGGGTAAGTATCCGTGATTTTAGCTGTTTTTTATTTATTAAGTTTCAGCACGACACGCCAGATGTCAGCGGATTTGCTTAAAAGAAAATAAACTAAAAATATGTATGTACATACATGTGAATTTTTTTTATGTCTAAAAAAATGACAACCTTACTTTTAACTGGAGCAGCCGGTAAATACTATTTAAATTGTCTAGAATTTTAATTAATTTAAATAAATTTTGTTTTAGGTGTTGGAAAAACAACAATTATTAAAAAATTAACTAAAGATCTGCAGAAAAAATCTATAAATTTCGATGGGTTTTATACGGAAGAAGTTCGAAATGAGAAGCACGAACGAATCGGCTTTGATATTAGAACGTTCGATGGTCGTCACAGTGTTTTAGCAAGAAATCCACCAAATCTACTACCAAATGCGACAACTGATAAACGAGTTGGGAAATATCATGTATATGTAGAAAATTTTGATGCAATTCTAGACTCGATTATTAAAAGTAACTCACAACTTATTGTAATTGATGAGATTGGAAACATGGAACTTTTGAGTAACTCCTTTCAAAGCTACATGGAAAGCGTAATTGAATGTCTCAAATCAGGGAAGATAGCACTGATTGCTACAATAGGCATGCGTGTAAAGCAGAATAACGTAACTATACAATTGAATGATTTAGATGGTGTCAAACTGTTTACTATTACCAAACAAAATCGGGATCAAATTTATCCTGCAATTTTAGAAGAAGCAATGAAAATTATAAAACCCTAAATATTCATAATAAAATAATTCACAATTTATCTATTTCAAATAATTTTATTGTATAATTGAAATGTTTAACTTTTATTTTCACGGACCGATTTTTTCCGAACTCGTTTCGGTGATTTTTCCATTTCTAGTTCAAGGAATTTTTCTTCTTTTGCATTCCAGTAAACTTCTTGACGCTGAACTAATTCCTGATACTTTTGCTCAAATTGTTTATCAGGGGGCAGCAATAGCTCCCAACGTCTACTTGTAGTATTTAAACAGGCTACGGTTTTTAAAATTTCTAAAACTTCTTCGGGTGGCAACTGAATGATATTAGCAATTCGACGGCGATCAATATTATCCCCTTTCGATAATTTACATAAAATATAATCACGACCACGGCACATTAATTCGGCCGGCACACCATTAATGCTGGACACAGTTTCTGGGGGATATAAAAATTCTGACTGGACAACCCAATTACCGCATATCAATAAGCCAGCTAAAGGTAATGACCTCAATATTTTTTCACTAGTAATGGATTTGTCATCGAAAAGTTCTAGGATTTGTTGGAAATTCATCATTTTAGCATCGCGCAACATAACTTTAAGTTGATCTAGTATCGACATATTTTTTAGCACTTCACGTGAGATTACAGCACGCTGAATAACTTGGTCGGCTGAGAGAACTTTATCCTCGCTAACCAAAAGATCGTCAAAATATTCTTTACTACTTAAACTTAAAGCATGACCGGTTCGTTCGTTGTTTGTACAAAATAATTTTTGCTTCTCCAACTCGGATACCGATGAACTTTTTGGATGCCAAAGAGTTTCACACCACGGCTCGTCACTACCACGTTGTGAAACAAAATTAAATGATTTTTCCCGAGCCTTTCGAATTTTCTCATTTTCAATTCGCGAAAATTTTACTGTAACCTGTTTAATTTCCTCTTCATCTAGGTCTGCCTCATTTTCAGCCTTCTGCTCGGCCTTATTACGTTTATCTAATTTATCAAAATAATTGTAATTTGGGCGCATCTGTATAATACCATTGATTTTGGTCAAATGAAATTCATGATCCTGAACAATTCCAATAACATATTTATCCACGTTATCAGTTGGTATTGCACTTATGTAACTTTGCTTATCCATTGTGCCTGATTTAAATGTTGGCCTCTCGTTTTTTCCCGGGTGTTTACCATCAGCAGCCAAAGCCAATTGTTCACCCTTAAACGCATCGTAATTTTTTGAAGCGGTATCTAATGCAAAATCGACCTTAACTTGTTTACTAAGCGGCTTAACACAACAATTTACAACACTGGTTTGTTCAAAATCGGTATTTATTGGTTTCATCGGGTATTGAAACACAAACAAATTTTCGGTCAGGGTTTTTGATAAATAGACTGGAATCTGGAAATAGAAGTCTTTAGGTTATGTCGTTGGGGGAAAGTTTACGAAACTGTACCTCATCAATTATTTCATCATCATCGTCTTCCATTGTAATCTTTTTAAATATTTTATCACTATCTAGAATTTATTATTAAATATATTTATTCTTAATTTTAACAATAATTAATTTGAACAACGTGCATCTTGTCGGTACTTCATAAAAGCTGATACAAATTACAAACAACTCTCCAACCCCTGTGTGAGTGTCAAAATAAATGTCAAAATAGAGCAAATCTTTAGTGTGGTCCGATATACTCGAAGCTTTTGAGCAAAAATAGACCGAGCTGTCAGTTTCCAAAATATAAACAAAAATTATTACATATATAGATTTTTTAGTAGACTGAAATTTTTATAAATTACGATGACGATTAATAAAAGAAAACCATGGAAGAAGAATCTGTACGAGAATGATGGATATCCGGATAACTACACAGATCCAAGTTTCTTAAATGGACTCAAGAAAAATATAAATGTTAAACAATTCACTTTACAAGAAGCAATCCAGGGGGCTACCCGGTTAAATTTACAAATTACTCTAGTAACATCATTTCTAATTATATTTTACTTAATGTACATGAAATTGGTACCGTCGGAATTCGTGTTACTTAATTCAGTATTAATATGTGGGATAGGATATATAGTTTATAGAAATGTCCGTATTAATTTCTCAATTATACGAGACGATTCTAAAACGGCCATTTGTGTACTAGTCTTTGGATATTTATTTTGCCCAATTTTGTACACGCTAACCGAAAGCATCAGTACGGATTCAATATATACAACAACATTTGCCGTACTCTTTTTACATTTAATAACGTTTGATTATGGGATACCCGCATTTTTGGTATCAAATGCAATATCGGTGAATGCTGCAATATTCGGAGCAATTTGTTTATCATCTCGGCTTACATCAGCATTCCATGCGTACGTCTTGCTGGTTACATCATCGATATTATTTGTATTGGGACCATTATTCTTTTCAATGAATCGATCACCCCTATGGCTGGTTACAATTTCATCGTTTTGTATATATTTTCTGTGGCAAATATCACTTCCAGTATTAGCAACATATTTGTCGGTATTTCTGTTTATTAATCTAATTTGTCCCATCATTTTTGTGCATCATCAACGGTACAAAAGTAATATTCATGGGCCATGGGACGAGGCAATTGTAAAAGATGTCGACTTAAATTTGTAAACATATACATTTAAATACCTATATAATTTCAAATATTGCGAGCGCAAGAACAAAATGACTTATGAAAAATTCCAAAGAAAATATATTTTTATTTACAAGTATTCGTTCGTTTTATTTTTATATATTTAACAAATTTCATCGATATAAAAAATTCTAATATGTATTCAAAACGATAAATTAACTCCATTCAAAGAAAAACCAATATCAACTGTAGAAATTTATATTCTAACACTCCATTGCCAATGAATTTGAATTTTCATTAATTGTTGTGTTATCAGGCGGCAATGCAAGACTATTTTCATCATGTATTTCTATATTTGGGTCCATGTTTATATCAGTCGCTGTGGTTTGATAAAATTCATTAACAGTACCATCTGTATTCCCTTCATCTTCAATACGGCAATTCGCGCCATTTTGTTGCTGATCATCCCAGTTGATTTTAAAGCGAGTGACGCGTGGTTTTGATGCCAAAATATTCCGCGTTAATTTATCGAATTGTGGCTTTGAAGGAGGAATTTCACGCAGTTCTGGATCTGTGTAATCATTATTTATAAAATATCCGACCCGAACAAATTCTTGACCACGATATGAACAAGTTAAAAGTACTATTGTAACACCAACTGCATCCTGTTCAGGTATTCGTGTAACATCTGGTGGATCGGCTTGAAAAACAAATATATGACGACCTTCGGGTACTGGTCCAACATATATGGAATCTAATACTTGATCGTGTTCCTCTGATTCGGCGGAACCAACATAAATCATTTTCCATTCCAAGTCCTCCTTTAATCCCTCGATGCATTCAAATGTGACCTCAAATTGAAATGGATTAAAAAAGCTGCTAGGATTATCCAACACAACAACATTTGTAATATGAACTTTTGCCATGATTGCGGGAGATAATTTTCAAAGGCGAAAAAATAATTCTACAAACTTTTTAACCTTAAAATTATTTTTTGTTTTATTGCTATATCACTGAGATTTTCTTCAATTATTCAAGTGTTTATTCTAAAAGTATTATAAAATAAATAAAGCACTATTAAAACTAAATATTAAATAAAACTAACAAAAGAAAAAATTTTGTATCTGCCTGTAAATGTTATTGTGATATGCGATTGGCAAACTGTCAAACGAAATGCGATATATTTCCCGCCTGATTAGAATTTTTATAGCACGAAGCGAAGCGAATCGAATAGCAATTGGTATAGTTGGTACTGCCATGTGCAAATGTTCACTAAAATGTGGAGTTCTATCGAACCAAAAAGTAAATCAATTTTGCCAGTGTTGCCAAAGAACGTAAATTTTTTTTGTTGTCAGTGTGTAGGTAATAGCGTGCAGTGGTGTTGTCTTTGTTGTCCTGATTTAGATTAACAAATAATTAGTTTTAAATAGTTTAATTTCATAAATAATTCAGTTTTTATATTCACTTTGTTAATTTTCTTTATTGTTTTTATGACAGTTCTGTGTAAGTTGTCTAATTTTTTATTTTTTTTTCCGATGAGGTGCCATAATTGCACGGCCACACGAAAAATAAGTGCTTCCGGGTAACTACATGCCCTAAATGCGCCAAAAAATATTCCGGATGGGCACGATAATGAGAATTGTGAACCCATAAAACGTGCTAATTGTGGAAACAATTTGATGACCAAAAGTGCCCTATATTCGAGATGGAGAAACAAATTATAAAGATAAAAACCATGGAACGGGTAACATACTTCAGAGCAAAGGAAATCTATTATCGCGAAAACGCAAACACCACGGGAGCATCGAAGGCGCCGCAACAAAATGAAACATACAGTAAAGTAGTACAACAAAATTCAGGAAACGCTCAAAACGAGGACAATAATAATAACAGTAATAATAAAAATAATATCAGCAGTCAAAATAAAAAAAACAACAATAATAATAATATTGAAAAGAATAAAAGTAATAATAACAATAGTAATAGCAAGAGCAATAGTAATAGAAACAATAATAACAACAACAATGACAACAACAACAATAATAGTAACAATAATGAAATCAATAAAAACAAATCAAAACTTTTAAACAACGAGAAAACAAAAGCAGAATTAACAAAAGAAATAATGAGAACACAGGGGCCGGGACCCAGCACAACAAAATCGAGATCGGAGCAACAGCAGCAACACAACATTGAAGCATTGAAGTCTAGGAGGTACACCTATCTCAGCCCTACTGAGTTAAGACTTTTTCAGGAAAATGTAGATATGAGTGATGATGATGATGAATATTGGGGGAATTACCTGCATCCCCAATAGAATTTCTTATGACTTTTTTACTTACAGAAAAGTATGAAAAAAAAACTTGACAAAAAAATATTTTTTTGTCAAGTTTTTTTTTCATACTTTTCTGTAAGTAAAAAGTCATAAGGAATTCTATTGGGGATGCAGTGTTAAGGGGAAAAAGCATTTTCACTTTGCAAATTTTTATTTTTTCCCCTTCTTCTTTTCTTTGGATGGCAGAGCGAATGATAAGATCCAAAGTGAATGTATGACAATAGGTCAGATAAATATCTGCAGCATGTATGCCAATGGAGATATGTTGCGGATTTATCTGGCCAAAAATGATGTATATGTGATGCTTTTGTGTGAAACTTGGAAGCGTGAGGGTAAGACGTTTCGTGTAAGTGGGTATAATTTGCTGTCCAGACCGAGCGCCGATGACTTCGGTGGTGTGACGATATTGGCACGGAACAAAATTAGCCATGTCGTGTGCGACACACCGACTTTCGAGCGCATCGAAGTTATCGCTGCCAAAACTCGGAATCTGGACAGAAATTTGTTATTTGTGAGTGTATATGCAACTCCAATTGAATCAGTGAGTGACAGAGAGAAAAACCTGAGAGATTTTCAAATTTTGTTTGATTGGGTGGAAGGAAAAAGTGATGTAATTTTGGGGGGTGATATGAATGCGCATTCGAGAGTATGGGGTGTGAAAGAAATGATGTTTGGGGTACCTTGTTGACTCGCCTCATTCTGGATTCCGATCTCGTAATCCTGATTGATGGTGGGTCAACTAGGATGCCGTCTGTGAGGTCGACAGCCAGTGCAATAGATTTGACGTTAATGTCTAGCGGGCTGTCGGCCCAAGTCACTTGGAATGTTACGGATGAGAATTTGGGTAGCGATCATTATTTGATCAGGATGTATTTAGGTGGTATAAATGTTGGCATAGATCGTAAGATCATTATGAATGGTACGAAATGGGTCGAACGTATGAATGAGATTCTCATAATGAATGAAGCAACTGAGGTTAACCAACTTGAGGATGAAATAGAGAGAATAAATGGAATGTGCACTATACATGTAAGAAGGAATGAATGTACGGTGAAAAAAACGGATATCACTGAGAGAGTTCAATAGGTGTATATGTCATGAATGTAGAATAAATTATGGAAGGATGAATGGAAGATTGAAAAAGGCTATGTGTCCAAAATGACACATAGGGCCACAACTATAAGGATGTATGGGATAATTTTAATAGAGTGAGAGGTTATAGATCGAAAGGCAGAAATGCAGTGTTAGATGACAGAGAAAAAGGAGGTGTTTTTTTACAAATGATGATGGACGTTAGAAACAATTTGAGTGATAGGAATGAAGTTTTGTTACCTGATAATGAAAGAGAATTTATGAATGACATGTGTATTGTGTAAGAAGTTTGAATGGGATGAGTTCTGTGAGGTTTTAGAAACTTCCAAATTTACTACCCCCGGAACTAACAGAGTGAGCTATAAAATGATTGGGAGATTGGAATTCGAAGCTAAGGTGGCCTTGCTTCGAATTCTCAATCAAGTATGGATGAGTATTCAAATACCGGAAAAATGGAAGGAAAGCAGGGTGGTACCCATTCCAAAAAGAGATCGGGATCAAAATCTGGCAACAAATTACAGGGGAACATGTATATTGAGTGTATTTGTCAAAATAGTGAATGGTATGATGAAAGGTCGTTTGGATAAATTGGTGAATGAGGGTAATGTATTGCCGGAAACCACTTTTGGGTTCCGTTGTAACCACTCAGCTAATGAATGTGCAGAAAAGTTTGTATGGGAAGTAAGAAAGGAAAAGAAGTATGTTGTGGTGGTATTTTTGGATATAGAAAGGGCATATGATTACGTGGTTCTGGGAAAACTTTTTCAGGTCCTTATGGACCTGGAGTTTCCTTGGAAAATTTGCAAATGGGTGTATGATTTTACGAATGACAGAAAATTAGTGTTGTGTGGTAGAGGGTATAGGTTGGAGGGAGCGGTGAATATAGGCCTCCCCCAAGGCAGTAAAATCCCACCGACTCCCTTCAATCTATACACGAGCTCGATGCATAGGTTAAACGCCCCGGACAAAGTCATTTTGCAATTTGCAGATGACTTTGTTCTGATGGGTTAGGGGAACATCATCGAGGAGGCCTTGAGTCGGGCTCAAGAATGTGTGATCAGGTAACAGAATATTTGACTGAATTGCATTTGTGTGTAAGTTCGAGGAAATGTTGTAGTATGACTTTTCGGACAAATCGTATGGTAGATGTCCGAGAGAGAATTGAGTTTGTAAATTTGACTGTATTTGGGAATCTAGATTGATAAGCGATTGAATTTTAGAGTGCATTTGGATAAATTAGCCGATAATTGCAAGAACAGATTGAATGTGATTAAGAGGGTGAGCAAACCGAAATGGGGAGCTCAACCTAGTGTGACTGATATGTTGCGAAAGGCGCTAGTATCATCCAAAATTGCGTATGGAATGAGTGTTTATGGAGATGGACCCAAAGTCACGTTTAAAAAGTTGATGACTGTCGAGAATGCTTGTGCCAGAGTGGTATTGGGGGCGATTAATTCAACCCAAGTACACACTCTGTGGTTTAAATTGGGTGACTCACCTCTCAACTATAAGAGGGAGTGGATCACCGTGCGAGAGATTGTGCGGATGTTGACTAAGGACATTAAATTGGTGAATGAAATGAAAGAGAGGTTGCAAAGAGGGACGGATTACAAAAGAACACCAAGGTCAAGGGTGATCTTGGAGAATATGAATGTATTCTCCAAGATTCGGCCCGTCAATCCGAAAGTCCCTTCGAGCAATCTAATTGTGCGTTTGAAGTTTGGAGATACAACAAAAGCAATAATGAATGAGTTATCGGTTAAGAGTTAAGTTTTTAAAAATGCGAACAAATTATGTTGCACATGTGGAAGTTTATACAGATGCTAGTGTGAGTGGTGATCGAGTAGGTGTAGGAATTTTTATTGCTTCAATGAGGAAAGAGAAAATACTACGAATGAATGCCAGCATCGGGATCAAGTTGGCAATGACACAAGGGAGAAGGAGAGTAGTTTTATTATCCGACTCCCAGAGTGGGTTAGAATTAATTAGTAAGGGTGGGGGAACTCATGGTAATGTGTATATGGAAATGTTGTATGAGTACAATAGGTCAAGTCATTCTTCAATGGATATCGTCACACCTACAAATTGAAGGTAATGAAAGAGCCGATATGCTTGCGAAACGGGGTTGTTTGGTTGAGGATGTAAATGAATATGAATGCATGGATGCAAGAGATGTACTTCGCATGTTTCAAGTGAATCTGTGGAAAAAATGGGAGACGGAATTTGTTAAAAAATGTCAGGTGAAAGACAAGAAGTACTTTGAGGTGGTTAGTTCTCATTTCGAGCCAACCCTTTTATAAGGTGCTCAAAGGAGATACTAGAATGATAAGAACGATAGAGCGCATTCGATTGAATCATGGTATTTAGAAAGAATGCTTGAAGAAACGCAATTTAATTGAGAATGAGTTATGCGAAAGTTGTTTGGTTGTGGAGGACATCGAACATTTGATTCTGAAATGTTCTTCCTTCAATCAAAACAGACAAATGTTCGATGTTCTCTTGAGAGCAAGGAACATGACTGAATTATTACGAATGGGAATGAACGTATATAAGAATGTATATGATTTTATAAGAATGAATCAGATAGAAGTATGACAGGGGATCGATGTGTGAAAGGTGAATAAAAGGAAAAATAAAATAAATTGTACATGAATAATGTAAACTTAAAAAAAAAAATGTAATTTTGGGAAATCGGGCCAAATGACACCTAATTATTGGAACTAGTGCCAAATAAAAAAAATAAAAAAACTATATACATATATATAGAGTTCCGACAGGTCCGACAACCTATGGGCCGCGCTCATAAGCCTTGGAATTCCAGAGAAACTCATTTCTCTGTGTAAATTAACAACGTCTCGATCTGTACGTAGAATCGTAATTGAAGCAACTAGGCCAGACTCTTTTGAAATAACATCTGGTGTTGGACAGTGAGATGCACTCGCGCCTGTGCTGTTCAATTTGGCGCTTGCGATTACATACAGTGAGCAAAAGCAACATCGAAACTTGGCGCTGTATATTTAATAAATCAGGCCAAATTCTTGAATATGCAGATGATGTCGTGCTTCTTAGCGGAAGACCTAGCGATATCAAGGTCAGTTTCATACCGCTCGATCGCTGCGTAAGAAGACTTGCTTTGGAGGTGAACAGTGGCAAAACCAAATTTTTATCAACACCCAAGAACATCTCCATGGTAAATCTCGGAATTGGCAACCATAACAATGATAGCGTTGTAAACTTCAAATAGTCAAAGATGCCCCTCGCTCTGGTCGACCAACTATTGGAAAAGTCGATGAAATTATGCAGAAAATTGAAGAAGACCGGCAGATATGCAGCCATGGTAAAGAACTAAATATTGATCACAAACCAGTTTTAAACCATTAGAAAATGGCTGGATACAAAAAAAGCTTGAAGTTTGGGTACCACATCAATTAACAGTTAAAAATTTAATGGACCGGATTTCTATCTGCAAAATGCTGCTGAAACGGAACGAAATCTGAGCCATTTTTAAAGCGAATGATTACTGGTGATGGAAAGTGGATAAGATAGCGATAGTGAAGCTTCCCAAACGGTATCAAAGCCAAAATTGACACCAAGAAAGAATGCTGTGTGTTTGGTGGGATTGGAAAGGAATCGTGCATTATGAGATGCTGCTACCAGACCAAACGATTGATTTATAATCTTTACTGTTAGCAGGGTGTATATACTACACTATTAGTAATATTAATTTTTTTATTATTATTATAGTTATAATGTTATTTGATGAAAATGATTTAAGTACAAATGTGTATGTTGTTCTAAAGTATATACAAATACATTTTTGACATTCTTTCGTACACGCCCAATTGTGATCCCGGGCCGGAAAAGGGATATATTCAAATAAAATTATTAGGTCGTGTTTCAATTGGATTAAATACCGCATAAAAAGTTAAAAAGTTAAAAATTTATTTGTGGTAATTTTTTTTTAATTTTTTAACTTTTTATCTGTTTCAACTGGTTAAAAATTTTGACAATAACATGCGGTTGCTTATTTTATGTGTAATTGCGAACATATATAGCAAATTTAAATATGAAAACATGTAAAATAAATACTTTTTAAATATATATTAGTCAATTATGGTCAGTTTACGCATATATCATTGCAATTTTTCTCAAAATTGTTACATGGAAAATTTTTGTTTACAAACAAATATTTTTGTCAGCCAAATGTTTTCTATATAAAAATTTTATCAGCTCTTGAAGCGGATAAAAAGTTTGACATTTTTATTCACCACAATTTTTAACTTTTTAACTTTTTATGCGGCATTTAAACCAATTGAAACACGCTCTTATTACATAAATTGTATGGAGCCAAATTATAGTAGAGTAAAATCAAGTCGTCTGAATTTATGTAAAATGATCGTTTTATTTTCATTTGTTAGCAGTTGAAAAAATTCGGTAGTTTTGTATTTTGTTGTGTTGTTAAATAGTTTTTAATATTAGTATTGTATAATTTGAGAAAAATGAAAAAATTGTTAATTTACTTGCGTGAGCAATGTGCTATAGATAATCCGCTTGATGTCCGAACATGGGATAAAGAGATGTCGGCTAAATTTATCGAAAACGAATTTTTGGACGAAAAAATTCTTTGTAATAAGGGGAAAAAGAGGTAAGAAATTATTGATTCAATTGTGTTTTTATCAGCAGCTTAATCCGAGAATTCGAACAGAACAGCGTATTTAGAATATTTGACGTTTTACCGGACAGTGTGACAGTTAATAAAGAAATAGATGTATTCAAAACTTCCGGCCAAATATTTTAAAATAACCAGGGCCATTATTTTAGACTATAAATGATCTTGGACAAAGTATATGTTAAGCATTTCCAACCAATTTATGTTTAGGGAAAAATATCGACTTATTTTTTTGGTCTTGGTTTCCATCGTTGATAGCATAATGAACCGTTTGATAAAAAAGTATTTTATTGATTTATTTGATACATATTATTTTTCTACACGATAATCAGCCACCAAATTATTTCTCATTGCAGCGAGGAAATATTAAAAATGGTAATGAATAAGCTAAGGAAATTAAATTTATTATTACACTGTCAAAATTATAACGGTAAAAATAATAATTTCTACATATTATATTTTCATAGCTAGTATACTGAAATATTTTAATAAACTATTACATATACTATCAACTTTGGTTTTCCATTGTATTATGTACTTTAATATTATAGTATATGTACTATTATACTTGAATACAATGACGCGACGGAAACCCGGTAACACTTAAGGCAGGAAAATATTCGTTATTTTTCATATAAACAATTGTAAACTCATGAAGCGTTTTACAGTGTATTTGAACAAAAACCACAGTTAACATTATGATAAAATCATCACTTAATCATAAATTTTCATATTTAAATGTCTGTTATGGTTATAATTATTGTATTCTGTGGTGTAGCATACTAATAACATCCTTTTTTACTTTTTATTATTATTTTTTTTTTAAATAAAAATCGTATTTTCACATGTTTCTAATGCGAGCAAAGATTATTTTCAACACTTTGGTCTTATTTAACCCCTTAAGGACCAACCCCGAGATATCTCGGGACATACGATATATAGTTTTAAAAAAATCGGTCCTTAAGGGGTTAAACTATTATGGGAAAAAAATTATGTGAAATTGGGAAAAATACTATTTGTGAACTTATACGCGATTATAATATGTATCGCCAAAAACTTCGTAACTTAACATATCTCGAACTGGAAAATTTATTAAACAGTGCTAGAATCAGTGAAAAATGTGGCCGTTGGAAAAGTTAATGATGTATGTAACTGCAAATTACTACATATTCGCCTTTTAACGCAGTGTCTGATACCTGACGGTATATTTCGAAACTAGAGCCAAAAGTGTTTTGGTGCGTACAAGACATAGGAAATAAAAAGCATCATACTCGCTCACGAACTCAAAACCTAATCAAATTTCGTGAAATGCTTTATGCCCCGCCTTATCCAACCTTACCTTTGATTCCCATGAAAATGGCGGTAACAAGAGGGAGAGGTTCATTATCAGTTCACAAGGTAACGATGACAAAATATTAATTTCAGTTATATTAGGGCTCCTTTAAACTAAATTTGTACTGACATCGACTTTCAAAACAGTTATTCCGCCATTCCGCACTTTGATTCTTTTGTCGTGATACTCTCCTCGTTTCCTTCCCCTTCACCTACAAACTGTTATTAGATTGGTGAAGGAAAAGTAAACGAGGAAGGAATCACGATGAAAGAATCAAAGTGTAGAATGGCGGATTTAATATGAGTCGATCTGTCATGCACATTATGCAAAACATTTGTCGAAATGATGATGTTGCTATAGAAACCGAATACTTACCTAATGAAAGTGTGCCATATTTAGATAGATCAATATAAATGATGATCAAGAAGCTGTTTATTTATTTCGTAACTCTGGTCACACTAATTTAAATTAAACGATTTGTTTATAAAAAATATTTTATTTTGTAAACTATCTAAAGTTCGTGGTCTTTTTTAGGTGAAATTGAAACAAAGAATTTTCTTATTTCAAATGAACTTTATTAAACCAAATATGTGTCATTTTGATCGATGACCTTTTGCCATTTTTCTGGTTGATCCATGATCCCGTCACTGTAGAATTTCTGTGATTTAGAGGCGAGAAATCGAGACAACTCATTTTCGCAGGCCTCTTTTGAATTTAAAGTAAAACCATTAAGATGGTTCTACATGAACTGGAACAAATGGTAGTCCGATGGTGCAAGGTCAGGACTAAATGATGGGTGCATCAAAATTTCCCAGCCAAGCTCTCTCAGTTTCTGCCGGGTCAACAATGATGTGTGTGATCTAGCGTTATCATGATGGAACACAACGTCCTTTCTGCTGAATAAACAGTACAAATTTTTTCGCAAGCCTCAGCCGCGGTTTTACCTTTGTCGTAATAAAATTGTAAAAGATATCGAATTTTTTCATTAATTATCTCCATGTTTTCCATGTTACAGCGCATCCCCAATAGAATTCCTTTAACTTTTCCCTTACAGAAAAGTTTGAAAAAAAAAAGCTTGAGAAGAATTAAATTTCTCAAGTTTTTTTTTCATTTCTGAAAAAGTTAATTCTATTGGGGATGCGATGTTAAGAGCGCTACAGGCGATCCGACCGACCATCTGACCGACTTGTAGTTTACATGTTAATGTTAATCTACTGTCTCGTTTTATATTACAAAAAGGAAATTCATAAATTTTATAATAATCAACCAACAGAGGAAACAACAGAGACAAATAAAAAATAAAAATTATTCGGTATGTAAAAAAAACATAAAATCATTTTTGTAATAAAGGGTTATCCAATTCAAGCTTGATAAAGTAAACTTAAAAAAAACACACAAAATATTCGGAATGTATTGTAATTTTTATTTCATTTTACAGATTGCGATCCTTGCCATTTTTAGTTAAACAAGATATCATTCAAATGTCCTCCACGGGACTTCTTACAGGCCTTGATTCTTTTGAGGTAATTTTCAATGACTTTTCGGCACATTTCGGGCGGTATCTCGGCCATTACCTTACGAATATTAGTTTTCAATTCATCAAGAGTTTGAGGATTGTTTGCGTAAACACGATCTTTCGCGTAGCCCCACAAAAAGAAATCCAAAGGCGTTAAATCACAGGATCTTGGAGGCCAATTGACATCAGCCAATCGCGAAATCAAACGTCCAGGAAATTTCTCTTGCAAAAGATCCCGATTTGCTCGCGTTACGTGACTGGTTGCTCCATCCTGCTGGAACCACATATCGTCAAGATCATAATCTTCGATTTTCGTAAAAAAATAATCGGTTAACATGCGGCCATAGCGCTCAGAATTGACGGTAACGGTTCGTCCATGGTTGTTCTTAAAAAAATACGGCCCAATCACACCACCAGACCACAATGCGCACCAAACAGTGACTTTTTCCGGGTGTAATGGCTTCTCTACAATCAATTGTGGATTTTCTGAGCCCCAAATTCTACAGTTTTGCTTATTAACGTATCCATTAACATTAACATGTAAACTACAAGTCGGTCGGACCAACCGTTGCATATAAGGGTTTTAAGTAGTGTTTAGTACTAAAAATATCTAGAGCCTAGAAAAATGCACCAAATTGAGTATTTTTTTTTAATACTCTTTATGAGATTCTTAAAAGATCTCTCATGAGTATTTTGTCTGAAATTTTTTTGTATGTTTGTATGCATAGAAATCAGTACATACTCAGATATTTGTTTAAAAACATCACTTTTTTTCTTAATCCTTATTTTTACTGTACACATTGTTTTTTGCGGTCGCTACGTTCAAATATGAAGTTAGATTTTCGATATTGACAGTCGACAGTTGTCAATTAGCAGTCAAACCACTTTCACTTGTTATAAATCTTGAATTTATTCTCATTTAGTACGTTTCTTGGGTGTGAGTATGTACTGATTTCTATGCATACAAAAAAATTTCAGACAAAATACTCATGAGGGATCTTTTAAGAATCTCATAAAGAGTATTAAAAAAAAATACTCAATTTGGTGCATTTTCTAGGCTCTAGACCCTTATGTTCGTCGGATCGTCTGTAGCGCTCTTAAAAGTTGTGTCACCTTTCAAACACAAATAAGAATTGCCCGATGGTTACTGAGATATATAAATCTAAAGTTATCTACCGGGAAAAAGGCCACGAACTTTTTGCCCTACCTATTATATAATATAATTATTAAAGTATATTTACAAATTAAGAAGAAAGCTCCAATCGAAATTAATTTTCGTCTTCCTCGTGAATATTGCGAGTAATTGCCATATATTTTATAGAAACTTTGGCTGTATCTCATATCTTTTTCGTTTTTGTCGATATTGTTCTCGAGTTCGAAGATTATATTGTTGTTATATTGCTAACACTACGAGAAGTTGATTCCGATGCTTCTGTTTGAAACCTGTATTATCTTCAATAGTTTCGAGAAATCGCCAAGTCCACGGAAGTGGCCCAGCATCTGCCGTAGTAACTTCTCTCGATGACTCGAGTGTTGATTATATCGAGGATAAAATATATGAACTGTGGCCGAACGACGCTCGGTGCTCCAGGGACTGTTTAATTTATAACAGTAACTTTTCCATTTGCCACAAGTTTCTTTGAAATCAAAAACAGAAAATCTGGAGCGTTTAGAAAAAAAACGCTTACATCGATTTAAGTAAATACCAACCGCAAAATTAAATTCAAGTGCTTATTCTAAATTTATTTCTGATTTTACAAATAAAACTATTGTTTTAACCGTTTGTCACAGGAGGTAATGCATACGCATTAGAAACAACGTAAAACCATTTGTGGTGCAAACGCAATAACAAAAATGAACTCCAACGCAGGTAACAATCGCTTCTATGTATTTGTTAGGTAACGCGATTTTTTCTCATCGCTCCGTCACATTTATTTTATTTTCTCGGCATAAAATCTCAACGCGCGATCAACTCAAACGGTTAAATATCACTTTTATTTCATACTACAATATTAAAAATTATCAGTTAAGTGGTTTTCAAAACACTTATAACAAACATAAGTGGTTTTGTTTTTTGCTTATATCTCGGTGAAAAATAGTCGGATTTTGATGAAAAATTGAAGGAAAAGAAAAAACGGGAAATATTATCGATTAGAATATAGTTCAACATAACCACTTATGTTAAATTGCCACAGTTATAATCAAAGAGAATAAGACATATAGTTACTTTGTATGGTCTGAAAAACTGTTTGAAAGTGTTTAATTCCTTTTTTTGCGTTTGATTGTGCCTCTCAATTGAAATTTAAAATCGCATACACTTTTATATTCACACTTATATTTTTTTACACTTAAAAACAAAAAGAATTCAATTTTTTCGTAAACATTTCCTGTTCATACAAAATCGATCTCTTATTCTATTTGATGTAGCCTATCTAATACATGCCTAATCGCTTTTCGTCGTTATTGTTTTCAGATTCGCCAAAGCAATGCAGCTTAGATACCAAATTGAGTTTCTTAATAAATTAGAAGGGTTATAATTTGGTAATATGTATAATATTATCATTCGGTTTAATATTTTATTTTTTTTGTATCCTATTTCGTGAATTTATAACATTTTACATTTTTAACAATTTCCCCTCTAAATTCCTAAAAACTCCGCCACATCACTATTTCTGTAAATTTTGAATAGGAAGTGTATTGAGGAATGAATCGAATTTTATTTTATTGTTAATTTTTTGTACCCTGCTGATAGTATTCTACTAGGAAAGTACTTAAATTTCTATATGAGCTGCTTCTATATGGGATGCTACTTTGGATAGTTAATCTGTTTTTTTTATTGATTTGCCTTTAAGACACGAGTATAGTCCAACCTTTGCAATGATTTTGTCAGTCTACTCAATTGAGTTTCAGGCGTTAAACTATATGCTAGTCATAACATTTCAAATTTATACCAACTAAGTTAAATGAGATTGTAACAACAAAACTCAAATTTAATTATTTTCAAATAATACAGGAAGAAGAAACGTATTTCATTAAATTTTGCATCACCTCGGAAGTACATTGGCTGTTGTCCATTTAATTATCAAACTCAGGCTAACATTTGTGACGATGAACGATTCTTTGCCATAACTCTTGAGAAACCTGCCGATGAATTGAGGCTAACAAATCGAAACTATGGTGAATTATTAAAAGTAATATTTTGCTCAACGTTAAATCTTTCCAAATATTGTAAAAATTCATTTTATGTTTATTTTTTCACACAGGTAGATTCATTAACATTGGCAACCGTCAAATCGTGCCATGTATTAGATCTGGATTCAAAGAATCATATTAAAATACAAAGTGGCATTTTTATAAATACATCACATCCGGAACGAGCGTGTGATGATGAACAGAATAGTATTGAAATATTCAATAATGCACCGTCCGATGTTCCACCATGTATGAAGAAAATTATTGAACTTGTGAAAAAAAGCCGTTATCAGATTCGAATGCAAAACATATTTTTAGATTTAGAAAATTTAAAACTAGAGGAAAAAATACCAAGCTACATAAATCTCGGGTGTATCACACCAACTTCAACAATATTTAGCATAATGCATTTTTCCGATCTTGACATCACACCTGAAACCGAAGATGTTAACCAATATAAAATGATTTGTATTTATGTAGCGTGTGGCTTATCCAAAATAACCACATTTTCTAATTGGACGCCGAGAATGCTTGATGAAGTACTAATAGTAGCGAAAGAAAATATGAAACAAGAATTAGCTCTGGAGTATGTCTTACAAAGGCATTATATTAAATTAAATCATGTACGTCCCGTTATAGTTGGTCGCCTGAATAGTCAAATGAAGAATTCGTTTAATATATATCAAGCTTTGTTGCATTTCTTCCTAAAATCGGTCCATTGTATTTTTCATTCTGAACAGCATTACATATTTATATCACGTTATAATCGTAAATTTTATGTTTTCGATCCAACGGGACGACTTGAAAATTTACGTACGGATGTTAAATACGGCCTACCGAGCCTAATCCAATTAGATAATTTATGTAATGTAACATATTTAATTTTAAAATTATCAAATCTTTTTGATAATTCACCATTTACGTTGTCGGAACTACGATGTACTGAATTTTTCGAAATCTCTCTAAGAAATTGTGAAATTATTAAAAAACGAATTAAAACCGCAATTGACCACGAAGAAACGGTTGAAGTTGAAGAGATTATTTATGATTTGGATGAGCCTAACGAATTTTTAATAGAACAGAAGGAATCGGAACATATTGAAATAACTGATGTTGATTTGTCGAACTTTAATTTGATCTGTTGGAACTACGAACGTTTTAAGCATAAGGAGATTGTTCGAAAGTTTGTTGATCAATTGGTTTCAGGAATAAGTGGTGAACCGCACGAACTAACTTTAGAAGAATATATTGATAACATGATTGACCAGTTAATAGAGCGCTTAATAAATCGTGATTCGAAAACAACGGATACAAATGAAGACGTTGTTGTCGCTGAGGAAAATAAAGAAATTCCGATCGATAGTTATATTGAAGTTCCAAATAACACGGCTATAGTGATAACTGAAAAAGAAATAAATTTGGACATGGATGTATTTGCAGCAAATTTAACTTTCGTCGCAGTATTTCTTGAATATGGTAAAATATCAGAGTGGAATAGTCAATTTTTAGATTACATTTACCGGATATCGTATGCAGTCCAAAGCTACTTCGAACCGAACAAAGACGATGTTGTCGAATTAAATAAATTTTACTGTTCAATCCAGTTGGGATGTGATGAAGTAGCTATGGCTTTTACACAGATCATAAAAACGTACCAAGAGCACCTTAGAACATTACTTTTGAACAATTTAAAAAAATATAATTTGCTCCTAGTCATAAGTAATACAGTTATTTTTGTGATTATTAAATATAAAGAATATTACTATTACTTCGATGGTAATTTACGAGATACAGTTGAAATTTGGCAATATGTTCAACACCAGTTTGGATGCATAATTCGATTTAGGACGCTGGGCGAAATTATATCGTTGCTAAAAAGATACAATAATCAAAGATACGACTATTACCATTTATTTACGGTGGAAGATGAGAAATTACTACAAAATGATTTCTATGAAGATTTTATTTCGGTCAATCTTTATAAATACCATCGAAGAAGAAACGATGGCTTGTTTAAAATTCAAGGAAATACATGTATACCGGATCGTAATATTATAACAGTAGATTTAATGCGACCATGCTATTTTACAGCTATTTATATAATTTTATTTATAATGCAACTTCCACTGGCTCGATGGAACGCTGATATAATCGATTTGGCGATAAAACATGGCCCACTGTTACAGGAGCAGGTTAGAAAATTGGATGGAACAAATATTATGTATCAAAAGCGGTTTATAGAAAATATCGCAGTAGAGGGCTATTATTTTAACGTTTTTGTTAAAGAAGTATTTGAAGAGACTTACAGCCAAGAGATATTGTCTCAGTTAAAGTATTTCTTTTCTAGACGAAATGTACTAATACTGCAATACATAAATGTATCATTTGTGATAATTAAAGATTTTGGTTATCATTTATTTGATCCGTATGGTAGTCTGGAATTGAGCGAAGTGGAAGAGGAACCTTTTACCTTTGCATATGCGGAATTTTGTTACAGTGCTAATAATTTAGAAGTATTTGATGATAATAATAAAGCATCTTGGATATATTTTATGGATTTAAATGATCTAATACAGTACATTAAACCTCGAGTCATTTTGGACGAAAATACTAGAAAAGGCTATCAATTTTGGATATTAAACATTGTGTCTTACAGACGAAATCATAATGAAATTAACCGAGGTAAGTTACCTAACATTCATTGATAAATTTGAACTTTATATACACAATTTATTGCAGGAATTGAGTTGAAGCCCGAAAACAGCAACTATAGATGCATTAATTTTGATTATGAGCGGAGCCTAACGGGCAGTAATCCTAATGAGCATCCGAAATGGATTACGGATGCAAATGACTATTTACCTATTTGGAGTCGGCTTCTAATTAAATCAAAAAGGACGAAATTAATTTCAAACTCTGTTACGTATGGAATCGAACTACATTTTCAATGGTTTAACTTTGAAATTGAAAAGGAAAATGACATATTTTCTATTTGGGGCTCAATATCGCCACGTTCGTATATTTTTAAAGTAAACCGGAATAGGCAATATTATGGAATTTATATAATGGCCTTATTTGTCATGAATGTGTACAATTTATCAGAAATAACATCAAATTTGATAGACTTCATTGTTATAGAAGGAGATCGATATTTTAATCATAGCGTTGAAAACATCACAACGGCTGATTATGAAGTTTCCTTGGATGATATGGTAAAACACTATAGAGTGGGCAATTTTCAATTTTCGTGGAGATATCTTCAACTTCATTGTAATAACGGAGTATTATATAAAGGCAAACAAAGCTTAACTAAAGAGATAGAGCTATTTTTTGAAACGCATCGTTACAAGCATGGGATAATCGAGTGTAATCATAAACTATTGGCATTCGGGGTTGATGTGCATAGCGGGTATTTTGTGTTTGATGCTCAGAGTTTTGGATTTCCGTTGTTTTTGGATTGCCAGGGTTGTGCTTATATATTACGATGCTTAAGTTTGAAACGTTTAGTATACCTTATTGTAAAGACACTCGGAATCTATGAACGTGACCACATTTTTGTTGTCCACGCACTCAGTTTTGATATCAAACTAAAGGATGCTAAATTCTATAAAGGATTATACAAAAGAGAAAGAATTTATAGGGAGCCACCTATGTTACCAGGATGCGAAGAAGAAGAAGAGGAATCTGAACCAGAGCCGGAGCTAGAGAGGAAAGTGTCTTCAGATCCATTTAGAGCTACGAGAATATCATAAACATTAAAATTTAATAAGTACACCAAAAATTATTTAATTTTTTTCAATTCGGTTTCTTTAATTATAAAATATTTTTAGCAAATACCTATATGAAAAACGTACACATCAATCACTAATCCTTCTGTAGACCGCTAAAAACTTACTTCCATTATTCCTTGTTACTTTAATACCTTCTTCACTGCAATCATATATTTTCTCAATTACTGGATCTACTTTAAATTCACTTTCTTCAATGCGTTCAAATAAAGGGTGCTCATCCAAATGCTTTATCATCCATTGATTTAAATCCTCTACATCAGTAACAGTGTATAACTTTCCACCTTCCCGCAACACATAAGCGTACTCTGTCAGTAGTGCCGTACTAATGATTCTCCATTTATGTTTCGATTTTTTGAAATGCGGGTCAGGATACAAGAAAAACATTTTTGTTAATTGGCCTTTTGTGAAAAAATTTGGTAAATATTTCATGGCATTAGTTCGTAAACATGCAACATTTTGATATTTTCCCATATTTAATTTCCTTAAGGCCTCTATGCGGTCCATCACATAATCGGAAACCTTAACACGTATTTCTAACCCAATTGAGAATTTATCGGGATACATTTCACCTAAGGTAATCAATAAGCCACCATACCCACAGCCAATATCAGCAAATTCAATTCGGTTGGTTCCAATTTCTGGATATAACTTCGTCCAATCATATTTATTTGGGTGTAATGGATAATCAAAACAATGATCCGCTATCGGATTTGAATGGGCTCGTTGACGATAGAATCGTTTTTGTGGCAAAGAAATCACCTCACTTTTTTCTCCTTCGGTAATCTCCATAATTGCGAGTTTCAAACAATCAATTTTTGGAATCACGTTTCTGTTTATGACAAAATATAAATGTCAAAATATGACGACCCTCTAAACAAGGTACACCTATCATGCTACGGTTAAACCACAGAATCCTACCTTGGTAGTGTTCACTCATGTACAATAGCGTGTTCGCTGATGGTTTTCTGACATATAAAAAAGTGATATATTTCCTAAAGTGTTATTTAATTTTAATAATGTATAATTTCAGACTCACACAAATATTATTAAATTTTAAATATTTTGCCGGCTAAACAAAACACCGATTTAAAAAAAAAACCGAAAAATATCCAAAACAAATTATAAACGGCTGGATTTGTAACGGGGAAGAAGCCGTGGAACTTTTACGGCCCTTGTTGGAGTTGATTTCACTTCTTTTAATCTTCGGCTAATTGTTCTGGCATTAATATTCACTTGACGGGCACTAAGCAACTCATTTTTCAGTTTAGCAGCAGTACCCTTTCAATCTCGTAACGAATAATTAAAAATCGGTCGTCATGCTCGGTTTTGTACCTTTTATGACCTTGTCCGGACTCTCTTTTTATTTTCCGCTCTCTCCATGTCGCTTAAGTATTCGTGAAATCGAAAATTGGTTCATTCATAATTTTCGTGCGATTTGTACTTGAGTATAATCTTCCTGATACAATGTGACGACTTTAACCGCCTCATGGCCGCCTCAACCGCCAGGTCATGAAAAGGTACCATGTTACAATGGATCTTATATTAAGCGCGATTAACATGATGAAAAAATGTTGGGTAGCAAAAAAGAAGAGTTTGGTATATTAAAATTTTCGTGTGTATGACAAGAAAAGAATACAATCGTGCAAAAATTTTGCTGTGCGTTTTTGTCTTTTTTTGAGTAAATGCTGCCATAAAATAAAAATACTGCTATAAAATATAATCGACCCGTGTATATTTTATGGCAACAAATATTATTTATGGCAGCTTATATTTCTTTCTCTATTCAACTAATGCGAAAAAATTTATATTGTGTGCAGCCTTAAACACAAAGCAAATATTTTGCTGGGACAACATTTTTTCATCATGTAAATCGCGCTTTAGTTGTTTGCTTTATACCGGGTTTCCATCGTCATAGTATACAAGTATAATAGTATTATAATATTAAAGTATTACGATGGAAAACCAAAGTTGATAGTATAATAGTTTATTAAAATATTTCAGTATACTAGCTATCAAAATATAATACGTAGCAAATATTATTTTTAACGTTATAAATTTAACAGTGTAAAACTAAATTTAATTTTCGTAGCTTATCCATTACCATTTTTAATATTTTCTCGCCGCAATGAGAAATAATTTGTTGGCTGATTATCGTTATATATTATTCTTATATAGTATGTGTCAAATAAATTAATAATATCCTTTTTATCAAATGATCAATTCGAGCAGGCTTAATCCAAACCGTACGATGGAAAACCAGCTAGGCTTGATAGTATAATAGTATTATACTATTATTCTATTATGCTATCGACGATGGAAACCTGGTATTAGAACACATTTTCAAGAACTAGTGATATTGCATTTACAAATAAAGCGCGATTTAGATGATGAAAAAATGTTGTCCCAGCAAAATGTTTGCTGTGTGTTTAGAGCTGCACACAATATAAATTTTTCGCATTAGTTGAAATGAGAAAGAAATATAAACTGCCATAAATAATATTTGTTGCCATAAAATACATTCGGGTCGATTATATTTTATTTCAGTATTTTTATTTTATGGCAGCATTTGCTCAACAAAAAAAGACCAAAACGCACAGCAAAATTTTTGCACGATGGTATTTTTTGTTGTCATACACACGAAAATTTTAATATACCAAACTCTTCTTTTTTTGCTAGCCAACATTTAAAGTGCGATTTTACCCACATAATTGTACCCACACAATTGTATATTTATTATACCCACACAATTGTGATAGTGAAACACAAAAGGGATATTTATGTTGTGACGTTTACTTTTATTTATGTATGCATAAATTTTTTATAAAATCTGACAAAATATCGCGATTTTTTAAAGTTACACTGGGTAACTTTTCCGGGTAACATTTTGTCTGCTAACGAACATGGGTAGCGAATCCGGCTAAAAGTGGAACCAGTCAGGAATAAAAACTTAACTTAATAAAAAAGTAAGAATGCGACAAATGGCATTTCAATGTTCAAACTTAAGGCGTAACCAGCGAGTCTGTAAGAAATTTAAGTAACAAAGCGACATCTGAAAAATGTATGTTTATTGACATTACTGACCAACGAAACCCAAAGTACTTTTCGTTCAGTTTTGTTAAATTTGAATTGTCATTTAGCAATCCGTAACAAGAGCGAACATTATCGCTCAAACTGAAGGAAACTTCAAAATTCTAATATAAAAACAATTCTAATATAAAAACAATTCTAATATAAATGTCATACCATCGTGGCATGGTTGATTTGTAATTTATCAATAATTTATTTATAAATGGATGTTATCTATTCAATTTGTTCTGCCGTTTTGTAGGATGTATAGCAAATTGACATTTAAAAATTCAATTGACAATAATCGTGTTACAGAATCGCTGGTCAAACTGTCAAAGTTTCTGTAATAAAACATTTTCGTTAAATTCTGTAAGGTTTCGTTACTGACTCTTACAGACTCGCTGGTTATAGCTTTAATTTTCCTGTAAGAAACCCAACGAAACCTTCGTTAAAATTTAGCTGTCACTTAACAAAAAAATAGTGCGCGCTATTTCTCGCTCGAGAATAAGAAAAACTTAAACTACGATTTGTTGTTGTGTTTTATATACAGCAGAAGAAGATAAATTTTTGATGCGGTAGGCAGCCATATCTATTTTGCGTACGTTTTTTTGTTTACTATTTTATTTATTTAATAAAATTATTTTTATATTTTTTCAGATTCTCTGATTAGTTTTAATAATGTGTGATAAAGTAAAAATGGTGTTTTAGTGAATTTTGTTAAATATTAATTTGTTAATGATATGATATTATATAAATATATAAAAACATGAACAAATATGAAATTTCTCTAAAAGACATTTCACAATAAAAGACAGCTGTTTGTAAACGAACAGCTGTCACTTAAGATTATTATTTTTGAATGGGTGGAATGTCAAAAAGAAAGCAAACAAAAAATTCTTATTTTTCTATTAAGTTTTTATTCTTAACTGGTTGTGCACTAAGTTTTTGTTGCCTGACATTTCGAACGAAAATGCGATTATTTTTTACTTATGAAATTTGACGAATCTTCGTTAAATTTTAGCTGTCACTTAACACTCAATTTACATGTAGAACATTGTTTAAACTGCAAATTTTGGTAGGTAAATAAGAATCATCTGCTATATACAAATATTCAATATCGAGAAAGAAATAAACATATATCCTTTTTCCAGCTGGCCATCACATTTGTGTGGGTGACAAAGAAAGAATCATGTCAAACATTTATTTTTGTAAGTATTTTGGACCAACATACACATTTGTGCATACCCGTTAAATGGTTTTCGTCCGAAAAATAACACTAACTATAATAATAATAAAATAATTAATATGTTATATAATTTTATGCTATCAAAATAAAATGCTTTTTTCGAAAAGAATTTTGATTTAACTAAGATCTGTTAAAATCCGACAGAAATTACAATCTGTCATATTCTACATACACACTTGTGTATGGTAGAGTTATATTGACGAAATAAAAATTTCTGTGTGAAAAAGGGATATAGGGATAAGGCCATAATTTTTTTATAGCATTATTATTAATTTACATTTTTATCTATAGCGTCTGTTTTTATTATGAATCCTAACATTTATAAATATAAAATAATGATTTTGTTGTTAATTTTTGTCATAAAAATACTCGGATCGAATATTTTGTTATAGGAACATTTTCATCTTTATATTGGTTTTAGCTCAAAAAGTTTTTCAACATTTTGTTGGGATATGTTTCGTTTTTTGTCTCTCATGTGCAAAAAGTCAATGTTATATTCCTTTTTCAACCAAAAAAAGAAAAAATTGGCTCAATTTAAGTCGAACTACTCAAATGTGTGAGAAAAAACCATAGTATGTAATGGCGTTTTTGATAAAAAATTTCTCTTGATTTGAAGTAATTCCAACACAATTGTGTGTAAAGTTATAGCGTTTTTTTCGGACGAAAATAAGTTTGAAGAAATGCGTAAGTTGGTTCAAAAAACATACAAAATTAAATTTTTGACATGGTACTTTTGCCGTATCCACACAATTGTGTTACCGGGCAGGAAAAGGGACTTTTCATTTTGCAGAAGAAAATGTTGGTCTCATGTAAATGGCCTATAAAGTGTTGGATTAAAAATAATCTTGTTCGTGAAGACGCCTTCAGTATTTTCAATGCAACTAGCACTATGCCTAAGCAAAGTAAAATTCATGCGATTGTTTGCGTATTTACCGAACCCATACAAATGAATTTTTATAGTTTGTTTTGCGCATGGGCTCGGTAAATGAATCGTTCGTGGAAAAGCCGATGGAAAAAACAATTCCATCGATTTTTGATGAACAAGAAAATTTCCTCACAACTTCTGTGCAGTTCTAGTTGGTCGTGTAAATTATATACGTAAAAATAATATTTGAAATTAATTTGTTTAAACTTCAATTTAAATAATTCAAAATGTAAGTAAAGTATTCATTATATAAGTGTAAATATATAATTCGAGGAAAATGGATGTTTAATCATTGATTAGGTTGTTGAAACATAAGTTTTATGTATGGTATAATTATAATTTGATAGCCGCCATTTTGTGTCGTGTATATCATCCATTGATTATTGCGTTCTTTGTTTTATTTGGAATATAAATAAATTTTTATTTTTATATAGGTATAGCCGTGATAGACAAGGTGGCAATGGAAATAATTTCCGCGGATCGTCAGGTTCGAGAGGTGGCTCATCTAACGGTGTTGGTGGTCAGCGTAATGGGCCTCCAAGAGGGGGAGCAAATGGTGCTATGAATAACGGACGTAGTAACTCTATCGGGTCTAATGGTTTCAAAAAGGATATGAAATCAAAATCGTCACAACCCGGCGAACGTCTAAGACGTATGCGGTGGGATAATGCATCACTTCAACCTTTCCGAAAGGATTTTTATGCTCCACCTGATTCGGTATTGAATCGCACTCCAACTGATGTTCAAACTTATTTGAGCAAGCATGAAATATCGGTCCGTGGTGATGCTATTCCACCCCCTAGCTTCGAATTTGTCGAAGGTGGCTTTCCAACATACGTAGTTGATGAAATTGGAAAACAAGGTTTTACACGTCCGACTGCTATACAAGCACAAGGTTGGCCCGTTGCACTGAGTGGGAGAGACATGGTGGGTATAGCTCAGACGGGATCGGGGAAAACACTAGCGTATGTATTGCCTGCGGTGGTCCATATAAACCATCAGCCAAGACTACAACGCGGAGATGGCCCGATCGCTTTGATATTGGCACCCACACGTGAATTAGCCCAACAGATTCAGCAAGTTGCTAACGATTTCGGCTCCTGTACAAATGTCAATAATACTTGTATTTTTGGTGGCGCTCCCAAGGGTCCACAGATTAGGGATTTAGAGCGGGGAGTCGAAATCGTAATTGCGACTCCTGGACGCTTAATTGACTTCCTTGAGAGGGGTGTAACAAACCTTAAACGTTGCACTTACTTAGTGCTCGATGAAGCTGACCGTATGCTCGATATGGGATTTGAACCCCAGATCCGTAAAATAATTGAACAAATCCGACCAGATCGACAAGTATTAATGTGGTCAGCTACTTGGCCCAAGGAAGTCAGAAATTTAGCAGAAGAATTTTTACATAATTATATTCATTTGAATATTGGATCCTTGAATTTATCAGCCAACCATAACATCCTACAGATTGTTGACGTTTGTGAAGATTATGAAAAAGAATCAAAGCTCATGAAATTATTAGCAGAGATATCATCAGAAAATGAAACAAAAACCATTGTATTTGTTGAAACTAAACGAAAAGTCGATGAAATAACTCGTGCAATCAACAGGAACGGTTGGAAAGCCATTGCCATACACGGTGATAAATCGCAACAAGAAAGAGATTATGTCTTGAACGCGTTCCGCAACGGACGTCATGGAATACTCGTTGCTACAGATGTGGCTGCTCGTGGCTTAGGTAAGGAAAATGCTGGATGATATGCGGATGAAAATTTCGTATATATTTGATTTACATTTAAAAAAATTCAAAAAGGACAAGTCAGTCAGATTTTGGTGGCCGTGATCTGTGGTGAATTCAAATTTCATTTTTTATCTAGTACAAAGACAAGATCTTCTGGAGATTTTAGTTTTTCATCAATTTAATTTGCACATGATATATGGATTGCAGCATACACACACAAACCCAGTGTTGTTTCCAGTATTCACAAATTTATTTACAGGACATTGGGAATAATTTTGTAATCGTCACGATGCAGGTCTACAAATTCCAACTCGGCGCAAAGGTGACAACAGGATTTTTCTACTACATTATTTATATTTAATAATATATAATTGAATACTCGTGAATACTGGGAAAAAATGAGTTGCGGTGGTAAAAAATTGATTTATTTTATTTGATTCCAATTCATAATTTAATTTATAAATAATCTAGATTGTAAAATTAAATTATAACGAAAAAAACAATTATGATACTACTGCAATTTTTTGTAAAAATTTGTGTGGTGATGCGGTAAAACGTATAATTTTGTATTGACTTCAGATTAGATTTTCAAAATTTTTGAGTTTCCAAGTTTCCCATAATATGAGGCATTGAAATCGTGTATCAGTAATAGTTTATCCTACTAAGCAAGCAAAACGTAACGTAAAGGATATACATAGTATATAATATTGTGTGGACTGTACATATATTGTTTACGTAACATGTCAGTAAAACAAAATATTTTCTGTTCTTTATTTTATTTACAGGATTTTCCAGGATATTAAGTTTTTTTTAAGTAATTGTATATTTTATATAATAGTCATATCTCAGGTAGGTTAAGTTTTTACTGGCATGTAATTAATTAACTGTTTGAAATTGACTCTCATCGACTTTGTCACTAAAATGGGAGGCCACGTATCGTTAATCTCAGCTTAAAAAAATTAATTTCAAAGTGAATTATAATTTTAATTTTGCTGATGATTTGCATATTTTTCCGTAATTTGCTTGTAGGGTAAGAAACATTTTTGAAAATATTTTTATTTTTAATTTTTTTAAATTTAAAATAAAACAAATTGAAAAATAGATATGAAAATACACCAACAGTGCCTTTGATAGCCAAAAAATATAATATAACAGAGAAAATCGTCCTGGTTATGACGCCAATAATATAATAGAAACAGACTCTCGGCCTAGTATTTTTGACTGACAGTAATAAATGAAAAAATATATTGAATTTCAAGTTCAAAAATAAAATTTTTAATGTGTTGTGAACCTAACACAAAAAGAAAAATATTATTTTTGTGCTGTATATATTTTTTTATCTATATAAAATAAATATATATATTATGGGGGAAAAATAATAAAAGTTTCAGGAAATGGTCATCGCGCGAAGGTATGTTCTTAATTTTTAAGTTTCAGTGCAAAAATTTTAATCATCAGAAATCTCTTTTGACCCCATGATTATTATTAAAATATAAACTAAAATGTTATTTCAATAAAATTTGCTTAACACATGTTTTTTTACATTTAGATGTTGAAGATGTCAAGTTCGTAATCAATTATGATTATCCATCGAATTCAGAGGATTATGTCCATCGTATCGGTAGAACAGGACGTTCTAATAATACGGGAACTGCTTATACATTATTCACGAACGCTAATTCTGGAAAAGCAAACGATCTTATAAGTGTACTACAAGAAGCAAATCAGGTACGTTTTGTTGCATCATTTCGATTAATCAGCACAATAAAATTATGAAACAAGTTTTTTAATTTATTGTGTTAGTTAACTGAAATGACGAGGAACTAATTACAAAATTTTATTTTTAAAATCAAAGGTCGAAAGTTCAAAACAATATTTTCTTTCCATTGCTTAAACATTTATAAAGTATCGTTATGAAGCCAATTGTAACGCGTGAGATAACTTACATAATCATAAATACAAAATTTACTAAAATATTAGTTTTAGTTGTGATTATTCATCATGTAAAATTACATAGTCGATAATACGTAACGAAACTTTCATCTTTAAGCGACTTTCTGATACCACTACGAATTAATTGTCGCAAATTTTATTGCAATATCCGTTGTCTTTTATTTCTAGAAAACACAAATTTCATGATTTTATAGAAAATCAATTTTTTCTTATCCAGATTTGTTTTTTTCTGTAAAACCAAATTTAACCATTACAAAATTATTTAGGGATTCATAATACATAATCTCAATATCTCATTATGTCCTTAATAAAAATAATATTAACACACTATGCCTAATGAAGCTTAAAAACATACAAAAGTTCAAATGAAAAGGACATGCTTTATTTTACTAAAAATTGGCATCACTTAATTCGAATTTTCATTTTTGACGGGCAAAAAATTAGATTGGCCAAAGCAATATTCGTTTTCATTCGCATTCAGCGAACTAATGTGGTATCACGTGATGTTTTTGCATAACACCACAATAGAAAGACGTTTAGCACGTATCGGTATGTTTTTAATTATTTCTAGATTATAATAACGTTGAACATAACGTGTAAGTGTATAAGTGTATGTACATACCATCTTAATTACTTATGAGACGTTCTATATTATAAAAAGCTGTTGTGCTCAATTCTAGTATGGGAAGGCATTGTAATGGGAACGAGTTAAAGTAACTTTTATGATGGCAATTTCAAATCAAAATTGAAAATAGAAAAATAGAATACAGATTGTTCAAACATTACATATCCCTTTTCTGGCTCGCGATCACAAATGTGCGTGGACAAATCTTGTACGAAAGAGAATCATGTTAAGCATGCTGGTTAAATTGCTGTGGACTTCATATGAAGCAAAAAAAAAAAAATTTTTCTGCCCAGAAAAGGGAAAATCCATATTTAGGTCCAGTTGCCATCGATTAATCCGTATTTCTACTTTAAGCACTGATAGAGTTTTTAATTCTAGACCGGGGAATCGGTAAAAACTAACATTCAGCAATGCTCGTGACACGTTGCGTCAGAGTTAATGCGGTTGCCTGATTTTTCTAGTGAAATTTTTAATTTACAATGCCGAAATAAGTGGTATTGTCTCGCCTAATAGTCGTGTGAATCATTTTTGGAATTGTTATAATGAATGAAGTAGGAGACGGATGGAACGGGAATGGATTCATTATGTTGAGTCAACTGCACAAACCATGCTGTGGTGTGGAACAGAAACGAATTGTAGTATTGACGATTGTAAATGAAAAAACAATTTGTCTACAACAGATAAATTCAAGAGTTCAAAACAATTCTACCACGTGGAATATGGGATCCAATCGTCAATACTTATTAAAATTGGTTTGCTTTCGATTATTTTTAAATTAACATTATGCACTATATCTCTTTTCCTGCCCGGTAACACAATTGTGTGTGTACGGCAAAAGTACCACGTCAAAAATTAATTTTTGGATGTGTTTTGAAACAACTTACACATTTGTGAATTCTTTTTTAACTTATTTCCGTTCGAAAAAAAACTACTATATGTATCTATATACACAATTGTGTTGGGTTAGCTTCAGCCAAAAAAAAACGCGTGACAATTGTGTTTGAAGCACTTCAAATCAAGCGAAATTTTTTATAAAAAACGCCATTACATACTATGATTTTTTACTCACACATTTGTGTGTGTTGGACTTAAATTGAGCCATTTTTTTTTGTTTGTTTTGGTGGAAAAGGGGATATACCGCCGAGTCTAATTTGTGTATCTGTTAGTTGATTTCCAATTAATATGTATATCAATAGTGCTTTACTGCCCCATTGGCAGAAAGGTTTTTATTTTTAAATAAATAATTTTCGATTGGAGTTTAGCAAAGTTAAGAACCGATTTTATAGCGCTAACGAAAAGGACAAAAGTTAAGTTTTAAACACCTGAAATGGTTTAGGAAAATAAAAAATTAAAATATGTAATAAAATGTTTAGTGGTCATATGGATAGCAATATCTGACCGCAAAAAATTTAAAAACAAACAAACAAACATAAAATGTTTAGTCTTAAAAAAAGCCTATTTATATTTCTAAAAAGTTATTTCTACAATTACATTTTCATAATTTCCATAGAAGGGTGTGCCGCGGCCAGCACTCGAATGAAAAAATAAATCACGAATTTGCCACACTATTACTAAGGCTAGTAAAGGATAATCACATAATTTTGTGATTTCATGACTCATTTCAAAATACAATAAACAACGTTTTCTTATGTTTTACTCCTAAACTAAAAAATTTGTGTTACAGTGTGCGTTCATGACATACGGAAGTTAAGGACCGATTTTTTTTCCAACTAAATGCACCAAAAAAAATCAATTTTTTTAATAATTAGAACTAATATTTTGACATACATATTATGCACAAAAAAAATCTGTTTATAAAATAAACTTTATTTTTATAAATATGGTTTTTTTAATTCAAACATATGTAAAAATGATACAAATTGTACATAAAAATAATGTTAATGATACCTACATATGGGAAAAAGTATAATATATGTATAAGAAAATAATAGGTAGAAAAATTAAAATAATCAATAATTTAATTCTGTCTAGTTAAATTTCTGGTAAACCTGGAAGCATGGACGTAGGTTGTAGAGAATAAAATATATTATTCTTAGTTGATTTAATATAATAATAATGTTATAAGATTATTTTCACAAGTTCTTTTGAACAAAGGAAAAATACATAATGGAAAGTATAACATGTGACCGCTCGAGTTTGGTCTTTTTGGCCCATATCGTCAACAAAGTTAAAACAATTTCAATTCGAGTTCGAAACTAGTGCGCGTGATATAAAAGGATTTCACGTAATTTGATTGGTTTTGAGTTCGTTACCGAGTATGGAAAACTATTTATTACCGATGTTATGTACGCGACTTGAATAACTATGTACTTTGTTAACGCCATTGAAACTATCTCCAAGTACTTAGAAAGAACTCCATAATCAATTACTTGCCGCTCGCAAGTCATAAATTATTTTGTCCTAATATGCAAATAAGGGCGTAAAATTTCACAATTGGAAATAAATTGGGCCCAATAAACATACAAATATGGTCTCTTTATTTTATCTAATATGATTTTAAAAATGATTTCACGGAAACTAGTTTTTTTTGAATTTTTTTATCCTTCACAATATTTCATAATCGACATTAATTTCACCAATAATATATTTAATGTTGGTTTTCGTAAATTAAGTGGTTAAACTCAAATTTATCAAACGATCAAGAGAATTAAAATTGTAAGTTTAATGAAATAATGATCGGTGTTTGCGAAATTTGTGGTTTTATAAAGAAAGCTTTCTACTTGTATTGGTGGTTTAATAAGTGTGGCTACCTAGGAGCGCCACACGATCTACTAGCGTGGTCAAAGTTTCTCTCCAATTGAAATAAACCACAAAATTTGTGGTTTAAAACAAAAAATAAATTACTAGATAGATGTCTGATAAAAAGACGGATAACACGATTTAAATTGCGCCATATTACCAAAATAGATCTAACGTTTTATGGCTATAAGCCGTTCGTCAGGTTACAGACAATGGTTTTGCAATGCGAACAGATGGATTTTAAACTGAGGTAGATAACGAGGTAAACTGAGGTGCCGCCCCGGTGGCAAAGTGGTCAGCATGCTTGCTCCAGCAACTGGAGGTCGCAAGTTCGATTCCCGGTGGTGACAAGGAAAAAATTTCACGGCTGGTTTAGGATCAATGAATTAATCACTCATGAAAGTATGATTATGAAACCTCATTTGAGGCGGCCAAATCCCTTGATGGGATATATAGTGCCAGAGAGAGAGAGAGAGAGATATAACGAAATCGTAATTCTGAATCTTTCTATTCTCTCTCTCTCTCTCTGGCACTATACATCCCATCAAGGGATTTGGCCGCCTCAAATGAGGTTTCATAATCATACTTTCATTTCGGATAATGAGTGATTAATTCATTGATCCTAAACCAGCCGTGAAAATTGTTCCTTGTCACCACCGGGAATCGAACCCGGGACCTCCGGTAGCTGGAGCAAGCATGCTGACCACTTTGCCACCGGGGCGGCGAATCTTTCTATTACATTGTTCAAAACTTTTAAATTAAAGAAATGGCTAGCCAAGTGAATCAAGCTGGAGTGCCTGTCATAAACCTTTAAAATATAATACCATCACATTTTATTTTTGAAATAAAACACCAACAATAGGCTTAGAAGATCCATTACCTGCATTCATCGCATAATACATCATCTCTGAGAAAATCATTCAAGAAAGCGGTTGACATTTAAACCTAAGTAAGACTGGATTATTATAAGTTAAAGAACACAAAGATTTTACTCATTGTGTTTGTAATATTGTTACAAACGAATCTTTTTCGGACCCCTCATCGGGGTGTGGCTGAAGAGTTTAAAGAGAAATGTGTAAATCCTGAATTGGAAGAATGAACATAATGGACTGCCATGTCTACGTGGAGATTTTGGAAATTAATGTTTCTTTATCAGCTGATTATCTTCCAAAAGAATAGTTCCCAAGGTGGCAACGATCTTCACAGAAAGCAGAACAAAGTATTAATCTTCTGAAGTTTTTTTTGTTATTAAACACAGTTAAGGTTTCTTTTGTTAAATGTATATTATTGCTTTCAAACGCTCCATTTCTCGTTTTTAAACGGCTGTCGTCAATCATGATAAACTAGTATTATTCTATCGTTTGTTTTCGATTATAATCCATTACAGTAATAAATAATATCTAGTTTAAAAACAATTATAAATTAAAATAAACTAAAATTAACCGTTGTCGTTTTTGAAGTGAATTAACGGAAGGAAGTAGTAGCTACATCTGAAGCAACTGAAATGAATAGAATGTTCGATTGGCAAACTTTCACTTCAGCTAAAAATTGATCAACTGAAGTAACTGAAGAGTTGTTTTACTCGTGTAGATAATTTAGGTGCGTAATTGTATTTCTTTTGACATTTACAATTTGACATCTTCAGTTGGCCAAAAAATTTATTAATTAGAATTGTTGTACGCGGGCAGTTTTATAACTTTTTGAATAAAATATTTTGTATTCGGCATAAAAGCGTTTTATTTCTCGACATAGTGTCCTTAAGCTCGAATACATTCAGTCCTGGGGGCTATTTTGAAATAATCCGATATCGAATAATCCGATCCGTCACGATTTTTTCTATTATGAAATTGGTTGGTCAAATTTGTGAAATATAAGCATGGAGTTAGCATACTTACATTTTAAATATTGTTTAATTTAATGTTTTTTAGTTTTTATATTTTGTAAAAATAATATATTGATAGAAATAGTTGAAGAAACACACATTCAACAACAAAAAATGAAATTCGTCAACTAAATAGCAGTCGGATTTTGACATTCGATTTTCGGAAAATCCGATTTCGTTTTGTCTTTAGTTTCATAATAGCGGATTTTTCGATATCGGATTTTCATAATCGCAAAATCCGCTTTCGGATTCGATTTCGAATTTTTCATAATAGCCCCCAGCGTTTTTCCATTTTTTTTTATTTCTTCCAAATAATAGGTTTTCTCAAGGCCTTCAAAATAGGCGTTTGTTTCAGTATGTCGCATTTGTTTCATGATGTCCTCTTCGTTAAACCCAAATCTCTTACCGCCCAGCTATTTCTTCAGGATTGGAAACAGGAAATACTCACAGGGGGGCTAAATCTGGAGAATATGCTGGATTGAAAATGTCGTAGCCCAATTTATGGATTTTTGCCATGGTGACTACGTGCGCATGTCTTGATGGAACAGCACTTCTTCGCCAAATGCGGTCGTTTTTGTTTCAAATCAATATCGAATCTGTCCAAAAGCTCCGAATAATATTCACCGGTGATCGTTTTTACCCTTTTCAAGGTAATCGATGTGTGAATAACATAGCATGCATTCTAAAAAAACTGACAATGGCCTTGTTGGCCAACGGCCCCACCTTGGCATGTTCATCCGGAAAAACCCACTGTCTTGATTGTTCTTTGATCTCTGATGTACTGTGTTGGATCCATGTTTCGTCCACGGTTACGAAACGGTCCAAAGTTCAGGGGCCCTATCATGATTTCCGCCGCGAAACAATTTTCACACGATATCGTGAAATTGGTATCACCAAACACGATACCCTTTCGCCATCTATCCGATAGCGAGACAAGTTCCTTCATCAAAAATGTGGCGGATATTTTTGCGATTGATAATTCTTTATTGTGTTGGCAATTGTTTGTTGTGTTTTGCACTTTCAAATAATAAAACTTTATAATTAACAATGTAAGTAATATTAAAAAAATGTTTCAATAGCGGAATTCGTGATATGAAAGTTTAAGCGGGTCGAAAAGAACATCGAAATATTTTACGATTCGCCGCGGATATCATGATAGGGCTCCAGATTGCGGCTGAACATCGCCAAACATTCCTTTGAAGTGGTCACACGGCTTTTGGTCAAGCGTGAACAATCGCGCGGTATAGCTTTTTCATGACTAAATATTCATGTGAAATGTGATGTACTAGCTTAGTTGATGCCTACAGACTCAGCCACTTTAAGCTCTTTCATTCTCCGATCGTCTATTATCATTCTATGGATTTTATCGACTTTGTGGCCTGCTTTTGGACAACCTGAACGACAGTAAACCACTTCTTTACATTGAAATTGTTGTTGCAGAGTCCCCTTAGTATTTATTAAGCTTTTCCTTGGTTACAGTGATGGTTTTTTTTACTTAAAAAATAATGCTTAATCAACACACGAAATTCACTTTCCATTTTCGTTAAAATATACGAGATTGTCTGCTTCAATGAATGTCAAACACAAACTAAATGACGCAGCTTGCTCAACATTTGATAGTAGTGTATTAATAGATGGCAGTTGACGGGAGCACTGTTGCATTTAAAGGTACTGCGTAGGGAATTCAAAAAGTGACTGACTTATTAAACTGCTCTCGTATGTACTATCAATTATATTACAATACATAATAAGTATATCAAAATTATATTATAATTGAATAATATCAAACGAACAAAGCATAATTTAATAATTTGTGAAGCATAGAGTGAATACTCACTCACAATACAGTTAAACAAAATTTTAGTAGGCAGATGTCGACACACTTCGTTAAAAGGCGAATAAGTATCAGTGTGATCGCGCTCCTTGGCACAAAGGATTCACTCATCTTATTAATAAAAAATGAATTTTTTTTAATAAATTTCAATTTTCCTGTATATTGGCGATTTTCATCAAAGATAGCATTGGTATCTACAACGGGGACGAGAATTGTTAAATTGTTATCACATTTTGATCCTAGTTGTTTTATAGCAAGCTGCGATTCACATTTTGTTAAACAGGTGTCAGCTACTCTATCCCATCGGTAACGGGTTTGCGATGAACACATGAAGTTAAATAAGCTTTTAGAAATTGTATCATGCTAACAATGTCAACAGAGGATTGTATGATACAAATTTTTGGGTGGGTGTTTGGAAAATTATAATACATATTTTGTTTTTATTTAGTCGGACTCCACACTAATGTCGCGTACATGACATCGGAAACAAATATTTCCATACTCGCTAACGAACTCAAAACCAATCAAATTATTTGAAATGCTTTGTACCACGCCTACTAGTTCCGAACTCGAGTTGAAATTGTTTTATCTTTGTTGTTGTTTTAATACATTTTGTGTGTTTCCATAGAATTTTTTCCGAACTAACTCACTATGTCATGAACGCACTATAAACCAACAGAAATATTGTTGCAAGACGTTATTTCAAAATCTATACAAAACCCAGGAGAGGGGTTAATTTTTTTTATTTCGTGTAATACGATCCGCCGTGCATTTTATTATTATGGATTCAAAACCAAAGAAAACACGGGTTTGATTGTTTATTAAAATCTACCTGTTGTCGGTTTAGTATGGACCCTACAATACGATGGTCGTCTTGAAAAGTATAACACCCCAATTGTCGAAGTCGTCTCATTTCGTGACGTGACTAGAGTCGTGTCACGTCGCGACAAAATTGGTATTGTTGAAGTCGATTCAAGCGACACATTAAAAACATTACATGAACAATAATTATTTATAAAAAAAATAACTACCGTTTACGTTCTATTTTAACTATACTAGTCACTTCTTCTCACTTGTAAAATTGATGTGACAAGAATGTTATTTTAAGTGACATTTGTCGTCTAAAATGACGTGAGACGACTATGATAATTGGGGGAGTAAGTTTCGGCCTATTTTGGTGATGCGCGATGTAGTATTGTTGAGTTTTATTGCATTATTTCTCATATAAAAGATTCCCTAAACTTTGGAACCTAAATGATTCGGTCTTTGAAAGAACTTTCTAATTTTTTTTTTTTTTTTGTTTTTTTAAGGTCGTTAATCCAAAATTGTACGAAATGGGAAGATCAAATGGCAATTTTAAAAGTAAGTAAAAAATTCCTGTTGTATATTACACACAGCTAACTGATTAATTTGATTTTTTTTTTTTTTTGTAGACCGTTCCAGGTTCCAACGCAGTGGAGGCAATATGTCAATGAACAATCGTGGCGATAATCGAAATGGTGGTCTAAACAAACCTTCGTATCAAGACCGCAATAGAAATCAAGATTCGTCAAAACCTAATTATGATTCACGTGATAGAAGTCGCAGCAACATCCGCCCTTATGACAATAACAATAGATATCAAAATAATTCCAACGGTAACAGTAATGGTAGGAATGAGTATTCAAATAATCGAAATAACAGAGATGAAAGCGGTTATACAAATGCTAAATATTCTCGAACAACTACTAATGCTAATCCATCCTCCTCTAAAATAGAAAACGGAGGATATCAAACCAGTTACAATAGGCCAAAAATAAATTCATATTCAAATGGTTATGATAATAAAACAAATAGTAATTCACATTCCAGTGGAATGAATACTGTCGGAGCCCCACCATCACAGACCAGTGCCGCCGCCCCACCAACAAAATCGCTAACAAATGGTTCGTCATACCCTCCTCAACAATATGGATCATCGTATTCATGTGGTGTATCTACAAATACATCACAAGCATATGGTGGTTTTTCAATGCCCCAAAATTCTTTCGCATTCCCACCACCACCTTTGCCGGTGAAAAACTAAACATTTAATTTTAATTTTTTCTTTTTACTTTTATCAAGCAGAACTTTTTTTTAATCCAACATTTTAAAAAAATGCAAAGCAAAATATGTGAAACAAAACAAAAACATTTTTAGAAAAATAACTTTTTCGATTTTATTTTTTCTCAAGAAAAAAACTACTAAAATACAAAAAAACAATGAGAACTAAAAATAATTTCTAGGTGTCTAATGAAATTTAGTGTTAAAATAAAAATACAACAAAAAAAACTTAATAGAAATCTAAGAAGTAAAATTAAAAATTCATGTATTTATTATATAATATTGTTTTCTAATTTAATTTTTTTTTATTTTAATTTTGCAATGAATTTTTAATTTTTTTTTGTTTAATTTACACATAACTTTTTTTTAAAATAGTAATTGGAAGAAATTCTCTTTACTTTTAGAATGAAGAAAAAATCAGTATTACTATTATTATAAAATATAATATTCCGATATTTTTTCTTACTTCTTGGAAAGGAAAATTTAAAAAAGTGACAAAATAATTAGCACTTCACACACTGTAGTTTTTAAGTTAATTTGAAATCTCTTGGTTTTATAAAAAAAACAAACTATATTTAATGAAGCATTCAAAGAAATCATGTGAAAAATAAAAGATCCTTATTTTACTTTAAATTTTATTTCATGGAAAATAGTTCTTCTTTTTATTATTTATAAATTATAATAATCAATATAGTACGTTTTCATAAATGATACTAATTAAACAGTTGGGAGCATACAATACAACATAATAAAGATTAAAAAACTAATGAAGCTGCTTTTTATTTATATATTTTTTTTTAATTAGGATTTTTAGTCCATTTTTCACTAACGGCCCATAACCACTTGGCCATTGTATCGTCCTTTGCGGCTGGCGCTACGTCTTTAACTTCACAATCGCTAAAATACATTCCCGATACCTTTTCCAAATCGGGATCCAGCGCAGCGTAGATTGTAGTCTGTGCTCCAGATTTAGCCGTTTTCAAAAATGGCCATACCAGCGGTTTTACTATTAACCTATAAAAAATAAATAATTATTGATTCTGTGGATCGTATCGCTCCTCTAGGTGATTCTAAAAATTCGTCTAGGAATGCTACAAAATAAGTTTGCCACCAAATTTTTGAATATTGAATGAGAAAGGTAATGAATGTACTGTGGTAGCTGCTACTTAACAACGCTCTCGAATGTGTAATTGAAAGAGCTGGGATTGGAATCTAGTTGAGTCTATACCGGATACAAGGTGATCTCTGCAAAATCGACATAATCTTTAAAACGTGTGGTATCTCATACTCGTGGCTACGACAAAGTATATATTGTCATTGACTGTTGGGTGACCGAACACGGAAAAACGGCAAGGGCCGAGGATACCGGCGAACTTTAAACGTGTTGGATATATCTGGGGTACACAAAAATGACAATTATAAAAAATGAGTGTGCTTAAAATAAGGAGTGTACCCCACAAAATTATTTGTAAATTACTCTTTTTAAATGTAGGTAGTTATTATCTTGCTGAGCCCGCAATAGAAAAATCTATTACGAGTTAATAAACCGAATGTCAATTTGATGTAGGTATTTTTTATTGATAGGAAGTTATATTACAACGTCTAAATTGATTGAAAATGCGCCAGCGAGAATTTGTAATCTGTGGTGAAAAACTTAATATATACGTAGATCCTATGGCGTCTAGAGAACCCTAGTACAGTATTTGTCAGATTATCCCTTTCCTGACCCGCATACACAATTGTGTATGTAAACGACAACCGAATATATCAAACATAGAATTAGGTGGTAATTGAAAACCAGCATACACATTTGTGCATACCATTTAATTTTGTTTTCGTCCGAAAAATAACAGTAACCATAATAATGATAAAATAATTAATATGTTATCAAAAAAAAAATTATTTAATTAAGATCCGTTAAAATACGGAAGACATTACAGCCTGTCATTATTTAGATACACATATGGTGAACTTAAACTGAGGCAAAAAAAAAATTTTGAACTCGAAAGGGTTATGGTAGTCCGAATCTGTCGATCAAATTATATAATGCCGACTCATGACTTGGCTAGAATCTTAATATTTTGGTTTGTTGTACATAAATTCGACATACAACTCCTAATATGTAATTTATTAAAATAATTTTTTCTCGATGTCGAAATCGTAATGCTTACATTGCTAGAGAATTGAAAATCAGCTAGAAATAAATCTCCTTTGACTGAAAATTGTTCTGACTATTTCCGGTATATCATTAAACTGTGTCAGACTACTTCAGGAATTTATCCTTTTAGGGACGAATCGCCAGAAATTCGATATTTTTTCTAACGAAATACTACGACAGGCTTATGAAAAAAGAAAGATTTTGGCATGTGCTTTTCTTTGAGATTTTTAAAATCGCATTGAGTGAACCACAGGAGTGCAGGCACATAATATTCGTTTCGTTCCGGTGTTTAAATGTTTTTGCATGAAAAATGTACCTACTCTTAGTTACTCTTGCATTTAAAAATTTGTACGAAAAACGGAGCGGAACGAAACGAATATTATGTGCCCCCCGGGCTTATGAAAAAAAGCGATTACCTAGCAAAAAAATTTGTAAATATTCCCATGTGTCTCATTAATTCAGTATCTACAATTCCGGGATGCAATGCGTTTACGGTCACTCCAGTGCCTATGAATAATAAAAATATTAATTGTAATTGAATTGTAGTAACGTTATTGAGTTTGTCTGCAATGCCAATCTAACAAACCTTGTAACCGCTGGCTCAATTCTTTCGTAAACAGTACATTTGCTAATTTACTTTGATTGTACGCCTTGCCTTCATCATAACTTTTTTCGCTATTCAAATCGGTTATATTTATTTCGCCCCGTGTGTGTGCCAAGCTAGATACCACAATGATCCGGCTAGGGGCCGAATTTTTCAGCAAATCCAGTAATAGATTCGTTAATAAAAAATGTCCCATGTGATTTACTCCTAATTGCGATTCGATTCCATCTTTGGTGTAACTCTGAGGACATCGCATTACACCCGCATTATTGATGAGGATATCTAGTCGATTCTGTTCAGCCCGAAAGCTGTAATCGGTTAAAACAAAAATATTGTATGCTAGTTATGTAATGCATAATATGTATATTGAAAGGTGTGTCTACCTAGCTGCAAAGTTGCGTATCGAATGAAACGACGATAAATCGCATTCACGACAATGTACATATTTATTTTTGGATTCCAATATAATCTCGTTTTTGGCCTCTTCACATTTTGCCATATCACGGCATACCATGTAAATGTGAGCCCCCCGCTTTGCTAGTTCCCTTGCAGTTTCTTTTCCGATCCCGGTGTTAGCACCGGTTATCACTACAACTTTACCAATTACTTTAACATCATCCTTTTTAAATTTGCCTCCTTGCATATTATCTCTGTAAATTTAAGGAAAAGTATTCGTACTTACTTTAGGGCGCTGATAATTAGGAGACTTACTTGATTATACATCCAATGCCGATTGCCGTACCAATGGCACTTATGGTAATAACAGTTTTATTTTTAAGAAAATTAAATGTACCAGCCATTTTTGTACTTTATTAAATTAGTTTATTATGCGCCGTAATTCATAAAAACTAAATAAAACTTGTTGCAATTTTATCTCATATCACAAGAACTCCTCTGAATATGAATAAACACCAAAATGTCAGATGAAACGTCAAAGTTAAATAAATACAATGCGACAGTTGTCTCTTTCTTCTTACACTGTTACGCTTTTATAATCTGCAGCGGTATATATTTCGCTTATGACAGTGTTTCCGTTTAATAGAATTATGCGTAGGGGAAATTTGAATAACATTTTGAGCTTCACGAAAACGATGTTGATGAAATTGCACATTACTCTGTTAAGATTTGCAACATTTATAAATCATGAGAGAATACATATTTCAAATTTAAATGTTAATTAAAGCAAAACGACGCAATATCGTAGCCAAATTTAAAGGATTTCGGGATCTCTGAGAATTGAAAATGTTCAAAAGTTTTAGGATTTAGGACAAAATATTTTTGTATCTTTAAAATCAGTAAGGCTAGGAAAATTTGACAAATTACGTTGAACAATTTTAATGACGAAATTGATTGGAATTTGATGAACGCCCATTAAGACATCATGTTAACGAAGAAATATTGAGCATATTCTCTATTGGAAAGAAGCATTCTCACTGGAAGAAAAACATGTTCGGGATTTCCAATTATTTTGAAAATGATCAACAGTTTGAAGATCTAGGACAAAACGTTTTTCGTCTTAAAAATCAATAAGGCAGAAGGCTAACCTGCAGGAAATTTTTTCAAAAAACGTTGATGTACACTGGTGGACAAACTGCACCACCCAACGCATTTGTAAAATACAAGCTTTTGCACTGTCCGCGGGTGATAAAGATTTTACAGAGCTAGCTATAAACAGTGAAATATTATTTGAAATATAGTCTGATATCCGTAAATCATATCAAAACATTCCCGACGATCCGGAATGTGTTACGCTAGAAACTCAGATAGAAGATAATTATAAAACCACTAAACTAAACATTTAGTGATGAAGTTACAATTAAAATTCAAAACTATTAGTCCCAAGGGAGAAGAAACTAACCCAATTTTAAAGGAGTTAGTTGAACAACAGCGTAGTTTCATAGAAAAGTGTTCGTTTTTTGCGGACGCTAATAAACGTGTTGTGAATAAATCAACGGTAGATGTTAAACTACCGAAATTGTCTTTAACAGTACTTGATGGTAATAATTATGGAGAATGGCCGGCCTTCAAAGATTTTTACATTACAACGATCCACAAAAATCCCAAATTAAGTAAAATTCAAAAATATCAATATCTTGTCCAAAGCCTTAAAGGAAAAGCCCTAGATTTAATTGATGGCCTAACACTTTCAAACGAATCCTACGATGAAGCATGGGAGAAATTATACTCTCGCTTCAATAAACCTGATAAAATCACCTTTTCTTATATTGAATCGTTCATGAATCAACCGCCAACATCGAAAATATCTGCACCAGAAGTAAGAAGAATTGAATCAGCCGATGAAACAATAAGAGGATTACGCGCTCTCGGTGGACAGGCACAGGCTAGAGACGTATGGATCTTTTCTTTGGTCGATAGAGGTTGTCGGTTCAGAATTACCTTCTCTGAAAAAGTTTTTTGAATTTCTAAATAACAGGACTGAAGAGTTAGAAGGCGCATAATTAACATCAAAACAATTAACGAAATCACATAAGGTCAGCAATTTTCAAATACATTTTAATAATTTCACATTTCCCCCATGTGTTAAGTGTTCGCAACACCACTATTTATACAGATTCCAGGATTTTAAGCAATTGCCTTTATCGGCTCGAATTGAATTCGCCAATCAAAATAAATTGTCATAATTGTTTGAACATTGGCCATTTAACGGGTAATTGTAAATACGTCTGTCGTTTGTGTTCAAAGAAGCATCATATACAGTATTGTACTATGAACGTAAAATTCAGTCGCCAGGTCAGAGCCTTACGAAAGCTGGATCGTATCACATAATACTAGATGTACCTATGATATGTCATCTACCATGAATTACAATGATTCATTCTCTTGTAACCATTCTCAATGTTATGCAAATTCGAATACGAAGGTATTGCACAGCATATCACAAACGCAATCACCAAATACCCAAATACATGCGGTAACTGATTCATTCAGTGATATCAACAATCAACTTTCTCAAAGCAGTAACACTCCAGTTCCAATCTACAATCAAACTATTCAAAGCAGTAACACTCAAGTTGAAACCTTCAATCAACCTTTATCAAGCAATCAACATTCATACTTCAATCAACACTGCTTCAATCAACATGTAAACGTTAAACTACATAGCAAGCCAAATTAAAACCAAACTCGAACGTTGATAAGGTTATTTTATCAACACAGAATGCTAACTCTCAGTCTCCTGTTACATCAATCCAAAGCTCAATATCTACCACAAGGCAATGTATATTACCTACAGCTCTTATATTTGTCAAAGATCAATTTGGGTGGCAAATTATTTGCAGGGCGTTGCTTGATTCAGGCTCGCAAGCTTCCTTTATTACGGAAGAGTGTTTAAATCTCCTTGGAATAAAAAGATCGAATGCACGAATTCCTGTTACGGGTCTAGCATCAGTCAAAGCTGGAACTACAAATGGCCTGGTCAACTTACATTTATCATCACGTTATAATAATAAATCAATTACTATTCATGCTCTTGTTCTCCCAAAATTGACTTTCATGTTGCCATCGCAATCTTTCGAGCTATGGAAATGCAAGAACATACAATCACTTGAACTTGCTGACCCCACATTTAATAAACTAATCAGATAGATATAATTATCGGATCGGACTATGTTTTCAATACGCTAGAAAACAGTACAATCATGGATGAAGGCTATCCTGTTGCTCACAAATCAATATTCGGTTGGATTTTAGCTGGTATATATTACGAAGCAATTACCAAGAATTCAAATGATACGTCAAACGTCGTTACACTCCTAATTAATCTTGACTTAAGTATAGATACAATCCTACAAAAATTTTGGTTATCTGAAGAGTTGAATGAATCACGCATTTACTCTCAAGAAGAAAATATATGTGAGCAAAATTATATAAATTCAACCTGTCGAGATGAGTTCGGTCGAATTGTTGTAGAAATCCCATTTAAATCACCAGCTCTCCCTATAGGAAGCTCGCTTCAAGCAGCCGTATCACGATTGTACGCAATGGAGCGAAGATTCATGCGTGATGAAAAATTGAACAAGGAATATATTCAATTCATGTCAGAGTACAAGAATTTATGACATATGGCACCAATTCCTCCAAGCGAAGTAGAAATTGACTCTGATGAAAATATATTTTATTTACCATATCATGCGGTTCGTAAGGAGAGTAGTACGACAACAAAACTTCGCGTTGTATTTGATGCGCCATGCAAATCGACTTCCGGAGCATCACTCAATGATACTATGCACGTAGGACCGATCAGGACATTGAGAAAATGTTTCGTCAAGTTCGGGTCAACGAAAAATATTGGGATTACAAACGCATAGTCTGGCGAACCAGTCCTTTAAAGCCTGTTACACATTACCGCCTCTCTTGACTGTAACTTACAGTATGAGTTCCGCTTCATTTTTAGCAACGAGATCGCTTCATCAGTTGGCTGTAGAAAATGAAGAGGACCTTCCAGCTGCAGCAGATGTAATAAAAATTGACTTCTACATGGACGATTTAATGAGCGGAGCAGCCACATTAACGAAAGCATAGCAAGTTAGAAATCAAATACCCTAATTTCCTGCGTATAACCCGCACCTAGTGTATAACCCGCACCTTAAAAATATCAACTTTAAACCCGCACCTTAAAAATATCAACAAAAAATGTTCACGTATAACCCGCACCCTTTGTATAACCCGCATCCTTGTATAACCCGCAATTATTTTTAAGCCGCTACGTTAGAGCGAGTTTTGACCTTTTCCTATCGATATATACGTAGAATGTATATATTAGAGATTCAATCCTTCTCCATCTGAAGAAGATTTCTTGGGATTTTAAATGTAAACAAAAATTGAATTACATAATAAATTGAAATTTTTTGAAAATAATTTTTTTTAATGTATAACCCGCACTTATTGTATAACCCGCACCACTAAATTTCCGAAAAAAACACTTTTCTTTTCATATAACCCGCGGGTTATACGCAGGAAATTAGGGTAATCAATATTTTAAACAGTTTTGGGATGCATTTACGCAAATGGTCATCTAATTCTCTATCGTTCCTCCAGGATTTACCGTCTGAAGCAAAAGAACCCATACCTCTTGACATTGATGACGATGAAACATTTATAAAACTTCTAGGTATTCAATGGAACCCTCAACAAGATACATTTTCCAGCTGGATTTTAGTGGCCACTTTTCCACTTTCCCCGACCCATCATATATCGGGGAAAGCTAATATCGTCGCGAATACGATTTCCAGATTCGAAAAAATACCAATGCCACATTTGCTTAATTCCGATAATTTAAGTGAACTATAAACGAAAGATGATGAACTAAAAGGATTATTGGATCCTAAGACATCTTAAAAGTTGACTCGATTAGTTCTAACGGGCTGTGACAGACCTATATTTTGCGAAGTGAAAGAAAACATGATTAAACCATATATTCCGAAGGGCTTAAGTCATGCAATTTTTTATCATTTTCATAATATCGCTCATACAGGTATAAAAACATCTGCCGCGTTAATAAGCTCCAAATACGTTTGGCCCTCTGCAAAAAATCGTTTTTAACGTATTAACATAGACAAACTAGGACCATTACCTAGATCGCAGGGATAAAGCTATTTGCTTACTTGTATTGAGTGATTCTCAACGCCACGATCGATACTGTACAGAATGCTTACAAAACACTTACCATTATCCTTCTCATCATAAATCCAAAAATAAACAAAATTAAATTAGTTTTCACTTAATTAAAAATTTTAAAATAAAAATAATTATCTTACATTTACAACTTAAGTTTAAAATATTAAGAGATTCTAAATTGGTAATTTAATACTTTGTAATTATTTGAAGATGATCGATTACTTAATTATTTTACATATTCGAATACCTAATAATTATAATTTTTGTTAATTAGATTTTTGTACATTAAATAATTAAAATAAAAAATATATTGTACATGTGTGTGTGTTTTTGTGTATAAAAAACGAAAATGATCTTCCTTTGGAAAACTGATCAATTAAATAATCTTTGGATTTTCGTTGTTGCGTACATGTTGGCCGTCCGACGATGATCTTAGCACCATTAAAAATTGGTTTCGGAACAAACAACTAATACTTTTTAAATACTTAATTTATTTAACTACAATCTAATTCGTCATTTGTGATTTCATTGAATCGTATAGATCTTCAATTGGTGCTAGGACTACAATAACTACGAGAGCCACTACGAATAGTACAAGTATCACAATATAAAAGCCTAATAAAGTTTTCCGCAGTCTAGAGTGTGGTGCATCCTGTTTACGGTCGGAACTCATTGAATTTCGACTTGGTGATAAATCGGTCATGGGGAAGGCGGTTACACGTTTTCCATTTTTACCGTCGCTGAAACATCCCGATATCTGTTTCGTAATTAAAAAAAATATATATAAATTATAACTTTTAAAGCTATATTATGTTAATAAACTTACCGAGAGTATTAGATGCATAAACACATGGAATGCTACAAAAGCAACAAGGATCCAATCCATCCATTCGGGTAGTTGCGCTTTTGCAAGTTTAACAGCATAGAAAATTGTAGCAACTGTAATAGAATTTTATTAGAAACCATCGTTTTATTCGCTTTTAATAAATTATTTTACTTACTTGACAAAATGTGTGCTACATTGCCGCCCAACCAATGAGCCCAGTTGAAAATTGGACGATTCTTTGAATCGGGTGCCGGACGTAATAGTGCTCCGATTGGTTGAAGGAAACAAATAATCGTGGTAATTACACCTAAAATAGCATGTGGATTATCTTCAGCCGACCATGCACCAAGTTCAACAAAAATAATTATAAATCCGGCAATTGTGAGCAACCAGGTTAGAACCATGAATAAGCGATGCCACACAAACCATTGATCTTTGCCGCATAATTGACTGCCAACCCACGTTTGTTTGAAGTACCGTGCAAATAAAATTCCTAACGATGCGGTTCCAATCCAAGCTATTAACATAAGAGCGCCATGAAGCCGTAGTAATAATACGGAAGCTCCTTTAAACTCAGCTGTATCAGCTAATGCTTGTCGCTGTCCCGATGCCAATTTTGCAATGGAATGATACCCTACTGAGTTTTCTTTGAGTCCCTCACCGGTAGCCAACAGTAAATGATATTGATCGTTTATTAAATCAAATCGTTTATTACGCACTGTACTTTGTGCTTGTCTCTCGATTTTACAGTGAATAACACCATCGACGTACGATGACTCAATTAATCGGATTATATTTTGATTAATTTCGGCACGTGACGAAGCATAATTTGGTGCTGTTGTATACGATGTGTATGCATTAACTTTTCCATTCTCGGGGACGCATTCCATAACCGAATCGTCACCCATTTTAGTATCGTCGGATAGGCCGAGTGCAACGTAAGCGGGTTTTGCAGTATCCCATGGAAAACCTGTTTTTAATTCGAACTGATAACGATCGCCTCGAACATGAATCACTGAAACAGCACGACAATTTTTTGTTTTTACACAGCCATCTGGAAAACCGAAACAACCTTTTGAATCACCGCAACCTTCATAGATTGGGTCGCCTGTATCAGGTTTTTGACGTGGTGTGGTCGGTTGATATTGTGGTGGTGAAGTTGTGAGCGGTTTTCGGGTTGTTGAGATACCACTGACGATGCTTCCTTTTTTCACTACTTCTACGATAGGGGATTGCATGCCAACCCAAAATTTATCGAAGCCTTGGGCAACCGTAGCGCTACGTAACAAAAAAAAGTTCTAGTTAAAAATTTATATAAATATGGAATAATATATGGATATACGTACTTAAAAATGATGCGACCCTCGAACGAATCGGGTGCCTTCCATTGAATATTTAAATTATTTTTTGGACCCGGATCCACGTGTGTAGCCGTATCATTTGCAATTTCTTGATCGCATGTAATCAACCTGACCAATTTAGCATTACCTTGGTCCAATTTAAACATACCGACTACTTCGTTCGTTGGTACGGTACGGGCATGTATCATGAACCCAGTAAATGCTGGTTCAGCATTTTTTGATCGTATTTCCAGGTACAGTGTTTCACCCTGTTCAATTTGATATGTGGATGGTTCTAGTGTGTACGGTGTTTCGGTGGCTTGTGGTGGTATGCCACGATGTATAGGCGTCATTGAGGTGCATACTGAGGTTGGTGCTCCACCAGGCAGTTGATGTGTTGGTTTAAAAAATAGTAATACTATAAATGGCAGCAGTTTCATTTTCGTTTTGTCGTGCCTAATTCTGAAAAAATTTAATCGTGATTTAGTTCAATTTATCAGTTTTTATATTAAAATACTTTGCAATTATAATATTTTGTTACTATAACCCAAATTTTAATATTTAAATCAATACTAAAAGTAAATAGTTCATCCTTGGATGGTAACCTCTATATAGTTCTCAAACCAATCTTGATCTACACAAAGCATAGACTGCGTATAATTATGAGAGAATTTTAATTTATTCATGAATTGACCCCCTAAAATAAAACTCAATTGAAAATTGGTTTATACATGACGAAGAAGGACACGCAACTATAAACTATACATTTCGTTGAAGTATACAAATTTTTAGTTTTGAGAAATTTGTTACAGTTACCATAAAACACCATAGGCAAAAATATGTTTTCACTTTTTCATGTACCACATACATAACTAAATTATAATTAAAGTAAATTTGTAGTCGCTGAGGCTGACTAATCGTAAGCGAAACACCTATATCTATATATTGAATTGCACACGAAACATATTTCCGGATACAGAATCGCGTCTAAATAAATTCTATACCTCGTGTGTAACACAAATATTGAAACATGTTTCTTAATAAATTTCATTTCGTAATCAGCAGAAAAACTTGTTTTTAAGAATAAGTGACATAATATATTGCTGTCGTACTCCGACTTACCTACATCGAGATATACGTTCACGTATATAAAAGAAATAAGATCATTTGATACTTAATGTAACTACATATTTGTCTAGCCGCATAGTTTTGTAACGTTGTGAGTGTTGTTTGAAATCCAAGTTCAAATTATTACCGTCATCAATCAAAATTTTTTGAGCTTTTGATTTGCTGGTTATTTTTTAAGATTAGAATGACCATCAGATTTGCACGCACGAGTTTGGCTTAACAACTAAAACTTATGCGGATTAGAATATCGAATTAATCGTGGGTGGGGTTAGCAGGTGGAATTTTTTTAATAACCTCAAGGATAAATGTTATATGTTTATTCAATTTTATTCAAAATGCTTAAGACATTTAGACGGAAAGCTACTTGAACTTTTATATTAATTTGTGACAGTTGAAAAAGCTGAGCAAGGCAGAACAATATAAAGGCGGCCGCCTTCACTTCCGATACATTTCAAGGCCCACGGGATTTAAAGTTAATTAAAGCACCAATAAGCGCATTAACCCTGTGATTATTGTGCAAAAATCCCTTTGCTGTATATAAATCTGATGATTAAATAGGTTACCATTATACCGTTGTCACATAAAAATTGGAAATTTATTCAACATTTATTTTTGTTTTGTCCCTTACTCAATAGATGGCAATATATAATATGTCCACGAAACAGTAGCTGTTTTGCTTTGGTAAGACTAAGCGGGTTTTACTTTAATATCTCAAAGCAACAGCTTTTGGCTTTAGTTTTTCGAAGCATATTAATTTTGCTTTGTTGGTAATAAAATATTTACATGTCAAGTTTGATCGTGTGTATTATGTAGTTTTAAATATAAATACATTAAAAAAATTTAAATAAAATCAAAAAAATAATTAAAACATGACGCCTTGCGGTGAGCACCATAACTATAAAATGGTTTTATTTACTTAAAAATAAAATTTGTTTGGTTTACTTTAAGGCGCATTCGGTTCTTAAAAGCATATAGGGGCTGTAGTGAATGTAGCCTCTGGATAAGCCTTTTTGATCAAACCGAATTAAACAGCCGAACGGCTGAAGTACACAGAATTAAAGCAGAGGCCAACTAAATCGCTGGCACAATATTTAGTGCGATTTCGGATACAAGCATCAATATTCGAATACGAGACAAAGAACGTTTCTGAGCATTTTCGAGATTAATTGGTATAGCTTCATCGAATCGCAGTGAATTGAGGAAAGCCCAACTAACAATTTTGAAATTTATAAGCATCATATAAGAGTTAAAATGCATCTTATATTAAACTTTTAAGAGTCTTCTGGCGAACTTTTTGAGCATATAAGGTTAAAATAAGTGACGTGTAAGGTGTATATAAGTATCATATAAGGCTCATCTTTCTTGAGAAAGAATGATATAAGTTATAAGAATAGTCGTACAGTAGTCTTTCGTGAGGTTATTATCAGAATATAAATTCTTATGTAAAAGCGTTTTAAGACTTACGTTGTATTCCTTCCTATATAATTCATCGTTATAATCTTTGAAAATTATGTTATAGGATTATACAACTTTAATGACTCTTAATTCAGTTTTATAACAAACTTGGTATTATCATTGACAATTAAAACAGATAAATTAAATTAAAAGAGATAATGCTTGAAAAACTAATTGCTTTTTATATAATTAAAATTTACATTGAAATTATGATAGAATTTAGCTGCGAATTCAAATTTTTCAATTAAATATAATAGCTACCTGATCTAATTTTTTTGCGCTCTTAAAAATTCGAATACTAAAACAAAGAATTATTATTATTTAAAAAAATAAAAATTATAAAAAAACAAATATCATAAAATGGACTAATTAAAATAGTATATAGCACTTGTTATGAGAGGAAACTCTATAAAAGCACTTACTAAATTCCTAAAATTGCCAAAATATACCAAAATATTCCATTTGAAAAAAACTTTTCTAAAAAATTAGAAAATGGATGCTTTGGAAATTCATAAACCAATATGGACGAAATGACGTTCTATGTGAAATATCTTATAAGTGACTTATAAGAAAACGTTTAAATTAGTTTCCAGGGTCGGCTTGAGTTTATATACTTCGGTAAAACTGAAGAAATAAATATAAATTAATCAGCAAAATATGCAAAGAATTCTACACCATTTCCTGGACTTGGCCTGATTCACCTGATACAACAACTCGGTTATACTGTTGCTATACTATGTATTTGTATACTTTGTCATCAAATAGTTAAATGAGTTTACCCTGGGCCCGCCACTGATAGAAATGTCACCTAAAATAATATTTTTAATTATTTTCTTATGAAAGAATATAGTAAATATCTAATAAGGGAAAAGTATGAGTTTTTCTTATACAAAACATCTAAGAGTATTTAAAGAATATTTTTATCTTTATCCTATGTAAAAATAAAGTAAGTATGTAATAAGGGAGAGGTATGAGTTTTTCTTAAAGAGAACTTATCCAAGAATATTATTAAGAGAATATTTTGCCACTGGCTTATATTTTACTATATTATTTTAAATAAAAAAACTGAATTAAACAGTAATATATCTAATACTCGATTTTTAACATTAATTAGTTTTAGAGTTACGTCGATCACTAAGTTTTGTTATCTGCGGTACTCAAACAAATGTCATATTTTCTAAAAGATACACACTTTAAAGGCTCTTGTTAAAGAGTTTAAACAATATGTAATCTTATAGCGTTCTCTATAAAAATTTGTTTATGTTTTAATCTTACAAAACTCTTGTTGAATAGAAATCCTAAAGAACACTCATAAAGAAAGAAATTAGGAGCTCTGTAAGACTAAATATGTCTTGGCTAAGAAAACTTTTCCACTAAAAACAATAAGAGTATACTAAGTGAGATGTAAGAAACAGCATTACAACAGAATCTGTCAAGGTGTAAAAATGACATGTAAGAATATAATATAGTTTATAAATCGACATTTCTTTGACAAGAAGCTAATAAGTATTCAGTTTAAACATTCTTGGAGAATGTTATTCTAGGGCTCTTTTAAGTGAAAAATATTCTTAAAAGACAATTTATAAGGCAAAATGTTAGTTGGGAGAGGCACACACGAATCAGCGTGGAGATATCACGGGGCGATCAAGTTCTGAATCCATTCTTGATATAAGCATATAATATTAACTATCGTAACAAAGGGGATATGATATTTCAAAAACTGGTGAGAATTTGTCTGCACGTGCTTTACAGTGTGATAAATGCAAAGTATGGGACCACGTGGTGCGGACGTGTCGAACGCGAATTGAAAACAGAAAGATCCATTTCGTACCTAAGTGATCTTTTTAACGAAAAGTGTAGCTACACAAATTAACGAAAAGAGTAACTACTAAAATGTGTAGTAATGAAAAAGTGTAAATAGCAAACCTTTACTAAAAGAGATCATCAAAAATGTGTATTAGATGCAGTTATTGGGATCAAATATGATCATGATAATTATCTTGAATTTATTAAAAAAATTATTTCTTTGAATATTTGAAATGATAGCAGAATTCATCCACCACTAGATGACATATTCTCACCCTTGGTAACGTGTCTGAGATACCTGGAATTGGCCATAGTCTAGGAAGGATTTCGACGAACATTTAAGTTAGGCTGGTTGGTATAGGCTGGCATGGAGCTATGCAATGTGCAGATGGTGATAAAATCGGAGCTATAGCCGTACGTTTTCGATTTGGCAAGCAATGCGTAAATAGGACGTGAAAAGCGAACCGCGAAGGTGTTGGGAGCGCTTCGGCCTCAAAACATATTGCATAGATTAAAACCAAAAAAAAAAAAAATAAAGAAATGTGTGTCGCGGACAGATGAGATAATTTTCGATTGCCATATTTTAACGAGTATTATGCCGGCGTGGAGTAAGATTTCAGATATAGAGAATTTTCAGACTCCGTGTTTTTCAACTACATATAGGGCGGCTTATCAAAAATTTAGCATCAGTAAGTGAACCGTTAAAGAAATTAACCAGGAATGGAGTCAAGAGTAACCGGACATAAGAGGAAGAGAACCGGCTTCACCACGGTGAACTGAGCATCACGTCTCCCTGCTCCCCGGGCCTCCAGGTAGTGAGTGGGGAACCCTATAAATGGTAATCCCATGAATGAAGTGGGTCCCATTTGTTTAGGATATCCATATGAATGGGTGAATGAGGGAGTGAATGTGGGAGGAGGGCGGGGGCGCGGAAATTGAGTGCGTGCTCGGATCAGAGATCGGTCGACCTTTATAAATGAGCAGTGGCCGAAGTAGGCGAGGTGTGGCAGGTCGCGAGGCTTGAGGCAGTCTGCAGGGAAAAAATCCCGAGCAGGCCTAGGGCATGTGTTTACCTTCCAACCGAGTCGGATAAACCAGAAGAGATCCTCGAGATCATTCGGGCCAGCAATCCTGATCTTCCAACGGAAAACTGGAGAATTGTAAAGCGAGAGGAATCTAAGGGAGGCTTTAGATTGGCAATCATGCTGATCAATAAATACCTGGTTTCCCTTGCAAAATTAAAGGGATTAATCAACAGCGGGTTCGGGTCGATCACCCTTAAAATATATAAAAAGGACGAGGCCGATGCGACTGCAAAAGACCAGCCTGGGGGTGACGGCGAACGGACCCAACAGGAGACGGTCAAGTGGGCTGAGGACGGCAAGGAGAGTGATGCTTCGGACGTGGGGAGCATAGCTAGGTGGGGAGCATAGCTCTCTGTAGCCTGATGGGGACATCCTGTCAGGCTCTCGACGAGAGGAAGATAGCGTCCGGAACAATGAGACAGATGGCACTATCCCGATGCAGGGAGTGCAGGAAGAGGTGAGTAAGGTCGACTACAATGGTTAGCATTGTACAAATAAACCTACATCACACGACGGCTGCCTCGGCAGCTCTCATGCTCAGACTGACTAAGTCAGATGAGGACTTAGTGTTAATCCAAGAACCTTGGATTAACAATAACAGGATCTGTGACCTCAGACTGAAAGGGTATAAATTACTATACTCAAGCAACTCTGAGAAGATCAGATCATGTATTTTAGCGAAAAATAATTTGAATATTTTTCTTCTTGCACAAATTAGTAGCGGAGACCTTACAGCGGTGAGTGCTGAGGTTGGCTGTGAAAAACTATGGCTAGCCTCAGCCTATATGGGTCGCGGAAAGGAAGCTCCACCGGATAACCTGGGGGAACTGATCCGGGAAGCAGATCAAAGAAGGGTAGTGTTATACTCGGATGTGGTGCAAACGCGCATCACACAATATGCGGAAGCACAGACATCAACGAGAGGTGTGAGTTATTTTTTGATTATTTATTAAATACCAACCTTTTAATTTGCAATATTGGACAAGAACCGACATTTATTGTTTTAAAATCGACAGGAGGTTTTAGATGTCACCTTTGTGTTAGGAACGATCTTTCATATGATCAGAGGGTGGAGAGTGGCGAAGGAGCACTCATTCTCTGATCATCGATATGTAACGTATAACGTCGACATTAAACCTGTTTCCCGGAAAACCTTCAGGAATCCCAGAAGGATAAACTGGAACAAATATGGTAAGATGTTGGAGGAATTATTGCCGCTGGAGGTCCATGGATCTCCGGCGATGGTAGAAGAATTGGACTGCATGGTTGATATTATCACAAAAGCATGCAATCTTTCATTTAATGCTGCGTGCCCCCTAATAAAGCCTAGGGGCAGGCAGAAACCGATATGGTGGACAAAGGAGTTGGGAACATATTGGATAGTGTGTAGGAGAGCTTTTAATAAAGCTATAAGAAGACAAGGGAGGTTCGGGATTGGGACTCCTATAAGGAGGACCTAAGAAAGTACAAAAAAGAGTTGAGGAAGGCACAAAGGGGGCCTTTGAGGCTCTTCTGTTGTAGGATGAAGGAGGTTTCTGAGACTTCTAGCCTTGGAAAATTCTAGCTACTAACCCAACCAGTCCTAGTTATTTAATTAGACCAGACGGGTTATGGACAGCTTCAAGTGCGGAATCATTGGAGCTCCTCATCGAGACCCATTTTCCGGGAAGCTTTGAAGACTCGACAGAGCCTGGAGCTCATCGAGTAGCACCTTCAACAGAGATGGAGGGCATCGTGTATAGGGAGCGAATCCGGAGGGCACTGAACGGGTTTAAGCCTTATAAAACGGCGGGCCCGGATCGGATTATGCCAGCAGAGATCCAGAGGAACTCAACAATCATCCTCCCCTGGTTGGAAGGTATCTTCATGGGATATCTGAAACTGGTCTATATTCCTAGAAAATGGACGGAGGTCATAGTGGTCTTTATCCCGAAATCGGAAAAAAGCTCACATGCCTATCGAAAGGATCTGAGACCTATAACTCTATCATCCTTTCCGTTGAAAACCTTGGAAAGGTTGGTAGATATAGGTATTCAATCAAAAATTGAGCCCAGGAGTTGGGCAATGTCGCAGCATGCGTACTGTAAGGGAAAATCGGTAGACACAGCTCTGCACGATCTGGTACGCATGATTGAGCAGTCAATTTACTCGCAAGAGTTCTGTATGGTAGCATTTCTCGACATTGAGGGTGCCTTTAATAATGTAAAAACGGGGCGATCATGGAAGGATTGCTATTTTTAAACGTGGACTACCCCATATGTAGGTTGATAAATCAGATGCTGGTAAGCAGGATTATTACCTCGAAACTGAGGGAGGCCACCATTAGAAGGCGGGTGGTTAGAGGAACCCCGGAAGGAGGAGTAATGTCCCCCTTTCTTTGGAGTGTTGTGATGAATGGATTGCTCTTGGAACTCTCTCTCTTGGAGAGAGAGGGGATAGGGGTTGTAGCGTATGCGGATGATGTAGCGATAGCTATCTCAGGCAAATATCTGGATACGATTAGGGATGTTATGCAGAATGCACACCTGATCGTTACGAAATGGGCCAGCAAATGTGGATTAGGGATCGACCCCTCCAAGACAGAGCTGGTACTATTTACTAAGAAATATAAAATTCCGGTAGTTAGTCCTCCTATACCGTGAACGGCATTAGACTGGCTTTTGCTAACAGAGCGAGATTTCTGGGCATAATCTTGGACAGTAAGCTAAGCTGGAAGCCTATATTAAAGAAAGGAAGATTATATTAAACCAACGTTGAGCTTCGATAAAGTTTTACGGACCATCCTTCGAGAGAATCCTGGAGGAACGGATCAATACTGGAAAACGAGGCACTGCAATTCTTCACGGACGGTTCTAAGCTAGACGGCAAGGTAGGAGCCGGAGTCTTCTGTGAGAAGCTTAATGTTAATATTTCCGTTCGTCTCCCTGACTACTACAGCGTGTACCAGGCTGAAGTGGTGGCGATAGGCGAAGTCGGGACATGGTTGAAGCATAACGTGGTATCCGTGAGGGATATCGCAATTTATGTGGACAGTCATGCGGCGGTCAGGTCGCTAGAGACGGTTTGTCTGAAGTCACGGGTGGCGCTGGATTGTTGATCATCTCTTAATGAGATGAGCGAGTATTTCAGCATCCAGATAATCTGGGTCTCTGGTCACTCGGCCATCACGGGAAACGCAGGGCGGACGAACTAGCTAGGTATGGTACGACTCTCCAGATGCAGCCGGACAGGGCAGGTCTGGGGAGGCCTATAGCAGCGCTTAAATCGGCGCTCAATAAAAAGGCAATCGCCTTGACAAACGAGAGGTGGACCAACACCCTCACGTGAAGGGTAGCAAAACAGGTTTGGTCAAAACTGGACCTGCGGCGCTCCAAAGCACTAGTATCCCTGGAAAAACGAGAGGTAGGATTGGTCGTAGGGATACTGACAGGACACTGCCTTTTTGGGGAACATGCGAGAAGGCTGGGTCTACAGACGAATTTGTAGAAGTTGTTTAGACGAAGCGGAGGAAGAGACGTTAGATAACTTCCTATGCTCGTGTCCGGCACTATCATACAGAAGGCATAAGTATTTAGGTGTGTACGGTATGGACAGCCTTTCGGAACTCGCGGGCTGTGGAATGCGAGATATTTTACGCTACCTAAGTAACTCTGGATGGTTTCAGCGGGAGTAAAGGGGAGATAGGATCCTGTGGTATCACAATGGGCCACTACTGGCCTAAGTGTGCGATAACAGCCACTCTAACCTAACCTAACCTAACCTAGGTGACCACCGATCATAGTTTAGGTAATTTATCAAACAACAAAACAAACCCAACCCCATTTAAAAGAAGTGATCAACAGCTTTTTCCAATAATTCAGCAAGGATTGCGATACCACGAATGCTCAAGGGTATATTTGCAAATCCAATCCACCCTCAACGGGATATCCAAAAATCATCGTTTACAGAACTTATTGTCGAGCACAGTGACAAATGTGTATTTTAAGTTGCACTTACAGAAAGGTGCAGCTCAGCTAAGTGGATAGGTGGTAAATAAATCCTTGTCATCTCAAAAAAGAAAAAGAAAATCCATAATATTCATGTGAGTTGCAAATCTTAATATTTATTAGCTAGTATGCTAATAGTAGGTAATATGTATTGGTAGCTTTATGTGTTGTGTATCAACACACCAGAGTCTATCAGCTCGTAAGCATAGGGCTTAGTCTACCGAAACTACCAATTTTGTCGATATGCACGTTACAGGCTGTATTGCTGAAAATGACACTAATATATTGTGTGCTAATATATTCTACTAAACACCCAAAAAGTTTCACCTGTCATTTTAAATTTTAACCGCCGGATTTTATCTGACGATATTTGTATTTCTAACTGGTGGTATAGTTGACATTTTGATAATTTTAAAAATAAGCTTTATATAATAGTTTTATAAATCTACACTGTCAAATTTTGTTCGTATATCACTGGACTGTGATTGTTTGCAACAACAATTCTCGTAATTTACACCGCTTCCAGAATATTCCCGAAAATACTGAAAATAATCTTGGAATAACTTTCCAAATTTCAACAATTATTTATTATTAATTCACTTTCCATAGTTTACAATAAATTATAAAATTTATTTCACTTAAAACACCAATAAACATTTTTCGTACTATTCTCGCGTACCGAAATTCCTGAATAACACACTCCTGTGTTCGTTGCACCCATATTTGTTTATCGTGCTGAATATGCCAGATCCCCGAAGAATCGCAACCAAACTGCTACAATCTGCAATACTAAACTGCCACAACACCACCTTCAATGCTACCACTTAAACCTATAGTAGATGTCACTAATCTTTCAAAAATGATTAAACCAATTTACGCTCAATCAGGTAGCCCAAGCGACCAATCCTTGCTAACTTATTTTTTTTCGAAATTATTACATTTTCAGAAAGAAATGACAAAATAGTGACATCAGCTCCAGAACTATACTAAACCAAATATTAAATAGTATCAATATAAGACACTGCCATGTAAAATCGTGTTCCAAATTTTTTTTTCTATAAGACAAGAGTGAAGTTAGGTGTTTTAGTACTAGTTCGAAAAAAATTCGAAAATCAACACAGTCCTGGTGAAAAAAAATGTGTGTCAAAATAAAAAAGTAAATGTCATGTGCACGTGTGTTCTGAATATTGGAAGTTCCTAATTAAAAATCTAAAGTCCATCATGGTTTCTTCAGACATCCACAATGAAAATATTTGCATGTTACTGATGTCGTATTTTTTGGTTACCGGTGGTAAGTACATGCCGCCCCGTTTAAAAGTATAGACCATGCCATTATGTTCGATTCTAATCCATAGGAATTATTTACGATGTAAATGTTGAGCTCTTAAGTGGTGAATCAACTGCAGACGAGGAAGACGGGCAATACATTGTGGAAGGTTTGGCAAGTAATTTTCTGTTTACGGTCGACTGACTGGACAATTTGAGACGGAATTTTATCGTTTTGAAAATTACCGTGTCCGAGCTGTGCTGTTACATGTGCTTTTAACGAACTGTATATGTTAGGAGGGGTTCGTAATGTCCAGGAATCATTATGTAATTTAATTGTTTTAAACAATTCTCAATAAATTTTGTTTTGTTATATAGTATTGCTTGTCGCACTAGAAGAGAAATGTGAGAAATCTAACCGACATAATAATTCGAAACATGAAAAATAAATGAAAATTCAATGTAAACGTAATGTCCAGGAACACCATTATGTAATTTCCAGAAAATCAAGTTTCGTGTTTAAAAAGACCATTACGATCGATATTTATGGCAACGCAGGGGATTACAAAAATTCTGATCCAAACTACATAAGTATGATGACTGATGAGGTTAACCTCGACGATTCTTATGTGATAAGAAACACCATTATGTAATTTCATGATATAAATGATAATAAATGATAATTAAAACACTTTTTTTAACTTCTATTATTTTCTTTGACAACCAAAAATTGTAAACCTTTTGACAATTTGATTTTACTTTGAATTTTTTTCGAAGTTCGAAAAAACGACAAAAGCGACACCGTGATGAAAATTTTATTACTGCGATAAGATAAGAGAAAAAAAGAACACGAACGTCCTATATATAAGTTATTTAATATATGTATGACTAAACTAAAATACTGACCTAAGTCTCAACCAGCGAACACGTAAGAGAAGTTGCACGCTGTTTATACGATTTCGGTTAGTGCTACAACTATGAAAATTTTATAGGGTTCTCATCACAAATAAAAAAACTAATCAAATGTTCGTGGGCATACCACTAAGTGGTTCAAACGGAGCGCAACTTAAGTGTTCACTTGAAGCTTTAGAAATAAGGTTTGATCAGTTGTGATGATGAAGTAAGTTTAATGTATGATTCACTCGAAAATGGAATGTTCAGAAGACAAAATCATGCATCAAAGAATTAATATTACGCCATTCCATTGTATCATGCAGCACAATTTTATTTAAGATTGTATTGATACTCGCATAATAAACATTTGAATACGTCATCATATAAAATGCTGGTATACGTTTTTACAATGATGATGAGAAAATTACTAATTTAATTGTGAAACTTTTGTAAAAATTTTATTACAAATTAGTGCACTGTCGGCCGTATGTTGTTTGTTGACCCTGTCATCCTTATACGTTACCGTATATATATGTAAAATTAATAATACAAATTACGAACGAAAAATTCCTTGTGGTCTATTTAAATTAGCAATGCGCTCGTGATCACCACACCTTAACCAACTTCAAACCGTGACCTTGTCATTGTATTTATGTGTTATGTACAGGTATCCATACCAAATTATAATATAAATTACAAATTGCAAAAAAATAACATTTTGCAATTATGTTGTCGGTTAGTAAGGTAGTTTTGAAAGGGGCGCTAAACCTAATTGTTAAAAACCAGATTTAAAGTGTTGTTTCACCATCAGCATAATATACCTATATAGAGGCTAATAGCATGAATATTACTTTGGCTAACAATTTTCCAACTATACCCAAATCTATACATAACGAGTATTTATTACAAAAGTCACGCACCAAATCATTTGGAATGACTATATGAAATTGTAATTTCAAAAGGGTCAACATAATAAAAATACGATTATACATTGGCACTAACATTAAACTTTACATAATACACATAATTATGCTACTCTACTGGATTAGCGCCATTTACACAATCGCACCTGGTCTAAATTGATTTCTAAAATTTAATGTCGTTTTCACTTGTTTTGTTTTTAAACTCATTTCACAAGGTTAACACGTATTTTTATAAAGTTATGTGTGGCTTTTGCGGCAATAACCAATGGCAAAGAGATTACCATACCACGAATTAAAATGCATTGTACACACTTTTGTGCATGACATACATAATTGCAATTGAAAGTGAACATAAACGCGTTCTTATCGTTAAAGAGAAATTTTTTGTTAGCAAGAATATTGTTTTATAACAATTGACATTAGCAAATAATTTTTTTCATCTCATTCACCACCGAGGGCAACGCTATAGTAAAAGAAAATTTCTAGCGGGACTTTGTACAAAGTGGATTTTTTTTTATCTAAATCTGGTTTTCCAAAATTTTGTATTTTAATACGAACGTTTTTGATGATCTGTCAACGAAAAAAACTTCAGTCAAGGTTAACACGTTCGCGCAAATGAACTGTTGTAGTAGTCATACAACTTTTTCGTTTTTAAACACGTTCGCGCAAATGAGTCATACAACTTTTTCGTTTTTAACAATACCAGGAAAATTCATTGCAGGAAATGTCATTGCAATCACAAAAATTATCAAATGTATGTTCCTATGAGTAGCACACGCATTTAGAAAGTGTGCGTCGATGTGTTAAGATTTTGGTCGGTGATTAACATTTTTACTATGGTGAAGTTCACGAACGAGCAACGTTTGGAAATTATTAAAAATTACTACCGAAATTCTGGTCACAACTTTAAGAGCGCTTATTCCAATTGTCGGTCGTAATAATCGTTCCACTAGACAGCCAGCGCGTGGTATAGAAGATAAATTCGAGTCAAAATATTCACTATTGGATATTCCTGTGTGTCAGTGAGATAACACACCGGTCGAAGTACCGAAAATCTCACAGCCGTAAGTGCTTCAGTTCAAAATGAGCCAAAACTGTCGATTTCACGCCGTTTCATTAAAAAATTTGATTAAAAAATCATCTTCAGCGATGGCGTTCACTTCTGGCTTAATGGGTTTGTGAATACGCAAAATAGCGTTATTGGGCAGCAACAAACCCACATGTGACTTAAAGACTCCATTAAAACCAAATAAGTGACCGTGTGGTGTGGATTTCATGCTGGGGGTGTTATTGAACCATATTATTTCGTCGATCAAACTGAATGCCATGTTCGGCCAATGGAATCCGCTGTCGTGCCATATGTTGGAAGATTATTTTTGCCAGAATGTGATTCTAACAAGGTAGTGCCAGAAAATTCGGAAATGGCTCGAACGATTTTCATGCAATCAAGAAATTGATTGTGATTGGTGTTGGTTTTCAGGAAAATTTGATTAGGGGTGGTCGGGGGCTATGAGTCCTGATTTTGTACGAATTGGTTTAGGTGGTCATCCCATGGAGCCCCGTTCTTGTTTTTTTTAAATTTATTTTTTGGTTCGCTTGATTTGATTAACAATTTGTGAAGATGAGTTTCTATGTGGCAGGAATCGATTACGATTAGTCCAAATTTTGGGAAAGTTCGTTGGGGGTCGAACGGTGGACTCCGGGTCATTTTCTTAAATTTATTTTTGGTTTGCACGAGATTTTTAAAAAATGGTAAGGATCCTCCCTTTTCGTGTGCCAGGAATCGATTGCGATGGGTGTTAATTTTTCGAAAATCCGTTTAGAGGTTCGTCTGTTGGGGCTCTGTATACAAATTGATGTGATGGGTCCGGATTTCGGAAAAAATCATTTCGGTGGTCCTACGACGGGGATTAGATACCGATAGCTTGGAGCCTTTTTTTAACATTTTATTTGGCTTTGACGATTTTGATAAAATTTAGTGGGACAGGATTTTCGAATGCAAATAAATGATTACAAGGAGTTCTTATTTCTGAATAGTTCATTTAGGATTCCTCCATTGCATATTGTTGCGTTATGTTGAACCATGTTGTGAGATGTTGCAGTATGTTGCATCATGCTGCTTAGTGTTGTGTCTTGTGTTTTTCGTTATATATATGATTTATACTAATCGTGCCTTTTTGAAAATGTTGTTTCTTATGAGTAACAATATTGATTTATAGCATTCGCTATCTAATTATTTTGACCTTGGGCTGTTTTTCACATTTTATTCCATTTCAAACGATTTTGATGTCATACCACGATTTTGATTAAAGTTAGTAAAGGGAATGCTAAGGAAGCAAATGCCAGGAATCGATTTCGATGGGTGCTAATTTCGGGAAAATTCATTTAAGGAGTCCTTTGGTGAGGCCCATGAGCGGCCCAGTTTTTGAGATGTTGTTTCAAGCGCTGAAAATCGATTGTGATGAGTTATAAATTAAAGAAAATTTGATTAGGGGGATCTCAAATGGGATGAGGCTCTATTAAAAAAAATTGGCTCGAACGTTTTTGATAAAAAAAATTTGAGACAGGATATTCCGAATGTCAGAAATTGACTGCAATGGATCATGATTTTGGGAAATTTGTATTGATATGCTCTGTTGCCGCTCTGTTGCGTCTTGTTCCACAATAGAACTAAATCATCAAAATCGAAAGGGATTACACTCAGATTAATGTTGAAAATGCGAATCTTATATAATTTGTTTACATGCCTCAGCAAAATTGTCAATTTAAATGAATTTAAGCCAATTCTTAATCGATTGGCATACACCTCCCTTTGTATATGTTAAACACAGGATCGAATTACAAAACGAGTTTCGGATGTGTTTTTGAAAAATGAGTAAATTGGATTCGTTCTCAAACGAATAATATTTGGAAGAACAAAAGCGAAATTTATTCGAATGTGAATAAATTGAACACCGAGGTGGAACCGAAAATCGTGTTCAGTCGTTCCTCCGCAATCGAAGTGCGTCGAGCAAGCGTAATCAGGGTGTGTCAAATAAAAATGCTTCGAATGTCATCGAATTCAATCCAATAAGAAAAGTTTTGAAAATTCTCGAAATTTCGAATGAATTGAGAAAATTCGTTCGAAAGATAATGTGGTTGAGTCTGAACAGGAACCATTGGTGTTGTATGAAGTTGCAAGTTTGTAATTCAAACCAAAATTAGAATTTACTCAGTGATCAAATATGATGGAACGTTGTTGTGGTAAGAAATCTTTTATCATAATCGAAATTATTGGAAGGCCTCTAAAAATTTTACTTGACTCTGAATCAACCATTTCCATGATTGGTAATAATGTTTATCCTGAATTAAACCAGCCGAAAGTCACGATTATGAACACAAGATTGTAAATTGGGCATTAATGTGAAATTTTTGAACGTTTCGGAATTGTCATTACTTGTGACTGCAGCCGGTGGAGCAAATATTTTGGGAGTTAACTGGTTCGATGTAATCGGTCTTTAAACTCAAAGTCGGTAATCTGTGTAAACAATACTCGAGCATTTGCGAACCTGGTTTGGATCACTGCGTAATCAATTCAAAGCGCACTTAATCTTGACACCTGATGCTATACCGAAATGTTGTACGGCATGTCCATTGCCGTTAGAACAGACGGACAAATTTAAAAGAAAGATTGACAGATTGGGTTCACTTGGCGTTCTTCAACTAAACCAATTCAGTCGATGGGCTGAGGAATTATCTCAGCGCCTGCATGAAGAGAAACGATTTTCGAAGATTAACCTCAGCGAGGCATATTTGCAATTGGAACTTGACAGTAAATCGAAAGATCTGTATACTGATGTTGTTCGAAAACCGCGACTTGAGAGTTGGGAGTTTGTTGTTTCATTAGCAAACTAGACGCAAATATAAAATTTAATTATTATTTACATCAATCAATAATAATATTAATTTTGTGCATTTAGTAAGTTAGGGAAACAGCAACGAAAATCCCAACTCTCAAGTCTCAGTAGTTTTCGAACAAAATTTGTACTCTGGTGGTAGTTTCGACTCCATTTGGTAGTCCCTCAGTACCAAAGATTGCAAATGACAGCGAATGCAGAGTTAATAATAATTGTGACAGGCGAACCAAAGGAGAACATCTCAAAAATCGGTAAGAGACTTTTAAACGGCTTGCTGCTGTAAATTTGAAATATAGTATGAGCAGGTGCAAATTCTTCCAAACAAAAGTGGATTATTTAGGGCATGTTTTGGATTAATATGGAATTAGAAAGTCATAGAAAAGAAAGAAGCACTTTCGATCGTCTATGACTGTAAAACGTTTCACCACTATACCTATGGCAGAGAATATATTCTGGTAACGGAGCATAAACCCCTCGTATCACTGTTTCACCCAGAAATAGGCTTGCCAGGGATGACAGCCAACCGTCTCCAGTACCGATAATCATAGCCGATGCACTTTCACGACTTCTCGTTCTCCCGGATGTGAAATTTGATCGTGAAGAGTGTCCGTTTTAAGTGAAAGTAGAATATAGTAGAAATGTTGGAAGGGGTTCCTCAGCGGGCAGTGAACAAATTACTGCAGACAGAGCTAGATATTTCGCTATAAGGAGTGTCCAGTCCTATATGTGAAGAAAGAATGGCCAGACTCTGTCCAAAATCGAGATCTTCAAAAGAAGAAATTCCATTTTTGTTTTCAATACTGATCACATGAAGCTGACGTTTCTTAGCAGTTACCTATTTTTGCCGTCCACCGATAGGTGGACAAAGTTCATTGTGAGCCAGTCTGATATTGTGCGAAACTTCTCTTCTGGTGCAAAGTGGCATGGTGGAGAGACCAGGTGCTAGGCAAGGTAGCATATTATTAATTCAGGGCAAATTTTCAACAATACATTGCATAATAAAAACTTCTCTCATAAGCAGAATTTCATTGCAACCTGTAATACCAATTTATGGTAAACTTTGGGAATTCTTTGGGACTCCATAAAATGACTTGTAGTGGCCAATATTTCAATCACTTCTTTAGCTAACCAACATGACTCTTACTTCAGGAAATGACCTCTCGCCAAAGATTGGTTTCATATTTCCCAGTAAGAAGCGGAAAGTCTTGTATTAGCAAGGTTGTCTTGTCACACCAAATAAGTTTTTTAAAACATCTGTGCCCTTCTATAATTAAAATTTTCTGAAACGTTTATGAACACCAGAAAACAGAGCATGATGAGTACGAAATCTTAGCAGAATTTTTGCGCCAACGGTATAAAACTTTGATAATTTTCCTTAGCCTTGGATCCTTAGTGCCCAAGCTCATCAAACTTAAAACTAAATCTAGTAATCCTGTATTCTTGTAGAGTGGTTGTTTTCAAACCTTCGGTCATTATCACCGTGATACGTAAAGGCAGTATTCGTATCTAAGCAAGTATCCTGGTAGAATTTGACGTATAGTTGTAAATTTGTGTATGTTGAGTCATTCAAACTTTATACTATACAAGACGTATTTAAAAGTGGCAATTCTAACAGTAGACAAAACTAAAGTCTAATTAAAATGCAACTGTTAACCGATAAAAAAAATGTCAATTACATGTCGCACGTTATTTATATAGGACTGACAATTTTAGAGACCACCTGCTAATAAAGTTTTATATTGGTGTAGTCAGACATACGTATGTTATGCAATTGCATATACCTGTCTACCATAATACATGCTATAAATTATAATTACACCAATAGTACATATTATAAATTATTCACACAAATGAAATCGAACAGTTGCGTGAATCGAACAGTTGCAGGTAAATCTACATATAAGTAGCATATTATTTCAATGACCTAATAGTAAATACAAATATGCAGGGGAAACTAGCCTAGCAACCAACTGTATATACCGATTTATTGAAAAAAAAAAAAATGCAAAAGGTTTTAATCAATCGTTGGCTAGAACTTTGAACTATAATAACACATCGCCTGAAAAGTTCCCGGTCTAACTAAGAAATTTTTTTGGGAAAAATACATTTTATTCGTCAACATATTTTCCTTCTAGAGCGATATAATCAATCCAACGCCTCTCCAACATTTCGATGCCCTTTCTGTAGAACGATTTATCTTCAAAATAAGCTTCAGTTTCGGCAATCACTTCTTTCAAATCTGATGAATACGGTGGATGCGGAAGCAATTAAATGTGCAACGCATTGTTTTTGATCCATTGTGAGCAAACGCAGTACCCTCTCCGAACCCAGCTTTCTCATGGACAAATGTTCGAGCAAAATATGACCAACACGTTCCATTGATATCTTTACAATCCCACTTATCGCAGGCAATTCACTTTATGGTCTTTCAAAACAATTTCGTGGTTGTACGATCACGTTTAAATTCAGCATACCAGTCAATATGATTTCCCTGGCGCAGAGTCCGGATAACATTTATCCAGCGACTGACTGCTTTGCTCAAACGGTATTTTTTCCTATCAAAAAAGAGTGTTTAATCAACACACGAAATTCTTTTCTTCCATTGTATTGAAAATAACGAAATGCTCGAAATGTCATGAAATTTTAACAGATATAGGTCGGTATCCAGCTCGCGCTAAGATAAATTTTGTATACGAATTCGCCGTAAAATTTAACTTGTGAAATAACAGCAAAATATTTAGCTCACGATTTCGCAGATCCGGCACGCATCTGACGTGAAAAATTTGTAGTTATCTCATTCGCATACAGACGCGCTAGTAAGTACTCTACACACGTTTTCGCAGCAATTTATCTGCCTAGAACAATATAATTTAGAAAAATTTTGAGAGCAAAACGTGAAAATTTATTTTTTTTTAAATGAACGAACAAAATAATTTTCTAGACTATGAAAATAGTTTCTAACTGTATTTTTGTTTGTTGTAGGACAAATAAAGCAAACGTCAAAATTTATCTCTACATAAACTTTTTAGCTTACTAATTTATCTGTAACTTAGTGGAGACTTGTGGACACCGCGTTAAAATTTATCTTAGCGCGAATTGGATACTTAGCTTATTATTTGAAGGTTGGTAGAATTTAAAAATCATATAGGTTTTAAATTTGTGGCACCGCATCTATATGTCAGACCGGTAACTTTTCAGGCGATGTAATATAATATTGATTTACGTGCAAGCAAAATAGGAGGTATATATTACGGTTCCTCGAAAATTCTGCTACAAACAACATTGTGACAAACAATTTATCGAAAACCCAATCCATCGAAAACAAAATTTTCATCTAAAAGTTTCGTTTGAACATCAGAACTTGCGCAGGCAGAGATTTCAAATGGAGATTTTACAATTCATCGAAATAAAATTACATCGATATTGCGTAGATTTTGTTACGGATTATTGTCATGAGGTGCATACTTTATTTGAATCAAACTGAATTGCTATAATAATTCGAAAATTTCGGGAAGTTGAACCCAAGTGGTTGGACCCAAGTACTAAAATAAATGCAAACGCGAATATTATTGGAATAAACATGATTGTTGAGGGATCATCTAACAACATTCAAAACATGGCGAAATTTAATAAAAAAATTCCTTTTGTGATTATGTTAGTTTTGGTTTAGTTAGTATTAGATGATAATGGGATAATAACCAATTCTTCAGAGGTGATTTTTTTTATTATGACGGGCTCGAGTTTAGTTTGACAATCTGCATTTAAAACTATATGACACAGCACGCAATCAGCCCAAAATATGTCCTCCCGAAATTTTTGGTGTATTTCTTGGCTAAAGTGTAGTCAACCCGAAAAAAGTGTAAATGTTAAAAAATGTATAGGATTATCTCGATTGCGTATTTGTGTAAGTAATTTCGGGTTATTCTGGGTGATATGGGGGGGGGGGGGGGGTCTATTTGGTAATTCGATTCGATAACGAGAGTACAAAATTCATATTTGATTTGAATGTGATTCGAACGATTCTTATTTAAAATCCAATATGAATCTTGTAGTCTCGATATCGAATCGAATTCCCAAATAGCCCCCCAGATGTTACTTTTACATCGAGGTAAAAAGTAATATCTGAGTAAGTGTAAGTAAAAAAATTTCATGTGAGATTTGTCGGGTGAAATTTAAAACTCTGTGCAGCTAATATCAGAGATATATATGTAGTTAGGTCTTGGTTATGTTAATGATCTCTGAGAATCACATTTTCGTATCATGGGGAAAAAATATGTAACCCTTGGTGTGTATTGCTGTTAGTAAAAGTTCATTAACAAGATCTATCCGGTCACACATACCACTAATGAATTATATTTCTGGTATTAGCACCACGTAATTGAAGTTTCGCTCGCTCGATAAAGTTTTACTTAACAAACCCACCAACGTTTAAATATTGTACCACCATGATATCAAAATAAGATTTCCAGGGTTTATTAGTATCCAAGGCCTATGCGGTCGTATATAACACTAGTGGTATTAGCTCCACAGAGTTTTAAATTTGGTCCGACAAGTCTCACATGAAATATTTTACTAACACAAACACACCAATGTTTACATATTTTGTCGTCATGATGTTAAAATCGGGTTGACTAGACTTTAGCGAAGAAATGCACCAAACAATTTCGGGATGGTATTTTTCGGGCTGCAAAAACTTTAATAAATTTCTATAAATTCAACTCATCTGTCAGGCGTTTGTCCAATCGTTAATTTTTAACAATTCAATTTCCAGGTAATTCACATTAATTCCATTATCTAGAAAAGCAACCCGTTTGACAATATCTTGACTAGGAGCTGAGATATGAAAATTTCGTCAAGATAATGCAAAAACGACGAATATTCTTGAACAACATATTTCCCCATACAATTTACCATGTTGCAAAAATAGCTCCAATCATCAAGAAAACTCACATGGGAAATCTCCATTCCATGCTGAGCAATTACGCGGAATTTTATTTTTGAGTCATCATTGGGGCATTTTTGTTATTATACATCTTTTCGATGAATTGTATCTGCGCACAATCCATTTTCTCATATTTTTCGGGCCCTATCCTGGTTTTATTCTCCACACAGATTATAAGTTTAAATATTTATTTTTCATCATAGATCCACGAGTATTGGCTCACCTGTGCAGAAATCGTTATATGTACATGTAAGGATATTTAGATTTTGTCAAATAAACACCAGTCTGAGAGATCGTTGGCTCGAGTCGATTTACTAATTGTTCAGAATTGCATAGAGAATAAATACGCTTGTGAAGTTCATGGCGATTGGGGTATATTTAGAAAGTGATCATTTGCATGGGGAAATATATTTTTCCAGTATAATTGAGATTGTGTACTGGATTGACTTGGGGGGGTCAATCCCCTGACCAATATCATTGCACATCATTGCGGAATTGTTAAGAAAAAGTTAAGCCTCTTTATGACAGAACCTAAAAACTTTCCAGAATTGTGGGAAGGACTGAAAGTGCTTAAGTACCAAATATTTAAAAAAAAATAGTTTTGATTCTCCGCAACACTCTAAAATTTAAAAGAGTTGCTACAAATTATTGTCCTAATAAGGATTAGTTTCTTTTTTAAAATAATTTTATATGCATTGTTATGTTTAATAAAAAAAATGTACTTATTCATAACAATGAATATAAAATTATTTTTAAAAAGGAACTAAAACTTATTACGACAATACCTTGTAGTAACTATTTTAGAGTATTGCAGAGAAACAAAACTATTTTATTAAAATATTTGGTACTGTTACACATTGAGTCCTTCCAACAATTCTGAAAAATTTTTGGGTTCTGTCACAAAATGGCTTAACTTTTTCTTAACAATTGCCGAAACATGTTCAATGATGTTTAGGTCTGGCGATTGTGGGGTTCAATCCAGTACAATAATCTCGTTTTGCTCGAACCAGTTCATATCATTCCTAGACTTATCTTTTTTGGGGTTATTGTCCTGTTGGAATATAATTCCCTTTTCCACTTTTATCACCGTAAAAACTGGGGTTGTAAAATATTTTCACAGTTTTTCGAATCCAATTGGGATGATATCAAGTGAAGCTTCCTCCGTTTACAATTACAACCTTTCATTCAACCCTATATCATTATATTTCCGCCGTCGAATTTTATTGTTTTTTCGAAACAAAGACATTTCTGTTCACTTATCACTTGGATTCCACCATACCCAGTACCCACCTGAACAGTATGTATTTATTTATTTTCGATTCGTCTGTGAATATGACATTATCCCAATCTTCTGAAGACCAGTCGCGAATTAGTTTAGTTTTTCTAACCGTAGTTTTTTGTGCCGTTCCGTTAAAAAAGGGTTTTCTATCCCCAATAAATAATATTTTTTGTCGTTTCTTGCAATCTCCGTTTCATGCCTAAAAAGGCAGTAAATAAATATGAAATTTTGGGTTCTTCTGGGTGATAGCCAGATATTAGTTTTACATCGAGGTGAGCTTACCAAAACGTTGGAAGTTTAGTTTTGAACTAATGAAACATTGAATTCTATAAATTAAAAAAATTCGGTATTTTTTTTTTAACTTAAAAAACAACAAAAAATTATTGACAATTTTTTTTATGTCTTCACAATATTGGGACAATTGTTTGATTCACTATATTTGTGTGAATTACCTGGACACTGATTTAATAAAAATGGGCAATCGAACCATTGCTACTGAAGTTAAAATTGCACTATCGACCTCCTTTATAATTGCACATTGGTAGAAAAACACCAGAAGTTTTTTTGGTGTTTTTGACCATTTTCTATAGAAAAACACTATTATTGACGTTTTTAAAATAATCGTAGAGAAATTGACTTAATTTTCTATGTGTTGTGGCATTAGTAACCCATTTGTCAAAAATCAAGGCATATTTTATCTGGCATAATAGTCAAATAAATTAGTAGCTGTACGCATGTGAAAGGAAATATGGATTGGTTGAAGTTAGACCAATTCGAAAATTCCTAAAACTCAAGTTTATAGTTTGTCGTGCTCGCCGTGCTAATGCCACAATCCAAATTCATTGCCCGCTACACGACAAATTATAAACTGCGGTTCCAAGAATATTCAAATTTGTGTAATTTCAACGAATCCTTATTACCTTCACGTTTTAAAGCCATAAATCAAATTCTTTGCCCGCTGATACGACAAATTATAATCGAAGGTTCGAGGAATTTTTAGATTTGTCTAACTGCAAATAGTTTGTCTAAAATTAATTCCTCGCGAAGAAACTTATTTGAATAAGTACGTCTACACAGAAATGTCTCCAAAAATGTGTCTTGACTAAATGAAAGCAAAATATACATATATGCATATAATATAATGTAATATATAATATAATATAATATAAAAAATACATATATGTATATAAATATACGTATATATATTGCTCGATGATGTAATACATGCCGTTTTTATTTTGAATTATAGTGGCAACGACTGTCAAGAGATTTATTTTCTTCCATATAATAGAAATTACATTTTGTTTTTTGTTATTACGTCACAAATAAATCGGTACAATGAATTGGAATGACTTGCCCGACTTATTCAAGATGACGTCAAATAAGTCAATAAGCCTGCAATAAGTCGGCGTTTTCGAAAACACCCTAATAGCTTGTACAGACTGAGGATTAGTTAAACAGTAGCCTTATTCTGGTTTCCCCTGGGAATAGGGAATTGGGAAAAATATTTTCATAGCATTTTTGTTAAAATTATACTTTTCTGGCCTACTGAAAGAATAAGTTTAGTGCAAAAATTTTGAAAACAAAGTGATTTGCGTCCGTGATTTTTTTATTGGAAATAAAAATATTCAAAAATTACGAATTTTTCCTACCTTAAGTGAGCCAAGACCAACAAATGGGTCGATATTTTTCCATACATCATAAACAGTGTTATGACGTTTCTGTACTTATTCTGTGGTTATACTGTGTCATTGTTTTAGATGCAGCTTTTGAAAATTAAAAAAAATTATAAACGCAACTAAAAAATTATTTTAGCTTCGCTAAATATGAATTGTAACTTAATACAAATTATTGGAGTAGAGTTTTGCGTCCAAACTTAACTTAAAAAATTGAAATATATATCGTGCTACCTAACCAGACAAGTATTGCAGTGGTTAAAGCTGCAGCAAAGCCGCGGCACTTGGACCGGGAGGTACTGGGTTCAAATCCCATCAGATGCTAGATGCAAAATCGAATTTTCATCATCGATTACAATCGGTGATGTTAATAAACACAACTAAGACCCTCTGATGGAGTGCAGAACTCAGTGCCGACCCACCGTCCATGTGAATGTACAGGTTGACATGAAGTTTGCAACGCAAGTGGTATACTGTAGTTGTGTGAGTAAGTGAACAGGTGAATGGATTAATGATGTGGCGTGAATGCGTGGTATCTCTATGGGCCAAAAATCGCCTAAGATTCAACCATTGAAACCACTGAAACCTATCGTAAAAAACCTATCTACCTAAAAAAAACAATAAAAAGCTGTCACTATAAAAAATAGCTGTCATTCAATATTCAACAATATTTATGGCATACTCGATACGACTAATGTCGTGTTTCAATTGGTTTTAATGCCGCATAAAAAGTTAAAAAGTTAAAAATTTATTCATGGTAAATATTTTTTAACTTTTTATCTGTTTCAATTTGGTAAAATTTTGACAATAACATGGTTGCTTATTTTATGTGTAATTGTGAACATATATAGACAATTTAAATACGAAAACATGTAAAATAAATACAAATAGTTAAATAAATACAAATAGTTAAATATAAATAAATAGTTTATATAACAGCGCAATTTTTCACAAAATTTTTACATGGAAATTTTTTATTTACAAACAAATATTTTTGTCAACCAAATGTTTTCTATTTAAAATTTTATCAGTTCTTGAAGCGGATAAAAAGTTTGACATTTTTATTCACCACAATTTTTAACTTTTTAACTTTTTATGCGGTATTTAAACCAATTGAAACACGCTCTAAAGTATGGCTGCCATTAAATGTCATTAAAAATTAGCGTCGTCAACATTTTTTTTTTAATTTGACTATTTTTTTTGGTTGGCTCATTAACTCGAGCCCGTCATAGTAAAAAAAAAAAAAAAAAATCACTCCTTTCGGACCGGTATGGAGTAATTAGCCACAGAAAATCAGAGGAGATTTTTCATTTGAAGTTAAAAAACAAAATTTATTTCTGTTAATTCCAATGTCATCGTTGTTCAAAACAGAACAAGAGCGAAGGCGGCGAGCGAAATCGCCTGTCATATTACAAAATAGCGAAATCATGCAAAACAAACACAACCATCGACGCAGGCGACGACGATTTTTTCGTTGAAAAAAAAAATTAGAGTCTAAGGTATAAACAGAACCAGAGATACAGCGACAAGATACATCGACAAAATACATTTGTCTGCCGGTGATGCCGCTTTGGTAAACACAACAAGCACGTCAGCGTTAAAGCGACAAAACAAGAAAAATAATAATAAATTATCCCTAAAATATTTCATTTATCTTTTTATCGATTCTATTTAAATTTTTTCAGATAAAACATTGTCTACAATATTCAAATTTGGTTTAAATTCATTAAAAACAGTTGTAAAAAATGTTTACCAACATAATAATCTGACACTTATTATATTGGTGGTATTGCAGCGCCAGCGACAAAATTAGAATAGATTCTAAAAAAAATTCGGCGACAATGTCGTCGTCGCCAGCGACATTGGTTGTGTTAGCATCCTATTGTTTATGTGTATTTTAATTTGATAGGCGTTGTATCTGGTCGCTGTATCTCTGGTTCTGTTTATACCTTATTTCCAATTTTGTTGCCGACGAAACAATGTTGCCAACTGTTTTTTATAAATGTATAAGTTGGTATCATTTAACCGTCATATTATTAACAATTTTTTTCAATTTAGTAGCCTAACGCCACAACGTCATGTGTCAAAAACACAGAAGGTTATGCCGTTTGGTTGTTTTTTTATCGCCATACGCTGACGCTTTTGTTCTGTTAGCTACAGCGATATCGCGGCGTTATTTTTTATTTATTCGTCGACGCTCGTCGTCGTCGCTCTTGTTCTGTTTCTAGCTTTAGTTTGCATAAACAAAAAAACAAAATTTGATGGTGTTCATTTACATAGGATGAAATATCTCTTTTAAATTTTCTCCGATTTAACGTTAATAAAAAGTGTAGATACACAAATTATCAAAAAGTGTAGCTGCAAAAGAAAAAAAGTTTGGAATTTGAAAAACGACGTTTAATTAAAATGAATAAAAAAATAAACAATAAATTTTCAACAACGTGATTTTCAATACAGTACTAGAAAAATAAGTTTATATAACAGACACGGCCAAGCTCCACGTGCCTCACTACACGTGGAGGTGAATTCAAATAATTTCTCGTTACGAGAGCCAACATAATCGAAGTCGATATTTTCGATTAAGGGCACAAAATAATTTTAATGAATTATTAAATGTTATTTAATTTCATTACGACATTTCTTCACGATTCATTCTTTCAATGAGCCGTATCGAGTGTGGAATTTAATCTTCTCAACTCGGTATGGTGTTTGACATTTGTAAAAAAAAACTCAAGATAATTTGCATGTATGATTTGCGGTATGGCGCTACACGAGGAAGCATCTTTCGCCAAATTCACTTAAATCTTTAATAATTCAGAAAACCCTCGGAACAGTGAGGCGACTGTTCGAGTGTGAATTTTTGAGTGGATAATCAGAATCACACTTTTCCACCGATTTATTGGAGACAATATAGCTCATAATTTTATTTCTTTTTATGATTAGGTTGGTCATTTGCAAATATTTTGCTTAAAGTTAAAAATATTTTATTTGCACAAAAAATCGCACTCGAACAGTCGCCTTGAGTGCCTAGTGTGGAATTGAGTATTTTCAACTTGGGATGGTGTCCGGAATTTGTAAAAAAAAAATTCAAGACTATTTGCTTTTTGTGATTGGCGGTAGGCCCTACATGTGGAAACGTGCGTCTTTGGACAAATTCAATTAGATCTTTAACAATTCAAAAACAGACGATTCATAGGCAATACCGCCAATCACAACGTGCAAATTGTTTTTTTTACATATTCCAGACACTATCCCAAGTTGAAAACACTAATGCTGTGTTTCTTATTTCCGATCTAATCGATCTGATTGATCTGAGTACTAAAAAGTTGTTTCTTATTTCAGGTCAGATCGATCTGATCAATTTTGTTACTGTTTCGTATTTTTCTTCAGATTGATTAGATCGATTTTTTTGATTTGTAAAAATATTCCGATTTCTCAGATTAGTTTTAGTTTAGCTAGCTCACGTAATTCAAATTCAAATCTATATTAAAATTTTCATCATTTTTGTTTGTTTTTGCAAACGTTATTAAAATGGAACCAGAATGTTGAATGGAACCAGAATGTAATTTTAATAATTACATATTAATTATTTTCATTTTATCAATTAATGAAATAATTATTTTATACAACCATATTTTTTTTATAGAGTATTTGCAAGAAGTGGTACAATATCAAATTCGTGGTACAATTTCCTCCGAGTAATTTAGCACGTTAATATTCCCATCGTGTTCGTATTCGTTCGTTCGTAATATTCCCTTCGAGTTCGTAATATGAATAATTTGAAATAATAAGTAATAACAATTTATTTGTTTTAATAGTGTATTTTTTTGACAGTTCGAGGACAGTTGATACATTTTTTGATCTACGAAATCTGAAACCTGTTTCTTATTTCAGATCGACCAGATCGATCTAATTTCAGATTTCAAAATCTGCTCGATCTACGGATTTAAATAAGAAACACAGCTTAAATTCCACACTTGGCACTCATTGTTCCGATGATTTTTTGAATTATTAAAGATTTGAATGAATCTGGTCAAAGCCGCTTCCACGTGTGAGCATACCACCAATCGTAATATACAAATTGTCTTGAATTTTTTTATGAATTTCAGACACCCTACTAGATTGTAACATTAAATTACACACTCGATACTTATGGTTCCGAAGATTTTCCGAATCTAAATACTTTAAATTTTTTTTTATAAAGAAATAACCTTGTTTTTGTTGTATTGTGATTCTCAATATTTATTGTTTATTTTTAATAATTTTAATTAAACCACGTTTTTCGAATCCCAAACTTTTTTCTATTTCAGCTACACTTTTTGATAATTTGTGTATCTACACATTTTGAGTCTATAATTTTCGTTAAAATGTGTAGCTACACTTTTTTTAACTTTAAATACTTCACACCGGTTCCTTCTCTGAATTCGTTTCTAACTATTGTTTGTCGCATTTTTGTGATTGTGGTAAATTGAGTTGCGCATAATTTTCGGGTTGCCATATTTCACCATAACCCTGTGTAAACATAAATTAATGTTTACGTCAAAATAATTTATGCAAATCATTACACATTATATATATATTTTTGACAAATGCATTTTACTGTTGACTCAAGCGGAAGTCAATACGCGCGGTTTCATTTTTGTTACCGCAAAATTCCGCTTAGTGGACATATTAAGAACCACAACAAATATTAATATATTGTAGCAAAGCAAAAATTAATTTCTACTCCATGAAATGCATAATTAATTACATATTATTAATTAATTAATATTTAGCAAAAAAAGCAATATGATCGATGTCATGATTAAAGTATTATAGATTTAGATATGCGTACTTTAGAAAATATAGTTGAATGTAACAAGTGTATATATGTAAAATACTTTAATTTAACCTTTTTGAAATACGAAAATTGAAGGCTAGATCACGACAAGAACATAGATCGATTGATCATATCTGCGAGTATACACGAGTATCTTAAAATTATTTACGGAATTTAAAAATATTTTATTTCTTTTAAAAACAATTAAAAATGTTATTCTAACCTTGGATTAGATATTTTGAATTTGTTTATACATAGACGTTGTATTTAATATTATAGAATATAGGTGCTAATTAGAGGTGCGAGTGCGATATATTTCACTAAACCAATCTGTTCATAAAAACCACACAAAACTTCGATATAGATATTTCCACTGGAGGTGCCAGTCATAAAACGTATACAAAAGTGGTTATCCAGATTGTTTATATCATGACTCATATGGTAGGATATGTTTAGAACAATGCATTTATGTAATTTTACGAAACTCTTCGTTACTAAACAACTCGATTGTCGTGGTTAACCTTAATTCAATCTCCTTACAAAGCTAAGCAATAAAACAACTTGTACTAATAAAACTCATGTGTCATGTTCGGTTTGTTATGGAGATCAATTTCAATGCTAATACACTAGATGCAGCGCTATTCAATTGGGAGTACGCGAGCCACTAAATTTTTTTCAGCTTACGGTTATTTCTATTCGTTTTGTCAACCTAACATAAGGATTTAATGCAAAAATTAGATTAGTGACAGTAGCGACCACAGTGATGTAGTGACGCAACGCTTAATTACAAGTTACAACATCTTCCAATCTACGTACCAATTGAAGTCTTTAAAGGGTCTTTCTGTCGTTATTAAATGTATCGATGACCAAGTTGAAACGACCGAAATTCAGGCCGCGCTTGTTGAAGTTTATTTTAAGATTCAGGAACGTATATAGGATTATGAACCCCTTGAAGCAACCACAACCTATGGTCCAAGTTGAACTGGATCCATCCGAAAGCATTTTGAAAAAGGGAGACATTCATTCAGTATATAAACTAAACTACCTCATACACAGGCGCATAACTGTTGAAGAACTAAAGAAATGGTCCGTATCAGTACAGTGTTTAAACTGCCAAGAATATGGTCACTCAAGGACTTATTGTAAGTTGATATCAATGTGCGTCGTATGCGGTGAACTACACCAACCCAAAAGTTTCCCAAAATCAAAGATCTGCTCAATAGAAAATAAATGCAGCAATTGCGGTAGATTCCACAGTGCATACTGCCGGGGATGGCCAGTCTACAGAAATATTATTCAATTGTCACGTCCCAGGCGGCAGAATATAACTACACCAGATGCGCGGAATAATATCCCTTCGCATACCATAGCAAAACACGAAATTGATCTTATACTAGTTCCTGACACACTTAACCGATAAACACAGTTTAGGAATAAATGGTTATAAAGTTTATGACACAAACATCGATAGATATCTACAAAATTTGCAGCTCTGGGTTTTATCGTTTTGAAGTCACATCGTGTGGCCACCCAACTTATTGGCCTACTGATCGTTGAAAAATTCCTGAGGTCCTAGATTTTGCAGTCACAAGTAAAATAAACCAAGAAATAATCCAGACTAAACAACTGAATTATCTTCTGACCACTCTCCAGTCTTTCTACATTACTGGACTGACCAAAAGCCATGTTCTACAAACAATCATCTAATGAACACCTTCACTAACTGGTTGAAATAGTGGTACATCAGTTCGCATATCGACACTGCAAACGGCTAACGCTATAAACATTGCTATGGAAAACTTAATGATTTACTGGTCAACGAAGCTATTTCAAACTCAAACTGAATGCAACACAACTTTAACCAGGCAAAAATAAAACTGCAAAACCTTCTGCAAAAAAGCAAGATGGATTATATGCAAAACTGTCTTTAGAAAATATCTCCCCATTCGGACACAAAACCATTCATTATGGAATTCAACTAAATACCTTTCTATCGGTCAATTCGACTTCTTACCGGTGAATGGGCTAGAAGTGACGAGTAAAAGCTAAAGCCTTAGCTCATCATCTTGATAAAGCATTCGCTCCAAACCTTTTATTATTGCTGGTTCAAACAGAAAATGTAGCAGTTAGACCTGAGAGGAAATTCAAGATAAAGAAACCACTATGTAAAGTTTATTATTGCACATTAAATGCAATTAAAGAAAGCCCCCTGGGTATGATCGAATTACAGATGAAATACTTAAAGAACTTCCTCAGTTTACCTTTGGACGACTGACTCAAATATTCAATTCAATTTATAAGTCAGCATATATCCCTTAGTGTTAGAAACTGTCAACTATAAAAATGAACCCGAATCCTGGCAATGAGCCTACCAAAGTCTCGTCATATAGACCAATAAGCCAATCATCTCGAAAGTATTCGAAAAAGTAATTATCGAAAATGCGCAAGTGCAAGGAGTAGCTACCGAAATAAGGTTAGCGTAAGAAGATAAAAAATACTGCCCGCCATCTTCTTGAATGTTGCCCAAGCATTCGATAAAGTTTGGCTAGATGGATAGAAAACTGCGAGAAAAACTTGCTGGCAGAAGTACCACAAGGCAGTGTGCTTGGCCCGACGTTATATTTAATTTTCCCTTCTGACCTACCAACATCTTCGCAAATTATGATGTCTACTTTCACGGATGATAGGGCAATCGTATGTAGCCATACAAATCCGAAAACGGCGTCCGAAATTCGGCAACAACAACATCGAAATCTGACTAAAAAAATGGAAGATAAAGGTCAATGAAGAGAAAGAGAGCCACGTAACATTCATATTAGTTAAGCTTGTGTCCGCCTATCGCAATGAACCGAATACAACCCCCTCAAACCAATGGAGCAAAATACCTATAGGTCATCTAGACCGACGGTTAACTTTGCAAAGACATATTGAAATGAAACGAGATTATATCAAATTAAGAGTGGTTAACCATTGACTTAGAATACAAGTCTTTTCTATATAACACACAATGATTAAAACAATTTGGTCGTATGGAGATGTTAACTATGACAATCAACCTCAAATTCGAATATTGACAATGTCCAAGGAACACAGTCGAAAATTCTCAGAATGATTACAAAAGCACCCTGATACGTAAAAAACAAAAATATACCAGAACCTTAACATCCTAACGGTCAAAGACGGATTACAAAAGATGCGGATCAGCTATGCAGGGAAACTATCATCCCATCCAAATTAGATATTCCAATGTCTTGACGATTAAAGAGGAACATACATAATTACCTTAGTGATTAAGATTTGACAATTGTCGACATTATTGTCTACGCACAAATCAAGTCTACGCTATTTTCGACACAAACATGTAAAATACGTTGTAAAATACGCGTAGACGCACAACTGAAAGACGCACTGTCTAAAACTTTTTTCTTGTGTTATACCTGTTTAAATAAATCGTTAACGGGCGCTATATGCAAATTTGTTAAAAACACAATTTATTATGAGTGCGCAGCAGACATTCCAATCAAATTTCTCATACTAATTTGCCATAATGGTTAAGTAGAATAACAACAAAACAATTTATGTATTATCAAATCGGGTATATAACTTTCTATACAGCACAGCATTAGAAATTCATAATTCGATTTATTTTTTTAACGATCTTGGTAATAAAGTTTTTGGCCCAAATTGGTTACGAATTCTTGTTGTTCCCAATCTACATTCAAATGATCTCGTATTGTAGTAATGGTAATTGTATACACAAACAAAAAAAATATTTTTAGAAAATTCGTAATTTTATTGCGGTTTTCATACAAAATATTTGAATCGTACCGTTTATGTACAAAGTTTGATATCGCCCAAGTGTTCAATGACCTTCTTGTTGATCACTTTCATATAAGCAATAATAAAATTAAAGTTTTATTTTGTTCAATCAATATTGTAAAATTATTTTACGCTCAATAATATTAAAGCGTTTGAACGCGGCTTTAAATGTTTGACGGGTGAACCTAGGTTGAACTTTCAATGCAAACAGCAACAGTTAACTTGGAGTTAACTCGACTCAATCCAAAAAAGGACGCCGCACAAATTTTATGGAAATTGAATTTCGGTCAAATGATTTGAAATTTTCAGAATAGTTTCTTCAGTCATGCTGATCAAAAGTCTCCATGGGCACAAAGTGCCTAGATGCTGTTGAAGCTGAGTTTTAAGCGATGGAAAGTTGAAAAACTTCATTATTATACGTATCATATTTTTCCGCCGTAAATAAAATAATTGGAAATTTCCATTACTTTTTTGTATATTTGTGTTTTTGTTTTTATTTAAATATATTTTTTAAATATAAATATAATTAAATATAAATATATTATTTAATATATGCACCATCTGGTTGTAATTTGTTTTTTTTGTGCGATTTTAGCTGAAACAAAAGGGATTTTAAATAAATATTTCATTATGCGCACGTTAATATTCGTATATACAGTGACTCACAGCTTATTTGATCCAGTCGCATTTTATGAACAAAATTGTAATTATCTCGCGATGTCTTATTTTTTTGAAAAAAACTAAATGTAATATGAAAGCTATATTTATTTTTATTATAAAACACAAAAAATAAAATAAAAATTCTAATGCATATCAAAATAACATTAAAAAGTTCATTATTTCAACCCAAAACCAACTCACAGCTTAAATGATCCACTGCCACAAACATACTAATACCATCAAATTTCGTCAAATTACTTTTGTTAGTATTGCGTTTTTATGGCATTTGCAAAACCGAACACAATTATATTCTATAAGCCGTACAATACTCGGCTATACACGCGGATAATGTCACTTTTTAACTCCTATTTGATAGTATTGGTGTACATTTTTAACTTCTATTTGATAGTTTGTATACGGCCAATAGAAATCAAATATGACACATTTGTTCTAGATTTCTCTTTTATGTGTTTACAAACAACAAAAAACAAAATAGATTTGAAGATCAGATATGCGTAGCCACGCCTCATTCATGCGTAAAAAGACTAAAACAATAATGAAAAATAGAAATTAAAACAAAATTCGTGATCGAAATGCACTTTTGAATTATATAATAACAAACAAAACACACCTCCTAGTTTTTGTTTTTTCTATTTTTCCCTTTAAACATTTTTTTACTTAAATGTATTTCCGAAACATATGCACAACTTCAAGTAAGTAAATAGAGAATAAAATTTCATGTTCGTATACGCACAATACAATTAAACAGAAGTGAAAAATTACATGCGTATCGCTACAGTACGGCTTATAGAATATGATTGTGTTCGGTTTTGCATTTGGCATTATTGTTGTTGGTATCGATATAATGCATAGGAAACAAAACGTAGTAAAACAAAACAAAAATAAAAACCAAGAAAAATATTTCCACTACGAGTACAACAAAAATAACAAATTTTGGTTTCACGATACAGTTAAACAAATTGCATACAGTGTGCAAGGAAAGTTCCTGAGCATCCGTCGCTAAATGTACTAATGGTGATATAGGTAGTCGATGCTTCCAACTTATCGAAATTGTTGTGCGAACCTCCATCATATTCCTTGTCATACACAAACGACTTTGATGCTACAAAGATCTTGCGAGGTAACACAATAATGCGATTACACTCTAATGCGATTGGGTCTCATACGAAACGACACATTTCACAACAGGATGTGCTAAAACAGGATGTCACAAAACAGGATATCACAACACAGTACATGGTACGCTACAGTTCATGGTACGAAACAGGACCGATTAAAACAGTACAACACAAAACAGTACATGGTACAGTAGAGTACATGGTACGGAACAGGACCGATTAAAACAGTACATCACAAAACAGTACATGGTACACTAAAGTACATGGTACGGAAGAGTACATCGCAAAACAGTACATATTAAAAGAGAACACCACCAGTTAATAGTCAATATTACGGTTTTAATAACTAGTTGTGTGGGTACGGAAAAGTACCATGTCAAAAATTTATATTTGTATGTTTTTTGAACCAACATACATATTTGTGCATTCCTTTCAAACTTATTTTCGCCCGAAAAAACACTATATCTATACACACAATTGTGTTGTAATTCAAATCAAGCGAAATTTTTTATCAAAAACGCCATTACATACTATGGTTTTTTACTCACACATTTGTGTGGTTTGGACTTAAATTGAGCCATTTTTTTGGTTAAAAAAGGGATATATTTATTTATATATTTAGTTAAATTTTTGATCTATTTTGCAACGATCAAGTATTAGCGATTTGAATAAAAATAATGTTATATGTTGTTATAGGTGAAGAGCTATTTTAATATAACTTAAAGCAATTATAATTCTATATAGTATACTGTCTAATTACTCTAGGTGAAGGCAAATATCCACTTGATAATATCCTAAATACTAAACGTATTCAATAAAAAATATTTAACAAATGAAGCTGAAAAAATCCTCCAGCTTAACGTTCAGTAAAATGTACTTTAGTGTACCATGTACTGTTTTGTGATGTACTGTTTTTATCGGTCCTGGGTATGGATTCTGTTGCCTTTTCAAATTCAATTCAAGTTGAATTTTGTATACGTATACAGTGTATAATATACACTTTTAATATTGTGTGCTGTCATTTTGTATCATTGTGTGTGTGTGTCAAATCCACATGAAATTTCGCCAAAATGTTGACCCGATTTTATAAATGATACTATCGGTAGAGAAACAATACATTTCCTCTGCTCGCGAGCAAAGGAAAAAAAGGCAGATGATAAGAAAATAGATTCGATTTCAATTTTTTTGTGAATTTTTCATTTAAAACTTAAATAAAATTAATTTTCATATTTCATATTTTTTTTTTATTATCGTGTCTCTTGATCGCATCGATGTATTGTTTTGTTATTTGTTTGTTTAGTAGAAATATGGCAATGATAGAAGACGAACAAATACATAAAAAAATATTTTTTATTTTGAATGAAATTACTTTTTCATGTATTTACTAGGAATTAGATTAAACTATATAGGAATAGCGACACAATACTTTATTAATTTAAATGGTATGGTGAAATTTAATAAATTCATAAATTATGTACCTAACATATTAGTTTGTGTTCTTAAATGACGTCAAAAACACAAAACTAAAAAAAACACGTATACTAATATGCACACCACTACAATGACGTTTCGGTAAAATTCAAGTTGAATTGTAAAAATGCAACAGAATCCATGTACTGTTTCGTACCATGTACTGTAGCGTACCATGTACTGTTTTGTGATGTACTGTTTTCATCGGTCCTGTTTTGTACCATGTACTTTAGTGTACCATTTACTGTTTTGTGATGTACTGTTTTTATCGGTCCTGTGCCGTACCATGTACTGTTTTGTGATGTCCTGTTTTATTACATCCTGTTTTGAAATGTGCCATAGTGAACGGCTTCGAATGCAATTACACCCTGCAATCGAAGTTCCTATATTTTCTAAATTTGTATTTGTTGATTAGTTCCGTGTAAAAAAAAAAAAAAAACAAGAAAAAAAGAAAAACCATCAAAATAAGATATCGCGAAATATTTACAATTGTGTTCATAAAATGCGACTGGATCAAATAAGCTGTGAGTCACTGTATATCTGCGATCGAAACGTATTAAAATATTAGTATTTCCATCGCTTAAAACTCGGCTTCAACAGCATCTAGGCGCTTTGTGCCCATGGAGACTTTTGATCAGCATGACTTGAAAAAACTATTCTGAAAATTTCAAATCATTTGACCGAAATTCAATTTCCATAAGATTTGTGCGGGGTCCTTTCTTAGGTCGAGTCGAAAAACAACAACAAAAATAAAACTAAAATAAAAAAACAAAAAAAATTATTAATTTTAATTTCTTTGTGTGAGCAGTGGTATCTAAATACGAAAGCATATTTTTTGTGATTTTTAAGTTTTCCCTAAAATTAATTGCATTCATCTAGACATTTTTAAATTTTTTTTGGACTCGATCCAAAGATAACTCTGCCAATATAAACACTAGAAGTTAACTACAAGTTAACCTAAAGATAACGACAAATTGAGTCGACCTACAATGTAAACCGCATGTTAGAGTATTTTTGTACATGTGTAGACAATATACGTAGATAATAAAAAAATGGCGTCGACAATATAGCAAATAAATTATTTTTTAACTTTGTTAATGGAACTATTTCAAGATAGAGTGCTACATTCTTACTCGTAGATGGCAGTACGATCAAATATGAAACATATGGTTCAATTTTATTGTATAATCTTTTTTTTTTTGAAACATTAATTGCGGTGCAAAAACCAGCAAATTCTACAAATACATCAATTGAAAATAATATTACGGGCTATTGGTAAGAAAATCCATAAATGTCAAGTACTTTTTACGAACATTACTGCCATCTAGAGTTTAGAAAAGAAACTGTATACATAAATTTGATGACGTAACAAGCAGTACTGCGTGGTACTCTATATGAGCATTGGATAAAACGACACAAGCACTCCATAAACATTGAGGAATTTGTGTAGTTGAAGCGTAAGGCTCAATTTACATTGGGCAAAACAAATCTGTTGTACACAACCCCATGTGTTTCCGCTACATCTGTCTACCGACCGTGCTGAATTTGTGCGGTATTTATTTCGAAGATGTACATGGCAAGTGGTATATTGAGTATCGCTGAAACCCATGAAAGCATTTAACCAACATTTTAATTGGTTTCTTTAAAAAAGTCACTCGATTCTCACCGCAGGGATAGATTCAGACAATGACAATTTTTCGTGACATTTGCTTATTGGTACAAATTGAAGTCACTGAAATTTTACGATTCGGATATTTATGACATTAACAGCAGTTTACAGCAGTTGCATTTTTAAGTTATAGCAGATTTTTAAAATTATAAATATTGACACATATTTTGTATGAAAACTTATAACTCAAAATAATGAAAACAATGACAATATTATTAAAATTGTCAGCTTATTTTTGTGAGTACTCACAAGTATTAACACAAAATTGTAGCGGAATTTTAAATACAATATCACAAAAAATTGTCATTTATCACTTGATCAGAATCTAGGTCGAGAGCTGTAATGATTATTTTTAATAGTAATAACGCTTAATGCAGAAAAAATCGTTGTAGATGCTCCTGTTTCCCGGATTCCACACCGATGGCTGTATAGTATCGAAACAAATAACGAGTTTCATACGCAATAAAGTTATGACAGCAAAGGGGTCTAATTTTCTATATGTAATGGAAATTATACGCAAAATGCTGACTCTAATGAAGTAAGCCAATTTACCAAGAGATATGCGAAAAATAATTTCTACTCAAAGACAATTACTGACTATTGATAATGTGATTCGGTTACCCAAAGGCTAATCCACAGTGTTTTAGATTGTATACTACTGCAGTCCTAGTGAAATGTACAAATGTTTTAAAGAAATTGTCGCGATACCCGCAAACGGATATCGTCCGCGTTAATCACATCAACGGTGGTTTTAATCACAATCAATGGACGTTATCAGATTATAGTTCATAGTGCAGTAAATTTCGCCAGCAAATGTCTGCTGATTGTTGCGTCACACTATTAAAACCGAAACATTTGGGGTATGAGACGAATAAGACAAAAAAAAACAAAAATTTTAATTTCAATGATCGAGGGCAGTTGACAGGTAGCATTTGACACTTTGAATATTTCTAAAATTCAACGTTTAAAAGTTTAGTTTCGCAGATGTTTTCAAAACCGACATCTGAATCAAGAATTGTAATTTCTCTGGTATGAGAAAAAGATATTAGATTTGGTAATGAAATGACTAAAACAGATTACATGGGGAATACAGTATTCATAATATTTTGAACCATTTTAAACGAAATCTCTTGTTTTGTAAAAATTAATTTAAATTCGGAAAACCCCATTTTGGTCTTTAAAACTACAGGGTGGGCCATCTGTTCCTCCTTTTTTGATTTGTAAATAATGTGTGTTTTATTTGGGATGAAAAGTCAAAGTTTTTCATTGATAAGAAAAGGTGCTGGCATAGAACCATGTATATGAAAAACAATATCGTTCATATGCCCACCACGGCTTTGTCTGCAGACCTGCATCCGAACATTAACATTTTCGATGACTTTCCCATAAAAGCGGATCAATGACCTCAATTTCAGCTCGAATGTTGTTTTTAAGTTGTTGAATTGTTTGTGGACGATTAGCATACACCTTACCTTTCAAATCACTCCACAAAAAATAATCAAGTGGTGTTAAATCCGGGCTTCTTGATGGCCACAGAACTTCACAGTTTCTTGAAATTATGCGATCAGCCAATTTTGTTGACAATAAATGGATTATTGCACGTGATCGTGAATACCATGAGGATTCTACCGAGGATTCTCCGCTACCCATATTCGAAAATTTTGCTTATTAACGTACACATGCAAATGGGTTTCATCGCTAAAGATGATTTTTGATGAAAAACCTTCTGGTGGCCTCAATTTTTGAGTTAGTTGAATTTTGTATGGATATGCAAATGAAGATCAACATGCAAAATGCGTCGTAATGTGGTTCCTAAAATGTTTAGTTCTTGTGAACAATGCCTGGTTGATGTGCTTGCTTCATTACGAGCACTTTCACTAACAGCTGCCACTACATCAGGAATATGAACTGGATGAACATGTTGATATGGTTTATCCAGTTAACCAGTTTCTTCAAAACGATCAATATTTTTGCCAATTGCACGCTCAGTCATCAATGTTGACCAAAACTCTCACGTAATTTACGAAATGTTGATGTTTTGAACGATTATTTTCATAATAAATTTGGACAATCAAAATGCTTTATTGTGTTGTTAGCGACTCCATGATGATAAATGGCATAATTTTGACTTTTTATATGTCAAAGAATTTTTTAGAACGGATAACATTAAGTACTAAATTTCATCGATTGAAAAAGGGCCAAAAGATGGCCCACCCTGTAAAAGAATCTAACATCTAACATACCGATTATCTACATTGTCTATATGGAGAAATCAATTATCTACACCATTTTTGACACTGGCCGGTCGACAATTACGAAATACGGTAGACGCACACCACTGTTTAAAATATATAAATATTCTGCCAATCACTACAGACAGACAAACGGTGATTTATAAAATTAACAATTTCACTTCCATTTTGTGTATGTTAATCCATGTGTGCCGATACGACAGATTCGACGAAAATTCAAATAACCAAATTGAAAAACGAGAATTATCAAATTTGGAAATATAAATTGCAACTACTGTTAATGAAAGATGTCCGCTAACCCTGAAAGAAGGCGGTGATATGGTAACCCATCTGAATACCATGGATGAAATAATAGACGAATTGACCATATTAGAGGAAACGATGGCCGAACCATTGGTTATGGTATTCGATTTGAACAGTTTTCCAACAAACTATTCGACATTGATTACGGCATTAGAAACGAGGCCCGAAGGTGATTTAAGTCGTAATATGATAAAAGGAAAACTTCTTGACGAAACCCATTGTCGTATAGATTCAAGTAGTAGTGTTTCATCATATGATGACGTTGATAACGCATTTCAAGCTAGCAGCAAAGCAACAGATCGATGTTTCTTCTGCAAAGAGAATGGATGTATTTGCGGGGACTGCCGACACTAAATGCTGTGGAAAAAGCAGCAAAAACATCAAAAATACGTTAACGCAGCCGTCGAAAATAGTGTCAAACAAGTCAAGAAAGAAGCAAGAATGTTTATTTAGATTTCAGTGATTCGAAAATCTTCCATTGTAGTGAGTAGAGCATAGATTCAGGCGCATCAACACATATCGCACATGATATGGAAAAGTGACAGAACTCCAAAATTTTTATTTTTTGGGAGAGTAAAAAGAAAAATATAAATTACGTTATTTAATACCAAATACCGCTGTTTATTTCGCGTTCATAAAGTTCATTTTTGAGTTGTGTCAGTTTTCTATATCATGTGCGATATGTGTATGGACAGCAAATATTTGCCGTCATGCAAAAATCGGATTCGGTTGCATTGGCAGATGGAAGATGTCTTGCTATCGCAGGCACCGGTGTAGTAGAGTTCAAAATGAAGACAGGGTATTGAATGATGTTAACGTTCCACAATTAAAGTATAATTTATTGTCAGTTGGAAAATTAGCCAAACATTCAAAAATGAGGTGTGTGAAGTAAATTTCAATGGTGTTGGTAAACAAATACTGAAAATGACAGCTTATGGGGATGTTTATAAAGCTACAAAAAGACACATATTTTTGGGAAACCGAAATTTGAATGATATACGAAAAATGGCTAGAAATATGTACATCAGTGGATGCGAACATAACATGGTGATGTGTGTGAAACGTGTTTGATGAGTAATACTTTTTACGCTATTGGCCGTAGGCACTTGGCGAAACACACTAATACTTAATAAAGACATTTTTATTAATCACTTGTTTTTTGTTTCGCAGTTATTTTGAATAATTTTCAAAAAGTTTAAAAAATCACTCGATCGATTTCGACTTGTTAGGTCATCATCAGGAGTATCTACTGATTTGTGTTAGTAAAAAATTTTGTTATATAGTAGAAAAAAGCAAAATATAAATAAAAGAAGGAGGGCAAAAAATAAAAAATAAGCAATAAAAGCAAAATATAAATAAAAGAAGGAGGGCAAAAAAAAATAAAAAATAAGCAATAAAAATTAATCTACGGATCGCGCAGGTGTGCGATGAGTCATAGGCTGAGTAACAAAATTCAAGGTATATTATTGCGTACGTGAGTATAGAAAAGGGCGGGATCTGTAATTGGTGAGAACCGGATTTCTCTTTGTTCGTTAAGGATATTTTGGTTAAGAAATATTGATTTTCTAATTTCGTAAGATTCTAAGGTATCTAAACGTCTGCCTTTGGGTTGTATATGTAATATATCTAAATTGTTCAAGCTAGCTGTATGATTTTCTGACGTTAAATGATTATGGAAAGTTGATTGGTTGCAACCAGATAAATGTTCCTTAGCTCTAACTCCAAAATTGCGCCCAGTCTGACCAATATAGGAGAAACTACAATCATTGCAATTGATCCTATAGACACCAGATTTGGAAAGGCGATCAACTCTAGGTTTATTGTTAAAAATCATTTTCTTTATTGTATTATTATTATAAAAAGCAAAACTAATATTGGTATAATTGGACACGATGTTGCTAATCCGTTGGCTCGTTTTTCCTATATACTCTAAGCGACGCCAATTTTCCCGCGGTGGACTATCCGGTGGATAAATACCCGTTAGAGTTTTACGCTTTAGCTTTTTATTCAATAACTTTAATATAGTCCTAGTTGCATATCCGTTATTCGTTGCTATTTGAAAAATTATGTTAAGCTCAGTGTTATAATTTGAATTTGACAGAGGGATGTTTATTAGTCTATCTATGAGTGAGTGGAAAGCTGACATTTTAATATTATGGGGATGGTTTGAAGAACTAGGGATAACAGCGTCTGTATACGTGGGTTTCCGAAAAATTTTGAAGTCTAAAGTAGAATTAATCCTGGTTATTGTTATATCTAGAAAATTAATACATTTATTTTCTTCTTTTTCTAACGTAAAATCAATGGTGGGATATTGAGAATTTAACCAAGTTAGGAAAGAGTCTAACAGTCTATCAGTTCCATTCCATAGACATAATATGTCATCAACATATCTATACCAAAAGATTATATGACGAAAATAAGGATTGTTGTTTGATATGATCATTTGTTCGAAGAAATTCATGAAAATTTCAGCCAACAAAGGTGACAGAGAGGAGCCCATGGGTAGACCATCAGCGAATTTGAAATATGTATTATCAAAACAGAAATAATTTTGTTTAATACAAGTCTCAAAAACTAACTTCAGTTCACGACGTAAGCTCTCATCTACAACATCCCTATCTAAGTAATTACAAACTATTTGGGACAAAGTATTAATCGGAATAGAAGTGAAAAGACTGGCAACGTCAAATGAAACTAGTTTTGAATGTAACGGAATGTCGACGTCTTGAATTTTGTTAATCAATTCTACCGAGTTCTTAACCGAGTAAGCTGAAAAGAAATTAGTATGACAATTGAAAAAATTTATGAAACCCTTACATAGCTTGTAGGCGGGAGCATTGCAATACGCTACTATTGGTCTAATCGGAATGCCTTCCTTATGGATTTTTGGTAAACCATAAAGGATCGGGGCAGACGGATTCATGACAGAGTACTTCCAACCAGTTCCATCAAATAACTTCTGGCATTGGTTGATACACTTACTAACCGCAGTCTTAAAAGACTTAGTTGGATCTCTGCCAAGCTCTATTGCTTTGCTTTCTGTAATAAAATCAGAGATTTTATTGCAGTAATCGACTTTTGTGAGCACGGTAATTGTATTGCCTTTATCCGCTTTACACGCTATCAGGTCATGGTCACGTAGTTTTTTCTTTATCGCACCAATCACTTTGAGGTTAGTATTAGAAGCAGCAGAAGAAGAAGAGTTTGTCGGAGAAGAAGAGTTATCAATACCTTTCTTTATTTGTAACGCACACACTGATTTTATTTGGGTTATCTCGCCAGATAAGGCTGTTTCGGCATCTACAGCAAGATTCTCGAATGATCGAAGGTCGATTTTATTTGGCGTAGGGGCAAAATTCACTCCGTTGCTAAGCATTTGCACCTCTGTATCACGGAAAACGACTGAGGACAAGTTCTTAAAACGTGGATGAAATTGGAAATCAGACGAACCACTATTACCTCTACGGTTAAATGGATAAGCCTTATCTCGCAACACATCCAGTTTAGCTTTTTGTTTCACATATTGAATATGTGAAATTTCAGCTACCTCTGCACGAACTTTTTTGTCCAGCCAATCGAACTCAACAGAGTGCAAACGAATTGCTAACTCAGTGTGAACAACTTTAAGATGGAGATATAAGTTGTTCCTGGTAGCATACCCTTTGCGCAGCTCGTTATCCCTCCAGCTACAACGCGCTAGATTGATAGCTCTTCTTCCCTCCAAATTCTGAAATCAGAAGTAAAACTGAAAATAATGGATTTTATAAACATGGCCAAAATAAAACCTCGAAACTTTTTTAATTAGACTGAGGAGATGACTAGAGCACAAGGAGGCAAAATTTCGTCACAACAAAATGGTGTGGCCGAATGTAAGAATAGATCAAACGAAAGTGGCCAACACAGCTAAAAAATTGAACTTTGATGGTTACGAAATTGGAAGGAAAAGGTATCGCCTATAGATATCGATACACACAAAATAGCAATCAGTAAAATTCTAGTATAAAAATAAAGTGAAAGAAAATAATGAAAAACAATAAACAATAATAAACTGCATCAAGAAATCCGAATGATGCAACCGGAGCGGAAAGTGAAGCGGCTGAAGTAAAAATTTAAACGGTAGAATTTCTCATTTAAGTACTTCCAGCGTAGTATTTTTTACTTGTTTTGCGACATGTGGTCGAGCATTATCGTGTAGCAAAATTACTTTACGCTCTTTGTTGACTGGACTCAGATGGTTTTCGTTCAATACATGGTTCGAATCTATCAATTGTTTTTGATAACGTTCACCAGTAATAGATTCGTTTGGTTTTAGCAACTCATAGTATGCCACTCCGTTGTGATCCCACCAAATGCACAACATAACCTTACTTCCATGAATATTTCGTTTTGCTGTTGATGTGGATGGTTCGCCAAACCATTAAATGATTTTCAATGTTCAGTCAGTTCATGTTGTATCCATTTTCTTTCTTTTTGAATCATTTTCATGGCATGTAAACTTTATGGCTGCTTGAGTGGCATTTAACTGTTCTGCTAGTTCTTTTTCTGTTTGAGCTGAGTTTCCCTTCAATAATGCTTCTAATTCTTTATCTTCATTTAATTGGTTGACCAGAACGTTCTTTGTCACTGACATCAAAATCACCACTTTTGAACCGTTTAAACCAGTTTTCGCAAGTCTGTTGAGTTGATGCATGTTCACCATAAGAAGCAAACAAAAACTTTTAGTAGCTTTTTTCTTTTAATTAAAGCAAAAAAGTAATGCTTCCCGCAAATGTTGAATGCTCTTTTGATGGTACGAAATTCGACATGTACGGGATTAAAAAATATGTTGTTTACGCTTTCACGAATAATGACAAACTTAATTTTAATGTGGAATGTCGACACTTTAAAACGCCGCAGGTGTCATTGTAAAAGAATGTGTAGTACTAAAGTTATGCTATCTCTTTGACAATCCAAAAAACTAAGTTATAAGTACACCCAATATATGTATATAAGCGATCTCATAAGTAAGTGTCAAACGATTTGATTGCCAATCTCCTCACCAAACCGTTAAGTACACCAACGGGGGTGTTGGTTAGTTTTATATATAACGTTTTATTTAGTTAAGGTCATTAAGTTGTATCAACTTGGGATCAATGGTCGTCATGAAACACGAAATATATTGTAAAATTACTTTTACGCTCAATAATGTTAAAGCGTATGACGCGGCTTTAAACCTTTGACATTTAAACTTCAGTTAAAGTAATCGCATTACACTATTCTCACTTAATCAAGTGATAAGTGTTTAAAATATGCAAGAATCTGCCAATCGCTACACTTCTTATAGGAAACGAATATGGATTTTATACCTTTAAAATAATCTAATAATTCAAATACTTCGATAAAATTTCAATGATTTCATTTATCATTTTCAAATCTCAATGTAGTACAAGGCTAATGTAGAAGCAAAAAAATCTTACTATAATATTTTTCATTGCATTCAATCTCAACAAATTTTTTCCCACCTGCATTTTAAAAAATTTTATGATTTTGTGTTAAGGTAAGATCTCCTAAGGTAAGATACAGTAACATACCAAATCTATATATGCGCGGTAACAATATTTTTGGTAGTATATTTCTAATTCGGCATATGTAGGTACAAGGTTGAAACGTGACATTGCACTAAAATATTAAGTGGGCACAATAACGACAAATTTACTACTGACATTGAAATTTGGGTTTCCCCAATTTATTTATCAACTGTACATACTAATTTATAGTAAGGAGAATATCATAAACGTATTATGTGTACAATGTGTCACGCACTAAAATCCCATGACGTCATGACTAGTTGACACATCATTCAATATTGTATATAAAAAGACCTTATATACTTTTGAGACTATAAATATTTTTTATCTGCGTTCTACGATGCGTAACGTTTTAATTAGTGTGCTTCGTATGACATAAATTTCTATCAAGACTACGAGAGGTTAATGCTCGTATAATTATACATATGTATTACTCATAGTTTAGATTGTAATTAATTCGGCCCTCAAGCGGTCCGCCTGACTAAAGCGACATATTTCGGTAAATAAATACCTAGACGTACCGATTGTAAACGCAAAGTATAAAATAAGATTTATTTTTATTGCTATTTTTAATAACTTTCAAAATACAACAAAATTCCATTTCACGTACATGGTATTTTGTTATTGAAGTACATAAAAATTGTGATCGCGTAATTATTTAAATTTATGTACAATTCATAATGTAAAATTACATAATAAACGAGGTCAGTTATATTTTTATGCTGCTGCGCTTATAAATTACTTATAAACAATTTTAAAATCTTTAATGTGTAGCTCAACAAGTAATTGCTATTTACGATCAACCGCAAACTTTTTTAAGGAAGTTGTAACTTTTAAGTGCAGAGTTTATTGTTAGCGTTTGTGTTATTGAACAAGTGCGAGTAATATTTTACAATTCTTATTAAAGCAGCGAAACAATCGGAAATGGTTTACTAATTGTCCAAATAAATTTTCTACGAAAATAAACTGAACTGTTGGCCTAATTAATGCGGAGATATCTTTATTAAAAAAGATTTTTCTATTTTGTATCGTTATGATGTGTTTTATAGAAGACATTCTCTTATTGTGGCCGGTGCTCCAAAGCCCAAAACGCTCTGAACACGAGTCACATTAAATCAAACAATTTCGAGCAAAAACATTGAATGATGTTTTCATCTTCAAACTACCGGTATCATTCCCTTCAATCACTGAGATAGTGATATTGTGCAACCTTGTAAAGTTCAAATTAATTTAAAAAATGGAGCCTGCTACCTTAATTCATACACAATACTTTCAAACAGATAAAACAGTAATAAAAAACAGTTTCGCCATTGGTTTGGAGCTACAAATATCTGATTTACAATGCTCGATAATACAGTGAAAAGTTTCCGGATATAAGAGAGGTTTTGCGGAAAATAAGAAATTACGCTACTCGTCACAAGTGGCAGCACTATCACAAAAGAGAATTTCAGTTGATATTTTATACCAAGCGGAAATTTTAAATTAATAATCAATAATTGTGAAATTTGCATTGCCAGCCTATATTGTAATTGTAATATGTATTTCGAACAAGGTTTTGAAGTGAGCCAATGATGGGTGGTTCTCCTCCACTTCTTTATACAAGTAAATATAAAAATAAAATACTGTGCACGGTTTCATTTGAATTTTTAATTGAAAGCTTGCGAATCTAATAAGAAAATTAAGGGAGATCGTCGTTTAGACTTCGCTAAGTAATATTTTTATTTTTTCGGCCAAATAATTAAGATTCACTATAATTATTTGAATTTCTGCGGCCATATAAATCCTTTTCATCTTCTGGCCAAAAAAAAAATAGAATTTTGTAAAATTTTGATAATATTTTATACCGAGTTTCTTTACTTCCGAGGTCAATCAATTTGTCAATTTAAGGAACGCAGGAATAACACATTCCAGCGGTGCAGGTATTCCGCTGGAATGTTTTATTGTATGAACATTTATGAATAAAAAATTCCCGTTGATTAGAAAATAACAACAGCAATTCTGTTTTGTAGAACTTGTGGCGGTAGCATAATCTCGTATTTTCCGCTGGCAAATTTCCACTATTTTATACGTCATTAATTTGCAGCTCTTCTTGTGGGTCGGAACTATAAAATATTTTCGCTAATTGGACGGAAAAATTTCTAATGAGAGCGATTTTTGGAAAAAGGACCGTACGTGGCTTTGTGAGTCTGCCAATTCATTTTTTTAACGATATGCGGCAATCCATTAGGAATGTTTGAAAAACCTTCTTTTATTTTGATAATCTTGTTGAGTACAGTGTCCTGATCGATTTGCATGGAAATTAAAGTTTTAACAGCACTATTATTAACATACTTGAAGCAATCCGTGTCTGGTTCAAAAACATTGTTAGATAAAGCTTGACGTATTAGGAAAAAAATAAGCAACTGAAATTACATAATAAACGAGGTCAGTTATATTTTTATGCTGCTGCATTTTTTTAATGACTCTGGGATCAAGATTACAAATTATACTTCCAGGTAGCAGGATAACCGTACCACTTTTTCTTGAGATTGATGAATTGCCAAAATCGCTCTATTATGTCGAACTGCATACTTCTAATGTAGTTATAATAAAATTTATGAGAATAATTTAGGAATTCATTATAAATGTTTAGATAAATAGAATAATCTGTACTGGTGGATGGTTGGGTGCTTTTTATGTTCCAGGTCGATTTTGTTTGGCCGCCATTTTGTTTTGGATTACATTTGTCAGTTCGCATTTGACAGTCGTAGAGACTGGTCGATAACAATTTATTATGGAGCATCTAACGCTGCAAAAACACGTTGAAATATAATTAAAAATTAAACCACTTTGTAATTAATTTCTTCCTTATTCTAAATTGTTTGTATAAGTAAGAAATTAATTACAAAATGGTTTATTTTTTAATTATTCAATTTTCAAAGTGACAAAAAATATACAGTAGGTGAAAAAATTGCATCAACATAACAAGACAAGCGTTAAAATAGCAAAACATTCATACACCTAAGGCAATTACACGTACACCCTATAACCATATTTTTTTGAGGATGCTAGGGGCAATGCTTTGAGGATGTTAGGGGCAATGCTCGGGACATGATCGAAAACTTTCTAGTGTCCGAATTTAATCAATTAGGTCTACAGACCATGCGATTCCAATAAGACGCTGAAATTGCTGAAATAACACCAGAAGTTGATGAAAATGTTATGAAAAATGTGCTTAAAAGAGCTCGTTTTTGCAAGAAGGGAAGACGCTTCACTTGACCGATATTATTCAGAAGGATATTATCCGATCGTGTCTACGTCAGATCAGGAAGGATAAGATCGCCGAATCCAAAAAGGTCATCTTGTATATTCATAGTGTTAAACGCGTAGTTGACATCATCTACAAAGAAGCTGATCAAATTGTTCATCAGGATTAGAACCGGATGATTATGACTTCCAAGAGCTAATAGAGAAAGCTCTATACAGATGATAATCGTGAGATGGTGGAGGCATTTCTCGAGCAATCTCAAAATACCGATATTGCGCAAATGGATTTCTATGCAACGAATGATGTTGGCTGTGAATCAAAAGCGTGATCAACAAAATTTAAAATTTGATCATCAAAACCAAAAATTTGATCAAAAAAGTAAAGATTTGACGCAAGAAATGAAACAAGAAATTAAAGAAATCAATTAAAGAGGTAACGAAAGTTTCGAGAATAAAATAGACAACAAGTTTCTAGAGGTACGCTTCGAAGTGGGGAAAGTACAGATCGAAGTTCAACAGGTTGCAGTGTGAAGTTCAACGTCTCGAAAAAGATTTTATTTGCTGAACAGCAAATCGAACAACATCGCAGTTTACTCAGGTAGTACACTTAAATAAACTCAAGCCACCGACAGTCGATGGAACAGCTCTGTTTGGAATTTTCAAATTGTAATGAAACGGTTGCCAACAGAATTGTATGGGATGAAGTGAGTTGTATAGCAGGATTAATGTTTAATAACTCTTAAAGGCGAAGCAGTTTAGAAATAATGAAGGCACTAAATCGCAAATACGGAAGCGAGTACTATCGCATCAAAATAAAGAGAAGGACGTCGGAGAAGCTCTTCAAGAGTAATACATTTAGCATACTCAAATATGTTCGCCGATTACATAAAGAGAGCCAAAATGGATGCTATCACTGACGGAATTTTGATCCAGAGACACTCAGAACAGTGGTTTAGTCACTGAAACCAACTTTCGCTGAAACCTATTATAATGCAAACCTTCACTTCAAGCACGGCGAGTTGAAATAAACACTGAGAGAAGTATCGAGTGAGTAACACCCAGATTCCGTGGCAGTAGGTTTACTTCTTGCACAAGAAGGGTCACATCACGCGGAACTGTTGGGAAAATCGACGAAAGCGTAGTAGGTCACCATCTCCAGTGCAGTGAAAATCAAAAGAAGACAAAGCATTAACGAAGCTCCGGGACCCAAGTACAAGGTTGTGAAACTCTAATAAGTCAGCTTAAAAGGGCAGAAACTGTTTCTCACAACTAATATCCCCATAACCTCCATTCTTATATCAAGATCTGCATGAAGTGAGGACAGTTTAACAAGAGGTGTTATTGATGGGAAAATTATGTGATTACTTGAGACAGAGAAGTAACACACATGATCGTTCGAAAGAATCTTGTTAGTGGAAGCACACAACCAGCCAACGGGTTGAAAATTCAAACAGTGACTGGCGACAGTACATTCATTCGAGGCAAGAAAGTAGTGAACATAAGAATTCAGGGTACTTGTTTTCAACGAGAAGTACTGATCGTCGATATTATCGATGAGGTCATTCTAGGTATGAACTTTATGAGAACGAATGGCTTCGTGTTGAATGTTGGAGGTGAAGCTTCGACTCAGCGGTTCGAATGTAACAACCATCAGTCAAGTAATAATTGACCACCGAAAAAAGCTGTCACCAAATATAGAAACAATTATTTGCAGAAGCTAAACTGCAACATGGAATTAAAGAAGTAATGATCAAAAAACTCATATCAATACCAAATAACGACGATAGAGTTCCAATTAGAGCTCTAAGTCTCTCGAATAACTTAAAAAACAATCAAGAAAGACAAACAAGACTATTTATTATCGGAAAATGTGAAGAAACAGCGAATAGAAAAATTTGTTGAGAAAAATCAACACAGCAGAACAAAAAGAAATAATAAGACAACTTATACAAGACAGAAGTGACATGTTCTTGAGCAAAAAGATGATTTTAAAGTGGAGTCCTAAGAAATGTACTCTTCAGAGCACAGCTAAAGTATTTGGGTCACAAAGTAATCGCCAATGGAAACCATACAGACGAGGATACATGCAGAGGATTCGCCAATGTCGCAAAATGTTAAACGAATTAACGAGGAAGAACAAGCCATTTGAATGGAAGGAGCAACAAGAGGAATCATTCGTTGAAATACGGAGACAACTATGCACATTGCGCATCAATCCTTGCGTACCCTATACCCAACGTGAAATTAAGTCTGGATACCTTTGCAAGCAATAATGATATAGGAGGAGTGTTGTCACAAGAAATCAACGGTCAAGAGTAAGTCATTGCGTATTACTCAAAAGTCCTATCGAAACCGGAGCATAGCTATTGCATTGCGTGAAAAGAATTATTGATAATAGTGGAATACGTGGAACATTGGTTGCTACCATTCAACAATCCGAAGGGACGGGTGGCATACACTGGATCAAACATGTACAAAGCTATGACTTTAACATCTAGGAAGCGCACATAGGAATGCAGACGTATTACCAAAGTGACCGTGTCAAGTTGAATGTAAACACTGCGGAAAAATGGAAGAAAAGGAGGATATAATCGATGTACACTTATGAAACTGCTACCCGATGTGGAGTGAAGGTCCTGCGGGCACACTGGGAAAGCCTTTTTTTTTAGGGGATAACTGTTTAAAACTAATATGAGAGAGGTCTGATGACAAAGTTAAACTATTATGAAAAGTGGCGGTGAAAAATTGAGCTAATCAAATACTTGAGGAGTATTATGAAAAAGTAAGTGCAGGTCACCTTGGAATTAATAAAACACTCACAAATATTCGTCAACGATTGTATTGGTTCGGATGTAGATAGTCGGTAGTATGAGTGATGTAAACAAAATTGATCAATGTGCATCAATGAAAGGATCTACAGGAAATAGCCGAAGATCAACGCAGTACAACGTTGGTGCACCATTCGAGAGAATTGCCATGGGCGTGGTAGGACACCTCCATATTACAGAAATCGTAATACGTATGTATTAGTGGTAATGAACTATTTCAGCAAATGCCCGGAGGAAGAGATGAATCCTATTCCTAATCAGGAAATAATTTTCGGGAATAGTCTAACTCTATATAGCTATATAGCTATTAAGTTTGGTAATGTTTCAATATCAGAGTTGTATGATCAAGATTTCGTTGATAAAATGCAAGAAAAACTTGATGAGATGCACAAATTTGTACAAGAAAAAATTCGGATAGCAAGCGATCCAATGAATGATAGGTAAGACAAACGTGCACTTAATAAAACTTTCGAAGAAAGACACGACTGCTTTCGCTCTACGACGATAAACGACGTAGTTCACAGAATAAAGAAAGGGCAGCGAGAGAAACTCAAGATAGTGCATTTGGAACGGTTGGCACTATACAGAGGTGAAAGTTTAAATTCTTTAGGGATGAACAGACTTAGGTTGGGACCTAAGTCCATCCCGAATAGAATGTTATAATCTCACCTATTAGTTTGAAGGGTTGGCGAGACATTTATTCAAAGAATTGTTGATTTTCGAAAAATAATACCATTTTAGTGAGATCAGTGACATCTAGGTTTACGTAGTAGCATTAGAGACAGTTTTATGATATTGCAGATTATAGTAGTCTAGAACATCCGCCGAGAATATTATTCCTGTATAAATCCAGGCGATTCTAGAATGTTGCATCGGTATATAGATACGGGTAGCACGAATACAACGGGCCTCAGGAGATACGGTACGCGAAAGATCAATAGCAAAAATGAACAGTGCGAAAAATTATTAGTGGTGTTTTAAGTGAAATGAATTGTGTGATTTATTGTAAATTGTGGAAAGTGAATAAATAATAGTGAAAATTATTTGTTGTTGTGTTTTTAAGTGTTTGGAAGCCATATTTGGAAAATTATTCTAATGCTGTGTGCCTGACGCCGATTTGTTTGTCTAAATTTCCGACTAACTAAATTGATCGTTAGGTCACCCAGGTATTGTTAGATGTCTCTAATATTTATAAACCAAAATCTACCCGATATTTAGTTCTAAACTGCAAACAAAGTTTCAATTTATCAATTACTGATTATAAATGTTTTGTTGAATGTTGAATTTAAGTTTATATAGCAGATTTTAATTAAACATCAGATGTGCTTTGTTCTGTGCCATCTTTGAACGATTGGTATGAACTAACCATCAAATTAGTTATGTAGTTGGAAATTTAGACAAAAAAACTTGACGTGAGGCACACATCATAAAATTATATTCAGTGGTTTCAGGAATATTCATTCAGGAATATTCATACGAGCTGGATTTGATTGGGCAAATTTGTAACAATATCTTTTTATGCTCGTAGGGTTTTTTTACTTATGGTTGTAGGGTTTCACTTATATTTGATTGGTATGTGGACGTAAAGTCGGGAACATTGTTTATTAAATAGCTATGAGATTGACCGCCTGCTATTAAAAATCCCGATCCCAGTTGATTAAAGTAAGAGCCCACAAATAATATAACATAATTATTTATAAAACATCTAAATATTTCACATTTTGTTTTGATTCTTGGTGTTAGGCAAATAAATGCCACGTTAATATTGAAAATGGAGCACAATTATTTATCTGACAATTTTAACTTGTTATCTGGATAAGATATTTACTTAGATATCTCCTCTTCGTGAGGACGGAAACAACCACCCTAATTATATTGTTACAATATCGCCTATTGGTTTGATGGGCAATTAATTCGGCGTAGGCGAGATATTTATTCACAAAAAATTATTCAAATTAGTGATACTTTATGAAATTAGTGACATTTAGGTTTAAGTAATAGCAATAGAAGCTGTGCATACAGTGAAAATAGTGGTGTAATTGAAAAGAATTGTGAAACTTATTTATCCTTGTATTTTAGTGACTGGTCGATATTAGGAAAATTAGTGTGGGCTTTATCCAGAAGTGGTGTTCAATGATACGAACCGAATGGACGGGGTAAATTCGTAGCAATATTACTTATTTATGGAGTAAATAAAGTGTGGATGTAGGTTTTAGAATTTTATATTCGATTTGATATTCGCAAGCTTGCAGTTCCGTCCGTGTCATTTACATAAACATTGCTATCGTAATTAGTTCGAATTTCATAACCTTGAAATGGTATTTTCCGGTTTATATCCTAACTTTATTACTACTTATTTACAAAGCTGCGCTTATCGTCCATTATGTTAATAGTTGAATATTAGTCGAAACTTTTAATGTAGGTTAATATTGGAATAACCAATTTAATTCTATTTTAACGATATATAACTCTCAACCTCACACTCAAATTTATGAGGTAAAATGAGTTACAAGTCAATTCAATTGAATACATATTTAATTTTCCATCAACAAAAATAATATATAGATTAGACTTTATATACGTGAACAATTTTCTAGCCTTAAATATTTAATTTTCGACGGTGTTAATAGTAAGTGAAAACACAATGAATTATCATCGTGCAAAGTAGGTTATCGTCTATCCACGCGCTAATATTTTAGGTGTATACTATACAGGCAGGTAACTCGTACTATTGTTACTAAATAAGTGTACAGTAGTTTAACAAATTTTTCCCAAAAAAGGTAACATTTTGTTTGTAATGGCCGCTGTTTCATTTCATGCATAATTAATTAGGTTTACTTTTCACTGATTTTAATCTGTTTACATATTACTTTTATTGTAGGTTATAACAATCAATGTTTGTGGTTTATAGGAATGCGGAATCAATTGGTGTCCTATAATAGTATTACACAGTGATTTCCACGTTTTACCTTTCAAATGTTGACCAACTCAATTTTTATCGTAAAATCGATATTAAATTGTCTTTAGCATTTAATGTCGTACATATTTAAAAATATTTATCTAATGGGTTGATTGGCATTCGATGACTGATGAGGATTTCGTCCTAATCGATTACGTATATAGTTATATTTAGATTCAATTTATAATAATCGCACATATTAATTAGTCACGGAATTAGATCAAATGGTATGAACCGGCTGTATAATACATTAGATCAAAGCAATAGGTTTCACTTACACATTCTACATAAAACCACAAAATCGCGATTTACGTAACGAGTGTTTAAACTGCCCCGTCGCGCCATGTACATATAAGAAATAATCGGGTTTTATTTTCAACAACAAGGAAACGATGAAGGTCACTTTAATGTAATAATTAGAGTGACTCAAAAATTAACATTGCAAAGAAAATAGCGCTTTCGAGAAATATATAATGTGTATTACAAATCAACATAATCCCACCTATAAATTTCGAAAGGTATTTAAGGTAAATTTGTGAGTTGTGACATTGAACTGGTCTTATGTTGTACATATACATCAATATATAGATCAAGTGAAATATAAGAAGTCGTTGTTTATGAATTTTGATAAAACACTGAGTTGCCCACACTTGCAAATCTTGCGGACGTGCAAAACTTCGTTGCAGTTAAATCATATTGCTCTCATCTTCAATTTTATACATAATATGTTTTAACTTGTTGCCCCCAAATTCCGACTCGTTCACAAATGAGAATGAGAAATAACCTTAATAATTTATTTGGAATAATCCTTGACGTTTTTCCTAAGATGTCATGAATTGTTGTTACTCATTTGAATTTTTCGTTAAACAGAAATTTCGAAGCAGGTATAGCTTTGGAGCGATATTTTGTATCATCCGTTTTTTCGATACTTTATGCAAGATTATTTCCCAAATGAATTAGACGATGTACTGGAGGCGAAATTCAATACAAAACTAGCATATATTTGTCAGGTTAGGGTCAGATGAAGTGGGCTTTTATTTTGTATGTGTTGAAGGTATTACTGATTGTCATAAGATTCTTGCCCACAACAAGACTGTTAACACTGGATAAAGCTGGTAACAATCTTCTCCCAAGCCTACGGATTACCATATCTGATTCCAAGTGGGATTCCCATCCATGAAACCACCAAAGGTTACACTATTGATTGCAGTGGCCATCAGAAAAGATGCAAATTTTGAATCAGAACTTGCTGAACCAATGCTTTCTCATCCATCGACTATGCCGATAAGGCAGATACATCTTATGACGTGAAAGGTTTTTTTTGTCGAGTGAAGAAGGTCATCAATAATATCCTCCAACATTACCTCTAAATAAACTTGGGTGACCTATAAATACAAAAATCGGTAGGATTGCAGAAAACATATCGCTTATCGGCTCTAACATAGCTTGCATTTCGTCAGAAACAGCAACGGTCAATGCGTCACCGGTTCAGCTGTATCTGGTTCGATTTTTCCATATTAGAGAGATATAAAAATAGAGGGAACGGAAAATCAACCAAAGCCAACTTAAAACATCTGCTGAATCAAACTAACAAAGACCCTATTACAATAAATGCTCTGCAAGGTGAGGAAGTTAAACATCCCACACTGTAGAAGAAATGGATGCGGCTATTAGTGGATTGACAAATGTTGAGGAAGCGATCTCGACGTAATTCCCTAAAATTAAGCACGGATGCATTTATTTTGCATCAAATTTCTACGATTTAATCGTCGCTATCTGGCCAACGGCTTAACATATCAAAATTATCGTCACAAAGCTCTAGTGAGCACACCCTACAAGTATTGGCTAGTGTTATATCCCCTAGACTTGCTCCGCTCACTGAAAATACTATCAACCTCAAACACCACCGGTTAGTTATAACAAATTCAAATAATATCCGAAAGACAACATTCCAATTTGCTCCGGATAAATTGGCGACTTTACAAAGCACTAAAGAAACTGCGCTGGGTTTCGGAAGCAAGAACTAGACCCTAATCACTATAACTGTACGAAGCTATTTCATTTCAGGGGAAGTTCAAACAAATTTAAGCCTCCTTTTAGACAGCGATATAATTGAATTTATTGAATCAAGCCGAGCTAGATGACTGTGCCACGTTACAAGACCTACCTATATGAATCAAGTGACGAATGGGATGTGAGGGCTAGAAAGAGAGAAATTACAATTGGCTTGCAAATTTGCAACCGCATAAAGTATTTTCTGTTAGCCCTATGCGATGGAGACGATCTTTGAAGCGGTGATGACCTATGATAATCGAGACCAAAATTTGAATGTGTGACATTATTCCTCAACGGTAGAGCGCATTGGGTTACTCTTAGAGTTGGTTCAGCAATAAATTAATTCTCTTTATGGCATGTATATACCATAGATACATATCTGGTTTCGTAACTAGGATTATAAAACTATGGTTTGCGAGATGAGAACTCAAGACACACTACAATTTCCCTTTGTCTTCTCGTTTGGTTTTAAATAGTAATGGAGTAGGCATTGACAAAAATGTCAAGATTGACATTTAATTGACTTTTAAATTGTCAGAAATGACTTTTATATTGACAGAACAGAAAAAAATTGCTCCCGCCTACTAATTATCTCAATGATAAATAGAAAACTCAAATGAAACTAGATTGGCTTGGTAAAATGTTAGTGTCCGGAATCTCCATTTTTGATGTATTCGGCGTTGGGAGCACAAAAATGCCTCGGGATGGGAAAAAATATCTCATTCCGAAACTATGTTTAAACCGAGTTGCAAACCATGGTTAAGGGTGACACATTACAACGAAACCATAGTTAACTCGAAACCATGGTTATGAAACCAGTAATGTGTCTATAGCAATGCTACTGACACACTATTGGTTTCGTAACCATGGTTTCGAATCTTAGTTTCGCCAAATGAGATAAGTGACACATTAGTAATTTCGTTACTCTTACGTTTCATTTGTCAGTTTAGGTAATTGTTTTATTTACATAGGCTGCGGGCCAATAGTCGGGTAAATCATTTACTGTGGTAAAAATCGGATTTAGAACAGATTTTTCGATCAATTTGCCATATAGTTTTTGAAAAATTATTGAATTTACCGGAAAATTTACTTAAAATTGACTTTTACCCGACTATTGGCCCGCAGCCATAGAATTTAATTTTTCAGAAAAGGAATAAAAAATTAATTTTATTAATACTCTGTTCAGTTGAGTGCTTACTACCAAGTCCCTGTGTGTTTATTGTTAATCAAAACGTATGAAAAGTATATCGGTAGATATAGAAAAGATAAAAACCAAAAAAAGTAGGTTTTATTGATTCCGCTTTAGATCATTTTGGCGCTGCTTGCAGTAAGATGCAACGAAACGGGAAATAATATCCCATTCCAAAACCAATTTCAAATTAAGTTTGAAACTAGAATTAAACATGACACATTACATCGAAACCATGGTTAAGACAAAACCATGGTTACGAAACCAATAGTGTGTCAGTAGTATAAGACTTGCTTGATTATGAACGAATTTTGTAATACCATAGACACATATCTGGTTTCGTAACTAGGATTAGGAAACTATGGTTTGCGAGATGAGAACTCAAGACACATTACAATTTCTTTTGTCTTCTCCTTTAGTTTTAAATAGTATTGGAGTAGGCATTGACAAAAATCCCAAGATTGACATTTAATTGTCTTTTAAATTGTCATAAATGACTTTTCTGTTGACAGAACAGAAAAAAATTTGTTCCCGCCAAACAAATATCTCAATGACAAATAGAAAATTCAAAGAAAACTAGATTTGGTTGGTAAACTATTAGTGTCCGGGATCTCCGTTTTTGAAGTATTCGGCGTTGGCAGCACAAAAATGCCTCGGGATGAGAAAAAATATCTCATTCCGAAACTATGTTTAAACCGAGTTGCAAACCATGGTTAGGGGTGACACATTACAACGAAACCATGGTTAACTCGAAACCATAGTTATGAAACCAGTAATGTGTCTATAGCATAAGACTGGTTTGTCAGTATGCTATGTGAAACATAACCAGATCGCTGCAGTTTTACAAGTAGCTCATTAATAACCAGAAGCCACAGGGAGGAGAAAGCACACCTACATGGGTATATGCTTTGGAAATTTTGAGGGCCATCAATTCGACCTCGCGAATACGAGACCAGAGCGTGGACTTAATTCAAATACGATGATTTGATTAACGCAAAGCCTATAGTGCGATTATTAATTAAACTTCACTTAGCCCATTGAAGTTTCCAACTTGAGCCCTTAAAATGCTCGATATTATTTCGGCTCGATAACATATGGTGAATGGAGTTATATTTAACCACCTGTGCATAAGTTTCTTGATAATCAACCCAAAACACATAATATATAAAATCATACATTTGATTCAGATTGGCTTAGCGTCTTACATCTTCATTTGAAACAACCGTTTTATCGGGTGCCGTCGTGAGAGAGAGAGAAAGAGAGAAAGAGAGAGATAGAAAGAAAGAGAGAGAGAGGCAGAGAGAGAGAGAGAGAGAGAGAGAGAGAGAGAGAGAGAGCGAGAGAGAGAGAGAGCGAGAGAGAGAGAGCGAGAGAGAGAGCGAGAGAGAGCGAGATAGTGAGAGAGAGAGTGAGAGAGAGAGTGAGAGAGAGAGAGAGTGAGAGAGAGAGTGAGAGAGAGAGTGAGAGAGAGAGAGTGAGAGAGAGAGTGAGAGAGAGAAAGAGAGCTGTATTTTGTTGAAAAATATAATATTAGATTCCAGGTTTAAAATTAGCCCTGGTTGTTTCTGAATTTGCCATAGCCAAATAAAAAACGCTGTCTCCACCAAGAATGGAGCGCCATACGTCGTGCAGAATGTAAACAACTTGTAAGCTCTCTAAGAAAATAAAAAAAAAACGTTACGTTTTATATTTTATTTTTTGTTATTACAAAAGCATGAGCGAGACAAATGATCAAAAGGCTACTGTGGTTGTACAAGTAGTTATGAAACAAAGTAATTTTAATAAATCTGTGCTAACATGTTCTACCATCACAGTTTCGATACTTTATCGAAGATTATGTCTCGCTTTCCTAAACTAAAATGGACAACTGTTTCATTTATGAATTATTTCTTTCCTATTGCTATCACAACCTACTAGTACAAATGCGAACAAATTGTCCTTCTCTAATTTCGTTCAAGTATCGAAAACAAATTATTTCGTGATAGAAATGGAGTAGAATATCACAATTTTTCAATCTAGCAACCTGGTAAATGATATAAAATGTGAAATAGTGTCATATTTTATTCTAAAGAAGCGAGACATAATCCTCGATAAAGTATCGAAAATGTGATGGTAGAACATGTCAGCACTGGTTTCTCTCGCTAAATAAATGAAGTAGCCAACGGTTTTTGTTTGATAAATCAGTATGTCTTAGAACTTAGTCAAATTTTGACATTAATTTTTTTATTTTTTAATCAATTATTTAACAAATTCTAAAAACAAACGATTGGATATATAGTTATGAAACGTACTGCATTAAGATTCGACTTCATTGAAAAAGAATCTTTTAGCATGCGACATACATACCTTAACCAAATTATTTGTGCATGAACCAAATTATTTGGGGTGCCTCTAAAAGAATTTGCCTGGGTGTACACAACTGCCTTCGAAATTCAATTGTTTATTAAATAAAAAAAAGAGTGAGTCCACTAGTACTCTGAAGGAGATGTGTAAACATGGCGTGTGTACAGTTTACTTGAAAGGAAGAAGGAATGCAATTTTACTAACCAGAGTTTTTCATTTGTTTATTATCATTAAATTGGTATATTACTCTTTCGGTATAATCGACGCAATTGGATTATGGTAGCTAAAATAAGATACATATACTTTTGACTCTAATTTTTCTAGTTTTCATTGAAAAACTGCATAATGGTTTTCTCATATCTCGTAGTAGATATATTTCGTTCTGAGTTCAAGTGCAAATCGAATTCGTCTCGCAAGAAGTTTGTAAGTGGTTCAGCTTGAGGAACAGCAAAATTAATATTGAAATCCCCGCTCATAATCATCGGAAAAAGATGATAGTACCCTGGGACAATTGTTTAAAATGTTTTAGAATATGAAGCAAGGACGAAATGTATGTGTGTCTTCATTATGTCTTCGACAGATTTATTCGGCGAGGTGAATACTCATAGGAAGCATCTTAATCCTATTGAGAAGCTGAAGTTCAGCCGTGTATATGTCATCAATGGGTTATGTTGTCACGCTCATACCAGTTTTTGTCCAACGATGATTTCATATAATGCGAGGTGACTGTATAAGTTCTACTTGTATTTTTATAAATTGCTACTCCGGCAGTCCACGGACCATCTATCTTGAACTGAACGCAGCATTCAAAATTAGTAATATTAATATGCTGTTCATTGCGTAGCCAGATCTCGAAAAGCAAGAAAATTGAGCATTTATGCGTGACTGTATCAATTAGGTCGAGGTGATGTGAGCTGAGACTGGCAGTTCAATGTTAAAAACCAGACGTCGTTATTACCTCGTACAAAATTCGCCATTACAACCTGAGCTATACTTAGCGGATTTGTAGTGAGGCGATAGCTCATTTTGAGGTCCCATTTTTACATCCATGGTACAAGACATGATCACGATAGACGATATGATGAACAGTACTTCGAGACTCGTCGTTACTCGTGATAAAGCAACATACACAAGTTGTTGACTGTGTCTTTTGTCGTGTAAGAGTATATACTGACTATCTCATTATAGGTCCTTGTGATTCATGAATTGTGGTGGCACATGCAGGTACGACTGGAAAATGATTACACTTAACAGTTGAGCTTTTTCTAGAAATGGGCACCAAACATCGGTCGATATTCGTTTTCTGCGCCCGTCCAGCTTTATGCCGCCTGACGGCTCCAGAGTCGTTTAACATTTTTTACTGTTGTCGTTTTCATCTTTCTCGTTGTCCCAGTCAGGATGGCTGCAATTGATATATGTACTTCAGACAGCCCATAGTTCCATTCGCCAGTCCATCTGTTACGTTAATATTGGTTTTGAGAAACTAAGGCCGACCCGACCGATGGCAAATGGAAGTTCGTATGGCAGACCATTTGTGTTCACTATGCTCATTTTATGGATCTTTTGACGGAATTGCTACTCCGGCAGCTCGCTGACCATCTATCTTGAACTGAACGCAGCATTTAAACGTCGGAATATTAACATGCTCGTCATTGCACAGTCAGGTCTCGGAAAGCAAATGAATTGAGCAGCCCTGCGTGACCCTGAGATTCTGGCAGTTCAATGTTCAAACGAGACGTCATTATAACCCCATTTAGTAGAAGACATGATTATTGATAGCAGACGTAATGAACAGCTTCTAGAAACTCATTATTCGTGATAAAGCAACATACACAAGTTGTTGACTGTGTTTTTAATTGTAAGATTATGTAGTTTCGTAATCGAAATTCGTATTTCATATCGCAATTTATTTTTTTTTGGTTTTTCTGATCGGTGGAAATGTCGATGGTTTCTATTTAATTTTTTAGTTTAGTTTTTTGTTTTCCCTACTATTATACATATACGTACAAGCATGCCATGAACAGTACAAAATTGATTTTATTGAATTTGTTGCTTTTTTCAAACGAAGTAAGTACATACGTCATTTCCGTTCGTTTCATTTACAAGTTTACTTTAATACAAAAATTATTGGTAGGGGCGAGTAAAGATGTTTACACATCAAAAAATAAATATTAAAGGCAGCTTGAAAAATGTGCAAGGAAGAGGCCTAAAACCTCAAAAGAAGATACAATAATAGTAAATCTCCTAGAACGCAACCCTCAGCAAAACATCCAATAAGGTCAGAATGAAATACATATCACTCGAAAATTCAAAATCTCTCAGATGACTCTACGAAGACGACTACACGAGGCAAATGTCAAAGACTATACTATTCAAAAGAAGCCGTTCATAAGCCTAGAGGAAGCGATTTAAATTTGCACACAAATATCAGTCAAAGCATGTGGAGTTCTCGCATACTCGTGAAGTTTGTTCTAACTTGCCCTAAACCCAACAACAATTTTAAGACAAGTTTAGGAAAAAATTCACTCGACTTATAGTAACGCGAATTTTGTCCTAGACGTTCCTAATTTTTAACAGTGTAAAATAATATCATATTTGTTATATAAACTCTATTGGCAATTTAAAATATTTCAATTAATTAATTAATATAGTTAATATAATTAATTGAAAAAGAAAGTATCAATTTATTAACCCCTTAAGGACCAAACACGAGATATCTCGGGACATACGATGTGTAGTTAAAAAAAATCGGTCCTTAAGGGGTTAATAAACTTACGTTTAGAGTTCAAAAGATTTAGAAGAAAATATCAAAGTTAAAATCCTTTGTCCGAAGATACTTCTAAGAGATTACAACTTTGAGAGTAGGTGTTTCCACTTTGAACTAAACCCAATCCAACTAGAAAACATGAGTTTTCCGGAAAAATTAGGTGAACGTTGGGTCTAATATTCAAAAGTTGTAGAGGTAAAAACCCTATGTCCTAAGATATTTCTAAGAGATTACAACTTTGAGACTAGAGGCACTTTGAACTTGACTCACTCCAACTAGAAAAGATGAGTTTTCTGGGAAAAATAGGGAAATACTGTATCTAATATTCAACTAGAGTTGTAAAAGTCGAAGTAAAAAATCTTTGTCCTAAGATATTTCTAAGACGTTACAACTTTAAAAGTAGGTGTTTTCAGTTTGAACTAGACCCAATTCTTCACTTTTACAACTACAACTTTTGAATATTAGACCCAGTGTTTCCCTAATTTTTCCGGAAAACTCGTGTTTTCTAGTTGGATTCGATCTAGTGCAAAGTGAAAAAATTAGGGGAACCAGGGGGAGGGGGGGGGGGGGGGAAACTCTACTCTCAAAGTGTAACCACTTAGAAATATCTTAGGACAAAGGGTTTTTATTTCGACTTTTTCCTCTACAACTTTTGAATATTAGACCCAGTGTTCTCCTAATTTTTCCGGAAAACCTGTGTTTTCTAGTTGGACTGGGTCTAGTTCAAAGTGAAAACACCTACTCTGAAAGTTGTAACCTCTTAGAAGTATCTTAGGACAAAGGGTTTTTATTATTCCCGAAATAATATATTTTACACTGTTAAATTTGATTAATAAGTGGAAACGTTGTTGTTGGATTTAGGACAAGTTTGGAGAAACTCCAAGTACGTAGTTCTGGCATAATATTTAGTGTACAGACGAGTCATATTTTAGTTTGGATGGAACCTACGGTAAAAAATATTTTATCCCGAACAAAAAAAAATCGCACCGTTATTATGCCAACTCGCCATAGTGGTGGCGGTAAAATAATGGTATTGGGGTGTTTCCACTGCAATGGCATTGGTAATCTTATAATGCTAACTCAAAAGGTAACCAAGCACGTATTTTTAACTGTTTCCGGATGTGAATTGATTGGCCAGCATTTTATACTGCAGCAAGACAACGCACCCATTCATCACTAGGTTCCTAAGAGATTTGGATCAACAAACACTTGATTGGCCGCCACAAAGTTCGGATTTAAACCCAATTGAGAAATTATTTAAAGCAAAAAATGGCGGTAGAAATTGGAAGGCAGCCAAATGAAACTTTTGCTGCAATAAAAAATATCAGGGATCAAATTCCAACACAAATGCTAGAAAATCTCGTGAATTCCATTCTTTTTATTTTTAGTGAAATAATGAATATTTTTTAATTTTTTTTTTAAATCAAATACAGAATAAATGTCATTTCGAATAAAAAATAAATTATTTTTTCTTTAAGTTAATTTTTGGGTCATAATTTTAAATTTACTCGCGTGATTTGTTAAATTTTTTACGATGCGCAAATAATTTTGTTAAGGACAGTATGCGTCTACATTGGAACAGTACAAGGCGGTTCTTTAAGAATATCGTCAAATTAATGACAGTGCCAAATTTTTCGAGCCAGGAAAATTTATATTTGAAAGGTTGTACAGATGTGTGGGTTAGCGATGTACGCATCTTGCAATGGGACGATTAGAAGTGTTGTGTGGAAAATCATTTTAATCATTCTCGGTTTTGTTCGACCTACTAATATGGTACAGTTATGATATCGAAACGTAAATTAATTAAAAGTAGGAATCCAACCACGTGGATTAAATTATACAACCAAATTGTTCATACATAAAAAAAAAATCGGTTAATCAACTTTCATTCGAAACCAATAACCTAAAAACTATTTTTGTTTAAATTTTGTATCAAAATCTTGTATTAATAAGCTAAATATTTACCATTTTTTTCGAATCGCCAAATGATATCGTGATCTACATGCGTCCGCATTATGCAAAGTGTCAACCTTGAGTATTTCGCACATGCCAACAACCAACGTATCCACATCAAAATACGCAAAAGTTATAAATTATAACGCGTAGTACCAAACCCAAAATTTTAACCAAATTCGTAACTGAATCAAGGTTCCAAGAGCAACACAACACATACATATTTTTTGACCATATACCATGTCCATATATCAACACATTTCATTATACACGATAAAGCAAGAGAAACAAATAAATCAACGGTTGAGTCATTTGTGGTTAGTTTCATGCAAAAACTCGGAAATAAATCATCATATTTCCGAGATACGGTATAAAAAGCAACGTCAGCGGAAGTTTTCAGCTTTAATTATGTAAAAAAAGATCAGCAACAATTTTGCATACGCCACTTTCCGATCGATCGAACTATCCAATACACATAAAACACAACACAATTCAGATCGTTCAGTAAGATCATTACCATGACGCGAAAATAAATCTTGACGAACTCTTTACATTAACAACGTTACAAAAATTTTATGTTTCGGTGATTTTATTTCCGGTGTGTGCTGAGCTGTATTATAGTTGTTATAGATGGTCGACTGGTAATTCGATGGGCTATTATTATTTACTTACCTGTGTCCACGATCTATACAAAGAAGGTGTTTCAATTAATCATTCATTATATACAGTTTTCGAATTCGATTAAGTTGAAATTAAAAGAACATTGACTTTTGTGTGACAATGGGAAAGTTTTATTTTTATGTATTACTGCCACAATAATTGTTCAATTGTAATTGTTATTTTATCATAAATAGGCACAAAGAGGTAATTATTAATTATTTGATTATATTAATATTTCATTACGATTTTGAGCCATTTCTTCTCCGAGTTTGATTAAGTTTGGGTTATAGAATCAAACGGAATTATACTCGTAACGTTCAGTTTTCTATGATGGTCTGGATTTTCTGGAAAATAGTCCTAGACTGAATATATTGGGTATACAAATAAGTCTCCACCGTTCGACAAAAGATGGTGCCACCAGTAAGTTATAATTAAAATTGCCCGATGTAAAACGTCATAACCTAATCCTACGGTTGGACATCTGTCAATAACATAACCTTAAAAAATTAGCGATTTTATATCTCAGCATCATATATTTTTTCTTGTGTTTTGAGCCGAATAATCGTCATTTGCGATAATTTTTGGTTTACTTCTTTAATTTGAATAAATCTGCAGCTGAGGCGCATCGTTTGATTGTAGAAGCAAAAAAAAAAACGTAGTGAAAGACCGAAAATGTACGAATACAGAATTGGAAGCATTATGAGAGGAAGGTACCTGCCAAATGCAAGAACAACCTGGACTTACATTGAGCAATCAATATCATTGACCCAACAAGCAATTTGATATCGTTTAAAATTATTGGGAATGCTTCAAAACAGGGAAATTGAGTTTCATGTGGACTGAAGCCGAGAGATGTTGAACGCCAATATTTTTCATGTGAAATGCTACTTGCCAGGCAAAAACGAAATGTTTTTTGCATCGCTCAGTCACTGGTGATGAAAAATGGATCCACTACGATAACCCAAAAACGAAGAAATCATGGGGACCATCTGGCCTTGCTTCCACATCGACAACTACACCGAATATATATGGAAAAAAACTCATTTGGTGGGATGAGCCTAGTGCCGTTTATTATGACTTATGAGTTGCCAAATCCGAATGAAACCATTACTGGGGTCCGTACCGAACACAATAGATGAGGTTAAGCCGAGCACTCAAGGAAAAACACGACCACTATACTACTACAGACACAACAAAATTATTCTCCTGCATGATAATGCTCAAGACTTAATTCGAAACAGTCCAATGAAAAGTTTTACCCCATCCGCCGTATACGTCAGACATTGTCCCGTCTGATTACCACTTGTTTTGATCGTTGACGCCTGTCTGAGCAGCACTTTACATCATATGAAAATATCAAAAATTAGGTTGATTCAAGGATAGACTCAAAAGATGAAGCGTTCGTCTGACGTGGTATTCGTATGCTACCAGAAAGATGGGAAAAAGTAATGGCTAGCGATTGACAATACTTTGAATAAAACGTTCTAACATATTTTTCAACCAATTTCGATAAAATTTGATGCGTAGAATGAAATCATATTGGAAATGCTCAAAAAATGTTAGTTAAAGTACATAACACACACTAATCCAAATTAGTTAAAACTTTACAAGGAAAATTTTATCTACGTTTTCGTTTAGACCATAAATTTTGATTCGCAATCAAACCACCTTCGTGTTGTTTCACGAAATAAGATCTGGGCTGGAATGTTGTACCATCACTACTATCGACTTTCGTTAGTTTATGTCTCAATTTTCAAGAATCAATTTACATTTTTTTCGCTTAAACAATTCGCGATATCGCGAATTCAACCTCGATATAATTGTGAGCTTTGTTCTATTCTACAGTTAGATAAACGTATTACGATATTTGGTGGTAAATAAAGTCGGTTAATCTAGCAAGCTGCGAACACATTAGAAAATACGCAATTTTAAATGAGAAATGACTGCCATTTTACTCGTAATAACTTTGGTGGAAATATTTTCGAAACAAAGTTAAACGGGAAAATATTTTTCCCTATAAAAATTTTGTGGACCAAAAGTTTTCCAAATAACTTCTTGGTTTTGAAAATTTCTACTCTAAACTTATTCCTTCAGTAGGCTACGAAAATATAATTAGGACAAAAATGCTATGAAAATATTTTTCCTAGTTCCTTATTCTCAGGGAAAACCAAAATAGTGAGACAGGGGGTAAATTTGCGTTCCACGAAAACATGGAAAGGATTTTTTTTTCAATAACCATCAAGTAGGTTTGAATTGCTCATAAGAAATTTTGTTTTGAATTTTAAAGTATGTAAATGAATTTAGACCTAACTAAAGTAGAACTAATTTTAGGAATATGTAGTTTAGCACAAATTTTACACACCTGTGTACGCCCTTGAAATTAGATCTAAATTAATCCTAAACCAAAAAATAATAAAAAATAAGAGAATCCCAGTATGCAATTTTTCCACTGTGTGGAAAAAACTGCTCAAATGTCGTACTAAATTCCGTACTACAAAATATCAAAGACACAAAAATATTGATTTTCGGCAAAAAGAAATTTCTTTCTCTTTCGTTCGCGAAGTTTTTATTTTTTTGTTTATTGTTTTGTATCTTCAGTTTAATAATAGCACTTGAGAATATAACGCGACATTACTTGTGCTTGTCGCGATTTTTATTTTTTATTATGTTAACTTGTGTTTTTCGGTGTATTATGTTAATACATACCTTAATAATAATTCAATTACGTGTTTGTGTTGTGCTTGTGACCAATAAGTTTGGATGTAAAAAGAGGTAATCAAATAATTTTGAAATGGCGTTTTCTTGCAATGATAAAAATTGCCGATTTTTATTTTTCAAGGTTGTGCTTGTTGGGATGTACAATTGGAGGTACGCGCATCCAATGGAATACTATTGCAATTGAGTTAAAAACACATCATTATCGTTCCGGTACAGTAACTTTACGTGAAATGACATGAAATTCGTCGTGAAAAAACATATTTAGTTGGTTTAATTGAAGATTCAAATGGATGCGCGATTCATGCCAAACGTGTTATAATTATGCCAAAGGGTATTCAATTAGCAAGACGTATGGTGAACGTACTTAAAATTTAATTTATAAAATTTTTGTTATAACATTGAATTGTGTATATTTATGTGAATAAAAAATTAATATTTATTTTATTATAAATGGAAAATTTTGTTTTATTTCGAATAAATGGAAAAATTCGAATTTGGAAAATATGTACAAACACGTGCCTTTTGTTTCTGTGATTTTTTTCTCTTTTTAGTTGGGATTCACACCGACACCGGAATTTTTGTGACACTTTTCTTTGGCGGGGAGTACGAATTTCCGTGTGCTACACATGGTTCTTTCCATAGAAAGCGTGTGTTTTTAGAACGCGAATGCAAATGGAATTCCGTCGGCATTGCATATTGGGATGTATTGGTAAAAATCATAGAATTATATACTATAGAATGGGTGTAAATATTTTACCCATACAAAATTTGCTATTTCATGTGTCACAAGTCAGAGTAGGATGGTTATATAAAAAATGCATATGGCTTACTCATATCTCAAAATAGAACCCACCAAACCAGTTTTTGCTTTTGTGCGAAGTGTCTACTTAAGTTTGTGCAAGAAAGTTTTTTGTGGTAAATTTATCCTTAATTTAAGTAATAAATCGGAGAAAATTAAGAAAACAATTTTAGTTGTAGCATGGGGTTCTTATTTTGTTTTAATAAGTTCTATTACCAGGGTCAAATTTTTTTAGTTGGCTTTTCATAATTTATTTTTAATTAAAATACTGTAAGTACAACTTTTTACAAAAATTTTAATGTAAACATTTGTTTTTAGCTTACCAAAATATGGAGGATTAAAAAAGGAATGGTTGAAATGAGCAAGATGTAATCAGTTAAAATGCAATTGTTTGCTCGGTAAAATTAGAAAAGCACCAATTTCACAAAAGAAAATCAAAAGAGATCGGGACTAAAAAAATCGGCCATTCCCACCTTGTTCATTGACGTATCAATGGGTGGATTTAGCATCGATGAAAATAATCTTGAAAATACATGCCCCAATATTAATCAAACCGCAATTTCTTATTTCTTAAACATAATATTATATTTAAATAAAAACGATTAATGTACTTATATTAGAGGAATAAAAATGTAATACAATTTAAATAAGTTTTAATTTTAACTTCCTAGCTTCATTGCATTCGGTCGAAAAAAATGCTAAATACGGCCCTGTTGATTTTTATGCTTTTTATTTTACCCTCCGACTTTGTGATACTTTACAGTTGCCTACACTCATTCTATATAATCTAATTCTATGGTAACAAATAAAATAAAAATGACATTTAGGTAAATTTTTAAAAGATTTTAATCATTTATGTCATACACATCACTATAACCTTAAAAGGAAAGTGTTTATTAAAAATTTTCATATCTTGAGATTCCACGAGTATATGTTTATCACCCAGGTTTGTATGATTTTCTGAGAAGTATAGGTATAGACTGTTAGCCATCCAAGCTATTTGAAAAGCTAATCCTAATTCACGTTGTCAAATGAATACTTTAGTAACCTTCCCCATCCAAAGAGTTTAGGATATTCTGAAGAAATTGAATATCTTGAGATTTAATATGTTTATCGCTGTATGATTTTCTAACAAGTGTAGGTTAGGGCTATCAACCTTATAAACATTTGGAAAATCTTATGGAACTCACGTGGTCAAATAAACACTTTAGTAACCTGTACTAATATTTAATATCTCGAGATTTAATACTCGTATCTTTATCACCATGTTTCGTATGATTTTCTGAAAGATCTAGATTAGGACTATTAACCTTCCAAACCACTTAAAAAGCCAATGTGACTTACCTGATCAAATAAATACTTTACAAATTTTTCTATCCTAAGAATTTAGGATTATCTTAAGAAATTGAATATCTCAAGGTTTAATATGGGTATCACCAGGTCCTAGTAAGTACTATTAACCTTCTAAACCTCGAGATATTCAATTTCTTCTCTCTCTTCTTTTCTTCTCTTTATTCTTTTCTAATCTAGACTTTTCAGAAAGCTATACAGTGAACTTGACGATAAACATATTAAATCTCAGAATATTAAATTTCTAAAGAAAATCCTAAATTATTAGGATAGAAAAGATTAGTAAAGAATTTATTTAACTACGCCCCCATTTCGCCTAAATGTCATTTTTATTTAATTATTACCAATACTATTACCAATTTTATAAACATTATAGCGGCCATTTTTTCAAACTCTCTTCCAAATTGACGTTTGTGTTCAGTATTGGGTGGCAAATTACCATGGAAAGAACACAGTTGCACAGCATTTAGAAATTCCCAATGGGTCCATTTTTAGGTCTATTTTTTAATTCAACCCGAGCAAGCAGGCTTGTCCTGGGTATTCTACACCGAGCAAAGGTTGTGCAGTGCTAAATGATCCGGTGTGCATAGAGTAATAATTTGTTTTTTAATTTGCATACGCTTCGTACATTGGGCCTATTTTTTAATTCAACCTGAGCAAGCAGTGCGCTGTCAAAAAATACTCTGTGTTTTTTTATTCAATCTGATTAATTTTACTCTGCACACTGTGTTTTTATTTGTGAACTGTACTTACACCGAGCATACTCGGTTCTTTAAATTTTACTTTGAACAGAATGCCAGTGTACGAAGAGTATGCAAAGTAAAAACCAAATTATTACTCTATTTACACTGGATTATTTGGCACTGCGCAACCTTTGCTCGGTATACAATACCCAGGGCAAGCCTGCTTGCTCGGGTTTAATTAAAAAATAGACCCATTGACATTCATTTCAGTGAAAAATTTTAAGAACCGAGTATGCGCGGTGTTAGCACAGTTCACAAATAAAAACGCAGCGTGCAGAGTAAAATTACTCAGGTTAAATAAAAAAACACAGAGTATTTTTTTGACAGCGCACTGCTTACTCGGGTTGAATTAAAAAATAGACCCGTTAAAATTTATTACAAAAATAATGAATCTATTCGGGTTACCTTTCACACATTACGTGGTATTTAGGCCCGTTGCACACTTAAGCTATGTTTTTTGACTGATGTGAGCTATATTTTTATATTACAGCTTCCCGTTTTGATTTCCAAAACTCAAATAAGCGGAACATTGTAGATAAATCTCAGGTTAGGATCAACCCAATCTGCAAAACAATATATTCAGATATTTTAGTTTTGTCTTGGACATAAATAATTAGCTTACATCGCTCACAAAATGAGTGATATGAGCTACAACATATGTTTCTATCCCATAGGTTTCAATATAGCATTTAAATAAATCTGGGCGTACGAGTAGCTTGAGCTACACTCCACGAATTTGGTTTCATTTATTTCGGCTTACTGCCGAAGCTCACCTCGCTAAAAAAACATAGCTCAAGTGTGCAACGGGCCTTATGGTCTACATAATTGACTTACAGAGCTTACTAATTTTAATATAATTAAAAAGTCTGAGACAAATGCTAGCGTTTGTGATGTTAAGACTCCAACCCGTCAAAAACGTAAAAAACTGCGTAAAACGTAAATATCGATGCTGTGAAGCAAAGTGTGGATGAAAATCGAGAACAATCAATTAAAGACGTCGTTCTCAAGAACTTGGATTTTCTTATGGCAGCACAATATGTGGCCTCGTAAATAAGCACAATTGTCGCATTTAGAGTGAAAAAAACCCAGATGCTGTTCATGAAACACGTTTACATCCACCAAAACTAACATCTTTTTGTTGTTTATGAGGTGTACTTGGATCATATTTTTTTGGAAAATGAAAATTGCATTGCAGTTACCGTCAATGGAGAACGCTCCAGATACATGATTCGCATGAATCATGTAATTTCAACTTCAACGAAAAATTCCGATGTGAACTGTTCATCATGCGATATATTTTCTTTATGGTTATGTTTAATCATTGGCTTACTCCAATAAACCACAAACACACAATGACCTTAACACCAACATTGTTCATGTTATTGGTGAAATAAGTGCTGATTTATCTGAAAAGATGACAAAAATTGATGATCCTACTTTAAAAAAAAAATCCAGAGGCGGTCATTTTAGATGAAATTGTTTTCAAATAGAAATGTCTTGAACCAATCAATAACATAAACACCCTTTTATTTTTATTACAAGTTAAAAATACGAGGGTTGCCTGAAAAGTTTCCGACTTCAACATGAAGACGGCAGCACTCGTCAAAAAAAGTGGGGGAGCGTGTTGGAAGGTACTCACCGAAGCAGCAGCCACTATTAAATTAAGATTTAGGCGATTATTAAGCTGAAGGAAGGAATTGCGGAAAAGGTTATAATTACAGAAAAACAATTTTGCTCCACAAAGACATTTAGCGACATTTTCCCCCTTTAAAAAAGTTACGCTCGGAAGACAGAGGTTTTCGTCGGAGGAAGAGACTATCTCCATCATAAACAACTATTTTGCAGAGAAGTAGAGACTTTTCAATGATATCATAACGGACAATACCCAATGTAAGTAAATATCAAATCTATGGTGACATGTTACCACAAACTTGGTATTTACATTTGAGTATCGTTCGTTGTAATGCCATCGAAAATGTCTCTGCGATTTATTTTTTGCTACAATCATTATCTTCATCGGAATTGTATTCGCCCTCTTTACTGCTCTTGTTCAGATTCTTATCCTTAACATGTTTGGCGATCGTAAGATGTGAGTTTTTATAATATCAGTAATATCAGACAGAGTATCAAAACACAGACAGAGTATAGTATACAAAAAAATCAAATCAAGCGGTTAATCAAATTGTTGGGCGAGATGGTACAACTGACCAATGATTCAGAGTGTTAACCACTGCATTGGCTAATAAACGTAAATTGGAACATTCCATAAATTCAACGGATAAACTTGTTCAGTAATGATATTCAAGGCAGAATAGCCAATGTTTTGATGTGACTTACCTGGTGGTTTTTGATTTGGCAGTGTTTTTGTTTTTTGCAGATGCTGTTGACAATTTAAAAATTAAAGTTTAACAGTTTACTTTAATTCGTGTATTCGTGTATGGTGACCACTACGTGGTAAAATGATAAACTAAGGCGGTAAAAGGTTGGTAGTAGTAAAAAATTAAACTTCTCTGATAAGAGAAAAAAGTTACCCAATCTACATTACTCTACATACTCTACGAAATGCCGACATTGTCTAAGCCGAATTGATTTATCTTCACTATTTTCGACAGCAACATCTCGAGAATTCCCAACTTCGCGTAGACGCACTACATTGGTTGCTGAGAAGAGAAATAGGCATGAATAGGCCCCTAATGAATCTACCAACGATTATTAAAGTCTTGTGAAAAATAAATACTCGTACACAAATGTTGTCTGATTGGATTACACCTGCTTTAAACGTACCAAATATGAAACCGTAATTTTTTAGTAAAAGGTACACGTTCATCGTACGAGTATGATATTGATGAAGGTATTTTATTCAAAGTATTGCCATAAATAGTTATCCATTTTTCCCATCTTTCTGGCAACGCGTGGATACCACGCCAAAAACTGTTCTTCTTTTGCGGCAAACCAGACGGCTATTATGAAAAATTCGATATTGGATTCGAAAGCGGATTTTGCTATTATGAAAATCCGATATCGAAAAATCCGCTATTATGAAACTAAAAAGACAAAACTAAAACGGATTTTCCGAAAATCGAATGTCCAAATCCGACTGCTATTTAGTTGACGAATTTAATGTTTTGTTATTGAATGTGTGTGTTTCTTCAACTATTACAATCAATATATTATTTTTACGAAATGTAAAAGTAAAACTAAAAAAAATTAAATTAACACTAGATTTACCACACCAGTCAAAATGACTGGTTTTACAATTTTATTTTCAAAGCAATACTTCACTTTATTTTTTTTTATATTATTATTTTTCAATTAACTTATGAATGAAGTTATAATTAATATAATATATTACAATTAACCTAATTGAAGTAATTTATAATTTTTTAAAAATATATAAAAACCGGAAACCCCACTAGCCATTTTTTCTAAGACCAGTTATTTTGACTGGTGTCGGTAGAAATAGGTATGTTCAAATTGTCGGTATATCTAGTGTTAAACAATATTTAAAATGTAAGTATAATATATTTAAATAAAAAATATTCATATTTAAATGATAATTAATTATTAGTTTTGAATTTATTAGGACTACAACAACAACTGGAGAACAATTTTACTTGTAAAGGGTGATTTTTTTGTGGTTAGGATTTTCATGCATTAGTATTTGACAGATCACGCGGGATTTCAGACAAGGTGTCAAAGAGAAAGATGCTCAGTATGCTTTGACATTTCATAATGAATAGACTTACTAACGAGCAACGCTTGCAAATAATTGAATTATATTACAAAAATCAGTGTTCGGTTCGAAAAGTGTTTCGCGATTTACGTCCGATTTATGGTCTACATAATCGACCAAGTGAGCAAACAATTAATGCGATTGTGACCAAGTTTCGCACTCAGTTTACTTTATTGGACATTAAACCAACCACACGAATGCGTACAGTGCGTACAGAAGAGAATATTGCGTCTGTTTCTGAGAGTGTTGCTGAAGACCGTGAAATGTCGATTCGTCGCCGTTCGCAGCAATTGGGTTTGTGTTATTCGACGACATGGAAGATTTTACGCAAAGATCTTGGTGTAAAACCGTTTAAAATACAGCTCCTGCAAGGACTGAAGCCGAACGATCTGCCACAACGTCGAATTTTCAGTGAATGGGCCCTAGAAAAGTTGGCAGAAAATCCGCTTTTTTATCGACAAATTTTGTTCAGCGATGAGGCTCATTTCTGGTTGAATGGCTACGTAAATAAGCAAAATTGCCGCATTTGGAGTGAAGAGCAACCAGAAGCCGTTCAAGAACTGCCCATGCATCCCGAAAAATGCACTGTTTGGTGTGGTTTGTACGCTGGTGGAATCATTGGACCGTATTTTTTCAAAGATGCTGTTGGACGCAACGTTACGGTGAATGGCGATCGCTATCGTTCGATGCTAACAAACTTTTTGTTGCCAAAAATGGAAGAACTGAACTTAGTTGACATGTGGTTTCAATAAGATGGCGCTACATGCCACACAGCTCGCGATTCTATGGCCATTTTGAGGGAAAACTTCGGAGAACAATTCATCTCAAGAAATGGCCCGGTAAGTTGGCCACCAAGATCATGCGATTTGACGCCTTTAGACTATTTTTTGTGGGGCTACGTCAAGTCTAAAGTCTACAGAAATAAGCCAGCAACTATTCTAGTTTTGGAAGACAACATTTCCGAAGAAATTCGGGCTATTCCGGCCGAAATGCTCGAAAAAGTTGCCCAAAATTGGACTTTCCGAATGGACCACCTAAGACGCAGCCGCGGTCAACATTTAAATGAAATTATCTTCAAAAAGTAAATGTCATGGACCAATCTAACGTTTCAAATAAAGAACCGATGAGATTTTGCAAATTTTATGCGTTTTTTTTTAAAAAAAAGTTCTCAAGCTCTTAAAAAATCACCCGTTATATTAATATACATGTATTTCACACACAGAATATTAATGAAAATAGATTTCATCTAGTAGTCAATTAAAAAATCTACTAGCTAGTAGTCAATTAAAACACTCATTGTTGCTAACTTCATGCTTATATATATTTGACAAATTCGACCAAACAATTTCAGAAAAAAATCCAATATTGAATTATTTCATAACAGCCCCCCAGTTATCAAGCCATTTTCGTAGGAGGTGAAGTGCTCCTCAGTCGCATGTGAAAGTATTACCCAATTAAGTGCTTCCAATGTTTCCATGACCGCGGCTTTGCTTTGTGTGGTGGTACATTATCATGAAGCAAAATCACTCTGTGTTACCTTTTACCATGTTGCATGTGTTAGCGTTCAGCATTTACGGTTTCACCAAATTTTAGCAGCACAAAATAAATCACACTCTTCTGATCTCACCAAATACTGATCGGCCTTGCAATCGATGTCAATGGTTGTGCTGGATGAACCCAAGACATTTTGCGCTTTGGATTCTCAAAATAGATCCATTTTTCATCGTCAATCACAATTCGATGGTGAAATGACTTTCTTTTGTATCTGGCGAGTAACATTATCCAAGTGGTTTTTCTATTCTCTTGTTGTCTTTCAATCAGTTGATGGTATGAATGGCTTTTAAACGCATGGAGTTGGCTTCTCGTGACACATTCACATTGGTGGTCTTCCACATTCTTCGTTTCTCACGTCAAAATCACCACTTTTGAATTTATTAGACCACTCACAGCTTTGTGATTTACTAAAAGCATAGTCACCGTAAGCTTTGACAATCACTCGATGTGATTCTGCAGCAGTTTTCTTCAAATGATAACAAAAAACCAATGATGTCTGCAAATCGTAATATGTAGGCACTAAACTCAACATTTTTAACTAATTGGATGTTGTTGACAGATGCCAAAAGAAAACAATGTCGCTGATGACGTGGTTTGTGGAAAGGTATATTGACAGGTGGTGCCATTTGTTGGTAAATTCCGATTTCATATTTTAACACCTGGAGGCTGTTCGTAAACTCTACATTGTTACGATATTGTTAACAATGACAGTTCTAAGTCGTTCTGAAACTATCATTGTAACAACGAGCACGTGCTTTTTGTCGTTCGTAAACTCGTTTTAACATTGTTACAAATGTCATTCTCAACCCTACTCGAGACTGCCTTTCCATCTGTCAAAGTACTAATTATGCTACAATCAAGCGAAAAAAATATTTTTTCACATCAATATCAGAACAAAATAATTTTTTAATAAACTTTTTTATGTGGTCAATGTGTTTGATAAAAATACTATGCGTATAATTGAGTATTATTTAAAAATTATAATTTTAATACTCTAAGTTTACGGATATCTGGTATTATTTTCATATTGAGGAGAATAGAAATTAGTTTTCTGTTTTGCGTTTTAATATATTTTTTTTGTCATCGTCAATCATCTGTAAAATCATTGACATTTGTAACAAAATCATTGTTAAACACATACGTCATACTAACAATGACAGTTGTAACAATGTTAACAATGTAAAGTTTACGAACAGCCTCCAGGTAAACCGTTCTTATTAAATAAAAAAAATTTCCCATTTTGCCCCGACACATTAATAGAAAGCGGGACACAAAGAGGGTCCTCTTTGTTTTATAATGGCACGTTAAGGCATCTTCAAAAATTTGTTAAAATTAGAAAAATTGATAGTCACAACTCAATTTTTGGCGCGTTAATTTTAATAACAAGAATGACGTCGTATACATTTTTTTACGAACTATATGCTCAAATTACACCAAATAGCACTCAACACTAATACATTTTAATCTTTCTTTTAGCATCCAAGTTACCATGTCACCGAGTTTTGTTTACATTAAAAAACTTTGAATGTCGACGTATTTGGAATTTATAATATTTAAAACCGGTTTTAAAAATAATAAAAATCTGGGATTTTTAATGTAATCAATGTCAAATCGTATTATAAATTATAATCGTGTATTTTGATAGAGTTTTGATCGGAACCGATTAATAATTCTTATATTTTTTTGGGTCACAACATCTTACAAAATAGTGCAGAGACAGAATTTATAAATTATTGCAACATTAAAACAATACACTTTGCAATTATACATATTTAGTTATTAAATCAATTATCAAATCTATTATAATTTAACCTCAATTCAGGCGTTATTCATAGTTCGCTGAAACCTAATTCATCAGCAGATGCTAATTTTGAAACGAAGTAAAACATCCACCTAAGCAAAATAGCGACACCTTCATCGAAATCGACATCGATATTTTCGATTTAAGTCACGTTTCGATCTTTGCTTAACAAATTTAAGTTATATCACTTTACATAAAATTCGATCAAATATATAAAGGGTTGTATACAATGATCATTACATTTGAAACAACCTTGAATACACTACAGATCATTTCTACGTTAAAAGTAAAACCTTAAGTAAGATACATAACATAGTTGTATCTTAGGTTTTCATGTGAACAAAAAAAAAAAAAAACTATAAATTACCTTTCACTTCACTTTTGTATATGTAATGATGATGCGAAAATATTATAAATCCAATATTTAATGATATATTATTATTTTTTTTATTAATAATATCAATAACTTTTTCTCTATAACACAATAATTATTATAAAGAAATCTCACTTAAGTTAATTGTGTAAACACTAAACACCATTCAAGAAGTAGCCAAAAACTATGTGGTTTAAATTTCACTCAAAACAAACACTTAACACTACCAATATCCGTTTCGAATTTTTATTTTTATTTTATATAACGGAATAAAACCGATTGATCGATGTTCACAATATAAAATCACGTTTCGGACTGAACTAAAAAAAATTAACACAAAAATTTTGTAGTATGAAAACAAGAATTATGTACAAGTAATAAAGTAAAAACACAACTACAACAAAAAAAAAATGGAAATAACAAAACAGAAAAAATTAATGTAATTCTTTAAGAAATCAACAATAAACAACGAGTGTGTCTATGTGTTTGAAATAAACAGAAACAGCTTGTGGCTTTGTGTAAATGTTGGGTTGGTGGCATTTTTACTGCAGACTAAATTAATATTAATTCCTAGTTTTCAACTTTTTTACAAACAAAATTAAATTAAATTAAATAATCGCTCGTTACTTTTCTCTTCTGCTGTGCTGGACTTGGCCGCCTCAACAATGCTCTTCCAGATAACTTCATCCGTAACAGACACGATAACCAAGTTTGATGGTCCTGTTCAACGTCGTCCATCTACCGAATAACGAGCCTCTCACAAGGTTCCGCCTTTAATGGTGATGACTCCAGAATGCTGTATAAGATGCAGAAAATGTCCCATAGAAACAATGTGTTTTGCTATTCACCGCTAGAGGCAGCACTATAATAAAAAAATAAATTTTTCTGTTAGAGTAGGGTTCGACCGAAGAATCGGTCATTTTTTTACAAAGCATTTCACACGGACAGTATACATAGACAAAAAAATTGTGTCTCGACACAAAACTTTTAATTCACGCATATAAACAAACAACGCAAAAAACAACCAAGTCGTACTAATTGCTGTGTTTTTTTATTAGCGCCCGATAGCTGTATCCGGAGCAACCAATTTTCTATGTCAAAACTTATATTTAGCGCGCTATTATTGCATATAATTAATTTATTTAACTCTAAACTAAAATTTTTCATTCAACTTTTTAATTAAAAATCGATAAAAAAGTATCTTGGCTCACTTATTTATCGGGAGCCGCTATCGGGAGCACTATCCCTTTCAGGGGGAAACTTTAAATTTCCTTTGTTTTGTACAACCCTTAAATCAAAGCAAACTTCATTCATTCTACAAATTTTGACGTATGTCAATTTTTTGTTAAAAAAAACAGAAAAAAAATAAATTTTTAATAATTTAATATATTTTTAATACGTATTTCACAAAAAGTTTGGAGCATTTGATTTGCGATTTTTTTAGGGCAAACTGCAATGTTTTTCACTAGAATGGAGCACACGCATGTATAGTTGTGCTGGGATATGCTATTCGCACAAAAATAATTTTGGTATGCAGTGCACAATTCGATTGAGTGAACCCCTGTTAAAATTGGAACCGCGGATAGATTTGATTGAAACTTCTACACGAAATGATTCATGCGTATTTCTTTAACCGGGGTATACGGAAAGGAAACGATGGACATGGGCCAAATTTTAAACAAATAATGCAGGGAATTAATCGAGCAGCGGGAACTAATTCTAATTCACATATTCTATGATGAAGTAAATAATTACAAAACTCACTGGTGGCGTTGTAATGGTATTTGTCAGCATCGTAAATTATTTTATGGATATGTTAAGCGGGTTCATAATCGAGCTCCTGGGCCACACGATACTTGGTGGATAGCACATGTTAATTCATGCAGCGGAGCTTTTGAAAAAATTGAAGAACCTCGAAATTCATAAAAACGAAAAGCTCCACAACGAACTCACGCTTTATCACAGCGCGAAGTTAAAGCAAATAATGTGCGACATACAAAAATTTTTCCCGATAAATCAAGCTAGCGCGACCAAAAGGACAAACTAATAATTTAATTTAATCATTTTTATTTAATTTTTTCATTTTTATTTTAAAATTAATAAACTAAAAAACACGATTTCAAAAGTTCGTTTTTCCGTCGTTCATTTCGCGCATTGATGAACCCTTTTTAGGCATGGTATACATATTTGTTGTAAGTAATCGACGGACTGGATTGCGGATCGTGGTAACACTATTTATTAGTTCGATCAAGTGAGCATCTTCGTGGAAAAATAGTACATATTTGCTCTCCGAAAAATTCATTTGCACATAGACGATATGGAAACTGATCAATTTTGTCATGTTCATCCAGAAAATATTCGGCTTGGGTCGAAGTTTGAGAATCTTCATCTTTTATAAAATACTTATCGAAGCATGTGTTTTTCATTTGGTGGATCGTCATCTTCTTCAAGGCATTCTTCGAGTTCGTCATCCGGTTCGGACGAATTTGAAGAATTGTTGGGATTCCTACAGTTACGCGCCACCGTGTTTTCTTGGGTCTCGAATTAAGTGGCGGATCTTGACTGCCCATTTCCGAGCGCTAGAAAAGAATAGTACATTGGATTAAAATCTTCTACCTACCTACGGGATCGAAACAATTCAATGGAACTTACTAATCCTCATTCTTTAGAAATGCGAAATTATGGATCATATGGTTGTTAGGTTGCGAATTATAGCATGATAATACTAATAATAGGGCGCAACACCATATCGACATTTTCACACCCATAAATCCATTATCACTATCGCTGTCATCTATATTTATGTTACTATCACCTGCGGTTGATTGCAGCATTCTGAAATTAAAAAGATCGTTATAGAGCGATTCCTTACTTAGATGTTTCCAGCCAAATACGTACTTATTCATGTTGCATGGCTTATAACTAATATTGTATTTCGTAAATATTATCCTAATTTTAACAGGCCGTCCAGCTTATTGTAATTCATAAAATAAAATTTCTCATTTTCAACGGGTGTCCTCATTCAGTATAAATTCATTTGGTGTATTATCCCAGTACGGATTACCGTAATCAAATAAAATTTCCGAATTATTCGATTCCAGCGAATTTAGAAAAGCTTGATTCGAACTATTTATATCGCTTAAATTCGATTTTATATCGGCAAATACGGGATCCAAGAAAGGTACCGTATCTAGTTTACCATTTATCGTTCCTTTACATTTTGTTACGGTTGAACTTTGTAGACGTTGCTTTTTGCTTTAGCCTTGGCCTTTGCTTTTGGATCCTGCACATCATTACTACCCTCAGCAACTGAACTTTCCTTTTCGGTTCCCCTTCATTCTCATTTCCTTTACCGCCGACATTCTTACGACATAAACTACCAGACATTCAAATCCCTTCGTTGTGTACGATATCGGCCCGGTAACTACAAATTTTACTCGATGCTTCCAATGAGGCACCAGTTACTTGGAAATTTTTGACATACATATTTACGATAACCAGCAACCGAATTGCTCAATGTAACCATTAAGTTTGAAATGCATTATCTGTGTCGATATTCTACGAATATATAAAACAAATCTTCAATCATCACGACTTACATTATCCATGATTTGTTGCAAACAAACTTTGAACTCTCTTCCAGTACTGAAACAATTACACTACTCGTACTACTGGTCACCTTTCTTGATCCTCGGGTGCTCAATCCTGGGTGGGTGTATTAGGCAACCAACTAACCCGTCACAAAAATTCGTTCATGTGCAAACTGGTATACGTTTTTTCTTTATTAGCTCACCCTTCATCTTGCATTTTAAGGTTCCCACCTCAAATTCACTTTCCCCAAAATTCGAACATCTTAACACAGCCTTATTAGTTATTACTAAATATAAACGCGAGTATTTAGTAGTTTCATTAAATAATTATTAGTCATCAAAAAAAAAAACATCAATACAACAAAAAAAAATTATAAACAAAAGGTATAAATATTGGGTACAATACGTCGGAAAATTGGAAAATTTCTTCACTAAGATACGTTTCGATTTTATATATTTTTTTTCGTATATATAAGCACAACCTCGAATGCAGTGTATATTACCGTCTTACTGCTCATTTAAGAAAAGAGATCGATCTAATAACAAAATTCACAGTCGCGGGCCAGCGGAATATGTTGGCACAACTATAACACAGTGTGGTGAATGACCAAAATGTCAATACATATAAAATAAAACACTCACCTGACCTCCAGAGCTCTGTGGCGAAGTGGGGCACCTGTAGATTTTTTACTGTAAATATATATATATCCTTTTTTTTCTATGTTTTACCAAAATGACGCACATGTGCACTCAGATTGCCAATTCCCGAAACACTCAATTGCGTTCACTGCGTTATTATTATTTTTTTTTTGATCTTTCTTTTCTTAACAATTTTTTTTTCTTTAAAGCCTTTCACAATTTTCCTTTTTTTTTTTAATTTTCCTTTTTAACTTTAAGAATAGAATTAGATTTAGTATCACAACAAAACTAGCAAATAAATTTTTATGAATTATATAATTAAAAAAAAACACCGGGCGGTCGAAACATGCGCGAGTTACGTCATCAGTCACCCGACATGATAACTACACCTGCATCCACAGTACCAGTTACAACAACTACACAATAACATTTAATAATCATACACAATAATCATAACAGTTCAATAATAAAATAAACATTCACAGGAATATCAATAATATACATATTCCTCTTATCTATATTAATATCCGCAGATGTGCTAAATATCGAACGATCCACAAGTGTGCATTAGTCACACAAAACTATAACTTTCTTTGTTTTAGTTCTCTTTGTTTTATATAGAGATAAACATTTATTTTAAGTATAAATAAAGCACACTGCATTTTCAGATTTCAGATTTGTTAGTTGATTTTGTAAAGTTGAACACGGAATAAAATACTGTCAAAATAAAAATTATTAAATTAATTAAAACAATAAATAATAAAATATTAATTAATCAAATTTATTTTAATAAATAATTGTTCAAGTAATTTCACATAATTAAGTGAAGTTTAATTTCGTGAAGTATACACGAAACGTAATTGGCGCAGCCGGTAGGATACTATATTAATAGTACCTGTAAGCATCTTAGTGAAAATAAAAAATTGACAAAGTGTAATAAGTGTTAATTGTGCTGTGAACATTTTTTTTGTTTTTGTGCAATTAAATATCCGGGGAATACGGATATCAAGTGCTGTTACCACCGTCAACAAAACACAAGCAGATGCAGAACATCAAACTAGCCTACGTGATTATCATCATATGGTAAGTGATTTATTGGTAAAAATTTATATATCCCTACAAATTTTTCTTTCCCAAATCACTAACATTTCTCACGACTCCACGGTTTATGGAGATAGTCCTCACGGTCTTAGCTTAAGTATCCACGGTTTATGGATACAATTTTTCACGGTTTATGAAAAATTAAAAATCTTAGTTTAAGTATATCCGCGGTTTACGGAAACAAGTTAGTTAGGTAACTCTACGGTTTATAGAGTTAAATAAAATAAAAAAAAAAAAAAAATTTTTAAGAAAGTTCAAGTTAAAATAATAAATAATTCTTATACATACAAGTGAAAATTTAAGTTAAGTGAAAGTGTAAGATTACATGAGCTTAGGAAAAAATCATCTAGATCTAGAAATAGAAAACCTCATAAATTTAATAAAAAATACAAAAATTCAAGCAAAAATGGCAACTGAAGACCAACTACAAAAACTCGCCATCTCTCTTAAATTACCAGATTGTATCCGAGAACTTCCAGTTTACAATGGAAACAAATCTGGATTACATGATTTTATTACAAATGTCGACGAAATACATGCCATTTGTGAACAAATATTAGGTGGTAAACTTATACCAACCTCATACCTTCGTGCCATTCGCAATAAAATTCAGGGAGAAGCCGATGACATATTGACAATGTATGGCACTCCATTAAATTGGGACTCCATAAAAAATAACTTAACTAACCATTATTCAGACAAAAGAAACGAAACAAGTCTCATTAAAGATTTACATTCGCTATATCAAAGTGGAAGTTCAATTGAAGACTTCTTTTCTAAAATTATAGAAATACAGTCGTCTCTAATTATGCACGTTAAATTACATGATAATGAAGCAGTAAGACCAGCTAAAGAATCACTTTATACTACCATGTGCTTAAACGCTTTTCTAGCAGGTATTAAAGAACCTCTTGGTTCTATGATTCGAGCTCGAAACCCGAACAACTTGGCGGAAGCGTATAATTTATGTATAGTAGAACAGAACATGTTCTACATAAAAAATAAACAAATAAATAGCCAACGATCAATTTCTCAATCAAAATGGGAACCTTCAAGGAATCCTCATCTTAACCCACAAATATTTAGAGATCAATATATTAGAAATTCTCAAAATATTCCCAATACGCCAAGATATTACAACCATCAACCGTTCAAATCAAATATAAATAACAATCCACAATTTAGGAATAATTTTCAATCCAACTTTAATAAGCCTGCAATATTACCTCCGAAACCACAAAAATTAGAACATATGGACACTATATCCAACCAAGACCCAAGACAGTATAAGCAATATACTATTGGCCTTAATAGACCACAATATTTAAACCAAAATACAAATCGGTATAATTTCCAACATTCAGGTCCACCCAAGTTTCATGCTAAAGAACTTCACAACATTGAAGAGACTACTCCTTATCTTGAAGTAGAATATGAAAATAGCAATGACATGAACAACTACGACCAACATTATAGTAACCCTGTCACAAGCTTGATGTATCCTTACGACCAAGAACCAAATGAAATTCCACCTTCAAACGAAATGGAAGAAATTGATGATCAGGATTTTCAGGTAGTTGCCTCGGAAACCCTTTTGGATTCTTAAATAACCATACGTTCACACAAAATAAACTACCTTACATTATTTTAAAAATTAATAATAAAAATTTAAAATTCTTAATTGATACCGGTTCTGATAAATCATTTATCAATCCCAAATTCATTGACCCAAGTAAAAGACTAAAAATAAAACCGCTAAATATCGTCACAGTATTTCAAACTCATAAAATAACGGAATCAGTAATATTCAAAGGTATTTCCGAATTTAAAACCGGATCCCCAATAGAGTTTTACCTATTTGAATTTCATAAGTTCTTTGATGGTTTAATTGGATTAGATATAATGAAAAGATTCAAAATGAAGATAGACATTCCCAATAACCAATTAGAAACAAATCGAGTTAAACTACCTTTACTCAGTACTCCTAAATTCTTATCGCCCATTTACAATATACCTGCACGGTCAAAACAAGTAGTAAAAGTTCCTGTTGATTTAACCTATTGCGAATTCTACATTAAACCCATAACTGTACGTGAGCAACTTATTATTCCGGAAGGAATATATACATCTCAAGGTAACCAAGCCCTAATGGAAGTTATTAATTTCTCTAATATAGAGCAAACCTTTTTATTTGAAGAACCAATTAAAACTTTACCTCTAGAAAAATACCATACTAAAGCCAATCATTTAAATAATATAGATTCAAGTCATAATACTAATAATGACATCATGAAGCTTATTAGATCTGATCATCTTAGCCTCGAAGAAAAATTAGAACTGACAAGAATATGCGAAAAACATTCAAGCATATTCCAACGCGAAAACATGCCACTATCATTTACAAACCAAGTAAAACACGAAATCATATTGGATAACACAAAACCGATTCATACGAAAAGTTATCGTTATCCGTATGTACACAAAGAAGAAGTACGCACTCAAATAAATCAGATGTTGGAGCAAGGCATAATACGACCCAGTTTCTCACCTTGGTCATCTCCCATCTGGATTGTACCCAAAAAACAAGATGCAAGCCAAAAGGTGAAATGGCGACTCGTTATTGATTATCGAAAACTTAATGAAGTCACAATTGATGATCGATACCCATTACCAAATATCACAGATATCCTTGATAAACTAGGCAAATGCCAGTATTTCACTACCCTGGATCTCGCCAGTGGGTTCCATCAAATTGAGGTAAACCCTCACGATATTGAGAAAACAGCATTTACTGTAGATTTCGGGCATTATGAATTCGTTCGAATGCCGTTTGGCCTAAAAAATGCCCCATCAACATTTCAAAGAGTAATGGACAATGTTCTTGGTGAACTACAAGGTAATAGTTGTCTATGCTATATGGACGACATCATTGTCTACTCAACTTCTCTACAAGAACACGTAGAAAATTTAGAACAGGTATTCAAACGCTTAGCAAAAGCCAATCTGAAAGTTCAATTAGACAAGTCTGAATTTCTTAAAAGGGACGTAGCATTTCTAGGTCATATAATAACCCCAGAAGGAGTTAGACCTAACCCAGAAAAAATTATCGCCATTCAAAAATTTCCAATTCCAAAAACAGAAAAGCAAATAAAATCTTTTCTAGGACTCTTAGGGTATTACAGAAAATTTATAAATAACTTCTCAGACATAACAAAACCTCTAACAGCCTGTCTAAGGAAGGACTGTAAAATTAAACTAACTGATCAATACATAAGTTGTTTTGAAAAATGCAAAAAACTCTTGTGTGAAAAACCAATCTTACAATATCCGGATTTCGAATAACCATTTCTGGTTACAACAGACGCCAGCAATGCTGCAATCGGTGGTATATTATCTCAAGGACCAATTGGAAGCGACCTTCCAATATGTTATGCGTCTCGAACTTTAACAAAAACTGAAGAAAACTATTCTACGATCGAAAAAGAAATGTTAGCCATCGTATGGACGGTCAAATATTTCCGACCATACTTATACGGACGAAAATTTACACTAATTACCGACCATAAACCATTAACGTGGCTTTTCTCTCTCAAAGAGCCCAATTCAAAATTAATTCGGTGGAGGCTAAAACTGGAAGAATACGATTATAACATCGTATATAAAAAAGGTGTCAAAAACACAAATGCAGACGCACTATCCAGAACGATCCCTGAAGAACAAATAAATCTCAATTCAATCAGTTCAACTTCTACTGATTCATCAAAAAATTTGATATATACATCAAAAAGTCAAATACCAACTTCCGATACAATTCTTAACGAATTTAAGAGACAAATCATCTTCGAAATCAACCCTAATAAAAAATCAAATTATGACGTAGACTTCAAAATTCTATTCACAACAAAAAAACGATATACCTTTAAAAAAGATAAATATGAGGAAGCAATTTTAACAGAAATAATCACAGATTATGTCCAACCAAATATTAACACAGGATTTATATGTAATGAAGAGACTTTCAGAACTCTCAATAAACTCATGACCACTCACTTTAAAAATAATCAATTAAAACTCATTCGCTGCAAACATCTAGCCATCGATATACAAGATGAAGACATGCAACGCAGACTAATTCTAGAAGAACACAATGATAGTAATCATCGTGGAATTGCAGAAAATACTGAACGTATAAAACGAAAATATTACTTCCCTAAATTGAAAATACAAATTAATTCTCTAATAAATAGATGTGAAATATGTCAGACTTTAAAGTATAATAGAAATGAAAAAGCTATTAAACATCAAATTACAGAAACCCCCACAAGACCTATAGAAATAATCCACATCGATATATTCTTTATCGAAAAAGAACAATTTTTAACAATCTTAGATAAATTCTCTAGATTCGGTGCAGCCCAAAACCTAAACGGTAAAAATACTACATCGCAAAAAGTTGTTGAAATTTTAAGACAATACATAATGGCTCATGGCCAACCAGAAAAAATAATAGTAGATAACGGGAAGGAATTCAAAAATGATAATTTTAAAGAATTATGCGCTTTACATAAAATAAAGTTACATTTCTCATCTGCCAGAAGCTCAACTGGTAATTCTCCTGTGGAGCGATTCCACTCAACAATCCTAGAAATATATAGAATTCTTAAAGCCAAAAACCCGAAAGATACTCCAGAAACTCTAATGACAAACGCAGTTATTACTTACAATAACTCTATTCATTCCATTACCCATATGACACCTATGGAATTAAAAAATGGTCATTACTTTAGGGGAAACACTATACCTGAGCCCATACCTAGTAAATTTAAACAATTAGTCGAAAAGCAAAGAAAAGATTATTCTCAAATCTTACAGCTAATTCATAATAGAAATGAAGAAACAAAAAGAAAATTAATAGAAAGAGCTAATAAAAATAGAACAAAACCCCCTAGCTTAAAAACAGGTAATACAATATATTGGAAAACAAATAGAAGAAATAAAATTGCACCACGCTTTAATAAATTAAAAGTTCTTAAAAATAATAAAGTAACAATACAAACTAAACTAGGTAAAATTCATAAAGCAAAGATTAAACGTCCATTACAGGTTAGTTCCGGCATGGGGACAATCAATTAATGTAAAAGACATCAAAGACACTAATGGTATACTACCAATGAAAATCAGTAACGCAAAAATCGTATCATCACATATAAGACTACTTCACATAATAAACCTCGACAGGTATCAAGAAAACATAGAAAAAACAGCAAAAAGCATTGACCATGTGAACATCCTAATAAATAAAGAAAACAATAATATCTTTAAACAAAAAATAAAAACAATTCAATACAAATTAGACCAGTTAACAGAAACATACGGACACCTACAACCAAAAATCAGACAAAAACGGGGACTCATAAACGGTATAGGATCCATCATAAACTCAATTACAGGAAATTTAGATCAAGATGACTTACAAAATTTAGAAAAAACAATTGACCAAATCAATAGAAATGAGGATAAAATTACGGACAAACTTAATGAACAAATACGAATAAATAATCTTATGTCAGACAGATTTGCAAAAGTTCAAAAATACGTAATAGACCAAGCTAGAATTATTGAATATGACACCAGACTTTTGACTAACGCTACAGAAAAAATTACTACATTATTCAGAATAGACCAACACCTACATCAAATTATTTTTAACATAGATACACTACAAGAACATTTAGATAATATAATAGAATCAATTACATTTGCTAAGCTCAAAATAATTTCAAAACACATATTAGATAAAAACGAAACAAAAATTATAAAAGATATTATACTTAAACAAGGAATTGAATGTGAAACCGAGGAAGATCTCTATAAACTCATATGGTTACAAGCATACATGAACAAAACCCAACTTATTTTTTCTATCCAAATTCCACAATATAATCTATTAAATTTTACATATTATGAAATCACACAAACCTTCATAAATAACACATACATAATTTGAATTCCAAATTCCAAAATCCTAATAAACCCTAAATTTTACCAATATATTACGAAACCATGCGTTACGCTGAGTAAATTCACGTCATGCGAAGCAGAAAAGTTACAGAACACCGAAGAATCCTGCATACCAGCTATAATATCCAACATCCCAGCAAAATGTGACCTGATAAAAACAAAACCAAAGGACTCAGTCAAACAAATAGCAAGCGATAAAATTTATGTATTCACAACAAACATAACACTATTCACATCAACATGCAACCAACAACAAAAAGGTGTAAAAGGACAAAAAATCATCGAATTTCAAAACTGTTCAATAACCATAATGAATAGAACGTTTACCGCAAAACCCAACTTACTCTACGAAGAAAGCCTGTTAGAGCTACCGTACAACGACATCATACCAGGGAAAATAAAATCACCAATCAGTCCAGAAAACCTGGAACAAATAACAATCCAACATGTACAACAATTGGAACACTTACAACATTCCAATGCAAACCAAGAAATCCATACAACAATTTTGTACAGCATAATAGGAATCCTATTATGTGTAATAATTCTTTTCTATTTTCTCAGGATAAGATATAGGAATAAAAACAGTATAAAAGCAGATACTCCCAGGACCAATACAAAATTTTCTTTTCGGCACCTTCTTAGGGGGGAGGAGTTACGTCATCAGTCACCCGACATGATAACTACACCTGCATCCACAGTACCAGTTACAACAACTACACAATAACATTTAATAATCATACACAATAATCATAACAGTTCAATAATAAAATAAACATTCACAGGAATATCAATAATATACATATTCCTCTTATCTATATTAATATCCGCAGATGTGCTAAATATCGAACGATCCACAAGTGTGCATTAGTCACACAAAACTATAACTTTCTTTGTTTTAGTTCTCTTTGTTTTATATAGAGATAAACATTTATTTTAAGTATAAATAAAGCACACTGCATTTTCAGATTTCAGATTTGTTAGTTGATTTTGTAAAGTTGAACACGGAATAAAATACTGTCAAAATAAAAATTATTAAATTAATTAAAACAATAAATAATAAAATATTAATTAATCAAATTTATTTTAATAAATAATTGTTCAAGTAATTTCACATAATTAAGTGAAGTTTAATTTCGTGAAGTATACACGAAACGTAATTCGCGCGAAACGCCCAAAATTCTATTCTTTATCCTGCACGAAATAACTGTTTAATCGCTAATCCCGCGCGCACTCGCTTGTCCGTTATTACTGGTAATCGCGCTCTTATAAATGCGGCTACCCAATCCTCCCGTCTTGGACGTGGTCAACCACCAGGCCAACTCGTGGTTTCACCGTTTGACTAAACCTGCGAGGTTCAAGTTTACCGTGATCCGTGATCGTATAACGCGGACACTGTAGTAACGGTAATATTTTTACCTTGGGCTTACCGTACGTGCTCGAATAGCCCACCTCGAATTGATTGGTTAAATTTGGGGATTAAAATTATTTAAATAGAACGATTATTTATAACAGCTTACCCGGATGGTAATTTTCTCTAATTTTGTTTTATCACAAAATTCTTGGTAGTTCCAAATTTAATTTTTGTTTTGTCTATATGCGTTGCCGACTTTACCGGGTTTTCCTTTACTTTATGTACTGAGAGCAGCTCGTAACTGATGACGAAACAACAAGAAATAAAAAAAAACCGTTTGTAAACAAAATGCCAAACAAAATGACAACAAACAGCGTAATTGTATGTCTTTACCTTCGGTTTGTTGTGATCGTCTATGTTAAGCGACCGAGCTACTATGAATGACCGAATGCATCGAAATTATTGGAGGTGTTGTTGGTGTAATGTAGTACTAAACGAATGCGTTCCACAGTTTAGGTTCATCTAGGTACTATTATCTATTACAAAATTAACAGATATTTTGACCAACGGTTTTGGTGCAAGCATTTAAACAGACGGTCGTTACAACCGATCTACTTCGTCGTCTTTCATCTGTATCGTCATTCTACAAAAGAAACACAAACCAAATTAGGATATTTAATGAAATTCACGATCAAATCTAGCTCGTTTACAACTGTGGGCAACCGTGTTTTGAATATTAATGACGTTCGAGAGGCTTTCGTTGCAGGAGTAACCATTATATTTTATAAGACAGGCACAGCAATCAAATTTTAAATTTAAAAACTTATTCACTATATTTATTACTGTGTACAACTAAATATTAATAAAATATTTTTGTTAAATTTATTATTTATTTCGCAATTTGTTTTGGTTTTAAAATGTTTGTTTGTTTGTTTGATTCTTAGTTTTTTGAGGTCAGATATTTCTATCCATATGACCTATTGTTCCTTGAGTCCAGAAGAGTGCTCCAAATTCTTCTCACGGGAAGGGCTACAGCTCCGGATAAGTTTGGCTGTAAGGTTAGATATTTTTGTGTGTATTAACATATTGAAATCATATTTTGATAATTCAATTTTAGTGATTTTTTTGATTTTTTTTTTTTTAAATTTTTTTTTGATTTTTTTTTTTTTTTATGATTAGTAGTTCAATTTAAAACTAATATCTAATATCGTAAGGTCTAGCTTAAATTAATATATAGAGTCCGATTACAATTAAGTTATTTAATTAACTGTTAAAAATTATAAGTTTCTAACTTAAACTATGTACTAAAGTAGGATAAGAAAAAAGAAATTTTATGCTAAAAGTTAATATAATCCAAATTATGAGACTAAATAAAGTCTTTTTTAGCTTAAGTAATTAAATAGCATGAAAATTATTTTTTTTTTTAAAATTAATTAATAAAATGAGATTAACATTAAGAACACAATATACAAAGTTCACTAGAACATATCATATCTAAAACAATATATTGAGATTTAAAAGTGTATAAGACTATTATTTTAATGGACTAGCGAATTCTGCTTAGACAAATTTAGGAATAGTTAGACAATATGGTTTAAACATATATTATATAATCTTAAGTTAAAAAGTTGAATTTGAGCATTAATTGACCATAACAAATAAAATAACATAATTATAGCTATAGTAGTTATAGTTTATAGTTAATTTTTTTTATGAATTTTAGTAAGGTCTTGTATTCTGTAACATCTTGATCATGTAGTATGTCTTGGAGGGATTTTTGTGTAAGTAAAGGGTAGTTGCTTCTTATGTTGTCATATATAGAACAGTCCTTTATTATGTGGTTGTTATCTTCTATAGTGTCACAATGCAAACAGTTGCTAGAAGTTTCGAGTCTTACAATAGCTCTAAATTTTTTATTGTAGGAGTGACCCGTTCTTAGTCTGGTTAATAATTTGATTTGGCGATCTGTAAAATTTGAATTTTTAAAAAACAGGGATTCTCTAGGGCTTGGGCTAATTTGTTTATAATATTGACCAACATTGTTAGTCATTTCTAAAAATTTGTTTGTCCATTCATTTTTGATCTCATGGAGAATCATGTTTGATACATCAATTATAGTTGGATCATTGTCCATTATATGGGTAAGGGAAGTTAGTGCGGTTTTGGCCAGATTATCTGCAATAGTATTACCCTGTATGCCGCAATGACTTGGAATCCAATGAAGAAGTATTTGTTTTTTATTATTATGTCCTACGGTATCTAAAATCTGATTTTTGAAATGTTTTTCAGTATTACGATGAAGAGCTGTTTGTATAGATTTGCATGAGCTTTGTGAATCAGTTAAAATAATAATATTATCGTTTTTTAGAATAAGAGCTAAGGTTATTGCTATTTTGATTGCTAAAGTTTCAATAGTTTTAATATTAGTAGTATTTTTTAATTGTATAGCAAAACTCTGATTGATGTCTTTTACATATATGCCAAGCCCGGATTTATTACCAATTAATGAACCATCAGTATATATCTGTCCATAATTTTTATATTTACTTAATTCTTCAATAGTAATAGCGACTAGTTCATGATTGTTTTTATGATTAATACTAGGTATTTCCGATATATTGGATACTATTTTAAAATTAAGAGGATTAGTGGTTTTCATATGAATGGGCTTGATTCTAGAGAGTAGAGTATATTTAGAGTATAATGAGCTAAATTTGGGTAAAGATTTTTGTGTTTTTATGTCATTACCAATTTTAGTATTTCTAAATAGTTGTTTAGAGATATAATTTAAGGTTTTTAATCGATTGTCAAGTTCTATTGTCATTTCTTTGGCTTCTGATAATAATGCTGGAATGGGAGTCGTTCTCGTAAGACCTAAGCATATTCGAATACCTGTATTTTTGATGGATTGACAAATATTATTTGAGGTTTTATTCATGACATCGGTAAAGATGTAGGAGTATTCCAGTTTAGATTTGATTATAGAGTTATATATGTTTAGCATAGTTTCAGGATGGGTTCCGCCTAAGGGGTGAGTAAGGGATTTAAGTATGTTAAATGATTTTTGAATGTTCGTTTTAATAATGTTGTAGTGTTTAGATAGTGAGAGTCTATTGGTTAATGTTATACCTAAGATTTTTGTATCATATTTTTCTACTATTTCAATGTTATTAATCTTAATTTTCAATGATTTCGAGTTATTTTTATTTGTAAACATCCTAAGGAAATGTGATTTAGTGGGATTTAAGCCTAATTTGAGAGTATCTAATATCTTTTGAAACTCAACCATTGTGGAGTTTAAAGTAGTTTGAAGTTCGTCAAAGTTGTTACCAGTTACTACTATACAAATGTCATCTGCGAATTGAAAGATTTTTCGGTGGTCATTATTGAGCTCGTGTATGGTTGTAGTATATATGTTAAATAGAGTTGGGCTCAATGAACTACCTTGAGGGATACCGGCATTTGTATATTGAGAGAGATGTTGATTATTATAAATGGTAATTAATCTGTTTGTTAAAAAATGATAAATCCAGTTGATTATGTCATGTGGAAAATTAAGTTTAATCATCGTAGAAATTAGGATATTTTTGTCAACATTGTCAAATGCTTTAGTAATGTCTGTATTAATTAGTACTATTTTTTTATTTTTATTTTTTTGGGTTTTTATGTAATTAGTAATTACTATTAAATAATCCGTGGTACCTTTATTTTTGCGAAAACCGTAATTATTAACATTTAAAATTTTGTAATTCTCTAAATGTTCAGTTAGTCTTTTTAAAATCAATCTATTAAATAGTTTAGAACGAGCTGAGAGAAGACATATGGGTCTATAATTTTTAATGTCTCTGTCGTCTTTTCCTTTCTTTTTAATGGCAATCGTTATCGCAGTTTTCCATTTTATTGGATAAATCTGTTTCTCCCAAATTTTATTAAAATGATCCTTCAGTAAATGAATAAAATCAGAGTTAGAATTCATTAGTAGTTTAAGAAGTTTATAATTAATTTTATCCATCCCAGGGGTTGTGTTTTTAGTATTCATTAATATAGCTCTGATCTCAGTGTCTGTAAATTCTGTTTTATTAACTGAATTAATGTTTAAAAAAGAAGGATGTAGTTCTTCAAATGATTTGGGAAAGTTATGGTTAAGAAATTGTAAGGCCTGAGATTCATTGTCGAGAATTTTGTATTGAGATTGTTTCTTATTTTTAATTTTATTTATGTTAGACCATAATTCTTTATTATTTGAGTTTTGATTAATACTTGTGAGAAACGAATTCCATGATCTTTTCTTTTCTTTTTTGATTTCTAATTTTAATTTTTGAATAGATTTTTTTAATTCTAAAGCTGCGAAAAGTGTTCTATTACTATTGTATAATTTTTGTTTTGCCGTCTTAATGTCTCTGTAGGTAATTATTCCACCAAGGTTTTGGTTTATAATTAGATTTTCTATTTACTACTGATGTATTATTAGATATAATTTTTTCTAAACAATCCTCAATGTCAGGTATGGAATGATTAATAGCCAGGCTAGCTTCTTTATAAATTTTAGACCAATTAGTAATCTGTCTTCTGGTATTGTCAATTCTTTTATATGTAATTAATATTGGAAAATGATCGCTGCCTAGATTGTCCGTGCTAGAGTTCCAGGTAAGTTTATCTACTAATTTTTATCTATAAATTTTGGTGATTAATTAAACCAAAATTTACCAAAAACACAAGATGGTTCAATGAATGCTCAAAGAAGATGTTTAAAATGTTTGCGATTTTTTTTTTTCGTAGAACTGTTATTCGACTGAATGACATGAAGTTAAATACAATTTAATTTTTGATTAGTAGCGACACCAGTGAATAATAGCTGCAGCAGTTTCAGTAGAAAATTTCCCTTCGGCGCCGGATAGTGCTCCAATATTAAAACACAGCAAATGGCCAGAACTTTTCATGTTGATTTTTTCACATCTGTACTAAAATTTAAAATTTCCTAGGGAAATTTTATGTGTACATTACGGCCCTTTTAATTTAGGATACTTTTGTGGCAGCCATTTTTAAAATTTGAATTGGCATTTTCAGCGTTCGTTGTTTGTTTTTCAGTTACATAAATTTTAATAAGTGATTTAAAATATTAATAAAATATTAAGTTTTGTGATTTTTTTAATTGTGATAAAAAGATTTGTTTGTTTGTTGAAGCTGCCTGATATCCATAAAAGTAATTATTTATTTCTTAAAAATGTTTGATTTTAAAGCAAATAAATCTTCATTTTAGCATGTTTGGTTCAGATATTAATTATGAAATCGAATACCTCGATATCGAAGACGAGGTATTGGAGCAACCAGTCGACATCACCGACTTTCATAATTTTGAAAATACATCGATTGACCTAGCAATATAAAAAAAAAAAAACAAAACATAGCAAATTAACAAGTGCATTACATGGAAGGCGGTATGGGTTCGAAAGCGCGCTTCTTGATTGCGTTTTCGAAAGAACTCCATTGTTTGTCTACACCATTCCAATAAAAGAGCGTGCACCTTTTGTAGTTAATAAATTGTGGGAGGATGTGCAATGAAATGCGTGTAAAGTTTGACTTTAACATTAACCAGATTTAGTCAAAGATCTATATAAAAAATACGAAATAGCAACACTCGCTACAAAAATTGACTAGTGAATATTGAAAAACGAGCTTAAACAGAGCCTAAACATATTGAAAAACGTCGAAGGCTAGATACAGTTTTACTGAAAAGAGCGTATGTATTAATTACATAATAAAATAATAATGCAGCTTGGATATAGCAACACCTGAAACGTCAAGCCCTAGCGGTACCTTCCCATTTACTGTTATTACACTAGACAAAGATACCAATATAGATTTTGCGCCAAGAAAGCGAATCGGGACCTCAAGCGTTCCTTCAACTACTTCAAATAATAGTGTTACGGCTGAAGATTTTTTGAGGCTATTGAACCAACATCTCAGGTTCCGGCTGTATCAACTCCTCCTAATGATTCGGAACAATGTTTTGGAAACCAGGTTGCGTGTTTTTTGCGAGGACTGAATGAGCAAGTAAATCTTGCCTCACAACTTTATATTATGACTCATATGACTGATGTTGTGAATTTAAAGAATAAATAAAACATACCATATATAGTATATATTTAAATTTTGTGTTTATAATATTGAATATTGCGCACATCTATACTTAGCCCCACTGCCAAGGGACCGAGCCATCAGTCATAAAGTGTTCCGCAAGTATGTCTCTTACAACTATGGCTGTTGAAGCTACATTATAACGCCTTTGTCTCGAAATTGAGGACAATTGTTCAAATCTCCTCCATTCCTCGTGTCGGATCTCATTTTGTGCGATAAGTTCCTAGTCCACGAAACTAGAAGGACATGCGTGTGAAGTTATACCTAACTAGAGTAGAACTACTATTAGGAATAGTTTAGCACAAACTTCACACGCCTGTACACGCTTTTGAAGTTAAAACTAAATTGGTCCTAAACTATTAAAAAAAATGAGAATGTATTGGTGAAAGTAAAATAAAAAAGACATTTAGGCGAAATTTTAAAATATTTGAATCAATTTTTTTAGTATTGAATTATTTGGGGAGGAGTTCATTAGCGCCACACACATCACTAACATAAACCGGAAGAGTTTTATTAATAAATTGAAAATCTCGAGAATTAATAGGCTTAACACCTAGTTCTGTATGATGTTCTGAAACGTTAAGATTAGGACTTTCAAGCTTCTAAACCATATAAAAAACTCACGTGGTCCAAGAAATACTTTAGCGGCATTGTAAGAATTTAGGATTTTGTTGAGAAATTAAATATTTTGAGATTTAATATGTTTATCGCGATTGTCGCCAAATTAGATATTTTGTTGGCTAGTGTGGACCAATATTATTACAAATTGAATTTAGAATCTTTTCGTTCTTAGTATTTCTTCTTACATGAATTCGCAATACTTCTCGTAATATTTGCCGGAGGTTAAAAGATCCTGTGTAAACTACTACTTTCGGTGGACCAAATTATTTATTCATAAGACTTAATTATTCATAGTGAAAACTTATGTCTGACATATCATCATTTGATTAGTCAATTTTTCTCGGGCTCAATCATTAAGTTATGACAGACTCACTTTCGAATTTGCAAAAATGTCGAGGTTTACATTTTTTAATATTACTGTGCTTTATTTTAAAGGAAAATTACATTAACCGATGGTTTTATGTTTGGTAAAACATTTAGGGGACTAATTTTTTGGTTCATGTTACACGCTGCGTTAAATACTGTTATGTTAAATGTTGCGTTAAATTGTTGCGTTGATTACGTAACATTTTAACGTAAAATGTTACTATGAAAACCTCGATTTAGCGGACAAATTGGGGACTGGGGAGTCCGTCAAATCCGCTTATTCGTTAAATCTGAATGTTTTTATATTTAATCTATTCGATCGAATTTAATCTAGGATGGAACTCAGGCATTTCTTAGCCGATTATGTTGGGATTAGATATGTTGGAGGGAAATAGGATTATATGCTGGCTGGAAATGGGATTTTTAAATGTTTCTGAGAAGGAATTTTAGATACTGCCACCTGGGACGGTACTCGATCAATTCTTAACCTTATCAATTCTTCAATGATGGGATTGGGTATGTTGGATTGAAATGGGATTCTTAATTGATTTTTGGAAAAGTTCTGAAATATGGCCACTTGGAATGGGGTTCAATAATTTCTCAATAGATTATGCTGAAACTGAATATAGTAGATGAAAATAAGATTCTTCAATAACTTGTGGAAGAAGTTCTGGACCACCATTTAAACTAGGTCGGATGGAACTCGGTATAAAGCAGGCGTCTTTCTTGTAGCAAGCGGATCGAGATGTTTAAAAGTTTCTGAGGCTACATGCCTTAATACACATCACGAGCTAATTCCATTAGATTTTTAAATGGTTTAGAAGTTTGGAAGTTCTGTACGAGGGTGGCCTTTTATATTTCGGGATTGGACAACCCTAGTGTTGCAATCTGGCAACTGACAGCTCAGGCTAAAGTTTGGCATTTTTGAGATTATACGTACTCAGAACGTTTTGTCATTCGAGCGCTATTTGTGTTGTTTACAGTACTCATTAACTCAACATCTCGGCGAAAAAATGGAATTAAATCGTGAACATTTTCGGGCGATTATTTTTTACAACTTTCGACGTGGATTAAGGCAGCAAGAGTGCATGGATGAACTTAAATCAATTTTTGGCGGTGAAGCTCCATCAAGGACCAGTGTTTATCGATGGTATGGTGAATTCAATCGAGGTCGTAGTTCACTTCAAGACGAATTTCGTGAAGGTGGTCCAGAATCTGTTGTTGTTCCGGAAACCATTGATGCTGTGCGCGAACTGATATTGCAAGATCGTCATGTGACCTATCGTGAGATTGAGACAACCTTAGGCATTAGTGGGACATTCAATATTGCATAAACATTTGAATGTGAAAAAACAGCAGTATGGGTGTTTCAAGATGAGCCGAACCCAACAAAAGTTGTTCGCGCACGAAGCACTTGCAAGCAAATGATCGCCTGTTTTTTCGGGAAAAATGGACATGTCGCAACCGTACCACTAGAACAACGCAGAACAGTCAATTCTGAGTGGTACACAACCATTTGTTTGCCAGTTGTCTTCCAAGAAATCAGGAAAACCAACTGCCGAACGCGGATCACTCTTCACCACGACAATGCGAGCTCTCATACATCGGCTCAAACAACTGCATTTTTGAGCACTCAAAACATCGATTTGATGAGTCATCCGCCGTATAGTCCTGACTTGTCACCAAATGACTTCTTTTTATTCCCGTACGTAAAAAACAAACTGAGAGGTCAACGTTTTTCGACACCTGAAGAAGCGGTTGCTGCGTTCAGAATGCATGTTTTGGAGATAATTCAATCAGAGTGGAAAAAGTACTTCGACAATTGGTTCAAACGCATGCAAAAAAGTATAGATCTTAATGGGGAATATTTTGAGAAACAATAAAGCGATTTTCGATGATTAATATTTGTTTTTGTTCTCTAATCCCGAAATATAAAAGGCAGCCCTCGTATCACATTAATTTTCGAGATATTCAATTTCTTTGGAAAATCCTAAATTCTTACTATAGCGCAGTAAATTAAAGTATTTTTTTGACCCCGTGAGTCCCATTAGCTACTTAAATGGTTTAGAGGTTCGGAAGTTCTAATTTTAACCTTTCATTCAGCAAATCATACAGAACTAGGTGATAATCAGATTAATTCTCGAGATATTCAATTTCTGTAGAAAATATTATATTCTTTGGATGGAAAAGATTATTTATTTTAACTACGCCAATTCGAAAAATGTTTTTTTTAAAGAATAATTTCAAATGGAAAACTATTCAAATATTTCATGATTTCGCCTAAATGTCATTTATTATTAAATTTTTAACAATACAAACACACTTTCGTTTGTTTTTGTTGGTTTAGGACTAGTTTAGGTGTAACTTCAAAAGCGTAGAAGGACAATACTTTTTTTGATGGTACGAAGCGAATTTTTTCTTCCTGGAGATAAAAATTATGCAGGCATACGGATGAGCACTTAAAATTCCGAAAGTATTTTCAATTACTCGTCTAGCCCTCGATTGACGATAATTAAAAATGCTTTTTCCATAGTCCAATTACCCACTTGATTTACCAGAATATGAAGTTATCATATATAAGGCTTTAAACCAAAAGCCTCATCACCCCAAAAAATATAAGGCAAAACTGGACAACTCTCACATATCTCACCATCTTTCAGTGCATTTATGCTATTGGATGCCAATCGTTTCCAATTTTGGAATCTTTAAAAACTCCTCCGACGCTTTGAGCAAGGCGAACCTACGTCTATCATTACAAAACGAAACCAATAATCGCAGACAGGGAGCAATATAATGCTAAAAAACTGTTTATAGTTGTGGTATTCTGAACCAGAATATGGTGGTGAATACAGTATAAAAAAAAACAAATAATGTACATACATTCACTAAACAAATATCTTATTAACGAAAAGAATATACCTTTATTTCAATATGCTTCCCATCTATAGCGCCAATGCAGTTGGGAGAATTCCATCTATTCCATCAAAGGCTTTATGAAACAGAAGAGAAAACACTTGTTAAAACAAATCGCCTGAAAAGTTGTCGGTCTAACAAAGATACAATTTTTTGGGGAAAAATACAGATGTGGCCAAATTATTATCACGTTTAGATTTTTGGAAGATTATTGCTTTAAAAAGTAAATTTTTCAAATATAAATTAAAATTTTTTGTGATAACTATATTTATTATAGCTTTTTCGGACAAAATATCATTTTAATGGACACCCATACAATGTTTTACGACAATTTTTGTCGCATAAAAACAAAGAGGCCATTTATTAACAATATTTCTACCACGAAAGTAGAAAAAATGCATTCCCCTCCCCCACGTTTAACCCCAGGGCACTTGTGTACACAAAGATACACAAACCCTTACAAAAATGAGAACTCACTTAGGTAGCTTCTTGGCAGCTTGGTTTCGTACTGATAAAAAGTTGGTCTACTCATCAGGTTGCAACGACCAAACTGCAAAAATCAAAATCTTGCTTTGTACCGATAATACAAAACAAGAACATATTGATTTAGCGAATTATATATCACTAAATCAGAAACCACAGGAAATTCTCACTATGTATGTGTATAACAGCCAACATATATAATTTAAGAAGAAATATTAAAGACGTCCGTGAATTTAATTTGTTTTAAGATTTGTTTTCATTTTTGTAAGGGTTTGTGTATCTTTGTGTACACAAGTGCCCTGGGGTTAAACGTGGGGGAGGGGAATGCATTTTTTCTACTTTTGTGGTAGAAATATTGTTAATAAATGGCCTCTTTGTTTTTATGCGAGAAAATTGTCGTAAAACATTGTATGGGTGTCCATTAAAATGATATTTTGTCCGAAAAAGCCGAAAAAATCTTAAAACAAATTAAATTCACGGACGTCTTTAATATTTCTTCTTAAAATATATTTATTAATATTTGGAACATTCCTTTAGCATTTTTTAATAATTGTATCCTATGGGGCATTCCACGTATTGAATTTTTGGCTTTGGTAAGTAGATCGGCGTCATTTTCCCAGACTTCCTTCATCGCTTCGATTAATTCTGATTTGGTATTTGGAGCGCGGGCACTTTTCTGTTACTTTTTATTTAACATTAGCACAGATATTTTCGATGGGATTCATATCTGAGCTATTCGGTGGCCAATCAAGAATTCGGATGCCGTTGGTCCTTAAATATTCGGCGACTTTCTTCGCCGTATGGCACGGAGCCTTGTCATGCATAAAAACTCCGTCCCCTTTGAACGTGATTGCAGAACAGTTAACTATTGATTCGCGTTCATTATTCCGTTTACTACATAAAGTGGGAAGAGTCCTTTTTATGATATTGCTGACCAAACCATGATTCTAACTGGTTGTTTAACCTACTGTTGGACACAGGAAGGTAAAATATTCTTGTTCTTTTGATCTACGAACGGTTCTGGACATTAGTAGTGTCAAAGTAATCACAGTCTTGTTACTAAATACAATTTAATCATGAAATAGAAAAAGATAAAATTGAAAGAGACGTTTATTGAAAAGTGTAACCTTAAAATATTATTAAAAGAGCGACTTTCACTGTTTGTACCTTTTCCCACTCTAGACCATGAACAGTATGTATTTGCCCATGTTTTTTTTTGTTGTATCATCTTAGCGTTTAACCTTTGCTTCTTGCGAGGTATCATTACACATAGCCCATATTGTCGTCGAAATTTTGGCTCTGGTTACAGCACTGATGCCCTTTGCCTTATCCATAGTGAATTTCACTAATATTAGAAAAACCACTTTCACTTTTTAAAATCACAAACGAGACTGAGATTCTTCAGTAAAATACTAATTCTTTAATATGTACTACCTAGTTGTCATAATACTCGAAATTCATATTTTGTCAAAAAGGGTTCTCAGGTATTAATGACTCATAAAAGGCGTATTTTGAGGGTATATTAAATTTTTATTGCACGAATTCCTGAATGGGTCGATATCTAACCTAATGATGTGTCAACTATGCAAAAGGTTGCAGTTCGGGCTTTAAAAATTACATTACCATGAATTTCGTATGAGGTGATAATAATTTGGCCACATTTGTACATTTTTTCATCTTATTTCTTTACTTCATTTCTTACAATCATTCATTTTATTTCTTTACTTCAAGAACAATAAAATCAGTACAACGCCTTTTTAACATTTCGATGCCCTTTTGTCGATGAATCACTTCATCACGAATGTCATGAAATTTCTTCATTGATGCCAAATCTCTTTCCCTGGAGCTTTTTTGAGATCTGCAAACAAATAACAATCGCGGAAGCAATTCAATGTGCAATTTTGCCATTGTCGTTTTTGATCCATTGTAAGCAAACGCGGTACCCACTTCAAACACAGCTTTCGCATGGTCGTGCAAAGTATGACCAACACGTTCCATTGTTATCTTTTACAATGTCAGTAATCTCACGTCACTTCACTTTACGGTCTTTCAAAACAATTTCGTGGACTTTTTTATGTTTTCTGGAGTCACAGCCTCATTTGGGCATCCATAGCGTGGTGCATCATCGGTGGTTGTACGACCACTTTTAAATTCAGCATACCAATCAATGATGGATGATTTTCCTGGTGCAGAGTCCGAATAACACATATCAAGCCACTGCTTTGCTTGAACGATAGATATTTTTTCCCATCGAAAAACAGTGTTTACCGAGACCCAGGGGTTATTGAAAAAACACTGTCCAATCCCAAACAGCGCAACCGCGCGATTTTTAAGGAAGATATAATGAATGAGATGAAAAGGCAATCTATTGAGACAAACCTATTGTAAAATGTGCTATTTACATTAAAACTAGCTATGTGATGTACTTGCTTCAGTAAATCTGAGCGCAACAATGTTCGAAATGTGCTAGGTTTTCTCGTCATAAAATCTCAACAGTGCAATCGCGCTGCTTGAGACTCAAACGGTTAGTGTTGATTAACAGAAATTCTTATTTTCCATTGTTTTGAAATTATCCAAATTAGCGTCACTAAAACAATTGTAACTTGTAAACTTAATGATCGAAATGCCATGAAGTTTAAACAGGCATCATTTGAAGGTTGGTAGAATTTATAAATTCAATGGGTTTTAAATTTGTGACACCATCTATGTGTCAGACCGAGAACTTTATACTGGCGATGTTGGAGTGTGTTTCAATTGGTTTAAATACCGCATAAAAAGTTAAAAAGTTAAAAATTGAGTTGAATAAAAATGTCAACCTTTTTATCTGCTTCAAGAGCTGAGAAAATTTTTATGTGGAAAACATTTGGCCGAGAAAAATATTTTCTTGTAGACAGAAATTTGTGATGTACAAATTTTGAGAAAAATCGCAATGATTTAGATTTAAACTGACCATAATTAACTAATATACATTTAAATAGTATTTATTTTACATATTTTCATATTTAAATTTGCTATATACGTTCATAATTATGCATAAAATAAGCAACCATGTTATTGTCAAAATTTTAACCAATTGAAACAGATAAAAAGTTAAAAAAAATTTCCACGAAATTTATTTTAACTTTTTAACTTTTTATGCGGCATTTAAACCAATTGAAACACACACTAATAGTTGAACGCAAATCAGTTTTTAAAGAAAATTAACTTTTCTCATTTCAAAACATTTAAACATATATTTTCTCTTCTGCTTGATAAAGCCTTTGATTTTTCATAAAACTTTCTGCTGAGACTTATATGCTGGAAACACATGAGGAGAATTTCTGCCGGCAGCGCTGCCGGCAGAATTTAAAATGAACTACATGAGCGTCTTTTTTGACTAGCAGAATTTTTTTTAAAAAATCGCATGAACATAGTTGCGATTGTTAGATTTGTTTTCTTCTACGTAGCACAGCCTAGTACGAGGCAGAAAAATTAGAAATAAAGACATGAGTCAGAATTCTGATCGCAAAACAGAATACATGTATTTCACACTATATAAACGTGTTTATTCTAATTTTTCTGCTTTCAGAATTCTGTGCATGTGTTCCCAGCAAAAGATTTGCTTAAAAATTTTAATATTTTTCAGCCGGTTTCTAAAAATATCAGCAGTTTTGTGATATTTCTGCCTCTAGCGGTGAAAATCAAAGACACAAGTTTTATGATGGAAATTTTCTGCTATCTTATACAGCACTCCAAGGACTGTTTTATGGTACGATTTTGAGAACGTAGAACGTGACCAAGCCGTCTAAGATTGTTGACTTAATTGTTCCTGACCTCGTGTTTCAGGCGTATCCGGTACATTTCCCTTTCCCCTTTCATAATAGGACCTAGCATCATACGGATTAACTTCCCCTCAAAAATGTCAGCTTTTAGCCGAACAGTGTTGTTAGCGCCCAAGACTCGCTAACAAAGTACAACTACCAGTCTTATCAGCGTTTTCTAGATATTTATTTTTATTCAGAGCGCTATTGCGATAGTTGAAAATGTTAATGTTATCTTAGAATATGATCGGTTACCGTCTGCAATCGGCGACGTTATGTCTGCACCAGAGACTGAGTTTTACACATTAACACATTAACAATCAATCCCAGGTATTTAAATTCATTCACCATTCTGTATTGTGTGTTGTCTTAAAAATTCTCCACTTGTTAACCGTCTCGCGATACCATGTAATTGGTTTTCGCTGCAATGATATTAAGAAACAATGTTGCGAGTACGACCCAGGATGCATATGTCGTCCGCACAAGCTAATATTTAACACGATTTGTAATATGCGATATGTGGAGCTTGCGATGCGATTGATATGTTCTAACGCAAGGTTGAAAAGAATTTGCCATTGGATTTTCTTGCCGCACTCTTGATATTAATTCGAATGCCTCCGCTAGCTTGTCTTCGACTATCAACTTGCTTTTAGAGCCATACATTAATAATTTGCACGTGGTTATCAATTTTGAAGGAATGTCCAAATGAAACCAATACACTCCCCTTAATGCTTTCATACACCTGTTGAACATTTATGAATATAAAATGTAACGGGATGTGGTTTTTGTTGCACTTTCTAACACTCTCCTCCAAGAAAAAGTTTAATCGGTTGTTGACCTGCTCGGACAAAAACCGCACTGGCAGTTGCGCAAAATGCACTCGCTGTAAACTGATAGGTTGGGTTAGGTTAAAGAGGTTGTTCTAAAGTTTGTTTTCTATGATCACCTACTCATCGCGAACCATCGTGAGCTGTTATAACGAACCGAAGAATATACTTGACGTCGGTTTTACTAAGATCCTTCAAGTCATTTGCGGGAGGGGTGCCCCCAAATGACCCACGCAAGCTTACCTATGAGACAGTGCCCGTAATAACATCCATCAACATACTGACATGTTGCAGTCGATATCACCTGTCTAAATCTTGACAGATCTAGTTACGGCTAAATCTGCCTAGCTCTTACGCATGAAATACTATCGAACCATCTGTCGTTCATTGTTCTTCTATAGCTTCCTTTTGAAGCAGGTTGTGCCCTGCGAGCGAGTTCATCCGCCTTTTCATTCCCCCGTAATATTGAAATGCTTTAGCACACCCCACTTTCAACGTAAGCAAACATGAGTATGCATCTTAATTATGCATCTTATGAATAACATCTATTCCAGATATTACATTTTACCTCAACCAGTCAACTATGCAGTAGTCTGGGAGCCGAAACAAGATTTTTACATTTAATTCTTCGCAGGAAACCCAAAACCAACCTCACCATCCACCTTTGAACGATCAGTGAGGAATTTAACACCTTTAGTATTCAGAATTGCTTCTCTCATCCAGTTTTTTTTGGTGGGAATATCAGTCCTAAACCTCTTATCAAAAGATGACGATGGGATGATATACCCGACAGTGTTTGGGTTGTTCCCTTTTCTTAGAATAGATGAGTGTCCTGTATTGTAATACAGGATTTAAAGAGGTGGGGCTGCAAAACCAATCTTTTTCGATTGGAATTTTTACGGGGCTAAAGCGCTATTATAGCTTTATTTACACTTTCTAATAAGTCATTTTTCTAGCTAAATTGCCTGTTCAGAATGAAACCCAGATACTTCGCTTTATCAGTGAAGGTCAATCCAATATCATTTAAGCTAGGGTTGTAAGGAAGATGTAAGGAAGATTGTACTTACTTGGAGAAAAAGACTAACTCAGTTTTGTGTGAATTCACATTCAGTTGCGGTTTGCCCAATGTGTGATCAGCCGAATAAGAGAGAATGCCAAGCGCACTTTGCATAGATTTTCTTCTTCTCTTCTTATCTACTTTCTATTTGGTACAATCGAACTCCTAATGTGGGCTTCTATCTATCTTTCCAAAATATTTACACGAACACTAAAACTGCATTTCCAACCAAGAAATTGAAATCAAAATTTAAAATAATAAAAATTTCAAACCGATTTGCATGTTGTGAACAAACCCTCTGAACAGAGTTATGATATTTTGGGTCAATGTGGTATCGAGAATCGGAAGTCAGAAAAGAAATATATTCTATTAAAAACAAAATCGCATTAGCTAGCTCTACTGTCCTCTGTTGCACCAAGGCATACCAGACAGCACCCATTTTGTTATTAGAGGGGCTCTATATCACACTGACCCAAGCTATCATGGCTCTGCTCAAAACATGCAAACTGGCTTAAAAATAAAATTGAAGCTAGTCAATGCGACCTAATGTCTAACGAAACACATTTTGTGACTGGACTTTGACACACCAAAACATACCAGGACTATGGATTTTCTAGACACTCACTATCAGACACTTTTTTAGAATTCCTAGTAATTCTAGAGGTAACCAGTACAAGCCCGTATCGAATAAAATATACAACGTTAGACTTTTCTAATAAATAAGTAACGTTGCCAAGTCGGCCCATGGGTTTTTCACACCGTTAGAAAATTATAGTAGGATTTATTTACACAACCACATTGCTCGTTTAATTCGCGTTTGCTCTCTGCCCCTATTTGGATACGCCTCGCTCAGAATTACGCGATCTAAATCGATTAATGAATTTAAAACAAAATGGTTCGACGTTTTTAGGGTCATTGTGGGAATTAATAGAAACTCCCAAATGCCTCTTCGCTTGAAGGAATTAAATAGTTATAAAATTTGTTTGTAAGTTAGATAGCTGATAGGAAACTTATCGATACCTGTCAAGTCACCATTTACTACCTTGAACATCGAAATCTAATTCTCTCTAATCCCTAGGTCAAATTATTAGCTATTCGAGAGATGAGTTGAGAACAAGGTGGCCACCCCAAAAGCACAGTTTTTCATCAAGAGCAATTTAAAATTAATAAAACAAGTCGAGGTATTCGTAGAGGTTGAAGAAAGAACCGGCAGCTTTAAACAAAACCGTGATAAGCTGATGAATGCAAAAGGCACCGGTTCGTAATTGTTAGGACAAGCTTTGTATGAAAGAAATTTTGGGAAATGATGTTTTGTACGGGATTTCGCACGTATCCGATCCAGTTGGTCTTTTAGAAGAGAAAAATTGGAAAATCTGTGTCGGAAACTTCCGGAAAAACCCGAAGAAAATTGATTTTTTTTTCTAGCGCATCAGTTGAGAACGGCTGAACCGATTTGGCTCAATCATTTTTGTTGTATTTGCAATTGCCAGGAAATATTTGAAATCAGAGATTGCGTTGATATGTATGTCAAGAATAAAACGGAACGTTTGAATTTCATCCGCTTCAATTAATCAAAACTACTATCCGAGCAGTACATTCATCTGTGCGATACCATCGCTTCGGACGGCGATGCAACCAACGTCGGTCAATTCACCATTCTACCAGCGACATACGAACATCCAGATTTGTTTATCACGTTCACATGCAATAAAAATGGCCTGAAATTACCGGTATCTACTGCCAGGACATACTTCCAGCAATCGCCACGACATCACCGCACGTGTGTTTAAACAAAACTCAGGACGCTCGAGAGATACGCAACGAAGCTTTGATCATGATCGAAGATATGTGCGTGTTTATGTGTGGCAGCTATCGGTCGAAATTGGGCATGCCAACACCAATTCGTTCGATGCACGATGCATTTAATCGTAAATTGCAACGAGAGCAAGTGTACGATCGAAATTCAATGAGCCAAATAATACAAACGAATGTCCCGCTTTTTAATGCACAGGAAGGAAACAGCGGAAGGAAACAGCGGAATATTCTTCCTCGATGCTCCCGATGAAACAGGTAAAACCTTTCTGGCTAGAGATTTTGTACGCTATTCTCATGAGAATTTGTATGGTAAACGTATACAAATTCTCATGAGAAAAATCCTAATGCTGATTTCATTACTTTTGGCCAAAATTCGCTCGAGATCTCAAATAGGGTTAGCCGTTGCATCATCGGGAGTTGCAGCCACATTGCTAGATGGCGGCAGGACGATACATTCTGCGTTGAAGTTACCGATGAATATCCACACGAATGATAAACCACTGTGCTCAATTGCCAAGCACTCGGCGATGGCTAAAGTATTGCAAGAATGCAAAATCATCATCTGGGACGAATGGACAATGGCACATAAACGATTATTGGCAGCGTTGAATCGAACGATGAAGGATTTACGATGTGAAGAAGTTGCAGTTGATCACGAACATGAGAGTCGCGTTACAAAACGACATCAACAGCTGATTTTTCCAAACAACTTTTGGCGCTTAGCAATGGTCATATTTCTGTTGATGTTTTGACAGGACTGATTTCGTTTCCCTCGAATTTTTGCATGTTCACGTCGGCTAAGGAAGAGCTTATCACGAAAGTGTTTCCGGACACCCGTCGATATTATTTATGAATCACGATTGGCTCAGCGAACGAGCGATTTTGGCAGCGAAGAACAAGGAACAATCTGAATTACTTGATTCAAAACCAATCAAGACGAGGCAACCAACAATCCGACCGAGTTTTTGAATGCGCTTGGTTTGCCGAGAATATACCACCGCTTAATAGGATACTCAAGGTAGGATGTTATAATCATGCTGTGTAATCTGAATCCTCCGAGATTGTGTAAAGGAACGCGATTGGCTGTGAAGAAACTGATGAACAATGTGGTTCAAGCGACGATCATCAAGCGCAAATTCAAAGGAGAGGATGTTCTAATTCCGATAATTCATCTGATTCCAACTGACATTCCGTTCGACTTCAAGCGCATTCATTTCCCCGTTCGCTATGTCGATTAGCAAATCACAAAGTCAATCGTTGGGAGTGTTTGGAATAAATCTGGAATTTTCGTGTTTTTCTCATGGTCAGTTGAACGTCGCGTGTTCGAGAGTTGGCAAACCATCATCGTTGTTCATTTACGCGCCGGACAAAAAACCAAAAATTATTGTTTATCACAATGCATTGTATTGATTCCATTTAATTTCACTAGAATAAAATACATTGAATTATTTATAATTCCAACTGACTCCAATACATTTCCACACTGAGAGAAAAAATGCAAAAAACAACTCAAATTTCGATAGATGACTGAGTTTGAATCGACATTTCGCGACATATTGCTCAAAAATTACGATTTTTCCTTCTGTATTTTTCCACAAGAGTTGATTGGTCGAAAAAATGACCGAACGAACGAACGCAACCTTAAACCTGCCTTTAGTGTTGAATTCGATGTATAAGCGAACAGATTGGCCATTCAACTCAATCGTCTATTGAGAATTGAGTTGAATTGTTTGATTTGTTCTCTCATCAAAATCAAATTTCGTGAAGGACAAAAGTATTTGCTCGGAACGAAGTAGTTTGGGGCGGAACGAGGTTCGCCGGGTCAGCTAGTTTTAGAATAATTGTGAATACAGTTGAATGTTATGTTGAGTTGAGAGTTACGTTGTGAGTTAAACTGGAGAATTGAGTTGAGTTGAATTGTTATATGCCTTTATTATTGTACTTTTAAAGTTAGTGGTGACTGGAATCGCAAGTTGGAAGAGATGTTTCTAGAGATTTATTTAAAAATGTAGCGGTATCCCCGAAAATTCTGCTCGATCCTGTTCTCTTAAATAGATACAAGATCTGATTCTCACTTGTTTGGTAATGTTTTCCGTACGCGGTCGTCTAGAGGCTTTCTTCCACACAGCCACACAAACTGTGCAAAGTAAATTTAAGGTTTTAATTAAATTAAAGTTGCGATTATACACTTTGTTAGTGTAATCAAAAAATTTACAAGCAAAAATAAGCAATCCAAAAAGTTCATGGATGGTTAAATCACCAAAATTCTGACCTCGCACAATTTTTAACAGACCGTTCTCTCGCTCGCATTAAAACGCGGAAATGTACTAAAATCAATAACGCTATTCCACGCTATTCGACAAAATTACAATGAACTGTTGAGTAATTCAATAAAAAGACAAAATACGAGAAAACTATAAAATATTCATTTTACCATGTTAAAAAATAAATGTAAACCAGTCACAAGAGTTTCCCCACTTAAATTTATTACGTATGCGTTCGCGTGCGCTTATTTACTGGTAAAAAGTAAAAACCCATATTTGTCTTTTATATTCCATGAATGAAACTGTTTCACTATATCGTGTTTCATTTCGATCGGTGTGTGTTTGTACATCGATACGATATAGCCCAACTCTCAATAAATTTTATATTGATGACTGGGTGGTTTAAATTTGCCTTAACAAGAATTTACATTATATTTTTGTTTTATGAACCCTCTGTGTTTGCATTAGCATGGTGTTTGTGGCAGTAGAGAAATAATGAACTTTTGTTTAGAGCTTTTATAGTTTTATATTTCATCTAATATATTTGACTGCCATCTATACATCAACATTTTAAACTAAAATTTGTGTGCTTTTGTGTACGAGATTACATTTATTAGTAGTTCTAAAAGTTAACTAGAGATAGCTGTACAATCTGTAAGAAATACTTTTTTTGATGTTTTATGAACAAGCCGTATTTTATTGGAATAAAATTGATTGGTATAATTTCCCCTGCCCTATTCAAAGGTACTTTTGAAAACAGAGAAGAACAATTTCGCCCAGCGTTTGCTGGGCATGGTGTTAATATATTATTAGAAACGTTTTGAATCTTATATCACAGTTCACAATTTCACTCCAAATATACTCCGAATATAGTAGCGATCACATAAAACCCGGGAGTATCAAACACATAAGTTGCGTAATCATCGTTTTCGGCATCCCACAAGAATCTCATTACATAGTTGAACGATTGCATGTATTTCTCTCCAATAGTCACGCTACAAATCAGGCGATACCTATATACAAAATATTTTAATGAGTTAATTGGTAAATAAGTTAACATTTAAATATTACCTATCAAAATCTAGGGATTTAATCTTTGTTTTAATATCCTGGCTTAGTTTCGTTCCCATTGCTTTTGCCTCCTCCGGGCTATACTCAAAAGTTTTCATCGCCTTATCAACAATTTGTTTCAAAATTATTTCACATTTTTCACGGTTGTAACGTCGGTTTGGGTCGGGACTACAAGATGGAAGTGGTTTTGGTAGAGCGGCCGGTGCTTTAACAATAACAATTTCTGGTGGGGCTATAACTGCAACGGGTGCAACTACCGGTGTAATCGCACGTCGAACCATTTCTTCCCGCGCAACGGAGATATTCTATCGTCGTTACTAATCGCGATGTATCGAAAGAACTAAATTATTTCTTATTCTTACGTTGTTTTATTACGATATTGAATTATAAATTCGATTGACAAAAGACAATAAATAGCAAATTGGAATAATTGGAAAATTAGAATAAATAAATCATGCAAGTTATGTATGTCAATAAATTTACAATTTTATCAATAAAATTTATTTTGGTAATGGAATCATAAATTGTGCAAATACGTCACAATTTTTTTTTTCTTATATTATATGACGAAATGTTGTCTTATAATCATTAAATAACACTTAGTTTTATACTTTGAACCACTATAGCGAGCACATTACAACTGACACACAAACTTAGTCGTAATTGCAAAATATTATTTCAAAGTTGAATTTATTTTATTAAGATATTTAAGTTGCATGTCGCAAGCAAACGTTTTTTATGTACCTATCCGGTGTGCCTACATATTATATTTTCTACAAGGAATGGATAACTTTTTAAAGTCATGTAATTATATTCTTCAGTTGTTCGTATTATGGCTTGATCAATATTGAAAGGATGGGGTAATATTTATGTGGTTTTGGTATTTAAATTTTACTTTCATTCCATGCAATTTCATATGCCGTTTGCTTAGTCCAAGGTCGATGAAGAGTTATTTGGTGAAATGTCATTAAGATTTAGAAATCGATAACATTGTATTTCTACAACGGACAAATAATTTTACATAGGCATTTATAATTTCTTTTGATCAGGCTACTACCTCATCTAAGATACGGATATATTATTCAATACATAAGGAAAAGAATGCTGAGTTAGATTTATGTTAATTTTCCAGCAGATAACGGCCAACTTATAATGGCCAGTTTATGGGTGGCAAATTAACAGAACCCTTGTTTATAAAATATAGAGTACCCACAACTGAATTTTCGATACTCATTTGGTATTCGATCTCAAAATGACATTGAAGTTGGAGACTTTAAAATTGTAACGATTTCAAGTTTTTTTACTTTATGGAATTCGATTAAATTATCTGCCATAAAGCACTATAATAACTAAGAGATAACAAACGGTATTGGGGTCGAGTGGCATTTTTTTCTAGCAACACTCATGGTATTTCATTTTTTGTAAGCTATATTAACTTCGGCATTAACCTCGGACTACTAAACATAAACCTCCTTTTGATAAAAATAAATATTATAATAATAAGCTCATTCATGTATATGAAGGTGAACAGAAATTCCATTTTTTTCAGTACTTGACCCTCAACTGAAACAAGGAATTGCTAAATTGACTCAAAAGCATCATCTACTGTTTGAAAATTCCTTGGGAAAAACTAAAAAAACTAAAACCCAATGCTGAGCCTCGATATTTTAAGCCTCGGACCATTCCATTTGCAATTCAAGTTGCTGTCAAGCAGGAATTGGAACGACTCGTCAATGTGAGTGTGTTGAAACCGGTACAAACCACTCAATGGGCAACCCCAATTGTGCTAGTAAAAAAACCAAACGGAGAAATTCGGATATGTGCGGATTTCAAGGTAACACTGAATCCTCAAATTGAAATCGATCGGCATCCGATTCACAAAATCGATGAGTTATTTTGACGATTATAAGGTGGACAATATTTCACCAAAATCGATTTAAAGGATGCATATTTTCAAATTGAACTGACGGAGGAGACTAAAAAGTTCAAGGAAGTGAATACACCGTTCGGGCTTTATCAGTTCCAACGACTACCATTCGGGACTGCCAGCGAGACTAAGACTTCCGGGAATTTTCCAACGCTTGATGGAACAACTGACAGCGGATCTAAAATTTTGTGTTGTTTATTTAGATGATCTAATCATTTCCGGAGAGTCACGTGAGGAACATCTAAAAACCTTGAAATGTTATTATGTCGATTGGAGAAAAACGGTTTCAAATGTCGTGCCAATAAATGTGAATTCGCAAAAGTCGAGATTGATTACTTGGGGCATATAATGGACAAACACGGCATTCGTCCTTCATGCACTGGTTTAATGCTATTAAAAATTTACCTCGAAACTAACTTAAAGGAAGTGGAATCTTTTATTGGAAAGATAAATTATCATAATAAATTCATCTAAAATTTTTCCAATTTAGAAGCGCCATTAAATAAGCTACGTTCAAAAAATTCTCAATTTGATTGGACAACCGAGCAGGATGAGGCTTTCCAGCAACTTAAGGGAGCTATTAAGAACGCTGCATGTTTGAGTCATTTTCGTGATGATCTTCCACTTTTATTGGCGACAGATGTTTGGGCATACGGCATAGTCACCGTGCTCTCACATTGTTTTCCGGATGGAACCAAACATCCAATCGCATTTGCATCCAAAACTCTGGATAAAGCTCAACAAAATTATAGCCAGATAGAAAAAGATTCATTATCTATCATTTATGGTGTCACTAAATTTCACCAGTATCTTCACGGTAGGAAGTTCCAAGTGGTGACGGATCACAAACCCCTTCTCACATTATTTAGCCCAAATAAAATACATATTACCAATACACAATATCAATCGATTGCAAAGATGGGCAATTATTTTAATGGGTTACGAGTACGACATCATATACAAGCGAACGCACAAGCACGGCAATGCAGATGCACTCTCCCGATTGCCATGCGGCCCTGATCACTCGTTTGATTCTAGCGAAGAATCCTGCCATTACATTGTTGATATATACAAGTTAGCAATTGAAAACTGCCCTATTGATGTTTCAACAATTCGAAAACACACACACGATAATACTGAGCTGCGTCAAGTTTTAGAATATATAAAAGTTCGATGGCTAAAATATTTATAGTTCACAAACCAAATGTCTTAATTAACCGCCTGTTTTCGACTACAAGACACAATTTCTTCATTTTATGATGTTATATTTTTGCAGACAGATGGGGCATTACCAGGATGAAACAACTCGCTAGACGATATTGCTGGTGGCCATCGATTGAGTATGACATCGAGAATATGGTAAAGGGTTGCTAAAGTTTCTCAACCTATGGTACTTCATCGAAATTTTTTTTTTCTGAATGGCCAGCACCGTCTAGCCCATGGGAACGGATACACGTTGATTTCGCTGGACCATTTATGTTAAAGATGTGGCTAATCGCAGTGGACGCATTTTCGAGATATCCGTTTGTTGTACAAATGTCGAAAACAACTTCAACTTGCACTATATATGCTCCCCAGCAACTGTTTGCGATCGAAGGACTATGCATCACGATAGTAAGCGACAATGGCCCGCAGTTCCCATAATCTGAATTTCTATAGTTTTGCAGTTTTTAAAAATATTGAGCACCTAACGTCCGCACCTTTCCATTCCGAATCCAATGGTGAAACTGAAAGATTCGTACGCTTTTTTAAAACAGCCATGAAAAAGAACTGTTTTGATGGGACCTCTAGTGATGTGGTTCTTACGAAATTTTTGGCAACGTATCGCTCAACTCCACTTACCAATGGTAACCGATCTCCTGCCGAAATCCTACACGGTCATCGTTATGCGAGCCTGAACGAGTTCACGATGCGGAGTTCCCCTCAACTAAATTCAAAATAAATGACAGTGTCTATGCTAAAGATTTTGTAAACAGAGGAACGTGGAGGAAAGGTTACATTTCAAAATGCTTAGGTCACCGATTGTACATAGTTTCAACGAACAGGGGGATTTGGAAGCGACATCAAAATCAACTTCGTGGTCGAGTTTCTGGAGAATCCGCTGACAAACTCGGAGGCGAAATATCCACTAAAATTATTGATGCATCGCCCATTATAGTGCCGGAATCTTCATCAACAGCATTTTTTGGTGAATCCGCAACCTCACCATGTCCAATACGGTCGCAAGATACAACTACCAGTGAAAGTCAGCCAATTCCACTAAGACGATCATCACGAGTAATGAAAAAGACCGTTCGATTTCAATATTAGTTTTCATTAATGTAAATTTATTTCATTTCCCCAAGATGTCATGTCAACAATTTTAGGAAGGAGGAACTGTTATATCTATTTATTTGTCATATGTATTTATATAAAACTGGGGGCCTACTATGGAAATCGAACGTCGGTGTTTTTTGTTCGTTGTTTATATTCAGCAATAGTAATTACTATAGCTGAATATAAACAACGAACAAAAAACGTCGACGATCGATTTCCATAGTAGGCCCCCAGTAATATCTTATTGTCATGTTTATTTAGAAAACATTAAAATTAGTCTCATCAAAGGTCCCGTTTAAAGGTTAACTGTTATACTCTTATAATCACATTTTTATTTGCCTTTCTTTTATTCAATATTGTACACTCTAAGTAAATGGTTCCACCACCACTCAAATAAATATGTAAACCAGAATAGTGCGTTTTAATTATAAAATTCATAGTCCAAATCTATCAATTGTTGTTGTTAACGTTCACCAGTAATAGTTTCATTCGGTTTTAGCAGCCCATACTACACAACTCCTTTCTGATCCCACCAAATGCACAACATAACCTTACTTCCATGAATGTTTCGTTTTGCTGTTGATGTGGATTGTTCGCCTGGATGAACCCATGATTTTTTTGCGTTTAGGGTTATGGTAGTAAATCCATTTTTCATCGCCCGTCACAATTAGAGACAAAAAATGCCATCTTCGGTGTCTTGTAAGCAAAGAATTGCAAACCATTAAACGATATTCAATGTTGGCTTCAGCCAGTTCATGTGGTATCCATTTTCCTCCTTTTTGATTCATTTTTATGAAATTTAAACGAACGAAAACCATCAACAGCTTTTCCCTCGATCTCGATGGAATCCCCGCAGAATTAATTAAACTCAGAGGTGCTACTCTTGCAACAAGTTTATACGATCTCGTCGTTTGTATTTGGGACCAAGAAGAGTTGCTGGATAATTGGAAGACCGCACTCATATGTCCGTTGCATAAAAAAGACGACAGTCTTAAATGTGAAAACTTTCGTGGCATAGCTCTTTTGAACACTGCTTACAAAGTGTTGGCTAATGTGTTACGACTGTGTGGTCGCAACCACAATTTTATGTTTTGTATTCCCCTCTGGTTAGTGTCTTTACTTTCCATGATTGCTCAATATTGGTATATTCACCTCGGTTGTTGTCTTCGCTTTCATTTGTTAATTGTGCGCTGAACGTTTTATTTTGTACCTCATCGTGTGGTGGCGCAGGGGTAAGGAGAGGTATGACGAGAGAGGAATGACATCGAGCGTGTGTAAAGTAAAACGTTTTAGAAAAATGTTTTTCTTATATGCTTCTCGTTTATATCAATGCGAATTGATATAAACGAGAAACAGAGAAGAAAGACATTCTTCTAGAACGTTTTGCGCGTCGTTGTTGCGGCGTGAGAATTTTTTTTTTGATGATTCGAATTTTGATTTTTGTCAATCGAGTTTTGATTTTAAAAGAAAAATGATTCGAGTTTGTTTTTTTGGAGATTAAAGTTTATTACTGATGTTAACTAAAATATATTTAAAGTATAAAAGTATAAAATTTTTTTTTGAAAAACAAACTCAAAAATTACCGTAGATTACAGAAATTGTGAGTAATAATACGGAAGTTAAAAATAATTAGTGTTAAGCAAAAAGAGAAAGCAAAGAAATTGATTTGAGACTGACATTTTTCTAAGTATAAATCAAATCAAAATAATGTGAATACATTTTTTTTGAAGTGAAATAAATGGAATATGTTGATTGATTATTATCACGTACGCCAGCGTTTTATTGAATGTGAAAACATTGTGAAAGGTTTTTGTTTTTTTGGCCTGTCTGTATACCAAGTTTCATTTATATGGAACAAATTTATCCGAGTTTCGAGTGGAAAGGTTATACATTGTAAAACATCTACTAGAATATCTACCTAGTGCCGGTGGTTGGGTACGTGGTGCACGACGGTGAACTGTGTGATAAGGCGAGACAACGCCCAACGTTTTGGCAGCCTATCAAGGCCATTTAACGGTGTAAGTCATCGGGGTAACGGCACATAAGGTCGCAACCGTACGGGTGGCCAGTTAAGGCCACTCAAATATTTTTTGTGGGATTTTTTAAGGCGAGGCAATGCCCAACTTTTTTTTGGCGGCCTAACAAAGCGGAGACACCGAGGTGGAAATAACGCTAAACATAATTATTTACGGCCGCCAAGCAAGGCCAAATATATTTTATTTTACCGGCGGATGGGCCGCACCGGTTGAGTACGGTAAAATCAGACCGCAACGGTACGGGTGGCCAACCGGCTATTCGTTCTGGTTATCGGTGGTCTGCCGCAACGACGGGTAGCCAATCAACCGGTTGCCCGACTTTTTGGTATCGGGGAAAGGCCCCGCAACGGCCCGGGTGGGGCAAGGTCACCTGTGGCATGACGGCCGCGCAAGGCCGCAACATATTTTTTTTTGTAATTAATTAAGGTACCATTTTTTTATTTATATTTTTAACTTTTTTGATTTTATTTTTTTAAATTTTTTATATTATAATAAATTTTATTTTTGTAATCGAGCGCCTCACAGTGGTTGCGTGTCGCGCGCTCTCTCTTTAATGAATTATTAAATTTTTCGGTGTGGTATGATGGGAGCGGAGACTCCCTCTATGTCGGCGTGTTGATTGCGGTCCCTTGGTGCCCGCATCCAATATCGTAACCAGGGCTTGCCCCTGTTTGAATTCGAATGGATGCGCGCACCAAGGCACCTCTCTCTATCTTTTATAATTATTGTGTTGTTCGTTTCTCAGGTTCCGTCCTACGAATTTCGGCGGAACTCCGGTTTTTATTATTATTTGCGGTTTAATTTTTTTTTAATTATCTGTATTAATCACGGTGTAAGCCAGGAGCCATGCATGCCTCAAACCACACGACCATTCGCACTGCTGCCTGAGAACGTAGCCGGCAAAAATCACCGTGGAGGCCTCTGCATGCGCTTAGTGATCATCTGCAGGATGGCAGTAGCCGTCCTGTAACAAATTTTGTACTTGCCAGACTCATCCCTTTCGCCGAAAACATCATTGGCGACTATCAGTGTGGTTTTCGTCCCAACCGATCGACCACTGACCAGTGTTTCACCATGAGGATGATCTTGGAAAAATGTTGGGAGTACAACATAACCATTCATCAACTATATATAGACTTCCGGCAGGCATATGACAGTATAAACCGCGACAACCTTTGGGCCGCGCTCATATGCCTAGGTATTCCAGAGAAACTTGTTTCTCTGTGTAAATTAACAAGGTCCGGGTCTGTATGTAGAATCGTAATTGAAGGATCTGTGTCAGACCCCTTTGAAATAACATCTGGTGTTGGACAGGATGATGCACACGCGCCTTTGCTGTTCAATCTGGCGCTTGAGTACGTAGTGAGGAAAAGCAATATCGAAACTTCGCGTTGTATATTTAATAAGTCAGACCAAATTCTTGGATATGCAGATGATATGGTACTTCTTAGCCGAAGACTTAGCGATATCAAAGACAGTTTCGTGCCGCTCGATCGCTGCGCAAGAAGACTTGGTTTGGAGGTGAACAGCAGTAAAACCAAATATTTAGCAACACCTAGGAACATCTCTACGGCAAATCTCGGAATTGGCGACCACTATTTTGATAGCGTCGAAAACTTTAAACACCTCGGGTCAGTTATAACATCGTCGAATTATATGCAGGCAGAAATAAAAGCCCGAATCGCTGCCGGACAACGAGTTTTCTACGCCAAATCACGATTATTGCGATCAAAACATCTATCGCAGCCGTGCAAGCTCGCACTTTATAAAGCACTTATAAGACCTGTACTGGCTTTCGGAAGCGAGAGCTGGACCATGACCTCTAACGATTATAGATTATTATCTACCTTCGAAAGGAAGGTTATCCGTTCAATCTTTGGTCCAATTAAAGTTGCGAACAACGAATATCGGATTCGTATGAATCACGAAATAAAGCAACTCCTCGGAGGCAGCGATATCATCGGATTCATCAAATCCAATCGAGTGAGATGGCTCGGCCACGTTACAAGGTCTCCACAACAACGGATGATAAATAAAGTGTTCCACCAACAACCAGCCGGAGTACGTCGTAGAGGAAGACCCCGACTACGCTTGCGTGACGACATCGAACAAGATCTGTGAACATTAGGATGTCGAAACTGGAGGACGAGAGCGGTGGATCGAGATGGATGGAGGGCCTTAGTGCAGGCGGCGAAATCCCTTCATGGGGTGTGAAAGCCAGAGAGAGAGAGAGAGAGAATGTGTATCAACTGGTCATCATTTACACTCAATCCGATTGTTGCCAAACCCTGTTGATCTTTTTTATTCCATTCTTCTAAATTGGTCGCGTCTGTAGCTGTGGGCGCCGCTGAATCAATGCAAAACCAGGTCCCTTCTTTCAGCATCAGCATTCTCAATTTAAACTTCCACATAAAATAATTTCCATTATTTAGTCTATCAATATGATATTTTGTCTCTACTGATGCCATTTTGTGTATTCGATAATACCTCGTAGAATTGACTTTCTTTCGATGAGAGAAAATAAATAATAATATCTCACAATAAATGTAACATCCAATTAAAATACTATTATTATTCGGTTACTGGGCCCATCATAACCTATAGAATTCAGTAGAAAATACAGTATAATAATAAAATTGGGCGAGCACGTTTTATTAAAATGTATTACCGTTTTGTATCCAGAGATCTCTTTATGTTGAGGACAGTGCTCTTCAAACCTTTTTTCCGTTGAATATCCCTTCCAATGGAACATAAGCTCATCCAATGTTAATACGTGTGATAGTGTTGATCATTATTCAGCTGAACCTCAAAAGTGTCCTCTGAAATATTTAATTTTAATTTAGGGTTCTTTGAGTCCATCATATATAACCCAGGTTTCTTAATTCGACTTATTTGATTATGATACTTAAAATGAAGTTTGTCTAATGGAGATGCATTTTTTCGTAGCAAGTAGTAATAATCCTGTAATATTAAAGGTAAAAGAATTATTAAATGAATTTAAAGTAGCTAGAACTTTGAGGTTTTTAATATAAACCCCTTCTCCTGGAAAATAGAACTTTGTATAAATAAAAGCAATAAAAATAATTTCTTATTTCTTCACGCAAATGAAGTACTTGTTAGGTGACTTTAACAAGTAAACTGGGTAATATTTACTAGCGATCGGCAAACTCTTACTTATACTCCGAAAACTACATTTTTAGATTCGTAGTATCGGTCAAATCACCGACCGGTCAGACACACAAGTCGAGCTATTCACTGAGCTTATCACCTTTAATGAGGTTCGAGCTCACATTTAATCGATCGCGCATTTAGTAACTTTTTGCGCTTCTTAACCTTTTAAAATGTTCTATAATGATATATCGATTATAAGTATTGTCTCTTGCTTTGGCGATAAACAATTATTTGTCACTAATGATCAGTTCTAAATTCAAAATTTTCGTTTACAATACAATATAAAATAGACCGGGAGCTACTGGGTTTGAATACCATCAGAGGCTAGATGCAAAACGAATTTTCGCCATCGATTACGATCGGTGATGTTAATAAACACAATTAAACCCATCTGATGGAGTGCAGAATTCAGCGCCGACCCACCGTCCACGTCAATGTACAGGTTGACATGGAGCTTGCAACGTGCATGTGATATATTGTAGTTGTGTTAGTAAGGAATGGGTTAATGATGTGGCGTGAATGAGTGGTACCACAATGGGCTAAAATTGGCCTAAGTATGCGATAGCAACCACTGAAACCTACCTACCTAGTTGATAGTTGATTGTGGATTGTTGATTATTGGTTGTTGATTGTTGATTGACACTTGTTGATTGGTATATGTGTATTGTTGAATGTGTATTATTGATAACTTAATAATTTAATAATTTAATAATTAAATAACTTAATAACTTGATTGTTGTTAATCATTGTTCATTGTTGTTAATTGTATACTTTTAAAGTTAGCCGAAAGTTTCCAGCCGAAAGATGGTAATGCAGATAGTGTATTTGCTATTCCAGCCGAAAGATGGTAATGTAGATAGTGCCTTTATCGTCCTAAGCAAAATATGGTAATGCAGATATTAATTTTGTTGCACCAGCCAAAAATATGCTAACATGTCCGTAATGCAGCTTGTATCGATAAAGAAGATCAACTTCTATATTCAAACTGGGGAGATGATTGGGGTGGGTCTGATGGGGTTATAGGGGTGAAATTTTGATTTTCCTCATTTTTCGTCGATATAATCGTTCGTCGTTCGAGGTTTTGGCATATAGACACCAATCTCACTATGCCGATTCGATAGCCCATGACCATAGGTATAATTTGATTTTCGGTTAGGCGTGAGTCTGATGGGGTTATATGGATGAAATGGCATATTTGCCTTATACAACCGAAAATAGTCGATAAAGAAGATTGTAATTTATCAAGCATCGTCAAGATCGTTGGTAATTCGAGATTTTGGCATATAGATACCAATCTGACTATGCCGTTTCGAAAGCCCATGACCATAGGTAGATTCTAAGTATAGGGTTGAGGTGGGTCGGATGGGGTTATAGGAGTGAAATTTTGATTTTCCCCATTCTTCGTACTCAGAATCTACCTAATGTCAGGGGCTATCGAATCGGCATAGTGAGATTGGTGTCTATACGCTAAAATCTCGAATGACGAACGATTTTATCTTTGAGAAAAGGAGAAAATCAAAATTTCACCCCTATAACCCCATCACACTAACCCCAACCCTATACTCAGACTCTACCTATGGTCATGGGCTATCTAATCGGCATAGTGGGATTGGTGTCTATACGTCAAAATCTCGAATGACGAACGATTTTATCGTTGATAAAAGGAGAAAATCAAAATTCCACCCCTATAACCCCATCAGACCCACCACAACGCTATACTCAGAATCTACCTAATGTCATGAGTTATCGAATCGGCATAGTGAGATTGGTGTCTATATGCCAAAATCTCAAATGACGAACGATCCTTGACGATGCTTGATAATTTTCAATCTTCTTTATCGACTACTTTCGGCTGTATGAAGCAAATATTCCATTTCATCAATATAACCCCATCAGACCCACCCCAACCCTATACTCAGAATCTACCTATGGTCATGGGCTATCGAATCGGCATAGTGAGATTGGTGTCTATATGCCAAAATCTGAAATGACGAACGATTTTATTTTTGAGAAAATGAGAAAATCAAAATTTCACCCCTATAACCCCACCACACCCACCCCAACCCCATACTCAGACTCTACTTATGGCCATGGGCTATCGAATCGGCATAGTGAGATTGGTGTCTATATGCCAAAATCTCGAATGACGAACGATTACATCGACGAAAAATGAGGAAAATCAAAATTTCACCCCTATAACATCATCATACCCACCCCAACCCTATACTCAGAATCTAATTATGATCATGGGCTATCGAATCGGCATAGTGAGAATGGTGTCTATATGCTAAAATCTCGAGTGACGAACGATTATATCGAGGAAAAATGAGGAAAATCAAAATTTCACCCCTATAACCCCATCAGACTCACCCCAACCCTATACTCAGAATCTACCTAATGTCATGGGCTATCGAATCGGCATAGTGAGATTGGTGTCTATATGCCAAAATCTCGAATGACGAACGATTTTATCGTTGAGAAAAGGAGAAAATCAAATTTTCACCCATATAACCCCATCAGACCCACCCCAACCCTATACTCAGAATCTACCTAATGTCGTAGGCTATCGAATCGGCATAGCGAGATTGGTGTCTACATGCCAAAATCTCGAATGACGAACGATTTTATCGTTGAGAACAGGAGAAAATCAAAATTTCACCCCTATAACCCCATAAGACCCACCCCAACCATATACTCAGAATCTACCTATGGTCATGGGCTATTTAATAGTCACTTATAGTCACTTTGGGCTGGGATACTTCAATTTAATATATAATTTGTTTAACTTTTGGCTGAACTAGTCAAGACACTATCTGCATTATCGATTTTTTCAATTTCGGCTGGCAACTTTCGGCTAACTTTAACCAGGTGTTAATTGTACTTGATTGTTGTTAACTGTTGTTATTTGTTGTTAATTGTTGATTATTGTTGTTGATTGTTGTTGCTTGTTGTTGATTTTTGTTGATTGTTGTTGATTGTTGTTGATTATTGTTAATTGTACTTGATTGTTGTTAATTGCTAATGATTGTTGTAGATTGTTGTGAATTGTTGTCGATTATTGTTGATTGATGTTGATTGTTAGTTGTTTATTGTTAATTGTTTATTGTTGTTTATTGTTAGTTGTACATATATAATGAAACTTGATAATCATACAACGCGCCCAATAGCAAAATTCCTTTGGATTCAATTTCATATAAATCCAATGATGAAAATCGTAAAGTGAGCTTTCACCCTTTGGTTTTGCATGATTTGGAGAGATTTTAATTTGCTCCACCTGCCGTTCCGTAAACAATAATTCGATATAGAATTCTAGAATTCTGAGATTAATAAATGCAAATATACATCAGTTTTAATACATGTTGTTGATTGTTGATTGCTGGTTGTTTAAAAATAAAATTTTTGCATGAAAAAAAATTAGTCCAGAAGTTAAATTTATTAATAAATGCACCACATTTATCTCAAGATTCCAGTGAAAGACGGTGCATTATACTCATCATATTTCACATAGAAATCCATACTAAACAAAATAAAAACTCGAATTTTTAAAATATGTATTATGAAATCTCTGCTCCTCCTATTCATCAAATCTACACTAGCTCTTTTGAGTCGAGTCTCTTATTACTAATACAGGGTTATCCAATTCGAGGTTGATAAAGTAGAAATCTGTATACCGACATCTGTCAAAGATAAACGTCAAGTACGCTGTCATTTATTTAGTTGACATTCTGCCATTTAAGAATATGGAGCATTTAACAATCGACCAACGCGTTAAAATTATTAAATCTGCTGATGCTGATTTTTCGAACAAAATTTTCTTCAGTGATGAAGCTCATTTTTCGCTTGGTGGATACGTTAATAAGCAAAACTGTAGAATTTGGGGCTCAGAAAATCCACAATTGATTGCAGAGAAGCCATTACACCCGGAAAAAGTCACTGTTTGGTGCGCATTGTGGTCTGGTGGTGTGATTGGGCCGTATTTTTTTGAGAACAACCATGGACGAACCGTTACTGTCAATTCTGAGCGCTATGGCCGCATGTTAACCGATTATTTTTTTCGAAAATCGAAGATTATGATCTTGACGATATGTGGTTCCAGCAGGATGGAGCAACCAGTCACGTAACACGAGCAAATCGAGATCTTTTGCAAGAGAAATTTCCTGGACGTTTGATTTCGCGATTGGCTGATGTCAATTGGCCTCCAATATCCTGTGATTTAACGCCTTTGGATTTCTTTTTGTGGGGCTACGCGAAAGATCGTGTTTACGCAAACAATCCTCAAACTCTTGACGAATTGAAAACTAATATTCGTAAGGTAATGGCCGAGATACCGCCCGAAATGTGCCGAAAAGTCATTGAAAATTACCTCAAAAGAATCAAGGCCTGTAAGAAGTCCCGTGGAGGACATTTGAATGATATCTTGTTTAACTAAAAATGGCAAGGAAATTACAATACATTCCGAATATTTTGTGTGTTTTTTTTAAGTTTACTTTATCAAGCTTGAATTGGATAACCCTTTAAAACCGGAAAAATGAAAACCGCAGTTTTATAAGTAAAGGAGAAAAAACAAAGAATAAGGTCCGTTGCAGACTTGAGCTATGTTTTTTGACTGATGTGAGCTATGTTTTCATTTTACAGCGTCCCGTTTTTGTTTCCAAAACTCAAATAACAGAAATATTGTAGATGAATCTCAGGGTCTACCCAATCTGTAAAGCAATATATTTAAATGTTTTATTTTCGCCTTGAAGATAATTAATTAGCTCACACCGTTCAGAAAATGACCGATGTGAGCTATGTTTCTATCCCACAGATTTAAATAAATAAATTAAATAAATCGGGACGTTAGAGTGGCTTGAGCTAAGAGATTCGCGAATTCGGTTTCATTTATTTAGGCTTTGCAAAGTAAATCGAGAAGCTGTGATCTCTAAACATAGCTCACTTTGCTAAAAAAACATAACTCAAGTATGAAACGGGTCTGAGACCCGACTCAAGAGTCCTAGAGAGAATTGACTGATTCGTCTTCTATTTTAAGTAAATTTAGATATAAAGAGAACATTATAATAAAATAAGTGAGTGTAAGTTTAAGTTTGAATTCTATAAAGTAGACCTCAGTCCAATTTTAAATAAAATCGACAAAACGAGATGGATGAAAAAGACTTACTAAAATCTAGAACGCTCATTAATTGTTGCTGCAAGATATATATTTTCCAAATATGACATATCAAGACATTGAAAATCATAATAAATATTAGACACACTGTATTGGGTTGAATGTGCTTCTAAAGCATTATTTATTGCCAAATCGTCAATGTACAAAAAGTAAATAATAATTGTTTTATCTGGAAATATAGACAACTTATCTTTCCAATGTTTGGCTTCCATGAAGTTAGAAATAATATCAGGGTATGGTTTCCTTTTAAGAGTATCGGATTTTATTGGTTAGTTTTGCTTGGTTACGTTGATTCTGCTTACATGTTGGAAGTTATCAATTCTACAATCAATGCAGAACATTTCGAAACCAAGAGTTTTTATCACTAGAATACCATTCGACAAAGTATGGAGAAACCAACTCATTAATATGTTGTTTAAATCATTCAACGTCATCGGCGACCTATTTCACTTTAATATATCAAAAGACAACTTCAAAAATATATATCCTGAAGAATTTTTTTTTAAATTTTTAAATGTTAAATCAAAATTTGATTGATATTTTTTTTTGTTTAATTTTTTTTTAACTCTTTCGAGGACACGTCAGAATATAACGACGTTTCAATTGACCTAAAGTGGTACATATTCATTCAAACGCAGTGAAATAAATTATTTCAGAGTTTTTTAAATTAAAAATAAAATCATTTACATTCGGTAAGTTTTGCTACATGAAATTAATTAATACAAAGCATCTCAATCATCGCATAAACATCATATAAATGGAGCGCTCGAATATTTCTTCAAATTGATGCACCTAATTCCATGCTATTCGTATTATTGCCGGCCGAAAAATCGGGTTTGTTTCCTCAGTGCCTTCTATAGTACTGGCCTGTGACAAGATTCCTTTTCTGCTGATGACGTCAACGTAAGTCGATGTCAGCATAATTAAGTAAAAATAATACACCTTGCCTCCTTGTTACGACGGTAATAAATTTCACAAACTTACCAGAAATCTAAATTATTATAATATAAATTAATAAATTTTGAACAATTCAAGTCTAATTAATTTTCTTTATACATAAATTGAATTTTTCATAACCATTTTCAAAAATATTTAGTGCGAATTTAAAGAAATGCGCGAATTTAGATAACGTAATACCATTGTATAAACATTATATAGTAATGTAATGGTAGGTTCGTGAGTGAAATGTTAGATACCACTACTGGTATCGTTTTAAACTTTTTAAAGAATTTCTGCAATTACCTATCCGCCTAAATAGCATAACCTTCTCCTAAATGTAGCTAGAATATTTTATAATGCAACATGCAGAAAACAAAAAAAAAATTCTATACATATACTTACAATGCGATTCATTACTATTTATGATACCGAAAAAAATTTAGTTCCCGTTTCTTTTTCTTTTCATATCAAATTGACAAATAAAATAACATATATAATAATAATTAACAATTACATAATTAACAAATAAAATAGTAATAAAAATAATAATTTTATATGAAAACAAACAGAAATGGGAACTAAATTTTTTTCTTATCATAAATAGTAATGAATCGCATTGTATTACTCATATAATGACGCTCTCATTATAAGTCAAAACAGTTTTTACGCTCAAAAGTAAATAGAAAATGTAACAAAGATGATGGAGAGAAAATACCGATCGCAACTAAGTTGGTTTTGTTTTGAATTGCAACAATGTTTTCTAAATTATAGACAAATAATTTTGAACGTTAAAATATTCGTTGAAAATTATAAAAAGCTAAAATAATTGAAGATTGTCCATAAAAACGATCTACATTTAAATCCAATTAAAGATTATTTTAATGTAGGTACAACACATATACATTATTTGGTTTTCGTTTCGATAACTATATAGATAGACCACCGATGATATACATACTTATTTACACGCACACACTCAGCAATTCAATATATGTAAAAGGAAATCATACTTCTACACACTACAAAGATTTAAAAATTGTTTGCAAGTTAATTTCGTAAATTTGTTCGTTTAAAATTTTATTGCTTGTCGTCTAATCGTAACGCATGTAGCTTTGTGTTTTCTTATTTTTAAACGTTATAAAAAGTTCATTTTGAAAATTTGTGTATTAAAACTTTTGTGAATTTGCGTGATAAAATGGTGTGTGCTTACAAAAACTGCTTAAATAAAAATGACTGTAAATCCACCAGAACATTTTTTACGGTGCTGCATGACCATCGTCGTGTGTTCGACAAGAATAAAGTTACTTCCAAACGCATAACTATTATGAAGAACTTTAATTTTAATGATTTCAAAATAAGTAGTTTTAGAACAAAAAATATTTAAAAAACTGTCTTTCCCCAGCCAATTAATAATCTTGTTTGTAAGTGTAAGGTCAATGACATAGATGCACGATGCAAGCGTTTATTAAAATTCGAATTTTTTTTATAAAAAAAAAATTGATTCCAAAAGTTTCGCGTACGATTTCCAACCAGACACACAACACTGAGAGTCAAACAACAAGAATATTGAAAACACCTGATTTCCCACCTATAACATTGAAATATGAAAAAGGGCCTCCAAGAACTTATTAAAAGAATTATCAAGTTCCACAAACTCCTCATGAATGTCCCATCTCACCATTTCAATTTCCTAGTCCGCAACATCAAATTGAAGACGAAAATAAAGAACCCGTTCAACCTTTAAGCAAAATTCTCAGGTTTATATTAAATACCCCTCAGAAAATTTTACTTTTCAAAGAAAACAGAAGAAAACACAATAAAAATATTAATTGATAATACACTTGACGATCGACCACAAGTTGAACAAAAAATATATTTGGAATTTGATTTTAAATCACCTTCATGTTACAAGCATTTATTAAAGAAAGGTTTTAATTTGCCAGATAAGGATGAAAAATTGTATTATTCAGTATAAAAAAACTAGTACATGTTTTAAAATTTTTGTATGGGTTAAATTTTAATTTTATTTTTATGTGACTTAGAAGGGTCTTAGAAGGGTACTATGAAAATTGTAAAGAGATTAAAACTCTAATAAGCAAGTTAAAAACTACCATTGGCGATTGCTTTCCTATTTAAAATACAATTTAGATAAAAATATTATTGTTTTATCTTATGAGAGATTAATTTGTTTTTTAAGATAAAATAAATTACAACAATTTAAGCTATTATAGCAACAAGAACTTTCAAGAGCCCATCTGAAATCCCATTTAATTAACCTTAATTTTTATTTAGCTCTTTGGTTCTGTTCAAAACGGCTACTTATTTCATTCTAACGCCCGTTGCACATTTCAGCTAAGCTAAGCAAGAAACGTAGTTTCTATTAGCATAGTTTAGCTCGCACAGCTCATTCTGCTGCACATTTGAGCTAATTATATCTCTCACGCATACATTTCAATACAAGTAAAATCCTATGTCTGTCAAAAATTAATTAACTAATTTTATTATATTATTTAAGAATTCAACCACTTTTTTGAATTTGATCCACAATACCAAACACAACAATACTCAAATGTCATCCAAATTTCAATATTTTATAAGTACACATAATAATAGCAATGTGAGCAATATAGCTGACTTTTGCAATCCAAAGACAACCCGAGCTAAGTTAGTTTGTATCGCTCAAAACAGAAAAACATAGCTCGCATAGTTTAGCTCAAATGTGCATCGTTCCATTAGGCCCGTTGCACATTTGAGCTAAGCTAAGCTAAGCGATGTCAGCTAAGTTCATCGCTCTTGGTTGAAAATAAAGAGTTTTAATGAAACGATGCACGCTTGAGCTAAGCTATGCGAGCTATGTTTTTCTGTTTTGAGCGATGAAACTAACTTAGCTCGCGTTGTCTTTGGATTGCAAAAGTCAGCTATATCGTTCACACATACATTGCTATTATTGTGTACATATTCGCCTATGTGACTACTTATGTGATTCTAATAATATTTTGGCAGACATATAGCATTTTACTTGAATTGAAATGTATGTGAGAGCGATGTAATTAACTCAAATGTGCAGTGGAATGAGCTGTGGATGCCAAACTATGCTAATAGCTGCGTTTCTCGCTAAGGCCTCTTGCACACTTAAGCTATGTTCTTTTAGCAAAGTGAGCATGTTTTGAGATCACAGCTTTCGATTTACTTTGCAAAGCCTAAATAAGTGAAACCGAATTAGCGAAGCTTAACTCAACACACTCGTACGTCCCGATTTATTTAATTTCTTTATTTAAAGCTGTGGGATAGAAACATAGCTGATTGTGAGCTGATTAATTACGAGGGCAAATCAAAAAGTCTTGCAATTTTATATGAAAAAAAAGAGTGAGTGAGACAGCAATATGTTTATTTTTCGACATAATCTCCTTTAAGGTTTATACATTTGTCACATCGAACAATTAACTTGCCTAAACCCTCTAAAAAAAGATTTCTTTTGCTCCATAAAATATTCATTTACAACAGACTGTACTTCATAGTCACTGGAAAATTTCCGGCCCCTTAGTGTTTTTTTTTTCAAATTGGGAAACAGAAAGTAGTCACAGGGTGCCAAGTCTGGACTGTACGGTGGATGCGGAATTTCCACGAAGCCGCAGTCCTTTAATGCAGCTTGAGCAATATTAGCCTTGTGCACTGGTGCATTGTCGTGAAGAAGCAAGATTTTTTTCCTAACTTTCCTTGGTCGTTTTTCCCGGATCGCTTTTTTCAATTTTCGCAAAACTTCTGCGTAATATATGCCTGTGATTGCGGTTTTTGGTGGCATATAATCGATTATCAAAATTCTTTCAGCATCCCAAAAAACTGTTGCCACAACCTTACCAGCAGACGGTTGAGTTTTGAATTTCTTTGGTGGTGGTTCACTACGTTTAATCCATTGCATTGATTCTTGTTTGGATTTCGGATCCCAGTGATAAAGCCATGTTTCATCGCCTGTTATTATGTTATTCAAGAAATTTTCTGGATGTTCTTTGTACATATCTAAAATCGCCTTTGAAGTTTGAACACGCATTTTTTTTTGTTCTGCATTCAACAAACGGGGAACCCATCGCGCACTTACTTTCGACATGTGAAGGTGGTCATGTAATATAGTATATGTGGTACCGTATGAAAGAGAAAGTCTCCACGCTAACCGCGGAATAGAAATACGCCGGTCCTCCAATACAATAGATTCGGCCAAAATTACGTTTTCATGGCCAATAGGATCTGCTGGCCGACCCGAGCGGTTGTCGTCTTCTAATGACTCCCAACCACTTTTGAATAATTTTACCCACCTTGTTACTGTGGCATATGATGGTGCAGATTCGCCGTAAACTTTTGATATATAGTTGAATATATAAATTGCATTTCGTCCATCTTTATAGAAAAATTTAATAAGGGCGCGATATTCAATTTCATTCATTTTAAGAAAAATTCAAAACACGTGTTACTAAATTGACAAAAACAAACGAACTGTAAAATTTACATCAAAATGTTCTTCTAGAAGTTTCATCGCGACAAAAAATGGTTTTGAAAAATATATTGTTGTCTCACTCACTCTTTTTTTTCATATGATATTGCAAGACTTTTTGATATACCCTCGTATCTCCAAGGTGAAAATAAAAATTTAAATACATTGCTTTACAGATTGGGTAGACTCTGAGATTTATCTACAATATTTCTCTTATTTGACTTTGGAAAAAAACCAAAAAGTGAAGCTGTTAAATGAAAACATAGCTCATATCAGTCAAAATACTTAGCTCAAGTGGGAAACGGGGCTTATAAAAGTTTTTTTATACAACCAAGAACGATGAACATAGGTCAGTTCGCTTGTCTGAGTTCAGCTGAAACAGGCCTTATTGTCTTATTAGTAGCCATCGTTCATGAGTATGCAAAATCATCCGATTTGATTCAAAGCGATTCAATATGGCTGACTTTTAACCAACAAGCGCGCATAATTTTTATGCCTTAAAGGGAAAATCTGTACATATATCATCACCTTAAGAGAGCTCTCACAATAGACAATTTTTTCTCTAAAGTAAATTTTTTTCTAAAGTTTGATTTTCAAACAAACTTCTAAGGCAAAATAAAAATTGTTTTATTGTGAAAGCTGTTTAAAGTCTCCACAAATAAATATTCGTTTCGGAAAGGTAATTAAGTATTAAAACGGTGTAAGACTAAATACAAATTAAAGGTTAATTAATTAAATTAAGACATAAAAATAAAATTTTACAATTTAGAGGAAAATAAAAACTGATTTTTTTATTCAAAATAAAATACACAACGCATTTTTTATTTAAAAAAAATAATTTGTATGGTACATCAAACTAAACAATTTAAAATTAGCGTTCGAATAAAGACGGAACTTAAAAGTAAGCCATTATTTATCCTGCCATAAAGAACTGAAACGTTTTCTTTCAGACAATGCTGACAAATCTCTAGCTTAACTACTATTTAAAAATAGTTTTAATTACAAAATAGTGAGCGGCAACCTAAACTCGTAAGCTATTCACTTGTATATTGAATTTATAAAAAATATCTTATATAATTCCTTATATCCCTTTTTCAACTAAGAAAATAAGTTAAACTTAAAATAAGTTAAAAAGGAATTCACAAATGTGTAAATTTGTTCAAAAAACATACAAAACTACATATACATGGTACTTTAGCCCTACCCGCACAATTGTGTTAGTAAAACACAAAAGGGATATGTAATTCATTTGAGATGGATTAATTCAGCCCCCAATTTAAACAATAAAATTTATTAGAGATTAACAGATTAGATTAACAGAAAAATGAATTTAAGTTTTGTTAGCGAACCTTAAATGCTCATAATTAGATTATAATTATACGCTCTAGATTTGCACACTGTAAACACCACATGACTCTCATTGGATTCTTTGACAAAACAGATCAAGTCAAACATGCTTTGGTTGAAATTATAATCTTTATAATGACATCCTCGTTTTTTCTATTCCAATGAGGAACAATCCCTTAATAAATAGTTGATTGAAAGACAATAATGAAAAACGACATACTATTGTAGTATGTCCAAGTGACAATTTTCCTATTTTTACGTACTTCTCTTACGTAATATTTTTTATGATAAAATCGAATTAATAAATTTTATTTTAATTTTGAAACAAATATTGGGTTCAATGTCCCTGAACTTTCACACAGATTTGGATAAATAGAAAATCTGCCTTTCCATAACAATACATTGTTCTTAATGTATGCATATAACTATAAGAAAATTACTCGTTCATATTTTCAATTATAAATTACCATACTGTAACAGTGCAATCAACGGCATCCTTTTAAAAAATTGTATTTAGTTGTTCTATATAGATTTCTACATCGTTTTCATTTTTAATCTTTATTCGTTTGTATTTGTGAGAACAGATATATTTAAAATAAACAATAACAATACACAGCTAAGTATGTACTCAATATATTAATATACATATGTATATATCCTATCGTTCATATCTCCTTTCCAATAATGGATTTATTTGATTGAACAATTCATATTCTTTTGCATTTCTATCATAGAAAAGAAATTATTTATGCTATTTTTTATAAAAAAAAAATTGAAGTAAGGTATTCATGATTTGTTTTATTGTTTATCACAAAAAATATTAAACACATTTTCTACATGACCTTGACAATTGTAAAACAATACGAGTTGAAATAAATATATTCTGTGTTAATATGTAGTATATTAAGTTAGAGTGAAGCAATACTATACTGGTTAATGGTATACAAAAATACGCCGTGTGTACTGTAAGTGTATTTAATCTTGCAAACATTTAGGCGAACTAGTAAAATTATTGCATAACTTAATTTCGATTAACGCGCTACCTGGATTTTCACCCTCTAAAGATTTTTTTCGAATGATGGTACTACTATATATGTATTGCTATGGTAATACGAATTGCTCGTGTATTCCACTACAAAAATATAAATTCAACCGTGACAGCGTAGAGAATATTATTTGATCCTTTTGTTTATAATCCTAGTGTTCAGTCGGGCAAAAATGATAAAAAATATCATGATATTTTTTATCAGCTTTTGCCATTAAACGCACTCATTTATCACAAAAAAACCAAGAATATTTTCGATTCTGGCTGTCAAAATTTGTGTACATCTTATTTCTAATAATTTTGCGTTATGATTTTATATGGACAGGAGCAACATTTTGTTCAACTTTGATATTATATTTTCTTTAATGTTAATTACACAATAATACATTTAAAGCAATGAATGGATCAAATCAGTGTCTTGAATAAGATCAACAACAAATATTGTTTGTGTATGATTTGTGTGTGTAGTTTCTTTTCTGTATTCACTGTTCTTGTCTAATGTCCATTTCATTTCCTCTGAATGATTGATTAGGTGACGTTGTGTGGTTCAAATTATTGCCTCTATTCCATGGAAATAATCTGCTGTCAGCAAAAATAAAAGCGAGAAAAAAATATAGATATTGGTGGTATTGTACGAAACAAAACATGTTATCAGTAAAATTTTGCTGAGAGGGGAAGTGTGATAGGGGAAGTTTGCTGCCATAATGCTGCCATAAAAAATGTAAATTGGAGTATTTTTTATGGCAGCATTTTTCACACATCTACAAAAAATGTGTGTAAAGATAAGAAATTTTTCTCACACTCATATAAAATAAGTTGTTCGCCATTTTTATACCCAAATGTCGATTTGTTTTTTCTTTTTGTGTTGAAATTTATTAACGTTAGTGGTTTTTTGTGATATGTATATTAAAATTAAAGTATATAAAAAAAAATCAAATTGTGCGAAAACGTACAAATTAAAAATTGTATGATATTTTTAGGTTATGCCAACCATAAAATTTTTCTATAAAATGAAATAAAAAATATTTCTGTTCTTTGTCACTCTCATGAAATTTAAAAAAAAAATTTTTTTTGCGTATTATCAGCAAAAAAACTGCTGTCAGCAAATGTTATCCATGGAATTAAAGCTTATTCGTGTAATCACGAATTGGGCAAGAATGTGATTTCCTTTACACTTATAAATGTAGCCTAAAACGATTTGTGAAAATTTTTAGCGCAATCAAATATCTGTAAATATCCGCTACGTGAATTATAATTGAATGCATGTTTAAATGAGTGAATATGTACTGCGCGGGTTTGTTTTATTATCTAAGAAAAGATGTGAAGTGTAACTATTGTGAAAGACACTTAGGCATTAGTAAATAGTAAATTTTTGTTATGACAGCAACAATGTTTTGACGTGCAGAATCAATTTATAATTATTTTTTCGATTTGGTTGTTCACTCGGGTTTGACATAAAATTATACGGAGTGAAGTTAGGTCACAAAAAATATCATGATAATTTTTATCATTTTGATCGGACTGAACACGCCGAATTTGTGTAATTATTTTATATCGTTTTCTGTGGCAGAAAAATCTTGATCCCGGATCAATAATATGATGTCATTTTTGATCCAACATGGCTTCTTTGTTTACATTTTTTGTCTTTTTATTTTTTGATCCCGGATCAATTATAAAATCCAAAAAATTTGTTTTATTTATTTTGACGTTTATTCACACAATATCACAATATTTTGCACTATTTTTTCCTCTATTTTTCCTGTATTTCATTTCATTTAAAGTACTGAATTCTAATTTATACGCAAGCGTTCTTCCGCACGTCTGTTTCCAGCCTTAGTTAATGGTTCTTGATTACAGTAAAATTCGTATTGTTGTTGTTGTTTTTGTAATAATGATTATTGCGCATTGCATTATTGTAGTGCATATGTGCTGTATATATTCGTTTAAACGGAGCACGAAATTGTAAGTATTTTTTAAAGTTAATAAAATTTTAAAAATATTTTTTTACGTTTAGAGAATAGATTTTTAAGTTATCTCTTTTTAAATCGCAATCGTTTCTGTCGTCCGAACCTTTTTACAAAAAAGAAGAAAGGTATAGTTTTAAAAACCAACAAAAGGTACTCAAAAATTGTCAAAGAGACAAATTGGGATGATAAAATACGAGGCAACAAAAATAAATTATATGCTTCTCAAACACAAAGAAGGCATGATCTGCCAGTATCAAAAAATGGTGTATCCCATATTCTGCGATCGATTCCTTACATTAAATGAAAGAAGCCTCTTTGAAAACCATTGCATAAAATACACCATATAACAGTACGGCTAGAATTTGCTCGTAGACACATGCAATGGAGAACCCAATGAAATAAAATAGTCGTTTCCGATGAGAAGAAATTAAATTTAGACGGTCCTGACTCCATGAGCTGTTATTGGCATGATCTTCGAAGTAATGATGTTCAAACGTTATGGTGTGGGTGGCGTTTTCTGCAACCGGAAAGGCTCAGATTTGTTTTGTTCCTCCAAAAATGAACTCGACCATTTACAACGAAATACTGGAAGACGTTCTTATCACTTTTATGGAAGAAAAATAGGCTCTGACTGCGTCTTCCAGCAAGATAATGCAGCAATCCATGTCTCAAGGATGTCATTGGAGTGGTTTAGGGAGCACCAGATCCCTCTAGAATGACCAGCATTTAGTATCGATTTGAATCCCATGGAAAACCTATGGGGCATCATAGATCGCAGGATTTACGATCAAAAGCCTCAAAATAATACTATTCCTACGGTTATGGAGCTTAAATTGAAAATTAAAGAGGTTGGGGCTAAAATCGATCCGGATATACTTCAAAACTTGGTAAATTCGATGCCCAATAGAATATTTGAACTTATTCAAAAAATGGAAAATCAATAAAAATGCAAGCATAACAATCATTAGCAGATGCAACACTTATTGCTTCCACAAAACAAAATAGAACATTATTCTCAATAATAGTACTTTCAACATACTTTCCTTCAAATCCTTTAGCATTGTGGACAAAGTATAAAGATGCGATTACACAAGACATATTACGTCAAGGTCGCAACACAAATACAAATCCTGATTTGCATTACACTGAGGACATGCATATCCAAACCAAACATTAATGCACATAGAGGACATTTGTTTAGTGATTGTAAATAAAGAGTAGAGTCAATTAGGAATGCCATTACCAAATCGAGCAATTACAGATTTATTTGATCGCAAAATACAACGTAAAAAGAATTACAACACTGATGCATTAAACACTTTTGTTCAGCAAAACATATCAATCATGAATCAACAGCGAAAATACGTTTACAAAACTATTATGCAATCAGTTAATGCAGACAATGATAGATTATATTTTCTGGATGCCCCCGGAGGTACGGGCAAAATATTTTCAGTTTCGTTAATTTTACCTTCCATACGAAAAGGCAACTTTATTACATTGGCCATTGCCTCCTCTGGAATTGCAGTTACTTTGTTAGATGGTGGAAGAACGGCACATTCAGCATTGAAGTTACCTTTAAATATACAACTAACAGAAACACAAACATTTAATATTTCCAAAACAGCTGGAATCTCAAATGTACTACAACAATGCAAGATTATTGTATGGGATGAGTGTACAATGGCTCACAAAAAATCGTTGGAAGCTTTGGATCGAACATTGAAAGATTTACGCATCAACCGACAAGCATTTGGGGTGCTCTTATATTATTAGCAGGTGATCTCAGACAAACATTACCAATTATCCCACGATCAACACCAGCAGATGAATTAAATGCATGTTTGAAAGCATCGAACATGTGGCAAAATTTTAAAGAACTAACACTTTCAGAAAACATGCGCGTGCGGTTACAAAACGATTCATCAGTCCTTTTATTTTCTAAACAATTATTGGATGTTGCAAATGGAAAAATTAATGCAGCCATTACAACAGGATTAATAACATTTAACTCTGATTTTTGTACAATCGTTGAATCCAAAGACAATTTAATTTCCAGTGTATATACCGATATTGCAAAAACTTTTAAAAATCATCAACGGTTAAGCGATCGCGCAATATTAGCCGCCAAAAATAAAGATGTCACTGAAATTAACATTGACATTCAAAACACAATTATAGGCCAAATAAGAACATACAAATCGATTAATAGCGTTATGGATACAGAAGAAGTTGGATGCAGGAAAGCTGACGACGGCTATCATACCAATATACGAATGATAGATCCACGAACCGCTAAAATATATTGTGTTTCTTTGTAGTCAACTACTTAAAGCAACGAAGTCACCATAAAAATAATAATTTTCAATTTGAAAATTTTTCAAATTTAAAATTGAGGAAATTTTAACGGAAACGTACAACCGGTGTAATGAACTTTCAATCGGTACAACCGGTAGAAATTCAATTTTTTTTAAATTCTATATTTCTAAATTTTTATATTTAATCACAGTAAAATGCACCACCACACGAATCTATTTATTAAAGTTATTTTCTAAAAGCACGGCATCATAAAAGATTGAAGTTCTAAAGTCACGTCGTCGTATATCTGTGCACCATAAAAATTTTCAAAAAATAAATTAAAAAGAGAGTGGGGGATTTTTATTTTTGATTTTTATATTTTTGCATTGAATTATTGCAATTCAACAAAAACAAAAAAAAATTGGAACACCTTTCTCACAAATAGAAATGGTTTATTTCCGTCTCTTTTTAATTTTGTACAAAATCTCGTATTTTTGAATGGAATAGGGCTATAAATGTGCATAAAATCAAGGTGAGACGTGATCTTAAATGGTGCAATATTTTTATATAGGCTACTGAGGCAACACGATCATATTTGATCTAAAACAACCGGCTTAATGATAAGAGGTATACCTGATCGTATACAATTACAAATAAATTATTATTTATGAACCCGTTTACATATATGAACATGATTGCTTCGCAGTGCTGTGGTAGTATAATACAGTGTGTAATTTCAATTAAAATGCTAAATTTGTGGTTTCGCACATCACAACGCAGATTTAATCTCCCAAAATTTTATCACAGTCCAACTATTAAACTTAAACTTGATTTAAATCAATAAAATTTTTATTTAGCCGTTCTTACCTTAAGGCTGTATGATACTCAGCGTGTCAAAAACGATGTTTACTAAAAATCAGTTTTTGATCATAAAATATTACCAATTGACCTAATTCTTTCTTTAGTATAAACTTCAGACGTATAATTGAGCGATTAATACATGATTATCAAGATTAGTCTTGAAATGACGTAGAAACTGGAAAAATTAGTTTAAAAATAATAAAAATTTCGATTTTTATCAATCGAAAAATTATGTCAAACGATAAGTTTATTTGTTTTTACGCCGCAATGCCGATAATTTTTGGAAAATTTACGGTTGCTAGATGGCAAATCACGAAATAAAAATTGTTTCCAAGATGGAAGTGGTTATTAATTTTATTATAATATGCAATGTTTAGAACAGAAATAATGAAAAATAGTAAATTTATGAATTAATTTTACACATATTAACAATATGTATAAGTAATGTTTAATCAGCGAATTATATAAAATTTTGGTACTCATATTTATTAAAGAAACCTGTGCCGGATCTATGGGGGGTGCAGAGGGTGTGATGCACCCGGGCCCCTACCAAAATTGGCCCCAAAGCGGCCCATATAAAATACTTTTTAATTAAATTTATTTGTGTAAAAAAAATTATTTTATGTTACCACAATTATTTTATAGGTTACAAAATTTTCAAAAAACATTCATACGTTCATTAATAAAAACTTGTAGTAGTTAAACGCTTTAAACTGATTAACATTACATGAAAAATATATGACTGATAATAAACTAATTATCAGTTATATATTTTGATGATATAATCTCTGATGATAAACTAATCGTAGCTCCATATGAATGCTCTACTAATAATTTTAGTTTAGATATAAATACGTTTATTAGTGATCCGAATGATTGGAAATTCCCAACATCTTCTCTATTTAGGTCTGCTCTTATTAAGCTAGGTCCGAAACAAATAAGTCTTAAGAATTTTCTAAAGAGTAGCAATGGCAGGTCATTTTCCAGCCATTATTTTACGAGAAAGTTAGTAAATTGTGAGACACAAAAACGAACAGGGCTTCTTTATTCAACCGCTAGAAATGAAGTGTTTTGCTTTTGATGCTTCTTGTTTGGGACTGAATCAGAAAAACAAAATCATTTTATTAAGGAAACAACACCTGGCATAAATTAAAGCATGAAACTGTAATTTTCAATATAAATGTTTCATGAAATGGAAAACATTAAAAGCTAATTTAAAAAACGATAGCACAATTGATCAGCTTCTAATTTCATCAATAAATAAGAGGAAACAAGAACTTATTCAAATACAATGAAGAATTTTAGATGCTATTCTCTTTTCAGCACAACAAAATTTAGCTTTCAGAGGTACATACTAGCGAAAACATTAGATGACCGAAAAACGGTAATTTTTTGGTTTTAATGAACTTTTAGCCAAATATTGTTACGGTGACACCTAGATTAGAATAGAATAAGTTAATTTCATTAATTGTTCAATTACGTGTATAATTTATACTCAACATTTAGGCGTATTTCTATACTAACATATTTGCTGCGCATTTAGGATTATTCTAGAAACAAATATTTTGGTATATAAAGGCGCGCGTTGACGTGTATTGCTGAGTATTATTTTAAACGTGATACAGTGAAGGTTAAATAGAAAGATTATTAAAGTGATTATTAAAGTGATTATTAAAGCGATTATTAAAGTGATAATTAAAAAGTGTGTTATAATTATAATAATTAATTGTGAAAATTGTGTTGTATAATAAATTGTGTTGTGTAAATAAAATTGTGTGAGTTAAAATTGAAGCAGTGTATTTATTCACAATCCAGTGATTCGAACCTTGATTGACAAGGCAAAATCGTAACAATTGGTGACAGCGGTGGGATTGTGAATAATAAGAAAAATGATTCTCTACGAATTAAAGCTTGCGCAATTAAAGGAGCAACTGAAGCAGCGAGGTTTGGCTAGTGAAGGCACAAAAGCTAGTTTGGTGGAGCGACTACGTCAGGCCATGGAGAAGGACGGTTTAAATCCAGATGTGTATGATTTCGAGGAGGAAAAAACGGATGAAATCAGTATGGATAAGAAAGAAAAGGACGTACAAACGGTGGTCGAAACAACGCAAAACCCATCTGGAAGTTTCGATTTTTCGCAGTTGATGGCTGCTATGAATCAAATGATGGGACAACAGTTGGAGGGAATAAAACAATCGAACGAGGGAATGAAACAACAGATGGAGCAACAGGGAGCGGACATTAAACATCAAATGAAATTGTCGAACCAGGACATGAAACAACAGATGTTACAAGTGGAGCAACAAGGAGCGGACATTAAACAGAAGATGGTACAAATGGAGCAACAAGGAGCGGACATTAAAAACCAAATAGAAGTTGGTCAAAAGAAAATGGACGAGAAGTTTCTGGAGTTATCTTCTACACTACACGGTAAAGTGGAAAAACTGCAAACAGAAGTACACGCAGAAATTCAAAATGTTAAAGGGACGGTTCAACAGAAATTTGAATCGGTTAAACAAGATTTTCAAACGGAAGTTAAACGTCTCGAGAAGGAGCTCCAAGATGTTAAAGTGAATGGAACGACACATCAAGTGATCCAGACAGTTAACGCAGTTAAGATAAAACCACCAACATTCGATGGAACAACTTCCTTCAGTATTTTTAAGTTCCAATTCGAAACGGCCATTAAGCAAAATCAGTGGACTGAGGAACAATGTGTTGCAGCGTTAATTGTGGCTCTTAAAGGCGAAGCGGCGGAAACACTACAAATCATTCCCGAGCAGGAACGGAACGTTTACATGGGAATTATGAAGGCGTTAGATCGAAAATACGGAAGTGACCACAAACGAGAAATCTATCGCATGGAATTGAAGGGTCGATACCAAAGAGCAGGAGAATCGCTACAGGAATTTTCATCGGCAATTGAGCGGCTCGCGCATTTAGTACATTCAAATATGTCGGCCGATTACATGGAGCGAATTAAAATGGATGCATTCATTGACGGTATTCGAGATCCTGAGACGCGCAGAGCGGTGATGTTGTCACCTAAGGCAACTTTCACGGAAACCATCGCTTGTGCGTTAACAAACGAAACTGCGCAAACCATCATCAAACCAGCAATGAAAATTCGTCGAGTGGAGATTGATTCCAGAATAGATACTGCGCGGGCTACGCCAAGGTCCAGAGATGGAAGTGGCAGGATTAAATGCTGGGTATGTGATAGAATGGGTCACATCTCACGGGACTGTTGGGAGATTAAGAAGAAACGAGCAAGGTCGCCATCTCCTATGAAGCGTAGATCAAACGAGGAGCAGATAGAATCCAGAAAGGAGGGTCAGACGACAGCGGAGTCGTTAAACTAAAAAGAGTCAGTTTGCAGGGGCAGAAGCTGACTCCCATAACCGATTGCCCCACAACCTCCATCCATGTTTCGAGAATAGCAAGGAGCGGTGACAGCTTAACAATTGAAGCCGATATTGATGGCAAGAAATGCATGATCACGCTGGATACGGGAGCAACACATACGATTGTTCGTGAGGATATTATCAATGGAATTATGGAACCAGCTAATGGCATGAAATTACGAACGGCGACTGGAGAAAATTCAGCAATAAAAGGGAAAAAGGTCGTAAAAATAAGGATTGGACGAAATCACTTTCAACACGAGGTGCTGGTTGCAGATATTGTAGACGAAGTGATCTTGGGAATGGACTTCATGAGAACGAATGGCTTCGTGGTGGATGTTGGACGGGGTGTATTAACCTACGATAATATCGAGTTGCCACTTCACGTTAGCGCCGTTATAAGAGAAACGACCAGGCAAATTATAATGGATCATCGGGAGAAGCTGCCACCGAACTCGGAAACAATAGTATGGGCAAGATTGGAAGGAGGTTCTGGGTCACCCAGGTTGTGGGTTGTGGAAGCCAATGAAGCGGAGAGCGGAGCCAGAGAAATTATGATCGGGAAAGTTTTAGTAAAACCAGACAGCGATAATAGAGTACCAGTTAGGACTCTAAATCTCTCGGATAAGACGAAAACCATCAAGAAAGGGACAATAATCGGAAAGTGCGAAGAAATATCTGCGATTGTGAAGTGCGAGCAGAAAAATCCGGTTAATACGACTAACTCGCAAGTGCAGAAAGAGGTTGTAGAACAACTCATGGAGAAATGGACCGAAGATCTTACTAAGGAACAGAAAAATTTGGCAAAACAATTGCTCGAGCGGTACATGCCAATATTCTGCAGTACATCGGATAATAATGGGAGAACCACAATGGTAAAACATCGAATAGATACAGGAGCAGAAATGCCGATTCGCCAACCACCCAGGAGATTACCATTGGCAAAGCAAGGAGAAGTGGATCGAATGGTAAAAGATATGCAAGCAGCAGGGGTAATCGAAACATCAAGCAGTCCATGGAGTTCACCAGTGGTGTTAGTCGAGAAAAAGGATGGTACCATGAGATTCTGCGTGGATTATCGAAAATTAAATGCTGTGACGAAAAAGGATAGTTACCCATTGCCAAGGATCGATGACACGTTAGACACATTATCGGGTGCTCGAATATTTTCGACATTAGATCTGCAAAGCGGCTATTGGCAAGTGGAAGTCCAGGAGGAAGATCGCGAGAAAACGGCATTCAGTGTGGGTAACGGATTATGGCAATTTAACGTTATGCCATTCGGATTATGTAACGCCCCTGCGACTTTTGAACGGCTAATGGAGCGCGTGCTAAAGGGATTACATTGGAGGACGTGCCTCGTATATTTGGACGACATCATCGTTATGGGCAAGGATTTCGACGAGCATTTAAGGAATTTGGCAGAGGTTTTGGATCGGATACAAGCTGCCGGATTGAAGCTAAGCCCAAAGAAATGCAAACTATTTAGAACGGAAGTAAAATATTTGGGTCATAAGGTAACAACCAATGGAATCCATACCGATGAAGACAAGATCGCAGCAGTGAAGGAATGGCCACGACCTAAAAACTTACATGAATTACGGAGCTTCCTTGGATTGTGTACGTATTATAGACGATTCGTGCCAGGATTCGCCAATATTGCAAAGAGTTTACACGAGTTAACCAGGAAGAACAAGGCATTCGAATGGAAGGATGATCAAGAAGAGGCATTTGTGGAACTAAGACGACGATTATGCGAAGCACCAATCCTCGCATACCCTATACCCAACGTTAAATTCATTTTGGACACCGATGCAAGTAATGATGGTATAGGAGGAGTATTATCACAGGCAACAAATGGTGAGGAGCGAGTTATTGCATATTACTCCAAGATGTTATCAAAACCGGAACGGAATTATTGTGTAACACGGAAAGAGTTGTTGGCTATAGTGGAATGTGTTAAGCACTTCCATAAGTACCTCTATGGCCAAAAATTTCTTCTACGGACGGATCATGGAGCTTTGCGCTGGTTGTTACAATTCAAAAATCCAGAGGGACAAGTAGCACGTTGGATCGAACGTTTGCAAAGCTACGATTTCCAAATTGAACATCGAAAGGGAACCGCACATGGAAATGCCGACGCATTATCAAGAAGACCATGTCCCGTGGAATGCAAGCATTGTGGGCGTGTGGAGGGTAAGGAAAACATCATTGATATTCGGCTTATGCAAGTGCTACCTGATGAGGAATGGACTGATGAAATGATCAAGAAGGAGCAATTACGGGATGCTGACCTGTCATTCATCATGGAACATAAGGAAAAGGAACAGCGGCCCACAAGGAGTGAGATAGCTGACAAAACTCCCATTGTAAAAGCATATTGGGCTCAATGGGATAGCCTCCACATAGAAAATGGTTGTTTAAAACGAAAGTGGGAAAGCACGGATGGTAAAGTAAAACAATTGTTGGTAGTGGTGCCAAAAGATCGGATAGCGGAAATCCTCAAGGAGTATCATGGAGGAGCAAGTGGAGGTCACCTAGGGATTAATAAAACATTAGCCAAAATTCGACAACGTTTCTATTGGTCCGGATGTAGACAGTCAGTAGTAGAATGGTGTCGAAGATGTGACCAATGTGCGGCAGTAAAGGGACCAGCACGAAAAAGCCGTGGAACCATGAAACAATATAATGTCGGGGCACCATTTGAGAGAATTGCAATGGATGTGGCGGGGCCATTTCCGACCACCGAGAGCGGAAATAAATATGTGCTAGTAATAATGGATTATTTCAGCAAATGGCCGGAAGTGTACCCCATACCCAATCAGGAAACAACAACAATAGCTAATGCCGTGGTCAACAATTGGATTAGCAGATTTGGTGTACCTATGGAAATTCACACGGATCAAGGAAGGAATTTCGAATCGGTGGTATTTCAGGAGATATGTCAGATGCTTGGCATCAATAAAACGAGAACATCGCCTTTACACCCACAGTCGGACGGTATGGTGGAAAGATTCAATGGCACATTGGAGGAATATCTAGCAAAAGTTGTGGAAAGGAACCAACGTAACTGGGATCGACATATACCGATGTTCCTGATGGCCTACCGATCAGCGGTACATGACACAACAGGAGTGACACCAGCTAAAACCATATTTGGGAACAATCTGCGATTACCGGGAGATTTAAAGTTTGGAGCTGTTCCATCAGCAGCTCTATGCGGACAGGATTACGTCGACCGGATGAAAGAGGAACTCAATGAAATACATCAATTTGTACGGGAGAAAATTCGAATATCAAGTGATCGAATGAAAGCTCGATATGACATACGAGCAAATAATCAAGGCTTCGAGGAAGGGCAACTGGTATGGCTTCACAACCCGCAACGGCACAAGGGATTATCACCGAAGTTGCAACCCACATGGGAAGGACCTTACACTGTCATTAAAAGGTTGAACGACGTGGTTTATCGCAAACAGAAAGGACGGAAAGGTAAACCAAAGGTGGTGCATTTAGAGCGTTTGGCGCTCTACAGAGGAGGTGATCTGGATCCTGTTCGGGACGAACAGGCTTAGGTGGGGGGTAGTGTTACGGTGACACCTAGATTAGAATAGAATAAGTTAATTTCATTAATTGTTCAATTACGTGTATAATTTATACTCAACATTTAGGCGTATTTCTATACTAACATATTTGCTGCGCATTTAGGATTATTCTAGAAACAAATATTTTGGTATATAAAGGCGCGCGTTGACGTGTATTGCTGAGTATTATTTTAAACGTGATACAGTGAAGGTTAAATAGAAAGATTATTAAAGTGATTATTAAAGTGATTATTAAAGCGATTATTAAAGTGATAATTAAAAAGTGTGTTATAATTATAATAATTAATTGTGAAAATTGTGTTGTATAATAAATTGTGTTGTGTAAATAAAATTGTGTGAGTTAAAATTGAAGCAGTGTATTTATTCACAATCCAGTGATTCGAACCTTGATTGACAAGGCAAAATCGTAACAATATTGTTACGATTTTGCCTTGTCAATCAAGGTTCGAATCACTGGATTGTGAATAAATACACTGCTTCAAATTTTTAGCTCACACAATTTATTTACACAACACAATTTATTATACAACACAATTTTCACAATTAATTATTACACTTTAACACACTTTTTAATTATCACTTTAATAATCGCTTTAATAATCACTTTAATAATCTTTCTATTTAACCTTCACTGTATCACGTTTAAAATAATACTCAGCATTACACGTCAACGCGCGCCTTTATATACCAAAATATTTGTTTCTAGAATAATCCTAAATGCGCAGCAAATATGTTAGTATAGAAATACGCCTAAATGTTGAGTATAAATTATACACGTAATTGAACAATTAATGAAATTAACTTATTCTATTCTAATCTAGGTGTCACCGTAACACTACCCCCCACCTAAGCCTGTTCGTCCCGAACAGGATCCAGATCACCTCCTCTGTAGAGCGCCAAACGCTCTAAATGCACCACCTTTGGTTTACCTTTCCGTCCTTTCTGTATGCGATAAACCACGTCGTTCAACTTTTTAATGACAGTGTAAGGTCCTTCCCATGTGGGTTGCAACTTCGGTGATAATCCCTTGTGCCGTTGCGGGTTGTGAAGCCATACCAATTGCCCTTCCTCGAATCCTTGATTATTTGCTCGTATGTCATATCGAGCTTTCATTCGATCACTTGATATTCGAATTTTCTCCCGTACAAATTGATGTATTTCATTAAGTTCCTCTTTCATTCGGTCGACGTAATCCTGTCCGCATAGAGCTGCTGATGGAACAGCCCCAAATTTTAAATCTCCTGGTAATCGCAGATTGTTCCCAAATATGGTTTTAGCTGGTGTCACTCCTGTTGTGTCATGTACCGCTGATCGGTAGGCCATCAGGAACATTGGTATATGTCGATCCCAGTTGCGTTGGTTCCTTTCCACAGCTTTTGCTAGATATTCCTCCAATGTACCATTGAATCTTTCCACCATACCGTCCGATTGTGGGTGTAAAGGCGTCGTTCTTGTTTTATTGATTCCAAGCATTTGACATATCTCCTGAAATACCACCGATTCGAAATTCCTTCCTTGATCCGTGTGAATTTCCATAGGTACACCAAATCTGCTAATCCAATTGTTAACCACGGCATCAGCTATTGTTGTTGTCTCCTGATTGGGTATGGGGTACACTTCCGGCCATTTGCTGAAATAATCCATTATTACTAGCACATATTTATTTCCGCTCTCGGTGGTCGGAAATGGCCCCGCCACATCCATTGCAATTCTCTCAAATGGTGCCCCGACATTATATTGTTTCATGGTTCCACGGCTTTTTCGTGCTGGTCCCTTTACTGCCGCACATTGGTCACATCTTCGACACCATTCTACTACTGACTGTCTACATCCGGACCAGTAGAAACGTTGGCGAATTTTGGCTAATGTTTTATTAATCCCTAGGTGACCTCCACTTGCTCCTCCGTGATACTCCTTGAGGATTTCCGCTATCCGATCTTTTGGCACCACTACCAACAATTGTTTTACTTTACCATCCGTGCTTTCCCACTTTCGTTTTAAACATCCATTTTCTAGATGGAGGCTATCCCATTGAGCCCAATAAGCTTTTACAACGGGAGTGTTGTCAGCTATCTCACTCCATGTGGGCCGGTGTTCCTTTGCCTTATGTTCCATGATGAATGACAGGTCAGCATCCCGTAATTGCTCCTTCTTGATCATTTCATCAGTCCATTGCTCCTCAGGTAACGCTTGCATGAGTCGAATATCGACGATGTTTTCCTTGACCTCCACATGCCCACAATTCTTGCATTCCGCGGGACATGGTCTTCTTAATAACGTGTCGGCATTTCCATGTGCGCTTTCCTTTCGATGTTCAATATTGGCTTCATCTGTCAAGCTGTCACCGCCTCTTTCTACTCTCGAAACTTGGATGGACGTTATGGGGCAATCGGTTGTGGGAGTCAGCTTTTGCTCCTTCAAGCTGTCTCTTTTTAACGACTCCAATGTCATCCGACCCTCCTTCCTGGATTCTATCTGCTCCTCGTTTGATCTGCGCTTCATAGGAGATGGCGACCTTGCTTGTTTCTTCTTAATCTCCCAACAGTCCCGTGAGATGTGACCCATTCTATTACATACCCAGCATTTAATCCTGCTACTTCCATATCTGAACCTTGGTGTAGCCCGCTCGGTTTCCATTCTGGAATCAATCTCCACTCGGCGAATTTCCATTGCTGGTTTGACGATGGCCTGAACAGTTTCGTTTGTTAACGCATATGCGATGGTTTCCGTAAAAGTTGCCTTAGGTGACAACATCACCGCTCTGCGCGTCTCAGGATCTCGAATACCGTCAATGAATGCATCCATTTTAATTCGCTCCATGTAATCGGCCGACATATTTGAATGGGCTAAATGCGCGAGCCGCTCAATTGCTGATGAAAATTCCTGTAGCGATTCTCCTCCTTTTTGGTATCGACCCTTCAATTCCATGCGATAGATTTCTCGTTTGTGATCACTTCCGTATTTTCGATCTAACGCCTTCATAATTCCCATGTAAACGTTCCGTTCCTGCTCGGGAATGATTTGTAGTGTTTCTGCCGCTTCGCCTTTAAGAGCCACAATTAACGCTGCAACACATTGTTCTTCAGTCCACTGATTTTGCTTAATCGCCGTTTCGAACTGGAACTTAAAAATACTGAAGGATGTTGTTCCATCAAATGTTGGTGGTTTTATCTTAACTGCATTAACCGTCTGGATCACTTGTTGTGTCGTTCCATTCGCCTTGACATCTTTGAGCTCCTTCTCGAGACGTTTAAAATCTTGTTCAACCGATTCAAATTTTTGTTGTACCGTCCCTTTAACATTTTGAATTTCTGCGTGTACTTCTGTTTGCAGTTTTTCCACTTTACCGTGTAGTGTAGAAGATAATTCCAAAAACCTCTCGTCCATTTTCTTTTGGCCAACTTGCACTTGTAACATCTGCTGTTTTATTTCGTGGTTCGATTGTTTAATGTCGGCCCCTTGTTGCTCCACTTGTAACATCTGCTGTTTCATTTCCTGGTTCGATTGTTTAATGTCCGCCCCTTGTTGCTCCACTTGTAACATCTGCTGTTTCATTTGATGTTTAATGTCCGCCCCTTGTAGCTCCAACTGTTGTCCCATCATTTGATTCATAGCAGCCATCAACTGCGATAAATCGAAACTTCCGGATGGGTTTTGTGTTGTTCCGACCATCGTTTGTTCTTCCTTTTCTTTCTTGTCCATACTGATCTCATCCGTGTTGTCCTCCTCGAAATCATACACATCTGGATTTAAACCGTTCTTCTCCATGGCCTCACGTAGTCGCTCCACCAAACTAGCTTTTGTGCCTTCACTAGCCAAACCTCGCTGCTTCAGTTGCTCCTTTAATTGCGCAAGCTTTAATTCGTAGAGAATCATTTCTCTTATTATTCACAATCCCACCGCTGTCACCAATTGTTACGATTTTGCCTTGTCAATCAAGGTTCGAATCACTGGATTGTGAATAAATACACTGCTTCAAATTTTTAGCTCACACAATTTATTTACACAACACAATTTATTATACAACACAATTTTCACAATTAATTATTACACTTTAACACACTTTTTAATTATCACTTTAATAATCGCTTTAATAATCACTTTAATAATCTTTCTATTTAACCTTCACTGTATCACGTTTAAAATAATACTCAGCATTACACGTCAACGCGCGCCTTTATATACCAAAATATTTGTTTCTAGAATAATCCTAAATGCGCAGCAAATATGTTAGTATAGAAATACGCCTAAATGTTGAGTATAAATTATACACGTAATTGAACAATTAATGAAATTAACTTATTCTATTCTAATCTAGGTGTCACCGTAACAATATGATACTGTTACGGTGACACCTAGATTAGAATAGAATAAGTTAATTTCATTAATTGTTCAATTACGTGTATAATTTATACTCAACATTTAGGCGTATTTCTATACTAACATATTTGCTGCGCATTTAGGATTATTCTAGAAACAAATATTTTGGTATATAAAGGCGCGCGTTGACGTGTATTGCTGAGTATTATTTTAAACGTGATACAGTGAAGGTTAAATAGAAAGATTATTAAAGTGATTATTAGGGCGATTATTAGAGTGATAATTAAAAAGTGTGTTATAATTATAATAATTAATTGTGAATTTTGTGTTGTATAATAAATTGTGTTGTGTATAATAAGTTGTGTTGTGTAAATAAATTGTGTAAGTTCAAATTTGAAGCAGTTGTATTTATTCACAATCCAGTGATTCGAACCTTGATTGACAAGGCAAAATCGTAACAATTGGTGACAGCGGTGGGATTGTGAATAATAAGGAAAATGATTCTCTACGGACTAAAGCTTGCGCAATTAAAGGAGCAACTGACACGGCGAGGTTTGGCCAGTGAAGGCACAAAAGCTAGTTTGGTGGAGCGACTACGTGAGGCCATGGAGAAGGAAGGTTTAGATCCAGACGTGTATGATTTCGAGGAGGAAAAAACGGATGAGATCAGTATGGATAAGAAACAAAAGGACGTACAAACGGTGGTCGAAACAACGCAAAACCCATCTGGAAGTTTCGATTTTTCGCAGTTGATGGCTGCTATGAATCAAATGATGGGACAACAGTTGGAGGGAATAAAACAATCGAACGAGGGAATGAAACAACAGATGTTACAAGTGGAGCAACAAGGAGCGGACATTAAACATCAAATGAAATTGTCGAACCAGGACATGAAACAGCAGGTGGAGCAACAAGGGGCGGACATTAAACAATTGAACCAGGAAATGAAACAGCAGGTGGAGCAACAAGGGGCGGACATTAAACAATTGAACCAGGAAATGAAACAGCAGATGGAGCAACAAGGGGCGGACATTAAACAATCGAACCAGGACATTAAAAACCAAATAGAAGATGGCCAAAAGAAAATGGACGAGAGGTTTCTGGAGTTATCTTCTACACTACACGGTAAAGTGGAAAAACTGCAAACAGAAGTACACGCAGAAATTCAAAATGTTAAAGGGACGGTTCAACAAAAATTTGAGTCGGTTGAACAAGATTTTAAACGTCTCGAGAAGGAGCTCAAAGATGTCAAGGCGAATGGAACGACACAGCAAGTGATTCAGACGGTTAATGCAGTTAAGATAAAACCACCAACATTTGATGGAACAACATCCTTCAGTATTTTTAAGTTCCAATTCGAAACGGCCATTAAGCAAAATCAGTGGACTGAAGAACAATGTGTTGCAGCGTTAATTGTGGCTCTTAAAGGCGAAGCGGCGGAAACACTACAAATCATTCCCGAGCAGGAACGGAACGTTTACATGGGAATTATGAAGGCGTTGGATCGAAAATACGGAAGTGACCACAAACGAGAAATCTATCGCATGGAATTGAAGGGTCGGTACCAAAGAGCAGGAGAATCGCTACAGGAATTTTCATCGGCAATTGAGCGGCTCGCGCATTTAGTACATTCAAATATGTCGGCCGATTACATGGAGCGAATTAAAATGGATGCATTCATTGACGGTATTCGAGATCCTGAGACGCGCAGAGCGGTGATGTTGTCACCTAAGGCAACTTTTACGGAAACCATCGCTTGTGCGTTAACAAACGAAACTGCGCAAACCATCATCAAACCAGCAATGAAAATTCGTCGAGTGGAGATTGATTCCAGTTTAGACACCGCACGGGCTACGCCAAGGTTCAGAGATGGAAGTGGCAGGATTAAATGCTGGGTATGTGATAGAATGGGCCACATCTCACGGGACTGTTGGGAGATTAAGAAGAAACGAGCAAGGTCGCCATCTCCTATGAAGCGTAGACCAAACGAAGAGCAGATAGAATCCAGAAAGGAGCGTCAGACGACAGTGGAGTCGTTAAACTAAAAAGAGTCAGCTTGAAGGGGCAGAAGCTGACTCCCACAACCGATTGCCCCATAACCTCCATCCATGTTTCGAGAATAGCAAGGAGCGGTGATAGCTTAACAATTGAAGCCGATATTGATGGGAAGAAATGCATGATCACGCTGGATACGGGAGCAACTCATACGATTGTTCGTGAGGATATTATCTATGGAGTTATGGAACCAGCTAATGGAATGAAGTTACGAACGGCGACTGGAGAAAATTCAGCAATAAAAGGGAAAAAGGTCGTAAAAATAAGGATTGGGCGAAATTACTTTCAACACGAGGTGCTGGTTGCAGATATTGTAGACGAAGTCATCTTGGGGATGGACTTCATGAGAACGAATGGCTTCGTGGTGGATGTTGGACGGGGTGTATTAACCTACGATAATATCGAGTTGCCACTTCACGTTAGCGCCGCTATAGGAGAAACGAGCAGGCAAATTATAATGGATCATCGGGAGAAGTTGCCACCGAACTCGGAAACAGTAGTATGGGCAAGATTGGAAGGAGATTCTGGGTCACCCAGGTTGTGGGTTGTTGAAGCCAATGAAGCGGAGAGCGGAGCCAGAGAAATTATGATCGGGAAAGTCCTAGTGCAACCAGACAGCGATAATAGAGTACCAATTAGGACTCTAAATCTCTCGGATAAGACGAAAACCATCAAGAAAGGGACAATAATCGGAAAATGTGAAGAAATATCTGCGATAGTGAAGTGCGAGCAGAAAAATCCGATTAATACGAGTAACTCGCAAGGGCAGAAAGAAGTTGTAGAACAATTCATGGAGAAATGGACCGAAGATCTTACCAACGAACAGAAAAATATGGCAAAACAATTGCTCGAGCGGTACATGCCAATATTCTGCAGTACACCGGACAATAATGGGAGAACTACAATGGTAAAACATCGAATAGATACAGGAGCAGAAATGCCGATTCGCCAACCACCCAGGAGATTACCATTGGCAAAGCAAGGAGAAGTGGATCGAATGGTAAAAGATATGCAAGCAGCAGGGGTAATCGAAACATCAAGCAGTCCATGGAGTTCACCAGTGGTGTTAGTCGAGAAAAAGGATGGTAGCATGAGATTCTGCGTGGATTACCGAAAATTAAATGCTGTGACGAAAAAGGATAGTTACCCATTGCCAAGGATCGATGACACGTTAGACACATTATCGGGTGCTCGAATATTTTCGACATTAGATCTGCAAAGCGGCTATTGGCAAGTGGAAGTCCAGGAAGAAGATCGCGAGAAAACGGCATTCAGTGTGGGTAACGGATTATGGCAATTTAACGTTATGCCATTCGGATTATGTAATGCCCCAGCGACTTTTGAACGGCTAATGGAGCGCGTGCTAAAGGGATTACATTGGAGGACGTGCCTCGTATATTTGGACGACATCATCGTTATGGGCAAGGATTTCGACGAGCATTTAAGGAATTTGGCGGAGGTTTTGGATCGGATACAAGCGGCCGGATTGAAGCTAAGCCCAAAGAAATGCAAACTATTTAGAACGGAAGTAAAATATTTGGGTCATAAGGTGACAACCAATGGAATCCATACCGATGAAGACAAGATCGCAGCGGTGAAGGAATGGCCACGACCTAAAAACTTACATGAATTACGGAGCTTCCTTGGATTGTGCACCTATTATAGACGATTCGTGCCAGGATTCGCCAATATTGCAAAGAGTTTACACGAGTTAACCAGGAAGAACAAGGCATTCGAATGGAAGGATGAACAGGAAGAAGCATTTGTGGAACTAAGACGTCGATTATGCGAAGCACCAATCCTCGCATACCCTATACCCAACATTAAATTCATTTTGGACACCGATGCAAGTAATGACGGTATAGGAGGAGTATTATCACAGGCAACAAATGGTGAGGAGCGAGTTATTGCATATTACTCCAAGATGTTATCAAAACCGGAACGGAATTATTGTGTTACACGGAAAGAGTTGTTGGCTATAGTGGAATGTGTTAAGCACTTCCATAAGTACCTCTATGGTCAAAAATTTCTTCTACGGACGGATCATGGAGCTTTGCGCTGGTTGTTACAATTCAAAAATCCAGAGGGACAAGTAGCACGTTGGATCGAACGTTTGCAAACCTACGATTTCCAAATTGAACATCGGAAGGGAACCGCACATGGAAATGCCGACGCATTATCAAGAAGGCCATGTCCCGTGGAATGCAAGCATTGTGGTCGTGTGGAGGGTAAGGAAAACATCATCGATATTCGGCTTATGCAAGTGCTACCTGATGAGGAATGGACTGATGAAATGATCAAGAAGGAGCAATTACGGGATGCTGACCTGTCATTCATCATGGAACATAAGGAAAAGGAACACCGTCCCACATGGAGTGAGATAGCCGACAAAACTCCCATTGTAAAAGCATATTGGGCTCAATGGGATAGCCTCCACATAGAAAATGGATGTTTAAAACGAAAGTGGGAAAGCATAAATACGAGTAACTCGCAAGGGCAGAAAGAAGTTGTAGAACAATTCATGGAGAAATGGACCGAAGATCTTACCAACGAACAGAAAAATATGGCAAAACAATTGCTCGAGCGGTACATGCCAATATTCTGCAGTACACCGGACAATAATGGGAGAACTACAATGGTAAAACATCGAATAGATACAGGAGCAGAAATGCCGATTCGCCAACCACCCAGGAGATTACCATTGGCAAAGCAAGGAGAAGTGGATCGAATGGTAAAAGATATGCAAGCAGCAGGGGTAATCGAAACATCAAGCAGTCCATGGAGTTCACCAGTGGTGTTAGTCGAGAAAAAGGATGGTAGCATGAGATTCTGCGTGGATTACCGAAAATTAAATGCTGTGACGAAAAAGGATAGTTACCCATTGCCAAGGATCGATGACACGTTAGACACATTATCGGGTGCTCGAATATTTTCGACATTAGATCTGCAAAGCGGCTATTGGCAAGTGGAAGTCCAGGAAGAAGATCGCGAGAAAACGGCATTCAGTGTGGGTAACGGATTATGGCAATTTAACGTTATGCCATTCGGATTATGTAATGCCCCAGCGACTTTTGAACGGCTAATGGAGCGCGTGCTAAAGGGATTACATTGGAGGACGTGCCTCGTATATTTGGACGACATCATCGTTATGGGCAAGGATTTCGACGAGCATTTAAGGAATTTGGCGGAGGTTTTGGATCGGATACAAGCGGCCGGATTGAAGCTAAGCCCAAAGAAATGCAAACTATTTAGAACGGAAGTAAAATATTTGGGTCATAAGGTGACAACCAATGGAATCCATACCGATGAAGACAAGATCGCAGCGGTGAAGGAATGGCCACGACCTAAAAACTTACATGAATTACGGAGCTTCCTTGGATTGTGCACCTATTATAGACGATTCGTGCCAGGATTCGCCAATATTGCAAAGAGTTTACACGAGTTAACCAGGAAGAACAAGGCATTCGAATGGAAGGATGAACAGGAAGAAGCATTTGTGGAACTAAGACGTCGATTATGCGAAGCACCAATCCTCGCATACCCTATACCCAACATTAAATTCATTTTGGACACCGATGCAAGTAATGACGGTATAGGAGGAGTATTATCACAGGCAACAAATGGTGAGGAGCGAGTTATTGCATATTACTCCAAGATGTTATCAAAACCGGAACGGAATTATTGTGTTACACGGAAAGAGTTGTTGGCTATAGTGGAATGTGTTAAGCACTTCCATAAGTACCTCTATGGTCAAAAATTTCTTCTACGGACGGATCATGGAGCTTTGCGCTGGTTGTTACAATTCAAAAATCCAGAGGGACAAGTAGCACGTTGGATCGAACGTTTGCAAAGCTACGATTTCCAAATTGAACATCGGAAGGGAACCGCACATGGAAATGCCGACGCATTATCAAGAAGGCCATGTCCCGTGGAATGCAAGCATTGTGGTCGTGTGGAGGGTAAGGAAAACATCATCGATATTCGGCTTATGCAAGTGCTACCTGATGAGAAATGGACTGATGAAATGATCAAGAAGGAGCAATTACGGGATGCTGACCTGTCATTCATCATGGAACATAAGGAAAAGGAACACCGTCCCACATGGAGTGAGATAGCCGACAAAACTCCCATTGTAAAAGCATATTGGGCTCAATGGGATAGCCTCCACATAGAAAATGGATGTTTAAAACGAAAGTGGGAAAGCACGGATGGTAAAGTAAAACAATTGTTGGTAGTGGTGCCAAAAGATCGGATAGCGGAAATCCTCAAGGAGTATCACGGAGGAGCAAGTGGAGGTCACCTAGGGATTAATAAAACATTAGCCAAAATTCGCCAACGTTTCTACTGGTCCGGATGTAGACAGTCAGTAGTAGAATGGTGTCGAAGATGTGACCAATGTGCGGCAGTGAAGGGACCAGCACGAAAAAGCCGTGGAACCATGAAACAATATAATGTCGGGGCACCATTTGAGAGAATTGCAATGGACGTGGCGGGGCCATTTCCGACCACTGAGAGCGGAAATAAATATGTGCTAGTAATAATGGATTATTTTAGCAAATGGCCGGAGGTGTACCCCATACCCAATCAGGAGACAACAACAATAGCTGATGCCGTGGTTAACAATTGGATTAGCAGATTTGGTGTACCGATGGAAATTCACACGGATCAAGGAAGGAATTTCGAATCGGTGGTATTTCAGGAGATATGTCAGATGCTTGGAATCAATAAAACAAGAACGACGCCTTTACACCCACAATCGGACGGTATGGTGGAAAGATTCAATGGCACATTGGAGGAATATCTAGCAAAGGTTGTGGAAAGGAACCAACGTAACTGGGATCGACATATACCGATGTTCCTGATGGCCTACCGATCAGCGGTACATGACACAACAGGGGTGACACCAGCTTAAACCATATTTGGGAACAATCTGCGATTACCGGGAGATTTAAAATTTGGGGCTGTTCCATCAGCAGCTCTATGCGGACAGGATTATGTCGACCGGATGAAAGAGGAACTCAATGAAATACATCAATTTGTACGGGAGAAAATTCGGATAACAAGTGATCGAATGAAAGCTCGATATGACATACGAGCAAATAATCAAGGCTTCGAGGAAGGGCAATTGGTATGGCTTCACAACCCGCAACGGCAGAAGGGATTATCACCGAAGTTGCAACCCACATGGGAAGGCCCTTACACTGTCATTAAAAAGTTGAACGACGTAGTTTATCGCATACAGAAAGGACGGAAAGGTAAACCAAAGGTGGTGCATTTGGAGCGTTTGGCGCTCTACAGAGGAGGTGATCTGGATCCTGTTCGGGACGAACAGGCTTAGGTGGGGGGTAGTGTTACGGTGACACCTAGATTAGAATAGAATAAGTTAATTTCATTAATTGTTCAATTACGTGTATAATTTATACTCAACATTTAGGCGTATTTCTATACTAACATATTTGCTGCGCATTTAGGATTATTCTAGAAACAAATATTTTGGTATATAAAGGCGCGCGTTGACGTGTATTGCTGAGTATTATTTTAAACGTGATACAGTGAAGGTTAAATAGAAAGATTATTAAAGTGATTATTAGGGCGATTATTAGAGTGATAATTAAAAAGTGTGTTATAATTATAATAATTAATTGTGAATTTTGTGTTGTATAATAAATTGTGTTGTGTATAATAAGTTGTGTTGTGTAAATAAATTGTGTAAGTTCAAATTTGAAGCAGTTGTATTTATTCACAATCCAGTGATTCGAACCTTGATTGACAAGGCAAAATCGTAACAATACGATACTGAAAGATCATCTTGAAAAAATTAAATCTAATCAAATACATATCCATTACCTTTCTAAGACCGTTCAAAATCAATTTATTGTACCACTGGCTAATGAGATATCTAAAAAAATTGAATCAAAAGTGGAGGAGTCACAATATTTTAGTATTCAAGTAGATTGTTCTCCTGATATTTCCCATAAGGAACAAACTACAATAATTTTAAGATACGTGTTTCAGGATCTGGAAACAAAACAGTTTACCATAAACGAAAGTTTTATGTGTTTTCTAGAGGCTTCTGACACAACAGGAGAAGCTCTTACTAAATTAGTGCTATGTGAGCTCTAAAGAAATAGTATTGACATTCAAAATTCCAGAGGGCAAGCTTACGACAATGGAGCAAATATGAAAGGCAAATACAAAGGCGTCCAAGCAAGAATATATAATTTAAATCATCTTGCATTAGATGTTCCTTGTTTAGCTCATAACTTTAATTTACTTTCAAATGATTTAAAAACAGTTTCGGAAGCAAATTCTATACTGGAATATATCGTAACAATGCCATTTCGTGTATCATTGATTGTGTGGAAAAATGTTTTTTTTTGATATTAATAAAATAAATAAAATGTTACAAGGAAAAACAGCAGTTCTGAGTGCAGCTATTGATTTGGTTGATGCAGTGCTAATAAAATTTCAAGAATATCGGTCATTACTCTTCGAGGAAGCTGTTAAAGAATTTCCGAAAACATGGTAATCCATATTTTTTACTTCCGTGGTCTTATATCACAGTGTAACACAAATTGTTTAATAAAAAACGTGTATTTACATAAAAAAATTTAATAAATAAAGTAAAATTTATTATTACATAAAAAATATATTTTGAAACACTTTCAAATTTATTGTGATATTAATATTTATTTTTATAGTCTGAAGGACCGGTTTCGAGCGTTCGCTCTTTGTCAACTTTGTTTCAATAATGAACGAGATACAATTAAAAAATTATTATTGATCGAAAAATTATTTGGGAATTCCCGCTTAAATATTATGAATTGCACATACGTACAATTTCGTCGTATAATCTGTTGGTACGTGTATTTAATTTGTCATTCAATAGCAAATGGTTGGTACGATTCTTGTATATTTCCAACTCCTCAAACCTATCCATGACACGACTCTTCTTCATTTTATGTAAAATCTTTAGGTTTGTGTCTATGTTCGTGTAGTTGTGCTTTTCTTCCGTGAGATGTTGTGCGTAGTTGGATTTAAAACTTGATTTATTATGAGTGCGTTTTGCCTCTTCGATATGCTCTTTAAAACGAATACTGAATGATCGCCCTGTTTGACCTATATAAAATTTTTGACAATCATCGCAAATCAGCTTGTATATCCCGGTTTCGTTTGTTGTGTTTTTGTGTATTCTTAAGCGTTTTTTGCTTAAAATACAATAATGAAAATACAAATAATAAAACTGCAAAAATAAAACACCTAATCGACATTGAAAACGCCATACTCCGGACTGATGCCAACCATCAAGATGAAATCAGGACATTGGTAATCAATGAAATACACAAAAATAAGAACAGGGCTATAATTCAACATCCGTATTCATCTAACCCAAAGATCATGGACAGCATAACAGATAAACTAAAGCTGAACAATGCACAGATTACCAAAGCGGACAAAGGCAATACGGTTGTAATCATGTACATTACAGAATATAATCAAAAAATCCGTGAGTATATCGACAGCAACAATATTCAAAAATTAAAAAGTGATCCTACAAAGAAATATTTGAAAGAGATTATTAACGTCATAAATCTGAGCAACCACATTCAAAACAAAAATAATATTTACCATAATAAGATGATAAAACCAAGTGCTCCCATGATAACAGGATTACCAAAAATTCATAAGGCCAATATACCGATAAGACCTCTCATAAATTTCACATCCGCACCTTCGTTCAAAATCGCAAAACATCTCAATTCCTGGCTACAAAATAATCTGAAATTATCTTACAACTATTCTGTCATCAATAACATAGAACTGGTAGACAAAATCAGGTCAGTACACATTCCAATTTGTGCAAAACTTGCGTCGTTTGATGTCACTAATATGTATACAAACATCCCGATAAATGAAACTTTACAAATAACCACAGACATATTATTAAAAAACAACATAGATGCCACAACAGTTAAGGAAGTCAATGAGTTATTAAAAGTGATAACGAAACAAAACTATTTCCAGCACGAGAATATGTTTTACAGCCAAACTGAAGGATTACCTATGGGAAGCCCGCTATCCGGAACATTGGCCAACATATTTTTGAACCACTTGGAGACTAAATACATCCTAAACAGCAAAAATAAACATTTACAACAAATCATTTATTGGCATAGGTATGTTGACGACATACTATTACTGTTCAAAGGCACCAAAAGACAACTCCACCAATTGCACAATTACATTAATAACGCATTAGTCCAAGCATAAAACTCACAATAGAGGTAGAAGAGGAGAAAACTATCAATTTTTTAGATTTAACAATTGAGAACGTCGACCAAAAACATAATTTCAAAATCTACAGAAAACCAACCCAGACTAATCACACCATACACATATCATCAAACCACCCACTTCAACATAAACTATCATCATTTAATCATATGATACATAGATTAAATGCAATCCCGATGAAAACGCAAGATTATGAGGAGGAATTGGAAACAATTAAATTCATAGCAGTTGCGAATGGTTACACAGAACGTTTAATACATAAATTAAACACTAAAATCAAACACAAAATTCACATGAATAATATATCAACATTAAACCAAAACACTGATATTAACAACAACAACAAAAAGTTCATAAGTATTGAATACAACAAAAACACAGCCAATCTACTAGTAAAAACATTTAAGAAACATAACTACACAATAGCATTCAAAACTAATAATAAACTACAAAAACGCTTAAGAATACACAAAAACACAACAAACGAAACCGGGATATACAAGCTGATTTGCGATGATTGTCAAAAATTTTATATAGGTCAAACAGGGCGATCATTCAGTATTCGTTTTAAAGAGCATATCGAAGAGGCTAAACGCACTCATAATAAATCAAGTTTTAAATCCAACTACGCACAACATCTCACGGAAGAAAAGCACAACTACACGAACATAGACACAAACCTAAAGATTTTACATAAAATGAAGAAGAGTCGTGTCATGGATAGGTTTGAGGAGTTGGAAATATACAAGAATCGTACCAACCATTTGCTATTGAATGACAAATTAAATACACCCCAGTATGCAATTATTCCACTGTGTGGAAAAAACTGCTCAAATGTCGTACAAAATTCCGTACTACAAAATATCAAAGACACAACAAAATCGATTTGACGTGCATGTGGTTTGTCTTTCTCTTTCTGTTTCAACGAAAAAAAAATTTTGCTCGCCAGTCGCCATATTTATTTTTCATTTCATTTGAGATTTGTAAATTGAAACAGTCGCGTGTGTTTTTGTTTCGTATTAAAAAAGTTGTGTTAAGTGAATTTCGTTAATTTTTATTTTTCCTGTTAAAGTTATTTAATTATTAATTAGTTATATATCATATTTTAGTGTATATTATAATCATATATATCATTTTTTAGTGTATTATAATGTTTATAGTTTAAGTGAACATTTTGGTGTTGACAAAAAAGGTAAACCAATTATAAATCATAATCGCGTTATTTAAAAATTGTGTTATGTACGTTTTTTCTGTTTTAAGTAATAATTTACATGAACAACGTTCTTATTAAACGTAATTAAATGAATTTCTAATTAAATGAGTTTGAATTAAACGAATTACAAACAATAAGTTTGGTAGATTTTTTTTTATGTCGAGTTGAAAATGGCGTCGGCGCCATTGTTTCATGTGAATTAACAAATTATGGACCGGGTAATAAATTAAATTTATAAACATTTATTTCGAACCGTTTAATTTTACGTGTTTATTTATTACAAACAATTTTAGTTATTATAAAAAATTGTATTTTTTATCAAAAAACTTGATGTGAGATCAAAAGATTTCTTTATTTTTTCTGCGGATTATAATTTGTTGTGACTAGACTAGGTGGTACTTCTGGTGCTTGAACTTGAGATGTCAACTTCAAAGTAATTTTTTATGTAATTTATGTTGTATTCGTGAAATAATCTATTATATTATAAAAAATAAACACTAATATTTTCAACGTACACAACACAATATACTGAATAAAAAATTGTTGACATTTTATCAATTTGTGACATATTTTGTATTTTATTTTTTTATATTTCGTTTGCTGAGGTCTAGATAAAGCTGTTTTGCTTTCGTAAAGCCGCTTAGCTTTAATATTACGGTTCAATTTTGGTTTCAGCAATATTTGTTTATGAATTTCCAGTAACGAAAATAATTGTTCATCATAGTTGGCGTATTTATCAGTAGGAATTAAAGTAGAGTTGGCTTTAAATAAAACTAATTAAAGAACGATTTTTATAAAACCGATTGGGATTACAATGGGCGCTTTCAGGGCACCAAACAGTTGGGGTAACGTGCTTAGTAAAATCGCAGCCAACGCTATGAAATGTTTAACACTATGATATTTTCAAATCAAATTGGCGATGATTTTACTAATCATGATAGGGGACCTGAAAGCGCCCAATTACTACTGACATAAAAACCAACCATGATGAACATTATTTTCCGTTACTGGAAATTCACAAACAAATATTGCTGAAACCAAAATTGGCCAGTAATATTAAAGCTAAGCGGCTTTGCGAAAGCAAAACAGCTATTATTTTATTAATCCAGACGACCAGGTATTTTATTTTGTACTATGTACACTTTTTACATTTTTTTATTATTGTATTCTGCCGTAATAAACATAAGCAATTTAACTGCAAAAATTGTGTTTCAAAAAATGGATGTTAAACTTCGGTAACTGTTTTGGTTATAACACCAATAACAATCACTTTTCTTATTAATGGGAGTTGTTATATTATCAATCGTACTACATATAATTAGAGTTCGATATAAAAAAATTAAATAAATATGCGTCTATATAAAAAAAGGAAAAATAGTTTTGTCTAAAACTGCTATAGTAAACGGTTGACGCGTACTAATTAATGACATACTCCATTTATCACTATACTACACAATAAAATAATTATTTTTTGTCGTATAACAACGTATCCCCAATGCAAATAAAATTTTGCTTATACTTTTTCCTTATGTCGAAGAGCATACCCAATTAATAGGGAAAAATCAAAGTAAAGGTAAAATCATTTTACAAAATCATTTTTTGGTTACCTATCAAAATCTTAAACGTCAAAATTTAACTGAAAAATTAAAATTAAAAATTGATTTAATATAGATAAATTTTGTACCCACATATTAAAAAAGTTTTGAATACGTTGGTTAGCTACACCTTTCGCATGACACATATACCAACAATAAAAAGTGTGCAGATGTTTTATTACACTTCAAATCCTTTATTGTAGGATAAAAATACCACTCATATAAAAACAATATGGTAATAGAAAACTACATAAAGAAAGAATTTAGGTAAAGATACATTTTGTTGGTACATATTATTATACAGATATAAAAAAAATTGAATACGTGATTAGTAACAAGTCGGTTAGTTGGTTGGGCGGTTGGATAGAATTTCCATCTATCACGTCCAACTTAATTTTGTTGACCAACTTGTCTACACAACACCCAATTTTTCATTCGATCCAGCCAAATTAGACAAACCGCCCGACCAAATTGGACAAACCGCCCGACCAATTTGGATCGTCTGTAGCGCTCTATACATATTTATATACATACATACTTAATAATTTTCTCTTTTCTTTCAAACATTTTTGCAGTAATTAAAAAATTTAATAATTTTAAGCGCCGGCAGCTTAAGATGGAAGCGAACATTGAAAATATTCAGCACAACACAAGATCTGTGTTACGAGAACTCGTTTTAATCAGAACAACGATGCAGAAAACCGAGAAAAACAATAAAACCATTGAGCAGATTGCGCCAAAACTAAAACTTCCAGCAGAAACAATAAATGAGCTACAGAACCTAGAGGCGAGATTGAAAAATGAGCCCACCGTCGAGAAATACTTGGTAAGATTGTATAAGAGTATTTTAATGAAAGCAAATTAATTAATTGTTATTGTACTATTATAGGAATCAATAATTATTGGTCAACGTATTGCCGATATGTCAAAAGCTGTTTACAAAAATAATGACCGACGAGTGCGCCAAAAAATGCTCATGGCATGGTCTCCACCGTTTGCGAAAAAACAACAATACAAGATAGAATTAGTTTTAAGTTATATAAGATAGTTATAAATTTTTAATTTAATTATTTCACGATATTTCTTAAATTGATTATTTTTATCTTTTCATAAAAAATATATGAAATTACTTTTTTATATTAATGTTGAATTGATGAAAATGTTTTTTGTTTTATAGATAAGTTAAAAGTTTACATCAACTTTATGAAATTCCTATGTATATTTATTAATTATTGATAATTATTTGAAATTAAATATTAAATTGAAAGAAATTATTTATATTATAAAGGGTGATTTTTTTGTGGTTAGGATTTTCATGCATTAGTATTTGACAGATCACGCGGGATTTCAGACAAGGTGTCAAAGAGAAAGATGCTCAGTATGCTTTGACATTTCATAATGAATAGACTTACTAACGAGCAACGCTTGCAAATAATTGAATTATATTACAAAAATCAGTGTTCGGTTCGAAAAGTGTTTCGCGATTTACGTCCGATTTATGGTCTACATAATCGACCAAGTGAGCAAACAATTAATGCGATTGTGACCAAGTTTCGCACTCAGTTTACTTTATTGGACATTAAACCAACCACACGAATGCGTACAGTGCGTACAGAAGAGAATATTGCGTCTGTTTCTGAGAGTGTTGCTGAAGACCGTGAAATGTCGATTCGTCGCCGTTCGCAGCAATTGGGTTTGTGTTATTCGACGACATGGAAGATTTTACGCAAAGATCTTGGTGTAAAACCGTATAAAATACAGCTCCTGCAAGAACTGAAGCCGAACGATCTGCCACAACGTCGAATTTTCAGTGAATGGGCCCTAGAAAAGTTGGCAGAAAATCCGCTTTTTTATCGACAAATTTTGTTCAGCGATGAGGCTCATTTCTGGTTGAATGGCTACGTAAATAAGCAAAATTGCCGCATTTGGAGTGAAGAGCAACCAGAAGCCGTTCAAGAACTGCCCATGCATCCCGAAAAATGCACTGTTTGGTGTGGTTTGTACGCTGGTGGAATCATTGGACCGTATTTTTTCAAAGATGCTGTTGGACGCAACGTTACGGTGAATGGCGATCGCTATCGTTCGATGCTAACAAACTTTTTGTTGCCAAAAATGGAAGAACTGAACTTAGTTGACATGTGGTTTCAACAAGATGGCGCTACATGCCACACAGCTCGCGATTCTATGGCCATTTTGAGGGAAAACTTCGGAGAACAATTCATCTCAAGAAATGGCCCGGTAAGTTGGCCACCAAGATCATGCGATTTGACGCCTTTAGACTATTTTTTGTGGGGCTACGTCAAGTCTAAAGTCTACAGAAATAAGCCAGCAACTATTCCAGTTTTGGAAGACAACATTTCCGAAGAAATTCGGGCTATTCCGGCCGAAATGCTCGAAAAAGTTGCCCAAAATTGGACTTTCCGAATGGACCACCTAAGACGCAGCCGCGGTCAACATTTAAATGAAATTATCTTCAAAAAGTAAATGTCATGGACCAATCTAACGTTTCAAATAAAGAACCGATGAGATTTTGCAAATTTTATGCGTTTTTTTTTAAAAAAAAGTTCTCAAGCTCTTAAAAAATCACCCGTTAGATAATATCTATATAATTATTTATATTATAATTATTTATAATATAATATTATATAAATAAATAATAGAAATAATTATTTATATTATAGATTTAAGTTAACAATTTATATGAATTCTATGAAATTCTTTTGTATATTTATTAATTATTTGAAATTAAATTGAAATGTGATCAAACATACGTGTGATTCCATTACGAAATAAAAATTTATGAAATTATTTTTTATTTTATAGATTTAAGTTAAACAATTATTTTAAATTAAATTGATATTAAATTGAAATGTGAAACATAGTTAAATTCGAAATAAAAATTTTATAATGAAAATTAATTTTATTTGGCATTTTATTCTATTATATGTATATATATATATATATATATATATATATATATATATATATATATATATATATATTCCACTATAAAACCGTAAATAAACCACTACGAAAATCTATTTAAATTCTGATGGAAAACTTGTCAAACTTCATATCAAAAGGTACTTGAAATTTGTATGGAAAAAATACAATTTCCGGATGAAATTCAACCTATTTTCCTATATTTGACTTTGTCTCTTTTTAGTCGAGAGTCACACCGACACCGAAATTTTTGTGACACTTTTCTTTGGCGGGGAGTACGAATTTCCGCGTGATACACATGGTTCTTTCCATAGAAGCAGTGTGGTTTTAGAACGCGAATGCAAATGGAATTCCGTCGGCATTGCATATTGGGACGTACCAACAGATTATACGACGAAATTGTACGTATGTGCAATTCATAATATTTAAGTGGGAATCCCCAAATAATTTTTCGATCAATAATAATTTTTTAATTGTATCTCGTTCATTATTGAAACAAAGTTGACAAAGAGCGAACGCTCGAAACCGGTCCTTCAGACTATAAAAATAAATATTAATATCACAATAAATTTGAAAGTGTTTCAAAATATATTTTTTATGTAATAATAAATTTTACTTTATTTATTAATTTTTTTTATGTAAATACACGTTTTTTATTAAACAATTTGTGCTGTTAAAGAAGCCCAAATTATTACAGAAACATTAAATGTTTCAACACATTTTCCGCTGATTCGATTGCACAAACGAAAACGCTTATTCGATGAAATTTATAACGACGAAATTCCAGCTGACCCAGTTTTTAATTTTTAGATCTTATTTTGAACCTAGATTCATATGAATTAGAAAGCAGCTTTGCTGATGCAAAAATGATCTGCAGCAAATTTAATTTTTTATTTAATTTCAAAAATTTATCAAACGTGCAACTACAAGATTTTTGTAAAGAATTTGTGCCATTTTATTCTGGAGATGTATCAACTGATTTAATATCAGAAATTTCTTTAGTACAAAATATTATTCCAGCAGAATCGACAAAAATCTTTTGAATGTTTTAAATTTTTTAACGCCCCGATACTCTTATATCTTTCCTAATTTTATAATTGCATTGCGTATATTTTCACCTTTTCAGTAAGCGTTGCTAGCGCAGAGAGATCCCTTATTAAGTTGAAGCTAATTAAAACTTGTAACGTTTGTAAATGGATACGCGGTAGTATATCGATGAACGATAATAATAGGGGAAACAAATTCATTTGGAAAGTTATACATTTTTTTTAAATACCTTGTAATCCAGTTTCCCCTTCCCTATCATTTCGCATACACTTTTTTTTTTGTTTCTTTTTTGGGTCAACGACCGAGAAATCGGAAGACATGATCAGTCAAAAATAAAAATTAGATTAGACCGGAGAAGTGATAATAAATAGGTCGATCAAGAAAAAAAAAAAAACAGAAACCAAAAGTGTTGTGTATAAAAAAAAAAATTATAAATCTGGAACTTCTGTACATTATAATAATCGCTTATATAATTGTTGATATTAATGTATAATAAAATTAGTCAATAAATTTAATAATTAATAAAAATATCGAAACGGAATAATATGGAATAATATTTATAAGAATAAACTCTGTATATAAGTTTTAAATAAATAAATCTGTTGGTGTAGTCAACAGATGAAAAATATATCTATTGTGTATCATAATCGATATTGTGTGATAGTGTGAAGAATAATAAGACTAAACATATTCGTATTGTTCCATGGCTGAAAGTACACCGCTTTAGTTAATCAAACAAAAATAGTACTGATCTTTAAATTAAACTATTAAATTGTAATCGACGTATGATCAATAAAATTGTATGCTAAAACCAAAAGCACAGCCTCAACTTAACTCCGTGGATTCCACTATTATAAACGAACGAGATATTGTGATAATAATACTTTAATTTATGTGCCAACCAAGCACGCCGAAACTCTGGGGTCGACACGTGTGGGTATCCAGGCTGATATCATATGTGAATCCGGAACGTCTAAGGATGATCAGCTGTATGTATCAACATTTGTAAAGATTAGCATAGTTTAAGGTAATCAATTTGATAACTAATTTTATTTTGATCGAATTTTTTTTATTAACGTATAAGAAGGTTACTGTTAATTGTTATTAATATTGTAATGGTCGACAAATTTATTTCTTAATATATCGGCTAATTAATGGCCGGTTATAATTTTTTTTTCTTCGTTTGATTATAAGAAAAGTGCTTACGAATAGTCGCAATTAAATTTTTTTAGTGCGTGTAACCGGTAACATGTCACATTAAATTAATATATTAGTGATGTGAGGATGTGAGCAAGTATGAACGAGTCGACTCAAGTCAGGAATTAAATAATAAGCAATGCCCACATTTTTAATAGTTTTTGACCGACGAACCCACCCAACGACGAGCAAACCCATATCTCCTGACGGGTCAAAAACTGGTGGTAGCTTACAAACTTACCTTCGCTCTATACTATGGCACAAGAACGATTATCAGCATTGGCGTTATTGTCGATTGAATTGGACGAAGCAAAAATTGTAAATTTCAGTCACTTAATCTCCAATTTTGCGGAAGAAAAAGCAAGAAGGCTTAAACAAGTGGATTTTTTTTGATTATTTTTTATGCTGTGAATTAATTTATGTTACATTACTGTGAATTTATTATATTAAAACAATTTTTTTTTATTAACTAGTAGAGGGCCACAAAATCCCTACTTGCACCTGGACCCCCAAAGAGCTAGATCCGGCGCTGAAAGGAACGAACCATTTACGAACCAAAAAAAGAAATTTGTTTTCTCAGTATCATCCAGTCTTAAGCACAAAACTATATCACAGGTTTCGGTATTTTTTAGATAAACCGCACACTTTTATAAAACTTAAACTACAAATCAATCTGCTTATTTCGGTAGGCCACACTATACTATATCACATAGTTTAAAATTATTCAGTATAATCCACTTTTTGTGAAGCTCACTTGTGATAATATTAATACATTAACGATTTTCTTAAAAAAAAGAAATAAATCTTAACGCAATTTTTGCACACTGGTTTTACTTTACTTGTTTGACAGAGAAAAGGGAAATAAGCGTACTTGAAAAACAGCGACAACAATTTATAGAGCGCTTTGAGGCATGTGTATAGGTGCGACGTGTTTATCGTCAAAACTATTTTATTATTTTATTTTCAAAGTTACAGTGAATCACACTCGTATTCGTAATTCAAATATTTTCCAAAAAAACTCGATTAAAAAAATATACAAATCTATATATATAAAAAATTGTTGCAAGTGTGTTGTGACTTTATAACTCACGAACGGTCAAACCGAATTCGATCAAATTTTTAGGGTTTGTTCGTATGGTCGTGTAGATGGTTTATCTAAATCTTGCACGAAATCGGTCGACGCGTTCGTGATTTATCATTTATCGTGTCAACATGTGATTTTGTCCATATAAAAAAAACAACAAGAAATACGTAGGTGCCTATGATTTCAGCAAAAAAACATTTTTTATGTATGGTTTTCAAATAACAACTAACGAATGACGAATAATTAGTTGTGACACAATTAAAAAGATATCAGTTGAAATTTGAAATCAAAAAATTCCAAATATAAAATATCTAATAAAAAATTATTTGCTATTTGAATAAAAATTTATTGAATAATGCTCAACACTGCTTCATACATACGGTAAATACACGTTGTACATACAGTCAGTGTCAGTGATTGATCATTTTAAGGTTCTTTTTCATCGAACTCGCATTGTGGACAGACGTAATCGGTAAGAGTCGCATTTGATTTTTTTGTTTTTTCATATATTCAGCTATACATCATCAAACAATTCATTTTGGTTTTGTTTAAGCGTTTGAATACAAACAGACAGCAGTGTATATACACTTTCCATTTACATTTGCTGGTTGAATTGCTATCGGATTTGAAATGCCACGTGCAAGACGTTCACATATTGGTAGACGTACACGTCATTCAACAGTTGTTTCAACCAATCGAAGATCACAAAGTGAACAAGATCGTAATCAACAAAATGCATCACAGAGGGAACGACGTAGACGTATAAACCAATCGGTTGATAGTGCAAACACGGTTGAAGGTGCAAGGTCAATAAATGGACGTACGCGTCCCTCAATTCAAATCATACGACAAATGGAATTGACGGCTTATAATTATGATAGCACAATTGATTACAGTATGCATTCTTATATTGGACAAATGAATAAATAATGTGTGCACTGTAAAGCAGTAAAATTTATTAACGAAACGCCTGGCATGTGCTGTGCTGGTGGGAAAGTTAAATTGCCTGTATTAGAACCTCCACCAGACCCTTTGCACTCATTAATTTATAGCAATTCACCAGCGTCAAAGCATTTTTTAAGAAATATTCAAAAGTACAATTCATGCTTCCAAATGACATCTTTTGGAGCTACAAATATTATAAGAGATGGATTTATGCCGACTTTTAAGGTAATTACTTTGCATGGAATAAATGATATGACATTTCATTTATGTGCTGTCTCTGATGTCTTCAAAAATTCAGATTCGTCATCTAAATCTATTTCAAAAACATTACAGATTCAAGGACAGATATACCATATAGCTGGGCCATTGTTGCCATTCCCAGATGCTGACCATCAGTTTTTGCAAATATATTTCATTGGTAATGAGAACAGCGAATTAAATCAGCGCTGTGCAATTGCTTCAAATACAAGTCGAGAAATCTTGAGTGAGCTGCAAAGATTTTTACATCAGCACAATGAATTGGTCAAATTATTCAAGATTGCACTGGATCAGATGCCCACGGATGACCATAAAATAATAATACGTGCCGACAGAACACCACTCGGACAACATGCCAGGCGATTTAATGCACCAACAATCGATGAAGTGGCAATCGTAATAGTTGGTGAACAATTTCGGCCAAGAGATATTGTTTTGTACCGTAGGAATGAGCAACTAAATCGTATTTCTGAACTCCATCGTTGTTATGACGCATTGCAATACCCGATTTTATTCAGGAGAGGAGATGATGGTTATCATATAAATATACCGATGATAAATCCAACGACTGGTAAAAAAAATATGATTTTTGATTAGAAAAGAAAATAAAAATAAAAGAATAATTTTTATTATTTTCAGGTGCAGAAACAACGAAAAAAGTTAGTGCGATGAATTTTTATTCGTATCGATTGATGATTCGTGATCAAGAGGACAATTACATTTTGCGATGCAATAAACTTTTCCATCAATACATTGTGGACATATATGCTAAAATCGAGAGCGAACGATTGAATTTCATCCGTCATAATCAAGCCCGATTGAGATCTGAAGAGTACATACAATTACGTGATGCACTATTGAATGATGTGGATGTGAATGACATTGGACGTTTGATGATATTACCATCGTCATATACCGGAAGCCCACATCATATGCACGAGTATACACAAGATGCCATGTCATATGTTCGTCATTACGGCCGTCCAGATTTGTTCATCAAATTTACTTGCAACCCAAAATGGGCTGATGTGTATGATTACTTATTCGATGGACAGGTGCCAACAGATCGACACGATATAACCGCTCGCATATTCCAGCAAAAATTGAAAAAGTTGATGGATCTGATTGTCAAGCTCCGTGTATTTGGAGAAGTGCGCTGCTATATGTATACAATTGAATGGCAAAAGAGAGGCTTGCCGTACGCTCACATTTTGATATGGTTGGTACGGAAAATAACACCAGATATGATTGATAGTGTTATATCGGCCGAAATTCCAGACCAAACCATCGATCAACAATTATTCGCAGTTGTCACGAAAAATATGATACACGGTCCTTGCGGTGAAATCAATCCAATTTCACCATGTATGATAGACGGCAAATGTTCAAAGCGTTTTCCAAGACAATTGATTGCTGAAACAATACACGGTGATGATGGATATCCACAGTATCGTCGACGATCAGCTCAAAACAATGGTAAAACTACTACCGTTAAAATCCGGAACCAAGACTTTGAAGTTGATAATCGCTGGATAGTGCCGAATTCACCGTTGTTATCAAAAATTTTCAATGCTCATATAAATGTCGAATACTGCAATTCAGTCAAATCAATAAAATACATTTGCAAGTATGTTAATAAAGGTAGCGATATTGCTGTTTTCGGAGTGGCTGCTGAAAATAGAAATGATGAAATTTTGCAGTACCAAATGGGAAGATATATTAGTACTAACGAAGCTATTTGGCGAATTTTATCGTTCCCAATACTTGACAGACACCCTGTTGTTATACATTTAGCAGTCCATCTTGAAAATGGCCAGCAGTACAGCCTCCAGCAACTACACTGACAGCTTTTTTCAAGTTATGTGAAACGGATGAATTTGCAAGAACACTATTATATTCGGAAGCACCACGATATTTCACTTGGAAGTGGAACGCATCAACAAAAAAATTTCAACGTCGCAAACAAGGTACTCCTGTTGATGGCTACCGAGGTGTTTTTTCAACGGATGCTTTAGGCCGCATTTATACAGTTAGTCCAAATATTGTTGAATGTTTTTATTTGCGGTTGTTGTTGGTGAACGTACGTGGGCCACAGTCATTTCAGAATTTAAGAACTGTTGATGGTGAATTGTGTGTAAAATATCGTGATGCATGCCAACGGTTGCGTTTGCTTGAAGATGATACGCATTGGGATGCTACGCTTAATGATGCATCAGTTTCAGCTCGCCCAAATCAAATACGTATGTTATTCGCAATAATAATATCAACATGCTATCCATCAAACCCACTTGAATTGTGGAATAAATATAAAGATTCATGGCTGAAGACATTTTGATTCGACTTCAACATCGTTCGATGGATCCCGAATTGGTAGATACATTAGAAATTTATAATGAGGTTTTGATATTGATTGAAGATATTTGCCTTATGATTGCAAATAAAGCATTAGGACAGTTATGCATGATCGGACCTAATCGTCCAATGTATGATTTATTTCAGCGAAAATTGCAACGCGAACAGCTGTTTGAATGTGATGAATTGCGTGCGTTTATGCAAACACACATTCCACAATTGAATGTTCAGCAAAAGAATGCATACGATAGAATTATGCAAGCTGTCATTAACAACACTGGTGGATTATATTTTTTGGACGCTCCTGGTGGCACTGGAAAAACATTTCTCATTTCATTAATCTTAGCAACAATTAAATCCGAACAAAAAATTGCATTGGCACTTGCTTCTTCAGGTATTGCAGCTACATTATTGCGGATGGTGGCCGAACTGCACATTCCGCTTTAAAATTGCCATTAAACATGCAAACGGTTGAGATTCCAACGTGTAATATTTCAAGAAATTCTGGAATGGCCAAAGTTTTGCAACAAGCAGCAATTATTTTATGGGATGAATGTCCGATGGCCCATAAAAAATCTTTGGAAGCATTGAATCGAACATTACAAAATCTACGTGGAAATCAACAGTTGTTCGGAGGTGCATTAATATTGCTATCTGGTGATTTTCGACAAACGTTGCCCGTCATTCCCAGATCGACTCCATGTGATGAAATTAATGCATGTTTGAAAAATCCGTTTCTTTGGGGAAATGTACAGAAGTTATCGCTCAACATAAATATGCGTGTGCGTCTTCCAAATGATCCATCAGCACGTGAGTTTTCGAAGCAACTGCTACAGATTGGCGATGGCAAAATTGCAAGTGATTTAAATGGCTTTATCACGTTACCAAACAACTTTTGCACAATTATGCCATCAAAAGAAGAACTAATTGATCGCGTTTTTCCAAACATTGTTCAAAACTATAAAAATCATGATTGGTTAAGAGAACGCGCAATTTTAGCACCAAAAAATGCAAATGTTAATGAAATAAATTTTCAAATTCAACAGAAATTGCCAGGTGACTTGGTATCATACAAATCCATTGATAATGCTACGAATGAAGAAGACGCAGTAAATTATCCGGTTGAATTTTTGAATTCTTTGGAACCACCCGGTATGCCACCGCATCATTTACATTTGAAAATTGGTTCATCGATCATACTTCTTCGAAATCTCAATTCACCAAAACTCTGCAATGGAACGAGACTTTTCGTGAAAAAATTAATGCCAAATTTGATCGAAGCAACAATTCTCACTGGCAAAGCAAAAGAAGAAGTTGTACTGATACCACGGATTCCATTAATACCAACAGACATGCCATTTCAATTCAAACGTCTTCAATTTCCCGTGCGTTTATCCTTTGCTATAACCGTTAATAAAGTTGAAGGACAAACGCTTCAAGTGTGTGGTGTGAATTTGGAGGAACCGTGCTTTTCTCACGGACAATTATACGTCGCATGTTCCAGAGTGGGAGCACCAACAAATTTATTTATTCATGCACCAAAAAATCAAACAAAAAATATTGTATACACTATTGTATTGAATTGACTTTGCTTTTTTTTCATTATTTCCAAAAAAAAAAAAAAAAAAAATAAAAGAAACCAATGAATTTGATTCAATGTTGAATGTTAATATTCATGCGCAGCAAAGCACGCCGGGTGTGTTGGCGTGTGTTTGTGACAGCATAACTAAAGAACGGAGTGACGGATTTCGCTGATTCCTTTTTTATTTTGTTCACTGTTGACTCCGATGGTATGTAGAGATCTTTAAAGAGTAAAGGATCTTTACAGTCTCATGGTTTCAGAAAGAGTCGATCCCCCATCAACTCAATTGGAAAAACACTGAATTCTCCAAACTCCCAGCCTCCCCCCCCCTTAAAGAGTAAATAATTTCATAAATACTTTTGTGGTCAGAACGAAGTCTGTCGGGTCCGCTAGTGATATTATAATTTAATCATTTGCATAATTGTTAAGTTCACTCATAATCTTCATTATAGAATGAATAACAGGTTTCGATAACGGTGCAATTCTGAGAAAAAAATTAAAATCTGTAAATGGGGGAAAATAAGCGTCGATTTCATATTCGTAAAATTCCATTTGTGTTTGAATTTTACCGTTATTTATCACTATCCTTTTTTTGATTTTGAGGTTTCGCTTTGCACTCAATATCAGTATAGCATTTAGTTTTGAATTGACTGGAAGTTATCTTAATTTAATCCAAATTTTAGTCAAATAGGCCGTAAGCAAGTTGAAACGTCAATTGAATTACGAAAATTAGTAATTTTATATCGAGACGAGAAGCAGGGAAAACATTTAAAGAAATCAGCCAAATAGTGCAAAGAAGTATTTCTACAATACAATACATCGTAAAACAACACCAAATTGAAAATCGAGTAGAAAATTTACCGCGAAACACAAAGCGCAAAACGTTTACTGATGCAGGGGAACGGTATATTGGGCGCGAAATTAAAAGAGATCCTCGTTTAAGTGCTCACAGCGCAAATCAACACTTCTTTTAATAAAAATGTACACCCAGAAACTGTTCGGCGCGTGCTAAAGAGAGCTGTATATAACGGTAGAGCAGCCAGAAAAAAAACCATGGATCAGTAAGAAGAATCGGAAAATAAGATTAAATTTTGCAAAGTGTCATGTAAACAAGATTTTCGAGTTTTAGAAACAGGTTTTGCTTACAGACGATGTTGTGTCTGACGGGCAACAAATTGTATGGAGAAAACCAAATACCGAAATGAATATAGTGAATTTACGACCTTAAGTAAAATATGGCGGAGGATCTGTAATGGTATGGGGTTGTTTCTCGTCATCTGGAGTGGGAAAATTGCACATAATAGAGGGAATAATGAATAAAACAAAGTACATCGAAATTTTAAAGGCAAATTTACCTGAAAGAGAAAGTGTGATAAAATTGGGCATACGAGACGATTTTATGTTTTACCAGGACAATAATGCAAAACATAAAGCCTATACGATACACGACAATGGTTATTATATAATTGCCCAAAAGTCATGGAAACCGCACCGCAATCGCCCGATATCAATCCCATTGAGAATCTGTGGCAAGAATTGCACAATAGAATTCGAAAATATTCGATATCTAATAAAAACGATTTAATATATCGATTGAGGACGGAGTGGAATAATATTGATACGAAAATAACGGAAACGTTGGTGCAATCAATGCCAAATCGTTTGTCAGAGGTGATCAAAACCAAGGGAAACCCAACTAAATATTAATTATTAAAAAGACTTAGCTGTTTTTATTTAACTGACTAATTTAGTAACCTTCTGTGATGAATTACGAATACGAAAGTGATATGAATCTTAGACTAAATTCAATTTATTATAATTTTCTTAAAATATGTAACACATACCTCACACATTTTTATTTTAAAATGAAGTTAACTATAGTGTTTCTGATTTAAAAATAAAAAAAATAAATTTTTGATGCACTTAAGTGTTTTTTATTCATTTATCGTTTTTAAAACTGCAATTACGAATACGAGTGCGACACACTGTATATTCTTATTTTTTCCCCCACCATTAGGTTTTAAATTATTATTGCTTATCGATTATTATCTTTGTGTTATGAAAAGTATAAGCAAGTATAAGGTAGTTTAATGTCTTGTGTTGTTAACGCATTTTAATTGGCAACAGCTGCTTAGTGGAAAATTATTTTTCGTGTTGTTCGATGAAATTGTATTGTCCGAGAATGATTGTAATACCGATTTTCCGATTATATGTTAATAGTAAATTTGCATTAGGTTAGAGTGGCATTGTTATTCAATTTTAAATTGTCATGCGTTTTTATTTTGTATTGTAAGTGTTCTTCTGTGCGTGTGTATGTCACTGAACTCCTCCTAAACAGCAAGACCGATTTTGATGAAATCTTTTGTGTGTTTGAGTGGGTCCCTGTATGGTTTAGATTCACAATTGAACCCGGTAGGTGATGCTGCGATCCGGTTCTAGATATTTATTTATTTTATTTGTTGAATTTTTTTTTTTTAAGATTTTTCGCATATCAGAACTTTAACCAAACAACTTGACCCCCCACCATCCCCTAATTTTTTATAAAATGAAAAAGGCATAAGTTCATGAATAATTGACCGTTAAAACCTTCTGAGAAGTTCATGAATAATTGACCTTCTGAGAATATTTCATAGTTATGTTTGTGTACCATATGTGGCGCTGATGTCGAATTCTGCGATGTTTAACGTACGCATCAATACTTACGCAAGTCACTTGCATCGTAGCTTGGCGTTGTTTTGACATTTCAATTTCTGTTCGCTGTGTTTCGATATTTCATGTATCTCATTTCCTTGCACATTGAGTGTCTTATTCATCGTCAAAACATATTGAAATAATGTTTTAAATCATAAATGAAGTGTACTTAAACAAATGTCCGCGTCATATGCAAAAGTACATTCAAGACGTGCAAACTGCAGCAATGCATCACCAAGATATAACTGCACGTGCCTTTAAACAAAAATTAAAATCGTCGATGAACTTGATTACACATCACTCTGTATTCAGCGAAACACGTTGCTGGTTGTATTCTGTTGAATGGCAAAAACGAGCCACATGCACATATTTTGACTTGGTTGGTTGACAAAGTACAGCCAGAAGAAATTGATTAAATTATTTCAGAAGAAATTCAGGATGATACTTGTTCGTGCGGTGCTCTAAAGATGACGGCTTCGTGCATGGACAATGAAAAATGTACGAAACGTTTCGTTAAAGAGCGTACAACCTACTATAGTCGCTAATATTGATGGTTATTCATTGTCGTTATACAAATCAAGCCTCTGCTTTGATTTGGTGAAGTAGTTTTTTTTTATTCGAATTACTACTGGTGAGGTCCGTTGGAAGTGTTAATTTTTTACTACTGAGCTATTTTATTTGAAAATTTTTCTTTTTATATATGATTTTTGCATACATTGCAGTAAAAGATTCTAAGACTTACATATTGTTTTATACAAGAAAAAATAATGCATAGCTACATAAACGATATACATTACAATTACGTTGATTTTTTAATATAAAATCAAGAATCAGCAAATCAGAAAAAATGTAGTTTTATAATTGTTATTATGTGCTGTTGTTATCTTATATAATTATATATACATATTGAGCTGGTCTTGATATATTCGCAGGCCAGCTTTAGTTGCTCTGGTAAATGCGTATTACACTGAAATCACACTCAGCCTTGGTAATGGTGAGGGTTGTTGGTGATTGTCAACCGTTCTTCTGCGTAGACGCCTTATCATCCATATTTTATCCGATTATCAATATGCCCCAGAATAGTATGTGAATCATATTGTAGTGATGAATATGATGGATACCATTATCTGAAGGCAGGAATTCATTGCTCTTGAGAGTTTCTAGCTGATTCTCCAAGTTGGTCGTATTTAAAGTTGCCGATAGACCTTCGGTATTACTGTATTTTATTCTGTTTTCGATATAAGTAGTAAATTTTTTTATATTTTTAGCACCCTGTATAATATTGGTTGCTTTGCGGCCAGGATTGCTAATGTTGTGGTGCATTGCTCCTTTAGCAATTATTTAAACCCCGGAATCCTTTAGCACGCATCCCGCATCTATGTGGGCAATACCAGAACCTTGAAGATTGTAGCCCTGCACCTTATCCCCACAAATGACGTCGACTGTTGTTTCATTGGATAATACATATATTCACTTGTTCGGAGAGTGGAGCTTGATCCAATGATTAGCTGGTTTAAAGGTTCGTACTTCGCATGCCTTATCCAGCTCGTTTTGGCATTGTAAAATGGCTATCTCACATTGGCTCTGAAATTTGGCACCTCCTGACATCCTCTTCGGATAATAACGCGAAATGTTCACGTTGATGGTCCATTGCAATATAGTCGGTTGATGTGACTATCTGAGATTGTAAACTGCTGTGATTAATGTCCGGGACGGGGACAACGGCCAACAACGTGTAGTCCCATGCAAACGACAATGGAAGGGTGACCTCTATTATTATGTTGTTATGAGTGACTCGCCCCGTATAGCCATGCTTTGGTATAGATGCTGAAGATCGTGAATGTTATGTCCTGGAATCGTTACGGAGGCTGCCACATGTGAGCGAATTGGTGGTAATTCTTCTTCTAACTGACTATAGGCGTCAATATGGACGAGTGCAGGTATTTTTGATTAGCCTGATAAACTACGTCGATTAGGCTTTGTTGTGCATCCTCGAGCCCCTTCAATATTAGCGTCATTTCGAGTATGCTTATTAATACTGCTCGCATTCGGTCTTCGTAGGTGCGATACTCCTGTAGTTGATCCATGTCTAACCGAAGACGTTGTTGTTCCTTCATTAAATTATTTATTGCTGTAGCTGTGAGCTCGGAATTATGTTTAACCAATTTGATGGTGTTATCGATTACTGTCGTTTGGTTTTTAATGAGCGCTAAGAGATGGTTTTCGTTGTTGCTGATTTTCTCAAATTGTGCTTCGTACTCTTCAGCCTCCCGCTGGTTGAGAACGCCAAACATATCTCCCAAGACCAATCCCACCGTGTCTCCAAAACCACGTTTAACTCTCCTTCGCTCTTTGTTTCCTTCAAATAGTAATTTATTGTCCGACATTAAGTTGTTGTACTGCCATGAAAGTTGTTTCACAATGGGGTTGCAATTTAAGTTAGAAAGTTCAGCACATACCGTTTCCAATTCCGAGTGGGCAACTTTGAAGTTGTTTAATTCCTCCCAAAAGGTGCTTAAATTATAATGGATTATTAATTTCCATTTTATTGCTGTTATTTCAAGCCTGCCTAACTCTTCGAAATATATTCCCGATGAATGATTGAACGGAGAAATATGAATATCGGAGAAATATGAATATCGACGTTTTTTCCACCAGGATTTTTGGCTCGCCTGGGCGGTGGTACTCTGCGAGCGGGAGGGACAGTCTCGCTTGAATCGCACTTAGGAGCACTGGTTGGTAATAATGTTGACACAGATTCATCCTCAACAGGTAATTTGCACAATTTCACAATGGGCCTCTTGTACACAGCGTCGGCACATTTTAGGGTTGCTACTCGAACCAGTCCGTCCCTCCCGGTAAAGGTGTCGACCACTCGTCCCAACTTCCAGCGTGTGGCGGGCAATTGTTCGTCTTTCAATAATACTAGATCGTTGATCAGTAAGTTCGGCTGCCTTGTTTGCCATTTAGTTCTGGTTTGGAGTTGATGAATATACTCAGCTGACCAACGTTTCAAGAAGCTTCTTAACATTTGCTAAACCAAATGCCACCTTGCTTTTAGACCTAAAAACTCAATGTCTCCGCAAGATGGTGCCTTAATATAATCTCTAATTAAGAAGTGCCCTGGTGTTAACGCTTTTAAATCTTCAGGATTGTTGTTCAGTGGTGTCAACGGTCGAGAATTGAGACATGCTTCAATCTGGGCCGTGACAGTATGTAATTCCTCGAAGGTCAATGTTGACTCTCCTATAGTTCTCTTGAGGTGAAATTTGATTGATTTGACGCCTGCCTCCCAAATGCCCCCGAAGTGGGGAGTGTGATGTAGGATGAAATGCCAAGTGGTTCCATCCGTCGCCGCAACATATTCGCTATATGTCATTTGGTAGTGTTGTCATGGCGTTGTTGTAGTTCTTTTTTAATACCGTATCAGCCCCTACGCAGTTGGTTCCGTTGTCGGAGTAGATGTTTGTGCACAACCCTCTTCTTGAAACGAACCGTTTGTATGCTGCGATGAAGGCCTCGGTTGTTTGTGAACTCACTATCTAACTGTGTATGGCTTTTGTCACCATGCATATAATATATGCCTTGTAGCCCTTTCCTAAAGTTGTCCTTAGTTGGATTGGACCACCATAATCGATGTCAGTGTTAGCGAATGCCCTTCGCGGCTGAACCCTGGCTGTGGGTAAAGCGCCCATAAGTTACTCCGCATTGTTTTGCTTGTGGCGGAAGCATTTAATGCATCTTTGAATTACCTTGCGCACAGCCCTTTTTCCATCTATAATCCAATACATATTTGTTCCTTAGATGGGCTAAAGTCAATTAGGTGCCCCAATGCAACGTTTTACGGTGAGCACCCTCTATGATCCGTAAAATAACTATGTTGTTCCTGGATAATATTAGAAGGCTATGTGCGGCCGCTGGTAGATCGGAATTTTGTAGTCGACCATTCACGTGCAACAGGCCGTTTTCGTCAATGACTGGATTCAGAAGCAACAGTCGGCTTTTCCGGTTCAAGGTGTTTGAGGATGTTAAACATCGATTTTGCGATTAAAGTCTTGGTGCTGCATGACTTTGACTATTGCCCATTCTGCATAAGATAGCGTTTCGTTGTAACTGATGTCCTTGTACAATTTGTGCTGAATGAACCGATGACAGTACGCAATATAAACAATTTTTTAAACACGTTGTCATTTGGTGTAACTAAATTAACTGATATCGTCTTATCTATTAATTCTTCCAGTTTTAATTCTCCTCCAATGCTTTCAGCGTTGTCTGCTTCAAAATTATCGTACGTTGTTTCGAGTTGCAAGAATTCTGGTCCGCTCCACCATAAACTATTATTGGCCAGGGTTAATGGCGTAGTACCCCTAGTAGCCAAATCTGCTGGGTCTCTCTAAGAAGATTCCACGTGCCCCCATGTGGTTTCGGGCAAAGTGCTTCTTATTGTAGATATTCGGTTGGCTACAAATGTTTTGAATTTCCGGGGATTCCCATGAATCCAAGCCAAGGTGATGGTCGAATCTGCCCAACAGTAAATTCTAATGTCCGCTAGGTTCATGGCGCCTTGAACGTGTTTCATCAATTTTGTGAGTAGTAACGCTGCATTGAGCTCTAACCGAGGGATGGTTAGTTTTATTTTAATAGGTGCGACACGTGTTTTTGCCATTAGTAAGTATGTTGTAATGTGGCCCATATTGTCACTTGCTCGACAGTATACCACTGCAGCATACGCAGACTCGGATGCGTCAGAAAATCCATGCAGCTCAATTGATGATTCTGCTGTTGTGTCAATCCACCGAGGAATCATTATCTGCTTCATTATGGACATTTCTTCCTTGTACTTCGTCCATCTAGCGTTTAGTGTCGCTGGTAGCGAATCCTCCCATCCTATTCCTAGGGTCCATGCTTCTTGCATCATTAGTTTGGCCGTGATAGTTATTGGTGACAGCCACCTTATGGGGTCGAATAATTTTGATGAATCCGACAACAATGATCGCTTGGTTGGTTGACCATGTGATAGTTGCAACCTTGAGACATCGAACTCAAACGCATCTGTTGAGGGATGATACACAATCCCCAAGGTCTTTACGCTATCGGATAGTTTGATTTGTACGTTGCCTTTATGATGTAATTCGCCTGGGATACGTTCCAATATTTTCTCGGAGTTGGACGTCCATTTTCTTAGGTTCAAACCACCTGCCTCCGTGAGTTCCTTTAATTCCTTTATAGTTAAAAATGCTTCCTCTAGAGTATCAATTCCAGTTAGCATGTCATCAACGTAAAAATCCGACGACAGGACCTTGAATGCTGTTGGATAAGTGCTGCTACCATCTTGTGCCAGTTGCAACAAGGCTCGTACTACTAGGAAACTAGCTGCTGTAGTTCCATAGGTCACTGTATTCAACCTGTAGGTAGCCATAGGCTTAGCGGGGTCTGTCTCTCTCTCTCTCTGGCCTTCACATCCCATGAAGGGATTTCGCCGCCTGCACTAAGGCCCTCCATCCATCTCGATCCACCGCTCTCCTCCTCCAGTTTCGACATCCTAATGTTCGTAGATCTTGTTCGATGTCGTCGCGCCAGCGTAGTCGGGGTCTTCCTCTACGACGTACTCCGGCTGGTTGTTGGTGGAACACTTTATTTATCATCCGTTGTTGGGGAGACCTTGTAACGTGGCCGAGCCATCTCACTCGATTGGATTTGATGGATCCGATAATATCGCTGCCTCCGAGGAGTTGCTTTATTTCGTGATTCATACGAATCCGATATTCGTTGTTCGCAACTTTAATTGGACCAAAGATTGAACGGGCAACCCTCCTTTCGAAGGTAGATAATAATCTACAATCGTTAGTGGTCATGGTCCAGCTCTCGCTTCCGAAAGCCAGCACAGGTCTTATAAGTGCTTTATAAAGTGCGAGCTTGCACGACTGCGATAGATGTTTCGATCGCAATAATTTTGATTTGGCGTAGAAAACTCGTTGTCCGGCAGCGATTCGGGCTTTTATTTCTGCCTGCATATCATTCGACGATGTTATAACTGACCCGAGGTATTTAAAGTTTTCGACGCTATCAAAGTTGTGGTCGCCAATTCCGAGATTTGCCGTAGAGATGTTCCTAGATGTTACTAAATATTTGGTTTTACTGCTGTTCACCTCCAAACCAAGTCTTCTTGCGCAGCGATCGAGGGGTATGAAACTGTCTTTGATATCGCTAGGTCTTCGGCCAAGAAGCACGATATCATCTGCATATCCAAGAATTTGGCCTGACTTATTAAATATACAGCGCGAGGTTTCGATGTTGCTTTTCCTCACTACGTACTCAAGCGCCAGATTGAACAGTAAAGGCGCGAGTGCATCACCCTGTCGAACACCAGATGTTATTTCAAAGGGGTCTGACACAGATCCTTCAATTACGATTCTACATACAGATCCGGATGTTGTTAATTTACACAGAGAAACGAGTTTCTCTGGGATTCCCAGGCATATGAGCGCGGCCCAAAGGTTGTCGCGGTTTATACTGTCATACGCCTGTCTGAAGTCTATATATAGCTGATGTATGGTTATGTTGTACTCCCAACATTTTTCCAAGATCATCCTCATGGTGAAACACTGGTCAGTGGTCGATCGGTTGGGACGAAAACCACACTGATAGTCGCCAATGATGTTTTCGGCGAAAGGGATGAGTCTGGCAAGTACAACATTAGCCAACACTTTGTAAGCAGTGTTCAATAGAGCTATGCCACGAAAGTTTTCACATTTAAGACGGTCGCCTTTTTTATGCAACGGACAAATGAGTGCGGTCTTCCAGTTCTCCGGCAACTCTTCTTGGTCCCAAATACAAACGACGAGATCGTATAAACTTGTTGCAAGAGTAGCGCCTCCGAGTTTAATTAGTTCTGCGGGGATTCCATCGAGGCCGGGTGCCTTGCCGTTTTTCAATCGACTAATAGCTGCGTCTACTTCCTCTATTGTGGGATATTCGACAAAGAACTCTTCACCTGGCGGAGCTATTGCTCTAATGGGGGTAACTTCGTCATTCCGATTTAGCAGATTTTGAAAGCTTAGCGGGGTCGTCTCTCCATAATATTCTCTGGTAATTTGGATCTGCCTCATGAATCCATACCTGTCTGTACATTTTCTCGATATCTGCAGTCAGTACGAATTTATAACGTCGCCATCGGAGCAAAATGTTCGCAAGATTCTGCTGCAATTTTGGGCCGGTCATCATTAAATCATTTAATGATACTCCCGTGGTGGTCTTCGCTGAAGCATCGAAAACGACTCGCAGTTTGGTTGTTGTACTGCTCTCCTTGAGAACACCGTGATGTGGTATGTAATAGTTCTGATTCACGTTGATTTCTTTAGGCTCTCCTCGAACTAACTCCATGTGCTTTAGATCCAGGTATTCCAGCATTAACTGGTGATAGATGCATCAGCATCTCAAGATACATCTGCTTGAATGAGGCATGCATTTTAAATTTTCTCTCGAGCTGTAGCAATCTGGCTACGGCCATTTTTCTGGAGTCGTATAAGTTGTGCTGGCTTGTTTTAAAAGGAATCCTCACCGTGTACCTTCCATCTGAATTGCGCCCTAGGTTATCTTTAAAAATTCTTCGATTTGTACCTCTTCTTCTGTGGGATTTCTTTCTTCGTGGATATCTTCATTTTCAATGAACAATTGTAGTTGTTCTTGGATGTCCTTTGTTGTCACCATAGTGGTTGTTGTTTGATTCTCGATGACCCGGGGGCTACCGATGATAATCCAACCGAGCTCATTGTTTTGAGCTATTGGTTGATGTTTCTCGCCCTTTATCAGACCATTGGTGGCGATGAAAGGATAATAATCGGCGCCTAACACTATGTCAATTGATTGCGATTGATTGTAATGTGGGTCGGCGAGTTGAAGATTTTCCAAGTGTTTCCAGCTGTTTGTGTCGACGCTGATTTCGGGAAGCTTTTGAGTTAGTTTCTCAAAAATCAACGCATCAACGTTTAGAAGGAATTCACCTTCGAATCTCGGTGCTAATTTTAGACTCATAATGTGACTGCAAGTGCCGGCTACGTTTCCTCCAATACCCGAAATGTTGACATTGATCTTTCTTCTTTTGAGGTTAAGCTTGTTAGTCGCCTTGGAGGTGATTAATGTGGCTTGTGATCCCACGTCTATCAGAGCCCTTAAGGTGACAGGCCGGCCATTACTCGAAACCGCCTTAATTATTGCAGTAGGCAACGATACTAGGGCCAATTGGTTAACCAGCCGAGATTGTTTGACCGAAGAAGAAGCCGCGTTGTTGCAATGCAGGAATGTGTGATGATGTCCCTTACATACGATGCATACGTTTGCCTTGCATGAGCCATATGTTGTTCGAGGCATTTTACACAGAGGTTCGAGGCGTTCACCAAGCTAGATCTCTCCAATGTCATAATTTTTTCGAATTGGCTGCATTGGTCGAGCGGGTGTCGTTTGGAGCAACATTTAACCTAACAAGCAGGATTAACAGTAGTAGCGTTGACTCGCTTTAAAGGTTGTACAACCGATGAATTGCCTTGTGTTTTCCATGCTGTTGATTTAACACTACCCATTGCTTCTAAAGACTGGAATCTCCTTTCCAAGAAGTTGAAATATTCGGTTATTGTTGGTAGCTCCCTTGGGTTGACTAAGGTTGATTCATATAGACGAATGGATTCTGCATCTAGTTTTCTGGACAAAATGAATGCTACGAATGATTCGAAAGTAGAACTTAATTTTATTCGTTCGATGTTGTGGAGCATTTCTTTTGCATTGTCATGCATGTTCCGAATTGCGCCTGCAGAAGCCACTTGAATAATTGGTGCATATAAAAGCGAGTTGAAGTATTTGTTCGCAAGTAGTCGAGGATTGTTATACCTGGCTTGTAGTAGATCCCACGCCTTGTCGTAATTTTCTCCTACATTCGTGAGATGGCTGATAAGTTGAGCCGCACTTTTCTGCACGTGTGATTTTAAATAAGTCGTTTTGACTGTATCGGAGATTTCGTTGTTTGTATGAATGAGCTCCGTGAATAAATCGTTGAACGAGCTCCAGGTTTCATAATCTCCGGTGAATGTTGGAATATCCACTTTTGGTAGTTTGATGCTGCGTACCTCTTGCAAGGCCGTATTTTGCTTGTGACCCCTTTGAAGCCGCACTATGGTGTCGTCCATCTTATCCGTTAAGGTACCGTAGTAATCCTTGGTGAAATAGTTAATATTTCGATCTTTTTCGTCTGTTTCTATTAAGATCGTCGTCTGTAACTGGTCGATCTCGTCAATCCATTTTTGTTGATGCTTTATAGTTGTAAGTATTCGGGTGGACGAACTTCGTTATACAATTTGTACTCGATTTGTTGTATATGTTGGTATAATTAGCGCTTGAGTCCATCTTCTTTTTTGAACAGCGGGTTGTCATGCTGCTCAATCGATTCAGTACGAGGTGGCTCCGATTCATTTTTCTAGTTGTTGTTGTCATTAGAAGATGACGATTTTGATTGATCAGATAGCGACTTTAATGGTTGTTTTAATTCAGCCAGCAGAACTTCATAATTTTCTGCTACCTGCTTCCTATTTTTAAGATAAGGGTGGTCATCGCTGATTGACGACGTCTCGATGATTTTGTCGTCGGCTGAGATGAATTTCGTATACAGCTTCTTCAGTTTTTTTATACGTTCTTGTAAATAACTCCGATTTTTGCGATGGTCGCCGTCTTTTGCATAATTCCGTATTATGGCGGATATTTTGCGTCGGCGGTGACATCTTGTTGTTTGATGAGTTCCTCTATTTCGAGTATCATGATGAGTTATAGTTAAAACGTGCGCTTAGTTATGATTTACTTATTTAATCTTTGTTGTTTCTCTGCGCACGAACTGCTTTCAATATATGACGTTACGGTAGAGCTGCTACTGTGTGTTGTTAACTGGTACATATAATGATCCGGCTCGAGGGACCATATACAAATCAAGCCTCTGCTTTGATTTGGTGAAGTAGTTTTTTTTATTCGGATTACCACTGGTGAGGTCCGAATTAATAGGTAACGTTGGAAGTGTTAATTTTTTACTACTGAGCTATTTTCTTTGAAAAATTTTCTTTGTATATATGATTTTTGCATACATTGCAGTAAAAGATTCTAAGAATTACATATTGTTTTATACAAGAAAAAATAGTGCATAGCTACATTGCGATAAACGATATACAATACAATTACGTTGATTTTTTAATATAAAATCAAGAATCAGCAAATTAGAAAAAATGTAGTTTTATAATTGTTATTATGTGCTGTTGTTATCTTATATAATTATATATACATGTTGAGCTGGTCTTAGCAGTCGTAGAAACGCGGGCAATTTTGGCCAATCATATCAAATGCGCATGTCAAACGGAGGAACGGTGACAATGACAACGGCTGGTTGGCTCCGTATTCGCCGTTGCTGTGCAAAATCTACAAAGCACACATAAACGTTGAGTCCTGCAGTTCATCAGATCAGAAGTCCATCAAAAACATTTGCAAGTACAAGCATAAGAGCAGCGACATGGCTGAATTTGCTGTGCGAAATTTAAATGATAACGACGTGATAATACGTTATCAAATGGGTTAATTCATTAGCAGCAATGAAGCAGATTGGCGCATTTTGAGTTTTCCCATACACAACACAGACGCCTGCTGTTATACATTTGGCCATGTACCTTGAAAATGGACAGTTCTTTTTTTTCACTGGAAAAGACTGCTCTACCACATTGCTAAAAACCACACTAACAGAGTTTTTAAAACTATTCAATCGACCAGATATCGTCGGTTAATTCGCCAAGACAATTAATGTGTACTGATGTGCCACGATTTTTCGAATGGAACAAACAGACAAAAATGAAGAACTCACGAAAGCGACGTGTTCCAGTCCAAGGATACGACGGCATATTTATCGAAAATACGTTAAGCCGATTATACACAGTCCATAGTTGGTTAACGTTCTTGGACCGACATCCTACCAATATTTGACCACGAATGGTGGCAAATAGCATTTGCTGGAAGATGACAACCTTTGGGCTCTCACACTTAATAATATATGTACTGAGTTCCTTTCCTCCTCATCAAATTTGACAATTATTCGCTATATTGTTGACGACATCTTTACGTCGGTAGCTTCGGAGCGATGACATTTTGCATCGCATTCGAACCACTGATCATGATCTCAATGACAATTTTTCTCCAGAAATATATAACGAGGCGTCAATAAAATTTGAGGATATTTTCATTCTCATTTCAAATAAGCACTCATTCATTTCGGTATGCCAATCCAAACCGCCCAGTTCCATGCGGCCTTTTTGACTACTTTTGTTGCAAATAATGAGCAATTGTTCACTTCTAAATAAAAGAACATATACGATCGAATTAATTTGTCAACTGCACCACAACAAGGTGGATTCTCGTACGCACCAGCCGGCATTGGCAAAACATTCCTTATCTGCGTTGGCAATTGCTCCATCAGCCAATGAACGTTCACACAAATCCAGACGCAAAGTGTAACAAAAAGAAGCATTTCGGCATGGCTAAAGTTTTTGCAAAAATGCAAAAATCTTTGATTAATACACTATGACGCACAAACATTCACTTGCACCTCTGGATAGAACGATGAAAGACCTCAACAATAATACCATACTTTTCAGTGGCGCTCTACTGTTGCTGGAGATTTCAGACAGACATTGTCGGTCATAAACCGAAAATCATAAACTTGTTCCTGTACATTTTAAAGAAAATTAAAGTATCAATTAATGTAATAAGATAAAAATTTTAAATTATCTTTTCATTCCTAAATTCCGCATCATTATTATAGACGTTTTCACAAGGATTTATGGTTGGCTGAATTAAATCATACAACTCCCCATCAACTTCTGACAGTTTAACTCTAGATGGACCCCCCACCGGTACCCATGACATCCTTCTTTTTACTTGTCACTTCCCTTCTCAATTTCCCCTTCCAATTAGTGTAAGCTGCCTTCAATTGTTTGGCAGTTTTCGTTGCGCCGATCACTTGGCTATTATATTCACTGGCGACAGTTTCCCAGCATTTAATTTTTTCCACATTGGTAACGGAATCGGTTTTTTATTCTCCAATACGTGTTTATATTTTTTTATTATTTTAATGAAGATAGTTCGATTATCATGCTCTATTCGATTCATTATGATAAAATGTATACATATATATCAAGGTGAGGTTATCAAGAAGATGGAAGTTTTTGTTTCGAACTAATGAAACATTGAATTTTTTGCATTAAAAAATTCGGTCGTCTCATCAGACTGCAGTGACCAAACTACAAAAATATTGAAAATACTTTGAACTAAACAAAGTATAATCACAATGCCTTAGCGAATTATAATGATTCGCTACGCAATTGGCAATTCATTAGTTCGAAACCAAACTTCCATCTTCTTGATAACCTCACCTTGATGTAAAAATACTATCTGGCTATCAATCCAGAATAACCCAAAATTTTATACATATATATATGTACATATATGATTAATTGCAGTATACAAAAAAATAATTTGACAATTAAACAAATTACAAAATTTTTCTTGTTTTAAGTGTTGGTAGCACTACTTCGAAAACAGTTGTTTTAATAACGTTTATAAATACCATTCTAAATCCTTGTTAAAACAACTCTTTTAGTGATGACTATAAATACCAAAAAAAAAACAATCCAAAAACAGTTGATTCTAGAAAACAGTGACTACTGCTATAGGTGTAGTGACGACTATAAATATAGGCCTTACTGTTTTTGCGAACCATTATTTATTATTTTGATGCGCAAATCGAATTTCCAAATATTGTCAGGGGATCAGATTTGCATACATATAGATGCAACTAGGGGATTAATTCGAAAACCAAACTGTTGCGACCATCATCCAAAGTCCAGGATATTAATTATATTACGCTTGCGTTGAGTCGGAATTGAAATTCAGTTTTTTGCTACGAATTCTTCTAGATGTACTGAATACTGATGTCATTATAACTCAAATTTGAATGGCCATTATCGGTCATTCCCAGAGATCGTGATTCAGGTCTGGCCAGTACACAAAGTTGGCCATTGAGTCACCTAACCAAAACCACTTAGTGCAAATAATGGTCGACCTCGAGCTTACTGCTACGAATTTTGATGTTCGAGGTGTTCAGATGTCATTTTTATTCAAATTTGGATGGCCTTTATCGGCTATTCCCAGAGATCGTGTTTCAGGTCTGGCTAATACATGAAGTTGGACATTGAGTCACCTAACCAAAACCACCTAGTGCTAATAATGCTCGACTTCGGGTATATTGCTACGAATTTTGATATTGTCGATGTACCGATTTCATTTTTACTCAAACTTAGATCACCAATATTAGCTATTTTTGATGTTCGTGATTCAGGTCAGAGTCTGTTACGACTGTGTTGTCGTCAACAATGCGAAATTTCATTTTAATGATTACACCCCCATCTTTGCTAAATTTTTTGTGTTTTTATTCCCCTCGGTTGGTTTGCGTCCGGGGGGTAAATTTGCAGTCTAAACGTGGTTCGTGGTGGATGGATTCTTGTGTGTTTCTTGCCGTTTGGTTGGTAATCATACTGGAGTGGGAGAGAGAGAGAGAGAGCAATGCGCATCGAGTGTGTGCAAAGTAAAACGTTTTAGAAAAAATGTTTTTCTTATATGCTTCTCTTTTATATCAATGCAAATTGATATAAAGGAGAGACAGAGAAGAGAGATTATTTTCTTCTAGAACGTTTTGCGAGCTGTGTGGCGCAAGAATATTTGATATATAGAGTCGAGTAGTAATTATGGTGACAAATGTTTTTGAGAGTCTTGAATTTTTTTTTTTTTGGTTGAAACAAGTGTTGTTTATAATTTAAAAAAAAAAAGATTTGAAAGAAAGAACTGTATTTTTGGTTTTACCCCAAAAGGGGGAATGTGTGGAAAAATTGTCTCAATAAAAATATAATGGAAAATTAAAAATTATTTCTTATTTTAATTATTCTCTTTTGAAATTTGAGATTGAGGTTTTGGGCATTCAAAAAAAAAACTCAAGCGAGCAAATACAATACATTTGTGTGAAAAGTGAAAATTTAATCCGAATTTTTCTAAATACTTTCTACTGTGAAAATAGTGTCTGTGAATTATTTTCTCGTGGTCTAAAGAAAATCAGTTCGGATTTATAGGCCAAAGTAGCATCATATGATATTTTTTTGGTGATACGGAAAAGGCAATCCAGTTACGTGCCGTGGGCGAATAATTGAGAATTGAAAGTTGATTTTCAATTTATTAAGAAGACGATCGGTGTACCATTTTAAAGGTGGCATCAACTATAACGGCCGCTACGTTTTTTTTGTTTTTTTTTACGGATGGTCAGTTGCGGCAGTTACTTTATCTACGTGGTGGCGAGCCAACGCCCGACGTGTTGTTTACAGTAAAGACGGAAGTACCGTTCAACAAACTTATTTTTATTTTGCCCCGCAACGCCCGACCGTACAAGGTCGCACCACCACGTTTTTTTTATATTAAGGTACAATTTTTTTTATTTTTCATTTTAAGTTTTTTCGATTTTTATTTTTTTTATATATTTTTTATTATATTAAATTTTCAAATATTTTGTAATCGAGCGCCGCACAGCGGGTGCACGCTCGGTACACATTGCTCTCTCTCTCTCTCTCTCTCTCTCGTTCTCTCTTGTCGTGGTGCGGGTGGAGCTGTTTCTCTTCGTTTTTTTCCAAATAAAATGAAGTATTAAATTTTTCCGGTTAGGTATGGTGGGAGCGGTCCCTTGGTGCCCGCATCCGATTTCGTAACCAGGGCTTGTCCCCGTTTGAATTCGGATGGATGCGCGCACCAAATCACCGCTCTCGGGTTATGATTTCGTTGTTCGTTCCTCAGGTTCCGGCCGACGAGTTTCGGCGGAAATTCGGGTTTATTATTATTATTATTTGCGTCCCCCCCCCCCCCCCCCAACTTTCTGTAATCATCACGGTGTAAGCCAGGAGCCATGCATGCCTCAAACCCCACGACCCTTCGCACTTCTCCCTGAGAACGTAGCCGGCAAAATATCACCGTGGAGGCCTCTGCATGCGCTTAGTGATATCTGCAGGATGGCAGTAGCCAGCCTGTAACAAGTCACCTATCAGTAGTCAGGAGATTGTTTTTTTTATTACATTTTGAAGGCTATTGACGGCCATAATTGGATATTGTGGTTCAGTTATCGCTAATTTGTGAAGTAGTTGATTAAGCACCTACCTAAACCCATCTTGTTTTAATAATGTACGCTTCTCTGGTTGATTGGTACCAATTTTTATTAAATTTTACTGCTGTAAAAGGACATTCTTATTTGCTTATAAAAGTAAAAACTCTTAAGTTGATTCGGTATATTTTTTAATCTCTATAAAAATCTCTGGAATTTTGTTATTAGAAATCAATGAGAAATACATAATTGGTTTGAGTTCAGTATATTTGATTTGCGTCCCGACTGTTTTAGGACAAAATTTTGGTTAAACATTTATGGTTATGTTACAGTAATATTTTTATCTTCGTAATTTATCAATTAAAATTTTAATTTTTACTTTATTTAAAAGATACAATATTTTTCTGCCATTTTAATTAAGACAACTTAATATACTTCTTATAAATATACTGATAAAATTTGCTCGATTTCGTTAAACTTATCTAGATGTGCTTATTTTTTAAATATCGTCAATTATCGAATATATATCTGTCTCTTGTTCCTATCTCACTTTTATTTTATTTCAATGAATTGAATTAAAATTATGTACAAACTTTGTAATTTATTTAAAAATGTGTTCTATGATTTCTAAACTAATTAAAATAATGTAAAATCAAACATAATATTTTACTTTTCATTGAGAATTTCGCAAATTTAAAATGATAATAGTGTACTCCACACAACTACATAGAAAGGCTTTAAAATTCCAATTGGAATTAGCAGAATTCCATTTAGATTTGTATACGTATACGATTTTAGTCTATGGAAAAATCTATGGAATATTTCACGGGCCCGGGTTTGTGTGGGTGGTGTGTGTTGGCAGTGAGTATGGATGTGTTAAAGGGCGATGATATGAGTGGTGCAGTATATAGGGTGGTGTGGGTGGTGGGATGGGTTTGGGGGATTGAATTGGATAGTGGGTGGGGGTGATAATAATGTTTATGAGTGGTGGTTTGCGGTTGATTGGGGACGGTTCGGCTGGGTGTAAATGGGGTTAGGTGGGTGTTGGTGTGGGTGCATGTGGATAGGTGTTATATTTGAAATACGTAAATTACACTGCATAGAACCCTTTATAGGCAACAAAAATGCTTGTAGAGTTCGGATCCGAACCTTTCCCGTCTTTTGTTTTTCTTTATTATTAATTTTTATTGTTAGTAAAATTACATGTTTATCGATATAATACAAAATAAATCGCAAATAGTTTTTAACTAAACTAAACCGCGATCAAGCTCCAAAATAAATTTTAATTACTTATACTTCTATTATGGTTTTCGCATTTTACATTCCCGGCGAATGCAACTCACATTTTTGGTATTATGATATTCATCTAAACGAGCTGAACTGTCAAAATGATTCGCCAAGTTTTTGTAGGCGAATCTTATAAAATTGGTTTTCTGTTTTCATTTTACAGTCAAAATCAAACAATGGAGGTTCACGTGTAAGTAATTATATTTTTATAACATGTAGAAAACAACAAATCCCAGCCAATTTTCGAAATTAACGGGAGATGAAGAAAAATACCGATATTGCAAGGGGAATTCCCAGCTTTGGGAAAATAGACAATTCGTAATCCTGTTTTGGAAGGATTTGACAGTAATGTTGAATAACTTGGGGTCTCCTATAAAATAATGTACCAGGCAGAGTAAACGGATGACATTGCTCCCTTAACGATTTTCGCATCTGTGCCATGTTAATATTTTCATCTGGTTTATCAGAAAAAGATAGAACGACACTAGATAACATAATTTTAAACTGATTTTCGATTAATTGAAAAAAAAAAAACGTAATTTATAAACACAAAATCTGAATCATATATGATTACAACAACACAATTATTGACAAAAACCGCAAACGTCAAAAAAAAATTGTTATACAAATTATTATTCGGCTAGTGTTACTAGATGTGCACTCGCCAAAATAAAGGCGAAAACCATAATACGAAAACCCAACTCACACGGATTTAAGATTCACCGTGAATCGTTCGGCGAGGCGAAATCCATAATAGGGGTACTAGTCTTTCTGAGAAATAAGAAGCAAATATATATAAAGTTGAAATTTTTTACAAAATTTCGCAAAGTGGGTCATATTAATGTTAACTACAATACAAATTATAAATGCAATTGTACAACTTATAAAGAATCATCATATAAATAAAACCAAATGATTAATTTCCATCTTACACATAATGATTGAAAATTGGATTATTTTATTTATTCGTTTTTGTTATTATAGTTGTGATGTAATTTATTTAATTTATTGATATAAAAATTCATTTAGTTTTCTTTTGAATTCAGAAATTTCTGTGGAATTGGTAATACATCTAGGTACGGCATTAAAGTGAACCCACCCTTGGTACATAATATTCATTTGGCCTCTTGACGTTCTGCAAAATTTAACTTGCACATTACTTCTTCTACGAGTTGGATAATCATGCTGAGAACTTGTAGGTGATATGTAAAAAATTGTGACTAATGAAACTATTTTTTATTTTATATATAAATAGCAATAGTTCAAATTTATACATTTTCTCAAGAGGGATTATTTCTTTATTCTATAGTTACGCACTTGGAAATCTATGACGTAGGCATTTCATATTTTTTAATGCCCTATTCATAAAAATTTGAATATCATGCAGTCTATTAGAGGTCGCAGCACCCAAAAATAGGTAGAAGGTACCTAATATAACTTAAAAAATGAGAATAATAGATTAAATACTTAACTTTTTTGTTATGTATCTTAATTTACTATTACGTACAAAACAAATATGCTCAGCCCAATCGAGCTTGGAATCAATATATAGCCCTAAGTATCGAACACTATTTACTTTTGAAATTTTAGATTGACAGATTGAAGTGTTCTATATTTTGTAGTAATTTATTTTTTGTCTCAAATATGATATATTATGTTTTCAACTCATTTAGTTTTAAATTATTACATAACGGGTTATCCAATTCGAGGTTGATAAAGTAGAAATCTGTATACCGACATCTGTCAAAGATAAACGTCAAGTACGCTGTCATTTATTTAGTTGACATTCTGCCATTTAAGAATATGGAGCATTTAACAATCGACCAACGCGTTAAAATTATTAAATCTGCGGATGCTGATTTTTCGAACAAAATTTTCTTCAGTGATGAAGCTCATTTTTCGCTTGGTGGATACGTTAATAAGCAAAACTGTAGAATTTGGGGCTCAGAAAATCCACAATTGATTGTAGAGAAGCCATTACACCCGGAAAAAGTCACTGTTTGGTGCACATTGTGGTCTGGTGGTGTGATTGGGCCGTATTTTTTTGAGAACAACCATGGACGAACCGTTACCGTCAATTCTGAGCGCTATGGCCGCATGTTAACCGATTATTTTTTTACGAAAATCGAAGATTATGATCTTGACGATATGTGGTTCCAGCAGGATGGAGCAACCAGTCACGTAACACGAGCAAATCGAGATCTTTTGCAAGAGAAATTTCCTGGACGTTTGATTTCGCGATTGGCTGATGTCAATTGGCCTCCAAGATCCTGTGATTTAACGCCTTTGGATTTCTTTTTGTGGGGCTACGCGAAAGATCGTGTTTACGCAAACAATCCTCAAACTCTTGACGAATTGAAAACTAATATTCGTAAGGTAATGGCCGAGATACCGCCCGAAATGTGCCGAAAAGTCATTGAAAATTACCTCAAAAGAATCAAGGCCTGTAAGAAGTCCCGTGGAGGACATTTGAATGATATCTTGTTTAACTAAAAATGGCAAGGATCAATCTGTAAAATGAAATAAAAATTACAATACATTCCGAATATTTTGTGTGTTTTTTTTAAGTTTACTTTATCAAGCTTGAATTGGATAATCCTAAAGCCCAACTATTTATGTAAATCATTTTGCATTATAGACTTCAATTCATTTAATGATTTTCCTGCGTGGCTACAAGGACCATGTCATCTGCATACATTACCAGTTCGGATTGTAAGTCCAAATGAAAAGCATCTTTTATATTATCTTAAAACAAACAGCAATGGCCCCAACAAAGAACCTTGTGGTACCCCATAATTTACACAAAGATTCGTACTATCATCTTCTGAGATATTTGCGTATTGTTCACGCTGTGATAAATAAGAGATTAATAAATTTAAATCTGCTTTATTAATACCAATAAGTTAAAAGTGATATCATATGAGATAATTTTGGCTAGTAGCTGTTTGTATTAGGAAGAATCATTAAAGTTTACGATGACTTACAAGGAGCTGCGAGAAGGTTGTATTGTTTAAAAATCATCTCAGACGATTCTAAAGCTATGTTAAATCTGCTAAAAGCTCTACATAGTCAAAATTTGTCACGCTCTGAGTTCCTCACAAAGTATGTATTTATTTTAGGGATGACATTTTTGCCTTTTTATTGCACAACAAGTTGTGGAAGAAGAATGTTCATATTTAAATTTTATAAATATTAGACTTGATGATTTATAAAAATAATGCACTTCGTTAAATTTGGTTGGCCAGAACATAACATCGACGAAAAATTAAATAAATATTTTTGGAAGGCAGGAGAATTAAATTTAGGACGAACAATTCTGATGCGGAGATTAGGAATTTTCTTCCAGTTTCATTAAAAGAAAATTTATTACACAATACCACATTACACATTATCAAGCTCTAACAATTTAATTAATTGCCATACCTTATATAAAAAGTAATCAAATTATTACAATATAGAATATAAATTTGTGAAATTATAAAAATAGACTGTCGTTATTGTAATTAAAAAATTTATTCAGTAAAGTCAAACTGTTGTGATACTCATAACTCTCCCATATTTGCATCTGATCAACCTAATTTCAAAATGTATAAACAATAATAAACGATAAAAAAAAATATAAAACGACAATGTAAAACCGCGGAAATTCTATGTGTAGAACAAAAATTAATTGTAATCGCGTATACAACAAACGTACATATACATATGTGATATACATATTATACAAAATTACGATCGCCACGATATATAGAAACGTATACAACGTATAACCATAGATAAAATATAAATAAGACTCCTAAACCAATGGAAAATTTATGTTTAAATCAAATTCTCGATGTCGTTACAAATGGAGAAATATTTCTAGCGGCAGTTAGTAGAAATGTTAGTTGAAACTCAAACCTTATTTTGATCTACATATGTGCTCAATATACATATTTCTCGCTCAATATATTTTTTCAATACGCCCAGTATGCAATTATTCCACTGTGTTTAAAAAACTGCTTAAATGTCGTACAAAATTCCGTACTACAAAATATCAAAGACACAAAATATTGATTTTGGAGAAAAATAAGTGTTTTTCTCTTTCTATTTCGCGGTAATATTATTTTCGTTTTATAAGTTTCGATTGTATCTTTTATTTTCAGTTTCTTCTGACAAGTCGACGTGTACTGTAGCACTACATAATTAGTTTTTTTACTTTAAAGTGTTGTGTTTCATTATAATGTTTTTCGATTTGTTAAAGTAAATAATTTTAAATTTAAATATATAATAATAATTATTAACTTATTTAGTGATCGCGATGTGCAAATTTGGACTAAAAAGGTAATAGAGATCTGTCTCACAATGGCGTCGTCGCGAAATACATTTACGTAGTAAATTTTCAATGATTTTTTTTTTCAAGATCTCAATATGCTGGCGGATGCAATACAACGTGGCGGATGCAATACAAAACACAATTTATGAAATTTAAATATGTAAATAAATTTTCTATGTTTTTTTGTACACAAATAAAAAATAATGTGAATAAAAAATTTATATTTATTTTATTATAAATGGAAAATTTTGTTTAATTTCAAATAAGAATTATCATTTATTCCAATTGGAAAATATATACACGTGCTTTTTGTTTCTGTGGTTTTTTCTCTTTTTAGTTGGGATTCACACCGACACCGGAATTTTTGTGACACTTTTCTTTGGCAGGGAGTACGAATTTCCGCGTGATACACATGGTCCTTTCCATAGAAGCAGTGTGGTTTTAGAACGCGAATGTAAATGGAATTCCGTCGGCATTGCATATTGGGACGCGCTCGAACAAATAAATTTTTTTATATATGAACAAATAAATTTTTTTATATCAGACGGAATTCCATTTACATTCGCGTTCTAAAACCACACTGCTTCTATGGAAAGAACCATGTATATCACGCGGAAATTCGTACTCCCCGCCAAAGAAAAGTGTCACAAAAATTCCGGTGTCGGTGTGAATCCCAACTAAAAAGAGAAAAAACCACAGAACCAACCCAATATGCAATGCCGATGGAATTCCATTTACATTCGCGTTCTAAAACCACACTGCTTCTATGGAAAGAACCATGTGTATCACGCGGAAATTCGTACTCCCCGCCTAAGAAAAGTGTCACAAAAATTCCGGTGTCGGTGTGAATCCCAACTAAAAAGAGAAAAAAACCACAGAAACAAAAAGCACGTGTTCCCAATATGCAACCCAATATGCAATGCCGACGGAAATCCATTTACATTCGCGTTCTAAAACCACACTGCTTCTATGGAAAGAACCATGTCTATCACGCGGAAATTCGTACTCCCAGCCAAAGAAAAGTGTCACAAAAATTCCGGTGTCGGTGTGAATCCCAACTAAAAAGAGAAAAAAATCACGGAAACAAAAAGCACGTGTTTTCCCAATTGGAATAAATAATAATTCTTATTCGAAATAAAACAAAATTTTCCATTTATAATAAAATAAATATTAATTTTTTATTCACATTATTTTTTATTTGTGTACAAAAAAACATAAATTGAAAAACAAAATTTCATAAATTGAGTTTTGTATTGCATCCGCCACGTTGTATTGCATCCGGCAGCATATTGAGATCTTGATAAAAAAAAATCATTGAAAATTTACTACGTAAATGTATTTCGCGACGACACCATTGTAAGACAGATCTCTATTACCTTTTTAGTCCAAATTTGCACATCGCGATCACTAAATAAGTTAATAATTATTATTATATATTTAAATTTAAAATTATTTACTTTAACAAATCGAAAAACATTATAATGAAACACAACACTTTAAAGTAAAAAAACTAATTATGTAGTGCAACCGTGCACGTCGACTTGCCAGAAGAAACTGAAAATAAAAGATACAATCGAAACTTATAAAACGAAAATAATATTACCGCGAAATAGAAAGAGAAAAACAATTATTTTTCTCCAAAATCAATATTTTTATGTCTTTGATATTTTGTAGTACGGAATTTTGTACGACATTTGAGCAGTTTTTTTCCACACAGTGGAATAATTGCATACTGGGCAATGCAGACGGAATTCCATTTACATTCGCGTTCTAAAACCACACTACTTCTATGGAAAGAACCATGTGTATCACGCGGAAATTCGTACTCCCCGCCAAAGAAAAGTGTCACAAAAATTCCGGTGTCGGTGTGAATCCCAACTAAAAAGAGAGAAAAAACTACAGAAACGAAAAGCACGTGTTTGTATATATTTTCCAATTGGAATAAATAATAATTCTTATTTGAAATAAAACAAAATTTTCCATTTATAATAAAATAAATATTAATTTTTTATAACACAAATTTTATAAATTAAATTTTAAGCACGTTCACCATACGTCTGGTTTGTTCACCATACGCGCATCCAATTGAACATCCCAACAAGCACAACCGATCTTGAAAAGAAAAAAATGCCGCGACGACGCCATTGTGAGACAGATTTCTATTACCTTTTTAGTCCAAATTTGTACATCGCGATCACTAAATAACTTAATAATTATTATTTTATACTTAAATTTAAAACTATTTACTTTAACAAATAGAAAACATTATAATGAAACACAACACTTTAAAGAAAAAAAATTTAATTATGTAGTGCAACCGTGCACGTCGACTTGTCAGAAGAAACTGAAAATAAAAGATACAATCGAAACTTATAAAACGAAAATAATATTACCGCGAAATAGAAAGAGAAAAACAATTATTTTTCTCCAAAATCAATATTTTTGTGTATTTGATATTTTGTAGTACGGAATTTTGTACGACATTTGAGCAGTTTTTTCCACACAGTGGAATAATTGCATACTGGGTTCAACTTATTTTTTATTTTCGTTTGAAAGTATCCTTTCTCTTATTGTATGATTTATATTTTAATAAAACAGAATGAAATGAAACTAAAACGCACGTATTATCTATATACATACTCGTATATACATATGTACTATTTAAAATAATGTTTGTGCACGATCGATAATTTCTTGTTTAGATATATAGAATTTAAACACGTGGTGACCATGAAAAGGAAGAGGATCTATTTTAGATGTAAGTATTTAGCTATGATGATTGTTTTGGTGTGCTGCATGAAGTATAATTTAAAAAACAAATATTTGGAGGAAATGATAAGAATCATCAAAAATTTATGAACGAAAGGGAAAAATATTATAATTAGATGGTTTTTTAATGATCGCAGAAAACAATTACATATACATGTTACATATTTGTGTTTGGTTACATTATGTATATTTTATATGCCTATCTATACTGGTTTGTCCAAATTAAATACATTCATGACTTAATTTTCCCTAAGTGTACTATTAAGGATGATGCATGATTTAAATTCAATAATTTTAAAATACCTAATAATTTTATAAATGATTTTATTTTTGAGAAAATGAATAAAATCACCTTACACCGGAAAGATGTCTTTGGGAAAATGTACTATGTATTTGGATTTGTCTCCAAAAGATTGGTCAAGCATACAAATTTTTGTTAACGTTTTCCCCTTATTCCATATTATCTGAAGCATGGTAGGACTTGGTTTGTTTCAACTAGCTTTTACAAACATTTTAAGACGTCGAAAATAAAAGCTAGTTTTTGATTTTAACTAAATTTGCAAAAACATTAATATTTCGATGGCGGTTGTGGTATATACATATATAGAATTATGAGTATACACAATATCCGTGCAATTCCATTTTTAATCTGTTAACCCCAAATAAAAATCATCCTAAGGTTGTTACGACTGTGTTGGTCGCAACCACCATTTTATGTTTTTATTCACCTCAAATGTGTGCTGAACGCACTCTCGACGTTTTGTTTTGTGCCCCATCGTGTGGTGGCGCAGAGGTGAGAGAGAATGAGGGAGAGAGAGAACGGTGCGCATCGAGTGTGTGCAAAGTAAAACGTTTTGGAAAAAATGTTTTTCTTATATGTCTCTCTTTTTTATCAGCGAAAATTTGATATAAAGGAGAGACAGAGAAGTAAGATTAATTTCTTCTAGAACGTTTTACGAGTTGTGCGGCGTAAGAGTTTTCTCTTGTGTTGTGATTCAAGTTGTAATTTTGGATGATTCGAGTTTGTGATTTTGGAAAAAACAGCCGAAGCGTGTTTTGTGAGTTGAGGCTGAATTTATTAAAAAGAGAGTCAAGTTTTTTTGGTTTGGCTGGATTAAAAATTGTAAATTTTCTGTTTGAGTTTTTTTTTTTTTGGTTACAATAAATAAAGTTTAAAAAAAAAAAGTATTTATATTGGATTTTTATTGTAATAATATACATAATTGAAAGTGTAATTTCAAGTTTTATTGAGATGTGAAATTTATTTTTTCTGACCATTTTCATAAATTATAAACTGCTGGCCAGGTGGCCATCCGGCCAGTTGTACATTTTCTGTTTCTGGTTATCGGGGAAAGGCCCCGCAACGTGCAGGTGGCCATCCGGCCAGTTGTACATTTTCTGTTTTTGTTTATCGGGGAAAGGCCCCGCAACGAACGGTAGCCCACCGGCTATTGTTTTTGATTCATGTTGGTATCGGGGAGAGGCCCCGCAACGACACGGGTGGTCAACCAAGGCCATTCGGGTTTATTTTTTTTATTATTTACGGCGGGAAGACGCCCAACGGTCCGGGCATTGGAAGTTGCCTGTGGCATGACGGCACCAAGGCCGCATCCCAATTTTTATCGGGGAGAGGCCCCGCAACAGCAACGGCGCAAGGCCGCAACAGTTTTTTTAAACTAGTTAATTAAGGTACCATTTTTATTTTATTTTTTTTCTACTTTTTGATTTTATTTTTACATATTTTTATATTATATTAAAATTTCAAATTTTGTAATCGAGCGCCGCACAACAGGTGCATGCGCTCGGTACGCATTGTTCTCTCTCTCTCCCTCTCTCGTTCCCTCCCTTTCTTTTTTTTTCGGGAAGTTGTTTTCTTTTTGTTTTCCTTTAAAAAAAAAAAAAAATTTATTATGAAATGAATTACTAATTTTTCGGTCGGTATGATGGGAGCGGAGACTCCCTCTGTGTCGGTGCAGTGTTGATTGCGGTCCCTTGGTGCCCGCATCCAGTTTCGTAACCAGGGCTTAGCCCTGTTTGAGTTCGAATGGATGCGCGCACCAGGGCACCTCTTTCTCTCTCTCTCTTATTATTATTTCGTTGTTCGTTCCTCAGGTTCCGGCCGACGAATTTCGGCGGAACATTCGGGTTATTATTATTTATTATTTGCGTTTCATTTTTTTTTTAAATTTCTGTTAATCACGGTGTAGGCCAGGAGCCCTGCAAGCCTCAAACCCCACGACCCTTCGCACTTCTCGCTGAGAACGTAGCCGGCAAAATATCACCGTGGAGGCCTCTGCAGGTGCTTAGTGAAAATCTGCAGGTTGGCAGTAGCCAGCCTGTAACAAGGTTTTTGAAACGGGTAAGCCTCTTACCTATTGAGGCCAGCCCGGTTTCACAGAATTTGCCACTACCCATGTTCGCACTCCTTGCGGCATTTATTCCCGCAGCTCAGTCTTTTAGAGGAAAATGGCGTGGGTATTGGAGTCCATGGATAGCGGCCTTGCTAGCCGCAGAAGAAAAGAGGGAACAGTTGAGTGGGGTAACGGACCCCTACATAGTGGCAGTGTCGTCGACCCGTTATGCGGATCGAGTCGACCGAGGTTGTATATTATGGTGTTTACACCACCATATTAGATCAACTAAACAAAAATATATTGGCCTCTGGCCCACAACAGAAGTTAGTAAGTATTTTTTTCTTGGGTACCACGGCGGTTTTGGCAGAAGGGGAAAGAGTGCCTATGTCACAACATTCCCGTCCCGAGAGACAGCCAAAAGAACACCCTGTTACCTGGGCCGTAAGGATTAGTATGGTGAGCCCGGTATACTTACCAATTTACCGCTTTGTTCTTCACCGCCACAGAAAAATAAACACACAATATTTTAATTTACGTTAGACTAACACAGAAAACTTTTATTCATCAAACAAAAAAAAAAACAAAACAAAAACAAAAAAACTATGTATTTAACTTAATTATCCGCCGAGCTGAGCTACAACACGGATAATTAATCGTCACTGACTGCCCTCAACCAAGAAAATTTCGCGGTATTTAATCCAAAATTAATTACTTGTTGAGAGAGAGAATTTACATTTTAACCCAGTGATTAAAATTGTTCTCTCAATCAACTTACATTTTATTTTTGATGACAATCCAGAAAACTTTTAGAAACCGCGCATGTTGTGAATTTCCGGCTCGTATTTGCTACTAGCGGAAGTTTGTACAACAACAAATACAGATGGTTTTGATTTTCACATAGGTTGACGTATTCGTAAATATGTCAACGCTATACATAAATAAACCACTTGCATTTATCGTGTACTTGAAAAATGTAGAGATGTCGAATTACATAAACTATTTACGCTTACCCCACAGAAACTCATTAAAAAAAATTCTAACATGAATTAATTAAATGGCCTTGTAGTAAATAAACGTAAAAAAGAAAATGTGCGTAGCATGACTGGTACATAAGTTAGATATAGTTAGAGAATTATCTCCAAAGTCATGCAGATAAGAAAATTATTAGTTTTTTGTTTGGGATAGGTTAGTAACGGAATTAAATAGAATTCCGTTACATTTTAAAATGACAATATATAAATATTTCGTTGTTCGTTGTTGTCAATTGATTTACAAGCTCACATTAAAAGTACACTGCAATTTTTCAGATACCAACCACCCCTTATCATGAAAACTACCCCAAATTTCCCTAGAATAAATGACCACTTCTTTGAAAATTACAAAAATAGACTATTTAATATCGGATAATGGGTATCGCTATATAATCCTCATCAGAAATGCAATTCGATTTTTAAGTTGTAACTTTAAACCATGGACACAAATTTATTTAGCCACCCCCTTTATTTATTAGGTGTATAACTTAATTTCTACAGATTTTTTCTTCGAGCTTAATTATATTTAAAATAGAAATATTTTCACGGTATTTTGTGATTTTTACAGGATCATGAGTTACATAACCTCTCAGAATGGCAGAGTTTACAATGGCAACTGATAAACAGCACATTCGGCACTGCATTCTATACGAATTCCAATAAGGAAAAAAAGCTTCTAAAGCACGGGAATCAATTTGTGTCTTATGAAATTTGTAATTATACAAACATTTTAGAAGTGGTGATTTCGATCTTAGCGACAGCCTCGAAAGTTTGAAGATGTGCGGGCTAACCTGGAATCTACAACAGCAACAGGCATAACTCAGGAAAAACTAAATATCTAAATAAAATAATGCGTAATAATTGGATTCACATTTTTCTATTCCTATAAAAATCATAAACATTTGATAGTTTAAATTATCCTAAACTTCTGAAAATTTAAATGAATTGTAAGAAATATGTACTATGGACTTGAAGGATATAAAAATTAACTAAATAGAGTAAAATATTTTCTGGACAGTTATTTTTCAGTAATGATCTTCTCCTGTACTAGATATTAATTTATTGCATTAATATGCCCAGTACCAAATGAATTTTCTAAAACTAGTTATGTAAATGTATTTAATTAATGTGTAGTAATCCATCACCATTAGTCATACATACTTTAATCGTATATAGTCCAATGAGTTGTCACAGATTTTAGTGAGGCCTCATTAAACCTTATATGAAACATGTCTTTGTTTTCGGTAAGACTTCAGTGGGCTGAACTTGCTCGACATGTTTAAAGAGTTCGTAGTATAAATATTTTTTGTATATAAAATCAATAAGGACTTCTTTCTGCCTGATGACCTAAATCAAGGACATGATCACGAACGCCGTATACGGAAGTCCAAGAAAATATTTGAACCCAATTCAAACAAAATTAATTATAAACGGAACACGCAATCTAAATTTAATAAAATAAAAAACATTTCGCGCTAACAATAAAGGTGTTTTTTTAGAGGTTCAAAATTTTGAATTAAAATAGAACAAAGAAAAATATTTTGAATATCAGTGAAACTAGCTTTATTGGATAGATAATTGTATGCTTGTTTCAGTTGTTACAACCCCAATATTGTGTAATAAAGGCAAATTAAACTCTATCATATTTTTCTTTTGTACAGATGTTAAGCTACTAATAGGGAAATATCCAAGAGTAATTTTCCAACGAGCAGTACAACTGACAAACATAAACACAATTACTTGGGTAGCTAAAGTATTATCGTATCATGATACTGGAACACGATTAATTCGTTCCGTGTTTTTTGAAATCGTGTTGTTCGATACTACAAAAAATAAAATAAAAAAAACGTTACGTTTTATTTTTTGTTATGACATACAAAACACAAAATAAAAGAGAATAACGAAAATCGTGTTGTTTGAAACCGTGGAATTTGAGGAAATGGGTATCCGTGTTCTTCGAAACCGTGTTCTTCGAACGCCGTGTTCTTGGAGGGTTACCTGTATTATATTGGTGTGAAAATCATACTTGCATTTTGGACAAATGTACAACTCATCCAGCAATTTTAGAGTACGAAAAGAGTCTGAAGTAAAACTTGGATGCCCATTTACCACTTTATACCAGTAAGCAAGTGTACGAGAGTGAGACAAGCAGTTTCTAAATTGGTTTCGAACATATTCATAGGCCTTCGGAGAATAAAAGTTTAAATTTAAAGCAAACTTTCGTATTTCTTCTGAATATTTTCTGCCTAACTTTCGATTTTTAATTTTTTTTTTTTTCTCAAAAAATTGAATTTGAGTCAGAATGGTTTAAAAAATTATCCTTCTGGCAAGAACTAATTCATTTGTTTTCTTCAAGTTCGTCTATCAGGTGGCCCAAAATAATATGTTTCCTTCTTTATCTCATACTTGTTTGTCGTAGGTTCCTATTATTTTGTGTTGGTTGTATTTAGTCCTTAAAGAAATCCTTCTTGAACTAGTAGAAAGATCAGCACCTGATGAAGCCATTGCCCGCTTTAACATTATTTTATTAAATTGTTTGTATATGTAAGAAGGTTTTATACTTTTATTAACAAAATAATAAGAAATAGTACCACTACGATTGCTAGCACCAAGAGGAGAATTATTTGTTATTTTTGTAATGGTTTGCAAATTCGAAGGACTTTTGTTTAAATCGGATATATTATCGTCATTCAAATTTTCCATCAATTCACGATTATAAAATCTATATTAGTTCCGAATACCATCAGTTCACTTCGGCAATTGGTGGTAAATATTCCTGGTCATGGTCTTTATTATTTTTATTTAAATGCAACGACTTGATTGCCAAATCACTTAATAAGTTCAAACATAGATTGGATCTTCCTCAACTTGAGAAGAAACTTCATAATTAGCCCCAATAATATCGTTAGCATCATTTAAAGAAGTTGGATAAACGTCTTGGGAAACAAATTTTCAAACAACCATGATTTTTTCAATATGATATGAAATTGCGGTAATATTGGAGCATGTATTTTTAAGATAATTTTCAATGACGTTAAATCCACACGTTGATTCGTCAATGAACAAGATGAGAATAGCTGATTTTCATAAAAAACTCTTCTTATTCTCTTTTGTCTGTGGTATGGAATAATCATGCACTTAGTACATGTTGCTCACCGAAGCCAATTGCTTTCAACCATCGCTTTTTCAATTCTCCATATTTTGGTAAGCTGACAACAAATGTTTCACTTCCATATCTGAATCTGAAATGCCACTTCCTTATCTGAACCTTGGCGTAGCCCGCTCGATGTCCATTCTGGAATCAATCTCTACTCGACGAATTTTTATTGCTGGTTTGACGATGGCCTGAGCAGTTTTGTTTGTTAACGCACAAGCAATGGTTTCCGTAAAAATTGTCTTAGGTGACAACATCACCGCTCTGCGCGTCTCAGGATCTCGAATACCGTCAATGAATGCATCTATTTTAATACGCTCCATGTAGTCGGTCGACATATTTGAATGTGCTAAATGCGCGAGACGCTCAATTGCCGATGAAAATTCCTGTAGCGAATCTCCTCCTCTTTGGTATCGACCCTTCAATTCCATGCGATAGATTTCTCGCTTGTAGTCACTTCCGTATTTTCGGTCTAACGCCTTCATAATTCCCATGTAAACGTTCCGTTCCTGCTCGGGAATGATTTGTAGTGTTTCCGCCGCTTCGCCTTTAAGAGCCACAATTAACGCTCCAACACATTGTTCTTCATTCCACTGATTTTGCATAATCGCCGTTTCGAATTGGAACTTAAAAATACTGAAGGATGTTGTTCCATCAAATGTTGGTGGTTTTAACTTAACAGCGTTTACTGTCTGGATCACTTAATGTGTCGTTCCATTTGCCTTGACATCTTGGAGCTCCTTCTCGAGACGTTTAACTTCCGTTTGAAAATCGTGTTTAACATTTTGAAATTCTGAGTGTACTTCTGTTTGCAGTTTTTCCACTTTACCGTGTAGTGTAGAAGATAACTTCAGAAACCTCTCGTCCATTTTCTTTTGGCCATCTTCTATTTGGTTCCTAATGTCCCTTCCTTGTAGCTCCAAATGTTGTCTCATCATTTGATTCATAGCAGCCATAAACTGCGATAAATCGAAACTTCCAGATGGGTTTTGTGTTATTCCGACCACCGTTTGTACGTCCCATTCTTTCTTGTCCACACTGATCTCATCTGTGTTTTCCTCCTCGAAATCATACACGTCTGGATTTAAACCTTCCTTCTCCATGGCCTCATGTTGTCGCTCCACCAAACTAGCTTTTGTGTCTTCACTGGCCAAACCTCGCTGTTTCAGCTGCTCCTTTAATTGTGCAAGCTTTAATTCGTAGAGAATCATTTTCCTTATTATTCACAATCCCACCGCTGTCACCAATTGTAACGATTTTGCCTTGTCACTCAAGGTTCGAAACACTGGATTGTGAATAAATACAACTGCCTCAAATTTGGACTCATACAAATTTATTTACACAACACAATAATTATACAACACAAAATTAACAATTAATTATTACAATTATAAACACACTTTTTAATTATCACTTTAATAATCACTTTAATAATCACTTTAATAATCTTTCTATTTAACCTTCTCTGTATCACGTTTAAAATAAGACTCAGCATTCCACGTCAATGTACGCCTTTAAATACCAAAATATTTGTTTCCAGAATAATCCTAAATGCGCATCGAGCAAATATGTTAGTATAGAATGACGCGTAAATGTTGAACCAAATCTATTGTAATCTATTCTATTCTAATCTAGGTGTCACTGTAACAATATTAAATGTTTTTCGATTTCTCCTACTAAGAACATTATGCATACGATTCTGCAATATGTTTGCATTATAATTAACACGTTTTCAATGTACATACTTGAAATTAGTTTTAAACAAATTGTATTTCTTAAATTTAAAAAAAACTACTTTTAGCGTAACCCAGGAACAATGACGGCGATGATTTTGCATAGGGACCTTGATTGATTGATTGATTGATTCTGAATGTACGACCAAGTTCGTACCCAGGAGCTCCCGGGTGTCGCCGGGCCCACCGTACACTCTTTTTTACATATATCAAAACCGAAGGATTGGATAGGTTAGTTAAGTGGGACAGAATCGGCCCGGTTACAGACACCTAGGTATAGAGGATAGTTAGTAACATAAAGACAACACAATACTAATCTACTAGAGGAAGGATATAGGCTTCATAGGTTTAATGGATAACGGTGGTATTGGTCTTCAACAATTACTTCTCTAAATCAGCACCCCGAATAGAAAAATAAGCCATAGAATCTTTCGGAGAAGTAAACATTTACACGGAATTCGAATATATGTAATTATAATTTAGAAGAACTAAACAATTTCACAGTGACAAATGTCGATCACATCAAGCAATTACAACTCAAAAACCTTACCATAAAATTACATTTTCAATAACATTAATAATAATATTATAGTTTTTTTATGATATATAGAATCTATTTATTCATCACAAATAACAGAAATGAAATGAAGGAGAATCTTCAGCACCATCAGTGCTTTAAACTGATTCTTTAAAAAATTTCATTTTTGGCCGAATCTTCGAGGGGGGAGTTGCATGATCCCAAGGTATGATATCAAAGGGCCGAATGTCGAAGGGCCGAATGTGTCGAAGGGTCCAATGTATGGAAGAAGTCATCGAAGTTGGCCCGAAAAATCATCCCGAAATTTTTGGTAAGTTTCCTCGCTAAAGTGTAGTCAGCCCGAAAAAATGCAAATATTGGAAAAGTGTAATCTCATCTTGAAAAAAGTGAAGTCTCATCCCGAAAGTGTAGACACATTTTTCATGAAAAAATTGATATTATTTTATTACCATATTATTAGTATGAATTTTTTTATAATATGTACTTATTAAACCAATTGATAATAAAATAGGTATGTATATAAATGAAAGATAATTTAAATAGCTCTAAACGACAGAGCGCAAGGCATAATTTCACAAACTAAAGTTATACATAGACAAAATATGATCTTAATTTTCTAAAGCCAGCACCTCGGATAAATATGTGTAGTGGCATATACGGCTGTATAGGTCCTGGTCATACCTTATAACCCTGGGCAACACAGGCGCATATCATGACGATAAGATATTGACGATAAGATGACAATTGTATCGAAGGGCCGAATTTTTTGTTAATTTTGTTTTGTTTTTAGAAATATATTTTTTTATTTAATTTACTTATTTAATTTAATCATTTTTTTTATTTTTTGTACCATATACCTATTATCAGAAGGTTGACACAAAGGGCCCAATGTCTCTGGTGGCGCATGACAAAATTTTCCTTCACCAAAATGTATCGCTGACTGGATACGTGGAATTTCATAAATATCCAAAGATGAAAAATAGTAAAATACATAAATTCATAAGAAATTCATTTATGTTTAATAAAAAAAAAAATTACAAAATATTCCATAAAACAACAAATTTAAAAAATTATACTTCTAAAAACAAAAACAAAAAAATTCGGCCCTTTGACCCATTCGGTCCTTGGACACATTCGGCCCTTCGACATTCGGCCCTTTGTACCTATTCCGATCCCAATACCAACAACCAAGTAACAACAAAATTACATAATCTCAATACCACCCAATCAAGCAGCAACAACACAATCTACATCATCAATACAACTTTAAGGAAATCAATTAAAATCATTATTATGGGCCTATTCCACTACACAGCGTTTTATTTTGCAGAAAACTAGAACGAGATAAAAATATAGATTCTCTCTGTGTGTGACCCGCACATCAATATTTTTTTTTTTGAAAATTTTTGTTTTGTTGCCATAATTATAAAAAAAATATAAAGCAAACTATTTTTTATGGCAACAAAATAGAAAAAATTCACCCACTCCTAGCAAACTTTTATTTTTTTAATATTTTTATGGTGTGGAGTAACATTTTGCGCTTGGTGCGTTGACACAACGCTCTATTTATTTTTTTTCGCCTGCTGAATGATTTTTTATGTTTTCCCCTCACATAATTTATAGCAAAACAACTTTTAGATAGTTTCGTAAATTATCCAAATTAATCAAATATCATATTATTTTTTCATCGCAACAATAATCTTTATTTTTTTTAGTAATTTTTAGGATATAAAACTATTGTGAAACATCAATACTAAAGATTTTTCATATTCTTTAAATAATTTATAGGTTAGTTTTTGTTGATGTCAAATTTTCCCCAACTTTTTGTCCCATAAAATAAAAATGTTGTATCTCAGTTGCTCTAATGTAAATTTCAGTACTTGTCTTTGTCACATTTTCTGCAAAAATTTTGTAAAATTTTTCTGTTTTCAGGTGGAGTCGTACCATTATCAGCATATACATTGTATCATAATTTAATTAAAATCACATTTATTATTATTTAATGTTTACAATGTATCATAATTAATTAAAATTCTTTATAAAAATATTAAATATATTGTAAAAATTGTAAAAATGCAATTTAGCTAAAAATCTTAATCAAAGTAGAATAAATAATTTTTATTTTATATCCATAGTAAAGCCGCAATTCCATTACTGCGGCTTTTGTTTTTGTGCCGAAAACCAGAAAGAGATAATATCAAAAATCCGACAGAGACAGACTATATTTATTTTATAGTGAAATTTTAAGGGGAATATTTGACAACTACGAAATTATAACAAAAATTAGTTGAAAAATGAAAATTATTGTTAAATCAATTTCATTTATATCTCTACATTACTAAAAAACTTAAATATTATTTGTAGGCATCATTTTATTATGTTTTTTAATTATTTCCTTTCAATAATTAAAAACTAAGAAAACGCTTTCCTATAAAAAAGGTTAGGGGAATATTTGACCGCGTTTGTAACATAACCTAAAAAATATCACATGCATTAAAATTATGTAATACGGAATAAATAATAAAAATTAAATATTGTAAAATATTTTAGTTTGAACTTTAATACAAATTTATAATGAAAACGCGATTTATATCACACTCCACCAAACATATAAAATACATGAGCCAAGTGCTCACCATAAAAATATTACTAAACTAAAATTTGCTGAGAGTGGGGGGTATTTTTAATTTTGGTTGCCATAAAAAATAATTCGATTTGTATTTTTTATTTATAGTTATGGCAACCAAATCGCTACAACAACAAAAAATTTAAGTATAATAAATTTTCCTGTTGTGCCGCTCACACACATAGAGATTTTTGATTGCATCTCTTCCTGGTATTCTGCACAAAAAAAGCCGCAGTAGTGGAATTGCGGCTTAATTGGGTGTAATGGGCCAACTATAGATGAAATAAAAAAAAAACAGAAATAACGTAAGAAGCGAGGACAAAAAATTATTATGCCAATTTGATTTTCCGGCTGTAGATTACTTAAAATATTAAGTTCATTCTTATATTTTTTGTAATATTTTTTTGATGTATTTCCTAAAATCTTGAGTGAAACTACAATAGTTTTGAGTATAAACGTATTACATATCAACAAATATATGTGTTTAAAATTATAAAAATTATTTATATGTGGTTTAAATTACCGCAGTTCGATAAATTATTTTTTTAGGTTAGGTTTAGAAAAATACAATTCTACAGTGTAGTGAAAATTATTTGTGATTTTATATTCATATTAGTATATGTGTACATGAATATTTTATAAATAGAAAAGATAATATACACGAACAATTCCAAATTCCCATATATAAAATAACAAACATGCATATTACATTCAACGCACTAAATTTTGTTTGAGTTTTGTTGTTGTATTTGTTAAGTTTTTTATTCTTGGACGAAAATTTTCGCTCACACGGCTTCTCGACCTGCTATCTGAATACTATTGCAATCTACTTTCTCTTTCTATAAAAATTTGCCAAGATGGTGTCTGGTGTGGTAAACTTGCTATAATTTGACGTTTTGAAATCATTCTTTTGTCAATAGTCTAGACTACTAGTCATTTGATAAGGTCGTGTTTCAATTGGTTTAAATGCCGCATAAAAATTTAAAAAAGTTAAAAATTTGTTTGTGGTAATTTTTTTTAACTTTTTAACTTTTTATCTTTTTCAATTGGTTAAAATTTTGACAATAACATGGTTGCTTATTTTATGTATAATTATGCACGTATATAGCAAATTTAAATACGAAAATATGTAAAATAAATATTATTTAAATATATATTAATTAAATATAGTTAGTTTACATCTAAATCATTACAATTTTTCTCAAAATTTGTACATCACAAATTTCTGTTTACAAACAAATATTTTTGCCAGCCAAATGTTTTAGACGTAAAAATTTTATCAGCTCTTGAAGCAGATAAAAAGTTTGACATTTTTATTCACCACAATTTTTAACTTTTTAACGTTTTATGCGGTATTCAAACCAATTGAAACACACTCTAAATACTTAAAATGTCAGTAGACGCCATATTGAAATAGAAGAAACGTCAAAATTTGCCTGCTATATAGATGCTATCAAGTTATGCCGACATAGCATGTATTCATAGCATACAGATAGCATATAAATATTATTGCGAGTCTCCACTTGCCATTTGATCGAAATTTTCTAGCATAACTAGATAGCAACAGCAGGTGGAGAGTCCATGTCAGCTATTCTTTTTAAGTGACAGCAAAATAAAACGCAATTTCTATTATAGTTTTTATTTTTCTTATTCTGAGTATGGTCGAATACATATAAATCCTATCTCTCGCTCTCTTACGTTATTCTTTTTATTTTTTTTTATTCCATCTATAGTTCCCACTTAATGGAAAAATTTTACTGACTGTATTTTTTTACTGCAAAAACGAAAACAAAAAAATACTTAAAATTCCATAAGAGTGACAAAGAAAACAAATATCTTTTATTTCATTTTTATATCAAAATTTATGGTTCTCACGTATCTAATAATTTCGTCGACACACAATAAAATATTTTGATGCTACATCCACCAAAAGAATAATGCTCAATCAAACTTACCGTAATTTTCCTACCTAATTTATTATTATGTAGTTAAATATAAAATTATTTGTATTTTATAACAAGTACTTAGATTTTTGTTTGTATATTTGAACACCTAAAAAACGTTAAAAACACTAATATTCACTAATGTAAACAAAACTCGAATTTTAGGTATCGAAATAAAAAAACAAACTGACATTTGACTATAAAAATGGCGAACGATTTATTTTATGTGAGTGTGAAAATAATTTCTTATCTTTACATACATTTTTTGTAGATGTGTTGACAATGCTGCCATAAAAAGTGCTAAAGTTTACATTTTTTTATAGCACGTTATGGCAGCACACTACCACAATGATAATTATTTTCTCAGTAAAATTTTACTGACAAAAATTTTTGTTTCGTACACAACCAGTAAATCTATATTTTTTTCTCGCTTTTATTTTTGCAGTCAGTAAAATTTTCCCATGGAATAGACACTTAAATATTCATAAGACCTTCAGATTTATTTAGTTGTTGCAGATAAAAACACAAAAAGTGTAAAACGTTTATGGTCTAAATATAAAAGTGTGAAATTAAAAATCACACGTGTCATAATTGGATGGCCCAACATATATAGGTCGCGCGTTATGTTTAGTTTGTAATTTAACTAGGCGGGGTTAGCTAGAAATTTGTGGCCGATGTTTTATTATCAAAAAAATGTGTAAGTATAAACAATGGATGCAACAATGGATGTAACAATGGATGTAACAATGGATGCAAAACAACTTGATAAGTAAATTTAATACAACTATGATTTTAATTCGATACAATAACCTCATAGTATATCAATTATATGATAATTAAAAACACGCCGTGAAGACGTTATGGTAATTTAGTTGTGCATGGTCATAATTCGTATGTGATTACAATGCCGGTTATTCGCACGGTTTTCAATTTCCATTTCCCCATTCATTAACAAAGTTCAATTTACATTGTATGTATGCGTACACAATCGTACTAGTAACAAATCAAAAATTTTATGCAATTATGATAATATAATAAATACGTTATTCATATAAAAATGATTCTTTGATATAAACTATTAAGCGGTGCAATTATATATTGCACTTGGCCATTATTTCATTGTAATCGAAATCAAAAATTTAACGTATAGAACATACACGCTGTCGAGTGAATCATTATAACCAATTGGGAGGGGGGGGGGGGGGGGGGGGGGGTCACAGGTGGTGGATAGTGAACGGCCGATCGATAGGTAGGTTAGCGGTGATTTAAATAATTCGTCCCCAACCGCAGCTCTGCTGGAAGGAGATGTATGTGAAGTTAGCCCAGAAAGTCATCCCAGAAAAAATAAATTGTTTCGTCAGGCAACACTAAAGTTATATATTTATATACCAGCCCAGGATTTTATTAAAATTAATTAAATTGGTATTGTATTCAGCCCAAGAAATATGAAAACCTCATAAAAAACATATTGCATGGAAAGAAAAAATATATTCAGAGCCCAGACATATTTAACCGAAAAATTATCAAATAATTACATTACAGTAAGATTATATTATCAGTCACTCACAACGGTAAGATTAGCTTGAAATTTATATGGTTGGTAACAGATAAATGGCAAGTGGTTATAAACAGATGATAATGACGATAATGACGATTGATAATGACAAATGGTTACTATTAGGTTTGGTTTCCAGAACTCTTTGTTTCCAGAAGCTATTCAAGCAAATCCCTGTCAAATGTATTGGCCCATTCTGTAGCGCCAATCACACCGGTAGGATTATCTTGAAATTTTAATGGTCAGTAACGGCCATAATTATAAGTGATTACTACTGCATTTGATTTCCGGAACTAGCGGTTTCTGGGAACCATGACCTAAAAATTTTAGTTAAAATAAAAACGATAAATAGGTTTTGTTTATAACAGGCAGACCTGCCCAAATGTTGGCGTGCCTGCTATGAGCGGGTTCATTAAACATTATAATATATTCGAATTTTCGAAAACTACATACTAAGTGAAGATTCGATCTTTTTGTTTCGACATTGTATGATTTGGTGTTGCCCTGAAAAAATAAGTGCAATTTCTTGTTATCTCGCGTTGTTCCATTCTCCTGACATGTTCTGATGATATTTGCTGCTTGTCGTTGGCACATTTGGCGCAAGTGGTGGTACTTTTCCTGTGATTGAAGGAAAGTATAACAATGTAATTGCTAAAAAGATGTTGCTGTTGTGGCATGTGTGTAAATGTCTGACAGTTGTATTTTTCCAAGATGTAGCGACTCATGAAAATGAACGCTTTTACGCTGTGAATGCACCGAACCGTATGTACACTGAAGATGTACTGCGAGTAGCAGAGCAATGCGACTCCTTCGGAACAGAGGAATGCGACTAATAACATATGCTTCAAATTTGGATGATTTTCATTTTTATTAATTAATTTTTAATCGCGAGTTATGTGGTGATATTCCCAGTAAATCCAGTGAATTTAATCCTAGCAACAGGATAGTTGACTGCTTCATCAGAATCGACAACATTGTCGATAGATGTCATTCAAATCTGTTGTATTTTAAAATTAATTATCATCGATTTTTTTCCGGCCAAAATAGCTTGCTCACGTAGCCACGCATGATTAATGTATTTAGCGAGAAAACTGGGAATATACTTTTAATCAAAGCATCTTTCGTTGCTACCATGTTGCAAAAACTGTCTGTCAATATGATGCATTAGTGTATTTGTATGCAATCGAATTTTTCCATTGCCAATGTTAATCAATTTTTCGGAGAATGATAGTGCCAATGGATCGTTTTGTAGTTGAACACGGATATTTATGTTAAGACGTAATGTATTGACATTTCACCATCGGTTGTTTCAATTATGCGTTAATTTGTTCTCTCGGAAATCAAACAGCAACAGTAGAGTGCCACCGAAAAGTCTGGAATCCTACCGTTGTGATTGGCGCTACAGGCTCATATTTGAATGGGCCAATACATTTGACAGGGATTTGCTTGAATAGCTTCTGCAAACAAAGAGTTTTGGAAACCAAACCTAATAGTAACCACTCGTCAGTATACTGGTCAATATCAATCGTCATTATCTTCATTATCATCTGTTTATAACCACTTGCCCGTAATGTAATTAATTGAAAAATTTTCGGTTAAATTCTGGGCTCTGAATATATTTTTTTCTTTCCATGCAATATGTTTTTTAACGAGGTTTACATATTTCTTGGGCTGAACACAATACCAATTTAATTAATTTTAATGAAATCCTAGGCTGGTGTAAATATATAACTTCAGTGTTGCCTGATTGAAAAATTTATTTTTTCTGGGATGACTTTCTGGGTTAACTTAACATACACTGGAAGGAGAGTCTCGGAGAACTGGGGAGTGGTTAATCTCTGTTCACCAAATTCTGAGTGCCTATGATAACCAGTAGGGAAAGGCGAACTGATGGCGCCATAAAACCATCGATCACAACCACGGTGAACTGAGCGTCACGTCTCCCTGCGCTCTTGGACCTGCAAGTAGTGAGTGGGGAACCCTATAATCGGTAATTCCCTGAATGAAATGGGTCCCATTTGTTTGGGATATCCATATAGATGGGTGAATGAGTGAGTGAATGTGGAAGGGGCTGAGGGCGTGGAGGGCGGGGTGCTCGGTGAGCCAATGAGCTGTCATTGACAAAGGTTAGGAAGATGGGATCATCACGTCGAAGAAGTGGAGGGTAGTATATAATGCACTCCATATTATTGAGGATCTTGAGAGAAAATCCGGGATCCCCCCCCCCCCACCCCCCCCGTCCTGCAGAGATGCGGGATGGCACCAAGGGCGCGTTAAGCTAACTGCGTGCTCGGACCAGAGATCGGTCGATCTCTGTAAAATGGAAGTGGCCGAGGTAGGCGAGGTGTGGTTGGGCGCGAGGCTTGAAGCAGTCAGCAGAGAGGAAATTCCGAGCAGGCCGAGGCCACGCGTCTGGTTACCAACCGAACCGGATAAGCCAGAGGAGATCTGAGGAGTATTGTGAAGCAGGAGGAGGCTAAGGGGGGGCTTTAGATTGTCAACCATGCTGATCAATGCTGATCAATCCTAGGCTTCCCTTGCTAGATCTAAGGGAGTGATCAACTTCGGTTTCAGGTCGATCACTCTTAAAATTTATAGGAAAGACGAGGTCGATAAGGGCGTGGAAGACCAGCCTGGTTGCGACGGCAAACGGACCCAGCAGGAAACGGTCAAGCGGGCTGAGGACGACCAGGGTAGCTGTTCCGATATTTCGAACGAAGAGAAGTTGGTGATGGGAGGTAGCCTTCTCTCTCTGGAGGCCGATGGGGACAACCCGTCGAACACACGACGAGAGGGTGACCAAACCAACGAGCCAGATGACACTATCCTGATGCATGAAGTGGTGAGTAAGGTAGATTACAATAGTTAGCATTGTATAAATAAACCTCCATCACACGAAGGCTGAATCGGCTCAGGGTAGCTGTTCCGATATTTCGAACGAAGAGAAGTTGGTGATGGGAGGTAGCCTTCTCTCTCTGGAGGCCGATGGGGACAACCCGTCGAACACACGACGAGAGGGCGACCAAAGCAACGAGCCAGATGACACTATCCTGATGCATGAAGTGGTGAGTAAGGTAGATTACAATAGTTAGCATTGTATAAATAAACCTCCATCATACGAAGGCTGAATCGGCAGCTCTCGTGCTGAGACTGACTAAGTCAGATGAGGAATTGGTGTTAATCCAGGAACCTTGGATTAACAATAACAGAGTCTGTGGCCTCAGAATGAAAGGGTATAAATTACAATATTATACTCAAGCAACTCTGAAAAGATCAGATCGTATATCTTAGCGAAAAATACTTTGAATATTTTTCTTCTTCCACAATTTAGTAGCGGGGACGTTACACCGGTGGACGCTGAGGTAGGCTGTGAAAATCTATGGCTAGCCTCAGCCGAAATGGATTGCGAGAAGGAGGTTCCACCGAATAACCTAGGGGAACTGATCTGGGAAGCAGGTCAGAAAAAGGTAGGTGTGATACTTGGACGTGATGCAAACGTGCATCACACAATCTGGGGAAGCACAGACATTAACGAGAGGGGTGAGTTATTTTTTGATAACTTATTAAATACTAACCTTATATAGTTTGCAATATTGGGTATGAACCAACTTTCATTGTTAAAAATCGACAGGAGGTTCTAGATGTGACCTTTGCATCAGAAACAATTTTTGATATTATCAGAGGGTGGAGATATATTACATATAACCTCAACATCAAACCTGTTGCTCGGAAAGCCTTCAGGAATCCCGGAAAGACAAACTGGAACAAATATGGGGAGGTGTTGAAGGAACTATTGCCGCTGGTAGTTCCTGGACTTCCGCCGACAGTAGAGGAATTCGGTAGCGTGGTTGATATTGTTACAAAGGCATGCAGTCTTTCATTTAATGTTACGTGTCCCCTGATAAAACCTAGGGGTAGGCAGAAACCGACAAGGTGGACCACGGAGTTGGGAACCTATCGAAGAGCGTGTATAGGACAGCCTTTAATAAAGGGGGTCTTGGAGACTCTTTTGTTGTAGAATGGAGGAGGTGTCTGAGACTTCTCGCCTTAGGGAAATTCTATCTACTAACCCAACCAGTCCTAGTTATTTAATTAGGCCGGCAGGGTTATGTATAGCTTCAAATGCGGAATCATTGGAGCTTCTTATTGGGAAGCATTGATGGTTCGATGGAGCCTGAAGCTCATCGAGGAATACCTTTAACGGATGTGGATGGCATCCTGGACAAGGAACGAATCCTGTGGGCGCTGAACGTTTTTAAGCCTTATAAATCGGCGGGCCGGATCGAATTATACCAGCAGAGATCCAAAGGAACTCTGCTGTTATCCTCCCCTGGATGGAGGTTATCTTCAGGGGATGTCTGCAACTGGCCTATATTCCTAGCAAAATGGACGGAGGTCATAGTGGTTTTTATCCCGAAAACGCGAAAGAGCTCACAGGCTTATCCAAAGGACATGAGACCTATAACTCTATCATCCTTTCTGTTGAAAATCTTGGAAAGATTGATATACGTACTTATTCGAACAAAAGTTGAGCCAAGGAATTGGGAAATGTCGCAACATGCGTAGTGTAAGGGAAAGTCGCTGGACACAGCTCTGCACGATCTAGTACGCATGATTGAGAAGTCAATTTACTAGCAAGAGTATTGTATGGTAGTAGCATCTCTTGACATTGAGGGTGCCTTTAATAATGTAAAAACGGTGGCGATCATGGAAGGATTGTCATTTTTGAAGGTGGATTATCCAATCGGTAGGTTGAGAAATCAGATGTTGGTAAGCAGGATTGGGGGAGTCTACCATTAGAAGACGGGTGGTTAGAGGAACTCCGCTGGGAGGAGCAATGTCCCCTTTCTTTGGCGCGCAGTGGTAAATGGATTGCCGTTGGAACTGGAGAAAGAGTGGATGGGGGTTGTAGCGTATGCAGATGATGTAGCGATAGCTGTCTCCGACAAATATCTGGATACGATTAGGGGTGTTATGCAGAATGCACTCCTGATCGTTACGAAATGGGCCAGAAAATGCAGATTTGGGATGAACCCGTCCAAGAGAGAGCTGGTACTATTTACTAAGAAATATAAAATTCCGGTAGTTAGTCCCCCTACCGTGAACGGCATTAGACTGGCTTTTGCTGACAGAGTGAGATTTTTGGGCATAATCTTGCACAGTAAACTAAGCTGGGAGCCTAACATTGTAGAAAGGGTGAATAAGGCTAATGTAGCCACTTACTCGTGTAAGAACGCCATAGGTAAGAGATGGGGTTTGAAACCAGAGCTGGTACACCGGCTCTATACCGCAGTAGTAAGACCTGTGTTGATGTACGGGGTGGGCGTGTGGTGGCCAGCTCTGGAAAAGGTAACCTACATAAGGATGTTTGAGAAAGTGCAAAGAACGGCCTGTATGCTTATAAGCGGGGCGCTTAGGTCAACACCTACACGCGCTTTAGAGGTTTTGCTCCACTTTATTCCAATCAAATTTATTGGTAAGCAGATGGCAGTCTATGTGTCTACAAAGCTCTCGGCTGTCTCTCAGTGGAAGTGTCTTCAGGCGGGATACTAGATGATAGTTAGATCACTAAGGGAAGAATTCGTGAAACTAGATTATATTGAACCAACGTTGTGCTTCGATACAGGTTTCCGGATCATCTGTCCTTCGGGGGAATCCTGGAGGAACGGATCAATACGGAAAACGGGGCACTGAAATTTTTCACGGACGGCTCTAAGCTATATGGCAAAGAAGGAGCTGGAGTCTTCTGTGAGAAGCTAAATGTTAATATTTGTGCTCTTCTCTCTGACTACTGCAGCGCGTACCAGGTTGAGGTGGCGGCGATAGGGGAAGTCGTGACATGGTTGAAGCATAACGTGGTATCCGTTAAGGATATCGCAATTTATGTGGACAGTCAAGCGGCACTCAGGTCACTAGAGACGGTTTCTTTGAAGTCACCGAGTGGTACTGGATTGCCGATCATCTCATAATGAGATGAGCGAGTATTTCAGTATCCAGATAATCTGGGTCCCTGGGCACTCGGACGTCACGGAAAACTGCAGAGCAGACGAACTCGCTAGGTACGGTATGATTCTCCAGATGCAACCGGAAAGGGCAGGGCTGGGGTGGCTTACAGCAGCGCTCAAATCGGCGCTCAGTAAAAAGGCAATCGCCTTGACAGATCAGAGGTGGACCAACAATCTCTCGTGCAGGGTAGCAGAACAGGTTTGGCCAAAACTGGACCTGCGGTGCTCCAAGGCACTAGAATTCCGGGGAAAACGAGATTTAGGATTGGTCGTATGTGGATACTGACAGGTCACTCCTTTTTTAGGGAACATGCGAAAAGGCTGGGTTTAGAGACGAATGTCTTTTGTTGAAGTTGTATAGACGAAGAGGAGGTAGAGACGTTAGATCACTTCATATGCTCGTGACCGGCACTATTATACAAAAGACGTAAGTACTTGGGTGTGTACGACATGGACAGCCTTTCTGAACTCGCGGACTGTGCGGTGCGAGATATTTTACGCTACACCAGTAGCTCTGGTTGGTTTCAGCGGAAGTAAGGGGAGATTGGATCCTGTGGTATCACAATGGGTCATTATTGGCCTAAGTGTGCAATAGCAGCCACTCTAACCTAACCTATTCGTTTGGCTGTTTAATCGCGTTGACGTTAGCCAAAAAGTTTGAACTATTTAGAATCACTGGAAATATTGTTCTCATAGACGGCTCTTGGTATTTTTAAAGTAAGTCGCACTTAGCCAAGACACAGATACATCGGATAATAGTGTTGAGTTTGCATCAGGGAACGGAATCTTCAAAAAGCTCTCCCCTGAATTTAATAGCAACGACTTTCTAGAAAAGTTGTTTGCATTGTATCAAAACTGGGACGATCGTGCTAATAGTATGGTACAATTTCTTAATGCACAAAACACATTTAGTAACAAGTATGTACGGCATCTTGTTTACAGGGTAAAAACAGATTTAAAATGGTTTTAAATACGAAAAATTTAGAAATTCCACCTATTAAAGCTTTGATTACATTAATTCGGCCAACTGAGGTATCGATTCCAGGTTTCAACGACCAGAACTAGATAAATTCACCGAAGGTGGTGCGTCTCTATAATTTATAGAAGGGAATCATTCTACTATACTTGCTAGTACGAAGTTAGTAACACTGTTGGATTAATTGCAACCAAATTCTGAATAACTAGGCATTAAAACTAATGTTTGTTTCTTGATAAATCATTTTTCTTTTTTCACTTTTGTGTACTTTTGTCACTTCAAAATTATATATAAAACACTGTTTATTTATTTATTTAGTAATTTTCCTTATAGTGACAATTAATTTTATTTTTATTTTTAATATCGATTTCGGATGGTTTTTCCTTCATCAGTTATTTTTACTATACTTCGATCAGAGGTATAACTTCGAATATTCCAACAAATGTTGACCACCCAAAAAAAATCGTCTTTCAACCAAACAACAACTAAAAATCAACTTACAAAAAAACTATATAAGGTTTTACTTGTTTTTCCCGCCAAACAACCCAAAAACAAATATTACATTAATCAAAATGAAAAGAAAATTTAATCGCGTACAACTATAGCTATATAATAAAATAGTAAACATTTAGGCGATATTCTGAATATTATAGATTTACTATAAAATATAGTGGAGGTTCTGAAATCACTTTACATCGCGGTGATATTCAATGGAACGAATGTTACAAATCCCACGAAATAAATGACACCATTGCCCTTTTATCGAACAGCATTTTATGAGACCGAAGCTCTTATAAAACGTTTGTTAAAAGCACAAATGCTTGATTACTAATGCAGCAGAAATTGCCTCGCCACGTTTGCCTCGCATCCAAATCCCCACATTTTCTGGTGGCTGGCATTCATGAATGATATGTTTATCAAGACGATTTACAACAATGAATCAATTACTAACGTATACAAATTTTAACATTTGAAAAACGATGCCCAGACCTAATTCGGCACATGTCCATTACCGATAAGAGCTACTTAGAAACATGGGATAAATAACACTGTACTATACTGGGAACCCAGGGGGTTAACCTAATTCGAGTACGCTGAATTCAAGTGCTAGTCCCATTTCAAAGTTTATCTCCATTTTTGAGATATCGTTCCGACAAGTTTTAGCTCTGTGTCAAAATATACTCTCATTTTCACGTTGACAGCTCTTGAATCATTAAGATTTTCGTTATGCTTGCTTCAGCAAAGTTGTTGCGCAATCAAGACCAACAACTTTGCCGAACATATCAAGACCGAAAAACCACATCCACCATATATGTTTTTTGGAGTTTACTCCTTAAGAATCGATTTTCATATAAGGAACCCGATATGAAAAAAATATGAGTAGTAAAATCTATTGAACGAATGACCTCGTTACTTTTTTTGTGCGCAACTTTCACTTTTAATTTAATTTTCGTGTGATTTCTATGTTCGGTGTTGGTTCGTTAGTCAATAATTCGATGGTGATGATCGCGAGTATGCAGAGCCAGTCATTGAAGATGATCTGAATATTGAAGATGATTTCAATTTAGATGCGATTTTACTAGCAGAAGATAATTCAAGTCATCGATATAGCGGCTATCGTTTGCATCAATCAGCGTATAAACTATTCCAAAAGATGTTCGTGGAAAATGATTTTGGTCACGTTTGTAATGTTTGTGATCGTCTTTGGTTTTTAAATGATCTAAAAACTGGACAACTTGAAGGCCACTAGATGGTGAAGAAGAAGATTTTTGTATTAATGTACACATCAAGAAAAAGCTTATTCATAGAACGAGTTATCTTCATGGGCTGGTTAGAAGATCTGTCATCAAACAATGGTTAACATATCTGGTCCAGACACCTTTATATAGGTATTTTGATATCAAAGTAGATGATTCCTGGTTCACAACTAATGATAACATAATAATTGATTACACCGATTCTGCAGATCACATCATACCTGTTGACCCTGGCTCTGCACAAACGCGAATACATATTGATGTATTAAGTGAGCACATTACAATTGATGAATATCTTATAGCCCAACAGCAAACTCTTATGTTGAATGAAGATATAGATTCTTTCACATCGCTCCAGGTGAAAACAAAACTCCAATGAGTTTACTGTTTGATAAATATGCAGATTAATTATCGTTTCCAGCCATTTATGGCCCAATGTCTTAAAGATTGGGTTCAAACATATCGACACGAACAATAATATTTCTAAAGAGCAAGTTTTATCTAAAGATTATATTAACACCTGTTTAGAGAGCAACTAAGCTTTTATGAAATCGATACCTAATTCTGCAGCTTATTGGTCAGCGCGTAAGTGAGATCTGTTTGCAATGATACGCCAGTTGGGAAAACCAACCATGTTTTTGACGATCAGCGCTAATGAAATAAGCTGGTCGCATCTTTTAAAGCTTCTTCATAAGCTTAATAATAACGGAGAAATACTGACGAATGAGCAGATTGAAACATTAAATTACTTTCAAAAAACAACCTTGGTCAATGAAGATGCCGTAAGTTACGCAATTTACTTCAATAAGTTGGTTAATATCATCACGTTAATTTTACAATCGAAGAAAGTAAGCCCGTTTGGAAAATATAGAGTTCTTAATTACTTCAACTATGAATGCTCTTATCTGAGTAAGTTCATCAGAATCTTCTGGACATATACAACTTCAAACTCATAAGCATACTTTCACATGCTACAAAAATACTCGCATAAATGCTCGGCAATGCAGGTTCGAGGCACCTTTCTTGCTATTCGTAAAACAACCCCGTAAAACAATTTTTATGCTTTTGTCTGAAAAATGACTGAAATTTGACTATTGACCCTAAAAGGCAATAATCGGACGGGTGACTACCAGTTGTTCAGTCGGATTATCTTAGGAACGGAAATTTTAGTCAATTTCGCCTAAGGGTGTTCGACCGTCATTTATTAGCCAAGATTGGTCAACTATAGTTGGACGAATCGAAGTGTTATATATACTAGGCAAATTATAACATTTCGGACTGACAGTTGTAAGTAGACATTGGCAAGAAGTTGCAAACCAGTTTAGACCGGCGCACGTAAGACATTTCCTTAGGATTTCTGGAGGATGGATCAGCGGGTCATTTCCTTGCCAACTTCGCCCAAGATTAGTTGGACGAATTGAACTATATACGCTGCAGCCGAATTATGATATTTCCGAAAAAAATATATTACTAATCTGATCCGGATCAAATCATATTTCATACGAAAAATAGTACGATCAACAACCAATTAGTTCCAATAAACCAATTAGTTCAATTTCAATGTACACTTTGATTTGATCCGGATCGCTTGATTTCATGAAAAATGGTCAAAGACAGAACAGGAGATACACAAAGCCACAACGCTACTAAAATTAGAATATCAAACAAAGGGATGTTCATGTTCAATTGCACACAGAACAATTTAATATTGTTAATGTCGATCGTGCCATTTAATGTAAAAGTATATTTTTTTGTTGTAGTTTGTCGATGTATGTATCTCTTGTTATGTTTATAAGAAATTAATTTCTATAGTAAAACCTTAACTTTGCATTTATGATTAAAGATGGATTTTAACAATTATGTCTTCTATATCGAGATCTGAAGGACGACAAAGTTACTTTGGAATTGTAAAATTATTTGTGTACCTCCGTACAATGCCCGTTTAATAAACCTATATATTCGTCCTTTGCGCGAATGACATATAACAAGAATTATTTGAAAATAGGTTTTTCCTATAATTCTTGCTATGATTTGCTGTGAGTTTACCTTTCGTTATATTTATAGCCCCGGTCCACGTGTATTTATGTATGATTTCTAGATCAATCAGCTTTTCTATGATATTCCTAATATTTTTTGATATTTTTTTGCCGTCAACATCTATTTTCAGGAAAAGAATCTAGAATAATATATACTCGGTTATCATAAATTAATTCAATAATTTCAGTTGAGCCAAAATAAATTGAGTTACTTACCATTTGTTCAGCAAACGATTTATTGAGCAGCTGCTCGCTAAATCTAACCACAGCGGTTACTGTAAGAAACGGCAAGGGAGGGACGATGAAAGAAGAGTCTTTTTCTATGCTGCTATTTGAATTCTTTCTGATGCAACTAAGAAATTCTGGCAAAACATCGGCAAAATTTTGTACAGTTTTCTGCATTACATCAATTGTTTCTTTTAATTCTTTAATTTCAGTCGTTAAGCTGGCTATTACATTATTGCTGGTTATTACATTATAGCTGGTTATTACAATATTTTCGGCGGGAACATCGCGTATTTCCTCAGTCCCGACAGTTGCATTACAGCGAACCACTTGTCCTAAAATACAACAATTGCAATTTCAAATAGGATTTAACAAAAAAAAAAATTAATCTCACCAATCATTTTCTGTTGATCATCGCCACATTCCAGCATTAGTTCCTCGATTTGATAATTATTTGTAGCTGAAGGCTCTGTATTTTGCAAATAACCCACTACCTCTATTAAATTAACATTAGCGGTATCGTTTTCCGAATTAATTTGCTTTTTACGTTCATTCTCCGCAGACGTTAAATTATCAAACTCGTCGTTTAAATTTATCATTTTTAATTTACGGGTTCTTAAGTTTTCTTCAGCTGCCTCGGATTCCGAGTTTGAACATCTTTCGTAAACTCTTTCTCGTTTTTGGCCTCACTGATTGTTTCTAGAAATTCAATTTAAAGGTACATACTTTGGCTTGTTTATTTACAGTTAATTTCAAATCGCCAACTTACCAATGTCACTTTGCAGCATTACAAAGCTATATTTTGTCCAAGAATCATCTGGTAGAGTGTGATTTTCTAGCAAATATTTGCTATATTTTTTCCAGGCCATAAAACATGGGGTCCCTGAATCCATTTCATTGATACCGTCGCCACCTCCCTCTCACCATTCTGGTCGAGTGTTTCTATAACTGCATACATATCTGAAGATTAAATAGATTAATATATAAACCAACCAAATTATTAAAAAAAATTATGGGAAAACAAATGATTAACATTTAACATAAAAAACATAAAATAATGATGAGCTTGAGATGTTGAGTCTAAAAGGTTAGATTCAAATTCGGCTAATAATTTTATATATATAGGGACTTCTGCCAATAAAAAACTTTCCACCAAACATCAATATATCGTACCAACATACCTAAATGATTTACGTATGAATTAACGAAAAATGTAATCTGTATTTTTCTTCTTCATTCTCCATTGCGAAAAGTTTTTTGATCGACCCATCTAACTTCCAATACGTCGGTTCAGCCAAATTGATGTCCGATTGATATATGTCTAGTTTGTCTGAAGAAATGGGAAGGTGGAAATAACTTCGTTTTCCTATTGCTTTGGACCCAAATACGTATATATCATTTGCCAATTTTCTCGCATGTATAAACTTTAAAATATTTTTTTCTTTTGTAATGTAATGAGATAACATTACATTCCATTCGTTTGTAAATGTATACACGTATGTTGTAAAATATAGTAAATATCGTAGTAAGAAAAATGTAAACATAAACAAAAATGTAAACATAAGCAAATTGTGAAGTTCATTACCATTCATACATAAAGAATGCGTTATATATTTTTATCATATTTCAAAACAATTAAATGATGAAAATTGATGAGTAAAGTAAAATTATAAATCGAAGTTGAACGTATTCTTTATGCAGAATAGGCAATAAACTAATTAAATATTTTGTGTATGATTAGCTGTATAATTTGATATATAAAGACCAAAATTTGTAAAATCAAATCAGAAATAAATTGTATAAGCTGAGTTTAACCTCGCAATCAATTGTCTCTCAATTTTACCGCCTTACTGAAAACAGAAGTTGCATGTAAAAGTTGCAACAATAATGTAAGGAGCACGGTGAGGGCCAAATACGCTGCTTTAGTTGATGCGTTAACTTATTGTTAACAACTTCAGAAGCGCAGGCCACTCTTCTCCACATATAAATATCTCTAGCAATTCAAACTTCATTACACTAAAACCAAATTTATTAAATGGCGATTTTTACATATTACATGACATATTACATGGCGATCTTGACATATTATATGGCGATCTTGCAACCCGAACTTGAACTTCAAGCAGATGTCGTTAGCAGAATATAAAGAATACTTCACCAAGGAGCTATATCGTGACGATCCATCATTAATACCAAAAGGAAGCATAGAGGATTACATGAAGCAACCACTAGTATTTTCTAAAAAAAAGAAAATAATAACAATAGAAGAATACCGCGAGAGAGCAAAAAAGATGGAATAACAGCAGTACAAGAAACAGCCCCAATTAAAAAGAAGAAACGTGGTGGAAAAATTAATAGAATTAAGAAAGAAAAGAAAGAATTATTTAGAATTCTTGATATATGTAGAACAGATAAAGATAAAAATAACATGAAAAAGAAATTAGAAATTTTAAATAAATTAAAAAAAGATATAATTCAAAATAAAAAAAATAAAAATTGTAATAAATAAGTCATAAACATTAATAAGTTATAAGAATAAATATTTTTAAATGTATAATTGTTAAAAAAAAATAAAAAAAAAAATGGGTAATCAACCGGCTACACCGGAAAAAGAGATAATTATAGCTCAAAATACTAATGGCAAGAATAATGAGCAAGAAGATAATTCAAATTTAGAATTATATAAAATAATTTTAATAAATCAAGCGATCTCCTTAATAATCTACATAATAATTAAGAAAATAAGAAAATTAATAAAAAGAAAAGTAGAGAAGCATGTAAATTTAGAAATAAGTAAAGCTTAAACAATTTTTATAGTTAGTAAAATTTTATTTATCATCTCAATGTTAAATGTATTGAAATTAAAAATAATAAAAAATGAAGTAGATGAATTATTGAAAAATTTAAAGAAAAGTCCTAATAGAACATATAGTGAAAATTACAAATTAGAAAAACAAAATAAAATAGAAGAATATAGAGAAACAATTTCATGCATAATAAAGATTAATCCTGAATTAAAATATTTTAGTGAAGAAATTTGTATTAATTTAAATAAAATACAAAAATACGTAGGCATAATGGCAAATTTCGATATACTAGTAGGTATAAAAGTAATACCTGAATTTAATGGTAATCAGGAGGAAGTGAATAACTTCATAAATTTGGTGGAATACATTTCGGATACATTAAAGGAAGGAGAACAAATAAAGTTAATCAAATTTGTAATGAAAACTAAGACATCGGAAATAGTTAAAGCAAAGCTAGTTAGTAGGCAATCTGATATAAAAACTATAAAAGAATTTAAGGCATTATTCTTAGATAATTTTATAAAAATCAAAACAGATTTACAAATAATATCAGAATTATCAGCGATCAAACAAGGCAATTTGTCAATTGCAAGATATGCTCAAAAAATTGATAAATTATTAAATGAACTAAATAATAGTCAGATCAAAAACCAAGGATCTGAGCATGCTGATATAGTTAGAAATATAAATGAAATCACTGCACTAAATGCATTCATTAAAGGTTTAAATGAACCAATTAAAAAAATGTTAATGATTGCAAGGCCAAAAGATCTTCTTGAAGCTGAAAAACTAGCACAAGAATTTGACTTGCAACAAAGTATGCAAAATCTAAGCATGAATATTGTAAGAAATAATAATTTTAATAATTCATATGGATATACTAATCCTTATAAAAGACAATTTAACTGGTCAAATATTAATAGGCGTTATCAAGGCAAACCAAATACAAATTATTATCAGAATCAAAATTATAATAGAAACATAAGGTATAATAATAGTAATAATAATAATAATAATAATAATAATTATAAAAATCCTTCACAAAGTAGAATATATAAACCAAATTATAATGAAAGATCAAGAAGGATCAATTTTTTTCGTGCCTCTGAAGGTACAGAACAACAGAACTAATAAATATAAGATAATAAATAGTTTTAAGATAAATAATAATGTAACAAACTATATAGAAGTTAAAACAGAAATATCATATAATAATTTAAGATTTTTAATAGACACAGGTGCTGATGTGTCAATATGTAAAATTAATCATTTAAAATTAAATAGTTATGAAGATGAACAAGTATGTAAATTAACTGGTATCTCAAATACAGAAATCTATACTCTAGGAACAAAAACAATGAATTTGGAATTAGCAGGACAAATAACAGAACAGACACTTCATTTAGTTTCAGCAGATTTTCCTATAGAAACAGATGGAATTTTAGGAAGAGATTTTTTAATAAAACACTTATGTAAAATTGATTATGAAACTTTTACAATGACTATTTACATGAACGGAACGGACATAACTGTACCAATAAAAACAAAAATTCCGACTACCTCGAAATTACTAATTCCGCCTAGAACAGAAATTATAAGTGCAATAGAATTACCGATAGAAGAAGATTCAGTAATTTTGAATAAAGAAATAGAACCAGGAATTTATATAGCTAACACTATTATACCAGCTAAAGGTATAGCACATATAAAGATTTTAAATACAACTGATGAAGAAATAACTATAAAAGGATTCATACCAGATATAAGACCATTGACACAGTATAACATTGTAAAAATTAAGGCACATGCATTTAAGAATAAGGATAAGTTAGAAAAATTAATAAAACAATTAAAATTAGATAATATAGATAACATAGCCAAACGTAGTATATTAGACATTTGTAAAGAATATGCTGACATATTTCACATTGAAGAAGAAAAACTAACTGCAAATAATTTTTATAAGCAAAGAATAAATGTATTAGATAACAATCCTGTATATATTAAAAACTATCGACTTCCACATGCCCACTTAGATGAAATAAATAAACAAGTAAAAAAAACTACAAGATATGGAAATAATTGAACCATCTACAAGCCCATATAATTCTCCATTGCTCATAGTACCAAAGAAAAGCAACACGGATGATAAAAAATTTCGTTTAGTAGTAGACTTTAGACAAGTTAATAAAAAAATCATGGATGACAAATTCCCACTAACAAGAATAGATGACATTTTGGATAAGCTAGCCAGAGCTAAATATTTCTCGACTTTGGATCTAACGAACTCATTTCATCAAATAGAGTTAGATGAACAATCTAAACCAATAACAGCTTTTTCAACTAACCGTGTCATTTTCAATTCAAACGATTACCTTTTGGATTAAAAATTTCTACGAACAGTTTTCAACGAATGTTGACAATCGCTTTAACGGGTCTTGAAGAACAGGCATTTTTATATGTTGATGACATAATAATATTTGGATGTAGTTTAAATCACCATAATCTGAATCTAATTAAAGTATTCAAGAAACTAAGAGAATAAAATTTAAAATTAAACCCATCTAAATGCAATTTCCTAAGAAAAGAAGTAGTATACCTAGGACACTTAGTAACACCTGAAGGTATTAAAACAGATCCAAGTAAGAAATCAATCATAGAGAAATATCCAACACCACAAAACGCAGATGAAGCAAGACGTTTTGTAGCTTTCTGTAATTACTACAGAAGATTCATTAAAGATTTTGCGAAAATAGCAAAACCACTAAATAATCTGCTAAAGAAAAGTACAACTTTTGAGTGGACAGAAGAATGTGATTTAGCATTCTCAACATTAAAAACAAAACTAATCATTCCACCAAATTTGAAATATCCAGATTTCGAACAGGAATTCATATTAACTACTGATGCCTCTAATTTTGCACTTGGCGCAGTACTATCACAAGGTGAAATTGGAAAAGATCTACCAATATCATATGCAAGTAGATCATTAACTAAACATGAATTAAACAAACCTGTTATAATTAAGGAATTGTTAGCAATACATTGGGCAATTAACTACTACAGACCATATCTATATGGAAGAAAATTTACAGTGGTAACAGATCATAGACCACTAGTTAGTTTATTTACACACAAGAATCCATCATCAAAATTAACACGAATAAGATTAGATTTACAAGATTATAATTTCGAAGTACATTTCAAAGCGGGAAAAATGAATACAAATGCAGATGCTTTATCGACAATTCAGATAAACTCTGATACTTTGAAAGCCATGATACCAACAGAAGATGATAGTTACGAGAAGAGATAGTTACGAGAAGTAAAACAAAGAAATTACAGGAAATAAACGAAAATAAAAAAGAAGTAGGAGAACAGGATCCAATTATACATTGTGGCCAAATGCATATTTGGGATAGTACTTCTATAACAGATTTAAAACGAGCAATTAGATTGAAATTTGAAAATGCTAATATAAATAATGAAAGGATATCCAGTAATAATGATAAAGAAAATAAAATAAAAGACTCCAATATAAATGAAAATAAAAGGTTAACCAGAAATAAAAATAAAAATAATGAAGGTTTGCAAATAAATATTGAATTAAGGAATAACATTCCACGAAAAGTAAGTAGAAATTAGTGATAATCCATACTCAGAATTAGATTTGATCTTGGAGAAACTAATATTGAAAATGAAGAAATCGGGAATTTACGAACTAGCGCTAGCGGATGAAGATAAAATATTTGAATATATAAATAAAAATGAATTTAAAGATAAATATAATAAAATGCATGCAAAAATATTGAAAAATGATAAGCAAACCAATATAAATATAATGATACATAAGGCGCCAAAAGAAATTAAAGATAAAAATAAAATGAATGAATTAATAAAAGAATATCATAATTCACCCCATGGAGGTCACGCAGGAGTCAAAAGATTAATTAGCAAATTGAAACAGAAATATATATGGAAAAATATGAATAGAATGATAAAAAATTATGTCAAGCAATGTGAAAAATGTACAAGAAATAAACAAGTTAGAAAAATTAGGGAACCATTAGTAATTACAGATACACCTACAACAAGTTTTGAAACAGTAGCTATAGATACAGTAGGACCATTAAAAATCTCGAATGACTATAGATACATATTAACAATTCAATGCGAATTAACTAAATTCATTGAAGCTTTCCCAATTGAAAACAAAGAAGCTAAAACAATAGCACGAGTACTAGTAGAGAAATTTATTTTAAAATATGGAATTTTTAAAAGATTAAAAACAGACTTAGGGACCGAGTATATAAATGAACTTATGGTAAATATCTGTAAATTATTAAAAATTGATCATATAAAATCAACACCATATCATCATGAAACTTTAGGTTCATTAGAAAGAAATCATAGAGTATTAAATGAATATTTGTTATCTTTCACAAATGAGTATGACTGGATTCCGATATGGATTCCGTATTATGTTTTTTCATATAATACGACACCACATACTGACACAGGATACTCACCTTTTGAATTAATTTATGGAAAATTATGTCCATTACCAGGTGAAATATATAATAATGATGAACCAGTATATAATATAGAAAATTATGTAAATGAATTAAGATTAAGATTAAGAGTTGCGCATAAAAAAGCAAATGAATTATTGAATTTAACCAAAATAAAAAGAAAGGAACAAAAAGACAATAAAGTTCAAAGTATAGAATTGAAAATGGGTGATTTAGTATACTTAACAAAAGAAAATAGAAGAAAACATGAAAGTCCATATTTAGGTCCATTTAAAATAATAGAAAGAAGAGGAGTAAATTCAATAATAGAAATTAATAATGAAAAAAAGGAAATACACAATAATAGATTAAAAAAATGTTATCATAGTTAAATTAAGTATTAAAAATTTTAAATTTTTGTTAAATATAATTTTTTTTTTTGAGGGATGAGGGTGTAATGAGATAACATTACATTCCATTCGTTTGTAAATGCATACACGTATGTTGTAAAATATAGTAAATATCGTAGTAAGAAAAATGTAAACATAAACAAAAATGTAAACATAAGCAAATTGTGAAGTTCATTACCATTCATACATAAAGAATGCGTTATATATTTTTATCATATTTCAAAACAATTAAATGATGAAAATTGATGAGTAAAGTAAAATTATAAATCGAAGTTGAACGTATTCTTTATGCAGAATAGGCAATAAACTAATTAAATATTTTGTGTATGATTAGCTGTATAATTTGGTATATAAAGACCAAAATTTGTAAAATCAAATCAGAAATAAATTGTATAAGCTGAGTTTAACCTCGCAATCAATTGTCTCTCAATTTTACCGCCTTACTGAAAACAGAAGTTGCATGTAAAAGTTGTAACAATAAGATAAGGAGCACGGTGAGGGCCAAATACGCTGCTTTAGTTGATGCGTTAACTTATTGTTAACAGCTTCAGAAGCGCAGGCCACTCTTCTCCACATATAAATATCTCTAGCAATTCAAACTTCATTACACTAAAATCAAATTTATTAAATGGCGATTTTTACATATTACATGGCGATCTTGACATATTATAGTAAGAAACCCAGCAATCACGATTTTTGTTGTTTATTCTAAAGTCTCGAAAAACGATTTCTTCATAATTTTTTTTCTTAGAGTTGTAATTGAGACTTGTACCCCTGTGCTCTCGCGGAAAAATTTATTACTACGAAAAGGAGTTTTGTCCGGCTTTTCTATTAATTATTTATGAAAAGTGATCTTGGAAAGTTTAATATTATTTGTATATTGCATTAAAATATAAAAACTATAAATTTATTTACAATTAATATTAAAATTATCAATTTAAAAATGGAAAAAGTGTCTCGGATGCATCTAAAGCAAGCTTCATTTTTTTCCACTGGTAGCGTTTTCTATACTTTCCCTAGTCTCAATTACACTTTTACGTTTTAAAATTGGGTATTCATTTGTATTTATAACTTCTAATTCTGGTGTTTCACTGAAATCCATTAATCGATTGTAAATTTGGGAAAGCGGTTGACTATTCTTTCTCAGTAGAGATTTAATTTGGTACATGAAGCTCTCGAAAGGGAATGAACTAAACATATTAATATTCCCATTTCTCTCAACATCTCCAGGCAAATGTGAAATTGCATGTACGTTAAATACGATATGATGTGCGCTATACAACTGTTTCACTTCAATTATGAATTCGTTTAAGAGTGTTTGACTAAGTTTAATTGCTTTTTTAGGCAAGTTATTAGTGGACAGTAATCGTATGCAACATGCAAAAGTAAAAAATGGTTGTATTTGTCCTTTGATAATACGTCCTTTAGGACGAATGGTGCTGCATAAAGCAAGAATGCAAGATATTCCGTTCCCTTGAAATACGACAATTGAGAAAGAGGGCGAAGTTTTCTTTGAAATTCGCTTGGTTGTAATAATGAAATTGATTTTAGCCTGACAGATATGGTTTCTATTTGATGGGACGATAAAAGAGATTCAGATGTACCAACCATCCACATACGAAGAAATCTCTTCACCACTCCCAAGCAAACTACGCGAAGGTAATCAAATGGAAAATTATCAACATATTTATGGGAAGCTCCTCCAATATTGTTGTGACGTTATGATGATTCCCATCCGACTTATTTCTAAAAGAATAGTCAGTTCTTTTAGCCGAATTAAGCTCAGGAAAAGTCATCCGAGATTTGATAGGTTCTCCTTCCTGAGTGCATTGGTTACATTCAAAATAAGCAGTATGAGACTTTATCCCAAGAACGCTACTTCTCGCAGGTGTATCGCAAATGAAATTTCCAATTTTGATCGATATCGTTTGATTTTTGAAAGAGAAATGGCCGCTTAGGTTTTTTATCTCATCAACAAATGGTCGGAGGAACTCATTGAACAGCTTTGGTTTATTGTACCCATGATAAATTCCGACGACAAAAATATAGTTTGAGATCGACGATTTTCCCAGTATCAGCCAAAAACAGCTATTCGAGCTTTTACTGATTGACAATCCACACTGAGAGAAAAGATGGCTGATATTAAGCATTAAATGTATGAACTCGTGAATAAAACCGGATCAAATGTGCGCTAAGCGGAGTTATTCTTAAATACAGTTTAGTGTTGAAAATGTCATTGATGATTTACAATTTCAGAAAATGACGAAATTGTGAAGAAAAAGCATAGTTTGCATTATATACAATTCTTTATACAAGTTTATTATTCTTAATAATGTAAATATATAAGTTAAAAAATGTTAATATTTATTTTAGATAATCTAAATTTATGATTGTATTGCATATTTTAAGAATAAAATCTTCTAAAATTAAGAATTATATAATTATTATTTGTTAACCTTTTTTACGTTTTTGTTAGGATTGAGAATATAGGGATCATAATTATAACATATTTTGCCTGATTTAAGTATTGTCAAATTGCAATATAAGAATACATTTAGTGATTCGAGAGGATCAAACTGTATTCTAAGCCAATAGTTCACAAAATTTGTGCTGATAGGAATGCACTTGAGGTAGAAACGAGAATATTATGATTATAATAAAACTAATAGCGTTGGAATTAAGCTTAATCAAGCAGCAATATAAGAATTACTATATTAATTTGAGATTACAATTCCGATTTTTGAGATTTTAATTCACATTTAAACATTTAAATTCATAAACTTTGAGCGGATAAAGTTCCATTTTAGAAGAAAAATTATATTAAGATGAGACTAAAATTCACAATTTCATTTTATAAGGCAATGAATTAGTTCTTGTTTTATGTTTTAAGAATAAACTAATATTTTTTGAGTATTCAATTTTCCAATTAAGTAAATAAAATTCGTTATTAATTTTATAAAATAAATTTTTATTTATTATTTAATAAAAATATGGTTTACAATATTATTTACGATTTTTATATAAAATATGTATTTCCAGTCAATTCTGTTTATTTATCAATATTTTTAACACTAGAACTACGAACCGGTCAAAATGACCGGTTGCATCATTTATTTATAACATTTCCTCTTTGTCTTATTTAATATTTTACGATAATGTCATGATTTTTATTAAAGAGGAAATGTTATAAATAAATGATGCAACCGGCCATTTTGACCGGTTATTAGTTCTAGTGTTAATCTTCACATCTTTTATGTGCTTCATTAGCAAATTTTCAATTATATTTACAAATGGTTCTCATTTAGTTAGTAGTAACGTACTTTTTTCTGGATATGCAGATTCAAAATCAATATCAACCTGAAAAGGAAAAATAATATTTTGTTAGTGCCATTTTGGTGATACTAGATACATTTAGAACTTACTAATCAGCACCCATTAGGCGGTTTAAAAATGCTCCACTCGTTCAAGAATGTTGTTATTTTATTTATGGAAGAAGCTAAATTATTTAATTCAATTCTTCTGCCTGGAAAAGTTGATTGCCATTTAAGTTCGACAGCATCCCAAAGTTCACGAAAATAACTAAGCCATCTTTTATCAGATTCGTGGTTAACCGGAAAAGTGGTATCCACAGCGTTAGTTGTTTTGTCTGAAAAGACAATGGATATTGATTTAAAAAATATATTAGTCGTTCTTAAGAAAGTAGCATTTTACCTGAAGTACTCTTGCGGCGTTTACGACTGGTAAATATTCCCTTATTTCGCAAGTGGCTCAAGCAATTTTTTTTTTGTGAATAAACTCCCACTTGCGTTTTTTTGGCTCTCGCTTGGCGGAACGTAGTAGTAATCCTTAGTGAAATATAGAAAATCAAACATTTATTCTTAGTAATAACGAAGTTTTATAGCTTCAAGCGAGATTAGTCTCTGAATTAAAAGACTGAATTAAAAACAGAACATCGACTCGCTTGAGTTTTAGCTTTACAGAAATGTTAAGTATAATAACTTACAGCTTCTTCCGATGGAAACGTTTCCGTAATGTTTCTTGTAATTTCTCTAAAATCAGCAGGTTTCATGCATACGTCTTTTGACATAAACTCCTGGACTACTGAATTCACAAGGTATTGACGCACCTCATTGGTTAGTTTGGGAGGATTTTCTCTATTATACAGATTTACAATTTTTCTTCCATATGCAGTATTCAGGAATGTTGAGAAGATCTAGGTTTATGATTGTAATATAGAAACAATGTTTGTAACTCGAAATAAATTAATAATAAATATAAAAGATTATAGAAAAAGAAATATGCAATTCACGTAACATTCAATGCCTAAAAATTTACTTTTATCTATAAAGATAATTAATTTAAAGAAAAGTAGGTGCATTTCAAAAAATATATTTATTTATTGAGTCTAAGTCTGGATGTCTTTTAGTATAATCAACACTTATAAATGGTTCTCTGCTGTATTTGGTGAATTATCGTAGGTTGAGCTTGAAGGTATAGGTTTATATGAGGTTTCGTGTAATGATAAGTAATTCTGTAAAATATAAATTAACATTATAGATCATATTTGACTTTGTAATATATTTACGATGCAACGTAATATAGTATTCAATCAAATATTATATTTAATAATTAATATCTGTATATGTAATTACATGGGTCAAACGATTTTGAAAATTTATTACTGAAATAGTATTTAAGGTATTCAGACTGAAAGACTTTTTTTTAAATTGATAAAAATTCATCTATGAAATTTAATTGTAAAGTTGCTTTGTAAACTAAAGTCTGGGTGTCGAATTTAATTTTCTTCAATAATACACTAATATTTCTTTCTTGAAATATAAGATACATATGTATTTTTAAGAGTATATTTTAAAATTTTGTTAAAAATTCGATTTGAGTATGACGGATACGTTAATGTGATGATTTTGTGCTGTGGTATTATTATGTTAATCTAGGCGTCAACACGGGATGTCAAGAACTGGTTTCCATCTTCGTTTCTTTTCTCCTTTACTTTAAATGGGAAGAATCGATGATTGAATTGAACTTCATGACATCCCGTGTGGGCGCGTAGAATTGATTTTCTTATACATATGGTAGTAAAATATGGGTTGATTTTAGTTAGAAATATTTTCATCCATTTTGTTTACGCCATTCGTCCAGCTTGACGCGAAATAAAATTTTAAAACCAAGTTCCTCTACACTGCTGAATATTGTATTTATATCATCTACGTTCATGTAAGGCAATGCTTCGGCCGAAATATTTAATCCTTTAAGAACATAAGGTTTCAATCAATATAAGCAATTTAATGAATTAAATAATAGCAAAAATAATACTTATTAATTTTTCATGTAAATTAGACAACCCCCAACTTTGTAAAATGGTATACAATTCATCAGGAGCGGAAACTTCTATACTGGCATCCAAAATAATATTCTCAGTTTGTGTTGGATCATTTGAACCCCAATTACCAAATCAAACACATAATCATAATTGGAAGAATCCATTTTGTGATGTTGTTTTATTCGGAATGCACCTTCTGAGATTATTATATATAACATATATAAAATAAATTTAACATATATGTTATATATGTTATATATGTTATATATATATATATATATATATATATATATATATATATATATATATATATATATATATATATATATTATATATATATATATATATATATATATATATATATATATATATATATATATATATATATACCTTATATACCTTATATAAATACAATTTCACTTTTATATATACATATTTTATAACACACAACGTTAACGTATAAAGTTTCAAGACGAACTGAGGAAAACGATTGAAATAAAATACAATTTGTGATATCTTCCTTTTTAAGTATTATTGTACAACTACCTAGAAAAGTATTCTCTAAATCGTGATATTATAAAACATGAAATCAAACATGGTAATCTTAAATGGAGAAGTAGAAATAAAAATATAAACAAATCTTGAATTTATTCTGATATTGAGATTTATAATCTAAAATAAAGCATTATACATTTAATTTATAGATCTAATTTGTGATAAAGTATACTAGGATTGAGAATATAATCCACAAATTGAGAATCAATACAAATGTTAAAATTTACCGTTAGTTGTGTTGTTAAGCTTATTAAGCATGGATTATGAATTGAATTCTTTATTTTATTGTAACTATATGAATAAATATTATATGAAAATATAATTATTGTATTTGATTTATAATAAAAAATTAAAAATTAAATTTAATTTATAATTTAAACAGAATTCTAATAATTATAATTGTACATATTATATATTATGTGTACATATATCCCTACTAAACTGTTTCAACGGTCCAACAAGATTTAGAATACAGCCCAAGACAATTATGTACATTGTACATAAACAAAGGTTGTAAGACATAAATATAAATGCATGTTACTAAAAGTTCTGAATATATTTCGTCCTCGGTTATACTATGAAATGTAATTTTATGTAATATATTTACAGTCAATTCTGTCTGCCTCAAAGTTCCAAGGGACCGAAAAAAAAATCGAGATAGAAAGAATTTCGAGATAGAAAGAGGATTGGGTTTAATTCAATGTACGTATGTATAATTAAAATTGCAGTGCCGCTAACTCACATAACTGTTTATTTTTGTCCCTGCAATAATTTTACTTAAATCGGGGATCCATTTTTTGACGTGAATATCTACACCCGAAAAATTTCGCCGTTTGTATTGACTCCGTATTATCTTAAGCAATTATGATGGGATTGTGTATGTTAGATGGAAATTGGATTTTTAAACGATTTTTGGAAGACGCTCTGAAATATGACCCATTGAGGCGGAACTCGGTATTTTCTTAACCGATTATGATGAGGTTGTGTAAGTTTGATGGAAATGGGATTCTTAAATGATTTTTGGAAGAAGTTGTGGAATATGGCCACCTGGGGCGGTACTCTGTATTTTTTGAACCGATTAACGTTCGCCAGAAAGCTCGATTTATCGAATAGGCTATTTCCTTACAGAAATATTGTACGTATTCACGTCATATGTCTGTACACGTGGTACAGAGACCCACTTTATTTTTTGTTACTTTTCATTATTCTTACTAGTTAGTATTACAAATAACGCTGATCGATCAGTAAAGAGTGAATAATACAATTCAACGAGTGCATTTTTAAACCCTGAACATAATGGATTCGCCGATTTATGTAAATTTATGGCAAACAAAAAAGGAAATTAAAATAAGGGATTCCCGAATTAAGTAAAACTATTGGAAACAGAAAAGCGAATTAAAAAAGAGAGTGTCTGTACCAAGTGTCATACGTACAATGTTTCTGGAAGGAAATAACCTACGCGATACATCTAGAATTCTGGCTAGCGTTAATCGGTTACGAAAATACATGGTTATACATGGAAAATACATACACCGTCCCAGGTGGTCATATTCCAGAACTTATTTCAAAAACCATTTAAGGATCCTATTTCCATCTAACATACCCAATCCCATATAATTGCTTAAGATAATACGGAGTCAATACGCCGAAATTTTTCGGATGTAGATGATAGGTATATAGCTGCTGCATCAAACTGCATCCCCCGATTTTGTTATCAGTTTTCTGAATTGCCTCCTAGTTATAAAACGTGATATGTATTTGTGTAATTCCTAAATCATATTTTTTAAACTCAAATCATGTATCACATACACAAAAAAATGTGTATATATTTATAAAACTTTAAATCATCATACCGCGATCTTTTAAGTATATTTGCTCGGATTTGAGATTAAAAGCATTACAAATTAATCTTAAATTAAAAATAATGTTTCAAGAATTCCATTTTCTCAATTTCGAACACTGTTTGACTTGATCATAAATTAGGCACAATTTCATAAAACATGTGGAAATATTATTTGGTGCATACAATTCTTAATTCAAGAGTAGTAAATCCGAACCTAGAACAAATCGGTTGAATTTGAGCATTTTACGAGGATTTCAAATTAAGAATATTATTTTCAATTTATAAAGCCTTAATTGTGAAGAAAATTTACTGCGCCCATGTTCTAAAAAAAATAACAGTTCTTCAGTACTTAAACTGTCCAAATCATCACTGGGAAGGTTTTCAATTCTATCTGTTTTCCTGATGCACCAGGAATTTATATTTCCACAAGTAGATCGCGGGTAATTGGCTGATGAATTCAACAATATAAAAATGCACAACTTAGAATTGATTTTTTAATTTATTATAATAATTATTTGCTTTATAAAAATGCTGGTGTTGTCTAGTTTACGGTCGATGAAAAAGTGACCGAGCTATATTTATTTTTTCAATACTAAAGTTATTTACGCTAACTGCTAACTGTATTTGATTTTAAAATTATTAAGCTCTATTAAATTATAAAATTACAAATTTAAGTACTAAAAGGTTAATAAACTTGCTAAATGAACTTATGACTCACAGATGGCATTATACAAAACATTAAATAATAATCGGTATTGCAGTTTGAAAATTATATAAAATAAATGTCAGCTTATGTAAACACTACCGGATTATCAGTACATTATAAGTTAAGTAGAGTTTATATTTTACTTTAATAATTAATTAATCAAATTTATTTATTTTAGATATTAAATTAGCTCGTATCTTGAATGGAATTAAAGATAAGTAACAATGATATATTATAAATATACATATAATGTTTAATACAGAATTTTCCTTCGTTTCAGATGATTGTTTTGATCATACAAAGTTACCAAAACATTCCGCCGGCATTAAAACGTTGTTTTAACATACTGGAAGGATGCATAGCTTATGAACTGGACGTTTGTAGATTCCGCTTGCTGTCTTTATCGTAGCTACTCGCACGACACCATCATTACCGGGATGCACTTCTATAACACGGCCAATTGTCCATCGCGTACAAGGTAGGTTTTCATCCTTTATTATGACAATGTCGTTGACCTTGACGTTTACACATTTGCTAATTCATTTACTTCTTCTTTGCAGGCTGGTTAGGTAATCACGATGCCAACGTACCCAAATATGTCGCTTGAGTTTTTTAATTAACTCCCATCTGGCATTAGTTGATAAAGGTTTGTTTAGCAGATCATCTTCTGGTAACGTATGGAGTGGTCGCCCAATAATAAAGTGTGCTGGTGTTAGAATCATCTCATCAATATCGTCGGATGCTGAATCTGCTGCACATAACGGACGTGAATTTAGAATGCTTTCGATGCCGGTCATCAGTGTACTGAACTCTTCCAGTGATAAAATGGAATCGCCAACAACCCGTTTAAGATGCGTTTTGGCCGACTTCACAGCTGCTTCCCATAGCCCATTCATGTGAGGAGCGCCTGGTGGATTGAAATGCCATATGATTTCTTGCCTTAAAAGATAAGAATTGATATTAGATTGATTTGTTTTTAAAAATTGATACAATTCTTTCAGTAGTTTATTAGCTCCCACAAAGTTTGAACCATTATCGCTAAACATTGCTCTACAGAGACCACGCCTTGCAGTCATACGACTTAAAGCCGCCAGAAAACTTGAAGTGGATAATTCTCCAACAACCTCTATATGCACGGCTTTTGTACTAAGGCACACGAATATGCATATGTATGCTTTGACTGATTGCTGTCCTCTTCGTCTTATGGGAGTAATTTTAAATGGCCCAGCGTAATCGACTCCAACATTGACAAATGAATCTGCATATGTGACTGTTTCTGCTGGTAAGTCACCCATCAACTGAGACTCTAAGGTTGGTTTTTGTTTTATTCATTGCAGGTACTTGTGGACAATTTCCCGTACGACATCTTTGGCATGTAAAATCCAATATTTATCACGCAATAGGTTGCTTGTTAAGAGGGTGCCAGCATGATAATATTTGACATGATAATCTCGTACAATTGCCTTAGATATGCTGGAATTGTTTGGTAAAATCATTGGATGCTTTATTGTGTAGGGTGCATTCGAATTTTTAAGTCTACCGCCGACTCGTAAAACTCCGTTCTTATCTATAAATGGATTTAATGATTTTAGTTTGCTGGATTTGCTGATTGGCACACCTTAATCCAAATTTCTTATGTCTTCTCCAAACCATAATGATTGCTGAAATCGCACTATGATCCCAGCTGCTTCTTCGATGTTCATTGGTAGTAATATATTTATGCTTCTCTGTGCCTTTGGAACTTGACAGTTTCGCGAAAATCGTAACATGAGTGCTAATATTTTGCACATTTTATAAAAGCTGGAGTATTTCTCGATGATGTGTTGGATGACATGGTTCTCTACAGCTATTGTACTTTAAATGTTAATGTCTCAAGAATTTTTAGCTCTTCATTGGTTCCATATGATACAAGTTGAGGTGGCCAAAAATCACTCGGTTTCGCTAACCAATACGGACCATTCCACCACTGTTGATTTTCAATCAACTCATTGGAGCTCATTCCGCGAGACGCAAAATCGGCAGGATTGTCGGCTGAGCTTACATGTTTCCATTGGTCTCTGCTAAAAGATGTCAAAATTTCTGATGTCCGATTGGCGATGAATGTTGACCATTTTCGGGGATGGGATGACAACCAGTCAAGCACGATTTTCGAATCTGTCCATAACGTAGTTTTCTCGATGTTCAGGTTCAAAGCATTTTGCACTACCAACATTAATTTCGTGAGCAAAAATGCACCATTAAGCTCCAATCGAGGTATACTAATCTGATTAATTGGTGCTACTTTGGTTTTTGCTGCTATGAGACTCGTTACGATTTTGTCACCGGAATTACTACGACAATATACGGCTGCTGCATATGCCCACTGACTTGCGTCGCAAAACCCATGCAATTCGATGTTCGTACGTGATCCAAACCATTGCGGAATTTGTACATGCTGTACATTTTTCAAATCGCTGCGTATGTTTACCCAGCGTTCTCGCGTTGCTGCTGGCAATTCGTCATCCCAATCAATATTTTGCAACCAAGTACTTTGGAATAATATTTTCACACGTACGACCGTAGGCGCCAACCATCCCAAGGGGTCGAAAATTTTGCTCGATTTCGATAACATCGATCGTTTGGTATGTCTCACTCGCTCCTCAAAATTAGTGGCAAAGTAAAAGCGATCGGTTTTAGGGCTCCACTCTAAACCCAACAGCTTGGTTTCCTCTGGATATACCGCGATTTTTAGGCTGCTTGCTGTGTCTCGATTTCCACATATTATTCTTCGAATTTCCTCATCATTTGATGCCCACTTTCGCATATTGAATTTAGCTGATTTGAGAATTTTGGAAATCTCGGTTTTTAATTTGATAACCTCTTTCTTTGAATCCGCTCCTGTCATCAAATCATCTACGTAGATGTCTCGGTCTATTGCTAATGCTGCTGCGTCATGCTGCTCTCTGTTTAATATGGCTAATTCTTTAAGACATCTCGTGGCCAGGAAGGATGCTGATGCGGTGCCGTAAGTTACTGTTTTCAGTCGATAGTGTCGATATGGTTTTTGCTTGTTGCTTCTCCAGACAATGTTTTGGGACTTAGCGCTTTCTGAATCGACCAACACTTGACGGTACATTTTCTCTATGTCAACGGTCAAAACAAATTGATGTTGGCGAAAGCGCAAAACTATATCCATCAACGATGACTGTACTACCGGACCCACTCGTAATATATTGTTTAGTGATTTTCCAGTATGTGATATGGCTGACGCGTCAAATACGACCCGTAACTTCGAGGTTGAGCTGGAAGCTTTAAGGACACCATGATGTGGTAGATAATACATCTGTTTTGTTAATTGGTCGCTTGCTATTTCTTCCATATGACCCAATTCTTCATATTCCTTCATAAAGTCAATATAAAGATCTTTGAATGTATTGTCTCGCTCAAATCTTCGTTCCATTGCTTTGAGTCGACATTGGGCTAAATGAAATGATGATCCAACTGAGACTGGAGATTCGGAGAATGGCAGCTTCACTATAAATCTACCGTCTGTATTTCTTGTAGTGGTCTTGGAGAATAATTCCTCACACTTTTGCTCATCAGGAACTGATTCAACTTCCCAAAATGCTCGTAGGGATGCATCGATATCGACGAGGATGTTGAAACATGTGGCAAAATTAGCCTTTTTCTCTACAAATCTGCCTGCCAAAACCCAGCCCAACAATGTTTCCTCTGCTACTAAATGGTTATTTAGCTGTAGTCTCTTACCTCCCGTTACGCTATAATATATTTCAGTGCCAAGCAAAACATCGACTGAACCTCTTTTATTAAATTTTGGATCCGCTAGTACCAAACCATTCAGTTGCTCGCAGTTAAAAGGATCGAAGTCGTTAGACGGAATTAATGATGCTGTTTGATTATAAATTATTAATTAATTATGCTTCTGTTTCGAACTGCGGATACTGGTTATTGATTGGGCGCACTGAAAGTACGACTTTTCCACGAGAATGCCCAAGTTTTGTATCGCCAAGACCTCTCATTAACATTCGACCATTTGCTCGTTGTAGTCCTAATTTCTGTGCACATTCTTCCGTGATGAATGACTCTTGTGATGAGGAATCTAACAAAGACCTACATTCGGTTTCGTTCCCATCGCTGCACCTCAATTTTACCATCGCTGTGGGTAATACGACTTGAGACGATGTAGTTACCTGATAAACTTTTGTGGATGTAGTTGCTTTTGACTCGGTAGACCCACTTTGCTGTGCTGAGCTGCTGTTCGCTTTTTGTTCTTCGTGCAGCAAAGTGTGATGTTTACGCTGGCATTGACGACATCTGCCTCGGGATTTACACATGTAAACGCTATGATTGTGATTGAGACAATTAAAGCACCGTTTCTCTTCTTTGATGGTTTCTGCTCGTTGCACCACAGTCATTGCTTTGAATTTATCACAATCAAAAAGTTTATGATCATCTGTTTTGCACAACGGACATGATGGTGGTGTAGATTTGCTAACAGCTGTCGTAGAAAATGTATTTGCTTTAACGGCTTTCATCGGTGGAGCTGATGTGGACTTCTTCGTTGTATACGCCTTCAAAGATTCTAATGCATCTGTTCGATTTTCTAAAAATTCAAAAAATTCGGTTAGTGTGGGAAAATCTTTGTCTTCGATATTTTGTTGCGACCACAAAGCTTGAGTCTCAGTATCAAGCTTGTTCAGCAGAATGTATATCAGCCAAGGATCGCGACGTTCTGCTTTCGTGCCTAAGCATTTGGGCCCTCGAAGTGCTTCATCCGATATATCAAGTAACGAACGAATGTTAGATGCGGTTGGGACACTAATTGATGGCTACTTTAAAAATGCTTCGATATGCGACGTAATTGTGTGACGTTTTTTGTCGTACCGCTTGATCAGCTTTGCTAAGGTTTCATTATAATTCGATTCCGTTACATTCGTATTGCGCAAGAATCGCTCCGCGTCACCCCGTAAAAAGCGTTTGAGGTATTGGAATTTTTGTGCCGACGTTAAATATTCCTTTTCATGAATCGTTGATGAAAACAAGTCAAAAAACGTCTGCCACTCTTTGTATTCACCAGTGAAGACAGGAATATTTATTTTTGGTAACTTTACATCTGCTCCACCATTTTGTGATTGATTGATCGTATCATTAGTCACCGTTATTCTCTCCGAAATGCTTCTTTTCCTTATCCACGAGTTGAGGCCCGACAAAACGGTATAGTAGTTTTCTTCAAACGGACCAAGGTCAGAGTGTTCCGTTGCATTGCACAAAATAATTTGCTCTTCGACATTCATGAAAGTATCGAAAATTTCTTGAGCGCGCTTTGCTCTAGTTTTGAGCTGTTCTATATCCGGAACACTATCACTATTTAACTCACTCACATAATTTAATAATTTCGTCATGCTGCCTTTGGCATTGGCTCGTAGCCTTTTCAAACTGTCTAATTCGGACATCACGTTTTTCACTTTTATTCTTCAAACACGTATAAAGTTCCTTATTATACTACACTTTTATCACTGTTCACTTAATTCACTTTTGTATGTTTTTGTGTAAGTATTAAATAAATGCACTGAAACGATTTTAATAAGCGTATAATTTTCACGTTTCAGGCACTAAAGGTTCACAAATAGCAGTTACTAGGAATAACTGTGCTTAAAAAGTTCAACGCCGAACACAATATAAATTTACACCAAAGGCGGATAGTACAAATATTGCTGATATATTTAATTTAATGTTAAGAAATATATTTGAATTTAATGAAATGTAGTAATAAAAAACGTGTTTTGAAATATATTTGGCTTTATTGATAGTGAAAAAACGTGTGCACTTAGCTGTTTTGTCCGCGTGCTTCTCAATTTTCCGATTACCGTTATTTCCACCGTTGGTAAGTCTTGAAAATCACCAATATCCAATTGCTGCTTTGTGGCTCCTTTGAATCGCTGCTTTGTGGATTGCTGCGCTTTGCTGCTGTATTTTCCGCTGCTGTTGTTCTGCTGTTCCGGACTATTCGGCTTCGAAGGACCAATGTTTTCCTGATGCACCAGGAATTTATATTTCCACAAGTAGATCGCGGGTAATTGGCTGATGAATTCAACAATATAAAAATGCACAACTTAGAATTGATTTTTTAATTTATTATAATAATTATTTGCTTTATAAAAATGCTGGTGTTGTCTAGTTTACGGTCGATGAAAAAGTGACCGAGCTATATTTATTTTTTCAATACTAGAGTTATTTACGCTAACTGCTAACTGTATTTGATTTTAAAATTATTAAGCTCTATTAAATTATAAAATTACAAATTTAAGTACTAAAAGGTTAATAAACTTGATAAATGAACTTATGACTCACAGATGGCATTATAAAAAACATTAAATAATAATCGGTATTGCAGTTTGAAAATTATATAAAATAAATGTCAGCTTATGTAAACACTACCGGATTATCAGTACATTATAAGTTAAGTAGAGTTTATATTTTACTTTAATAATTAATTAATCAAATTTATTTATTTTAGATATTAAATTAGCTCGTATCTTGAATGGAATTAAAGATAAGTAACAATGATATATTATAAATATACATGTTACGACTCATTGGGGTCATAACAGGGCATAAAATACGATTGTTTTGTTAAAATCATATACTTAATGTATCTTACTGATAGCCCTGCCATCTATATTTTAATAGAGATTCTAAAACTAATTTTTCCGGTTTTACCTCGTAATTACTCACCACACCACCGTGTACACTTTGAATTGGTATAATACTATAATCCCGTCTGTTTCCAACGTTATGGAACTTGTGTTTTTTTTTTGTTGTATTGGTATACATTATTTTCTTTTGTTGTCTCCTTTTCTCATATATATATATACAATAAAGTGCCGCGCACCATGAAAATTTATAAAAAACAGATGAAAGGGAAAATGGAGACAACAAGAAAAGATATTCGTGTTATTGGGAATGCGAAAAAAAGTTTTTTTTGATGAGAATGAAAAAAAAAAAAGTCGAGTTTTGGATTTTGTGCAGGCTAGTTCTTGTTTGAAAAAAAAAAGGGTCGGCCATTAGTGTTGTGCATAATAGCAAAACAGTTTGTTTATAAAGAAATCTGATAATAAGTTTTTTTTTTGATATATAAATACATATTATAAACATTACCACATTTTTTTCTTTTTGTTGTGAAGATTGATGTGTAAAGTGTGCAGAAAATTCTCTGCGTTGTAAAAAAAAAAATTAAGTTATCTTAGCATTTTTGTGCGGTTTGTATATTGGTGTAAACGAGTTGCGACACATTTTCGGGGCGTTACAATCGGACGCATTCTGCGATATCAACCGCTAGCTTCATCAGTACGACAAGATAACGTCACAATTTGTTCGGTACCACATTTTTTGTTTGAAGAGTACCGCATTTTCAACAGTTACCGAATTTCTACGGTGTTTTCTTCACGGGTGTGGCACAGAAATTTTCACCGCGGCTACTCAATTTTTGTTATTTTGGTATCGGGGAAAGGCCCCGCAACGTTCGGGTAGCCAACCGGCTGTTCGATCTATGGTATATTGGCGGCCAGTTGAGGCCAGCTGTAGTTTATTTTGGTATCGGGGAAAGGCCCCGCAACGTTCGGGTAGCCGAATTATTTTATACCGGCGGAAGTGCCGCAACGGTCAGGGTGTGGCATCACTCGTGGCAGTACAGCTACAAGGCCGCATCAGTCAAGGTACCAACATATTTTTTTTTACTTATAGTTAAATTTTATTTTATATTTACGTTCTCAAAATTTTAATTTCATAATTTTTTTTATTTATCATTGTAATCGAATTCCCAAAATACGATTATACCAATAAGATTCGAATTTGATTCCTTTCGGAGTCTCGCGTGGTTCAGGTCGCGTGGAGTGTAAATACGGTGGTTAGGTGGCCGTTATTAGTGTTGAACGTTATTCTTCGTGTTTATTTTTTATTTTTTTTTCTTCTTCTTCTCTCTATAAACCTTGTTATGATTCTGATTTGAGTGCGGAGCGGGACCTTGAGAGCGGTGGGTAGAGAGTGTGCATAAATATATAAAAATTTTGGGGATGAACCTTGTGTCGGAATTATTTTAATTCTAGTTTACAGTTTCCCGTTCGTCAGTGTTCTGGTTATTACAGTTTACTCTATTGGTGTACTTTCCAACGTAAAATGAATTACTAAAGTTCTTTTGGTCGGTATGATGGGAGCGGAGACTCCCTCTGTGTCGGTTTAGTGTTTGCGGTCCCTTGGTGCCCGCATCCAATTCCGTAACCAGGGCTTGGCCCCGTTTGAATTCGGATGGATGCGCGCACCAAGGCACCTCTACCGTTATTATTATTATTTTAATTTATTTTGATTATTCGGTTCGTTCCTCAGGTTCCGGCCGACGAATTTCGGCGGGACTCGGTTATTATTATTATTTGCGTTCCCCCCCAACTTTCTGTAATTAATCACGGTGTAAGCCAGGAGCCCTGCATGCCTCAAACCCCACGACCTTAGCACGTCTCCACTGAGAACGTAGCCGGCAAAACATCACCGTGGAGGCCTCTGCAGGTGCTTAGTGAAAATCTGCAGGTTGGCAGCAGCCAGCCTGTAACAGTGGCGCCCAAATTGTTTCGCGAATTTTGATAATTTTTTTTATTTTTTTTATTATTTGTAGCTTCACTCCCTTTGGCGTGCGCGTCCAGTGTCGAAACCGGTGTTTCGCATTGTTTGAATTCGCATGGACGCGCACACCAGAGCCAGTCTCCCGGTTGACATTCCTTATCTACGATCGCAACCAGCACGGGCTGTTTGATTGCGCGTAGATGGGGGGTGTCATCCCCTATTCTTCAGACATCCGACTTCCGAGCTCTTTCCCATTTCCACTATGTTGTGTCCGATTGTGGTGGAGCTTGGATGTCATTTGTCTGGGGTTTAGCTTAGCTTCATTTTCCTTGCCCCGAAATTTCTCGACCGAAATTTGAGGAACAACAACTGTTATTATTATTTTATTATTATTATTTCTTTATTATTTTATTATTTAGCTGACATAGAGTGGGATTTCCACTCTCATCATACCATCCGTATCGTGGTATTAATTAAAAATTTTTTTTTGATAAACTTTATTTGTTTATTTGATATTTTGATATTGTTTTTGATTTTGGTTTATAGATCTATGGGTTGTATTGGAACCCTCGGGTTTATTAGTATTTCATTTTGATTTTATTTTCCTTTTTCCTTTGTATCTCTTGAGTATCGGCCTCCTGCCTGCATACCGTTGGGTGTGTTGGTAGTTGCTTGAATTGTTTTTTTTCGTATCGTTTCAAATTTCAGCGAGCCCCTCCAAATTAGGTTCTCATCGAAAAGCGCCACTTTGGGGGGTATCTCGTCTTCCGTCGTTAAACTAACCGTGGGAATACGGGACCCATAAACCATCACGAGGTAACCATTCCTTCCTTTTTATTATTATCTTATTTGTTTTTTTTCTTGCTACTTTGCCTCCTTATCTGGGTGTGTTGGTAGTTTCATTAGCTACGATATTATTATTATTAAATTTTATTTATTATTATTTTTGTATGAATCCAAATCCGTAGTTGGTTATCGCGGTTTGATTCATGCGTTGAATTATGTATTATTATGTATTAAAATGATTTTAACGAGCCCCCCCAAAATAGGTTCTCATCGAAAAGCGCCATTTTCGGGGGTATCTCGTCTACATCCGTCGTTAAAAAATTGTGGGAATACGGGCCCCACGACCCATTTATAAGGTAACCATTCCTCTTATTATTATTCGTCTACATATTATATTTCGTGTTTATATTTTTTTATATATATATAGTTATTGTGGGTGTAGTGTAAATATTTATAAATTTTCTTATTTTGAATTAAAAATTTTGTAATAAATAATAAATTTAATAAAGACTACGTTATTGTTCCTTGCCATACTCAATCGAGCAAGAATATTTTCTTATCCCTACATCATCCAACATGGACATAACATTTTTCGAGCAAGACGAATTGGAGCAAAGCTATATTGATGGACCATTATTGTCTGAGAGTGGCCTCAGTTTCACGGGATCTCCCTCGGGAATCAACATCGACATGTTTTTATTCCAAGTGGACACCATCGCTTCATCTCGGGGATTATCCGAACAAATTTTATTGTTAGAGCTCCACACCATTCTGAAAGACCTCGCGTTGCAGTGGTACTGGACATTTCGTAAACACAACCCGCACGCGACCTGGTCAGAACTACGAAGCGGAATTATCGAGCGCTTTCAAGATCGTCGCACTAACTACGAAATCCGCAGAATGGTCGAAGCCCGGAAACAGCAACCAAACGAAAGCTTCCTAGAATTCTTTGATCAAATGTGGACTCTTACACTACAATGTCGCACACCGTATTCCGACGAAGAGCTCATTCAAATTTTGATGAACAACATGAAGCCTACGCTACAATACCACCTTACAGATCGTCGGTTCAGCAGCATCAACGAACTAATCAAAAGCTGTTCTGCTTGGGAGGAGTCTTTCCGGCGGCTCAAAGCTCCGGCGGATCCTGCAATCCATTCACGACGCGTGATCAATGAGTCATCAGGCAGTCCGTATGATGATGCTGGAGCGTATGACTCGTACGAGAATTACCCCTTTACTGATGTACTACCTGATAACTCAGCATCCGCAATTCACACGGAGAGCAGGTTTCCATCGGCAGTGGCGAGACGTCTTGGCGGACAAGTCCCAGCAGACAGTTCGAGGTTAGTTTACAGACAACAACCCAGTTCTGCACGATGTAGACGAAGTGGCGATGAACGAATTCCTCAATCAAAGATGTCGGAAAACCTGAGCAGTAGTTCTTGGAGAGATACCCCGAAAACCACCACAACCGCAACCCAGACTGATGTTACCACGGACAAATCCACTCAAACCGATTCTGGAGGATGCAGCGAGCAATACGGACGCGGAAATCCGCTCCTATTCGAATCCGACGATGAAGTAAGCTCGTCTGCCAGTAATGATTCCTTTCCCGATCCTTCTTCCTCATCCAATCCTTTTTCTCTTCCTGTCGCTCTAAAGTTTTTCTATAATTCTCCGTCGTTAGCTAAGCTAGATCGTTTAAAACGTTCCAAGAAATATTGGAACCACCGCGCTACAATGAGAAACGACGTGATTTCCTCCGTTTTGTTCTCCGAGGGTAGTGACACTCGGCCTTACGCCCAGGTCTTAATAAATAAGATTCCTTTTAAGGGTCTTCTTGACAGCGGGGCGAGTGTCAGTGTTCTCGGGAATGGAGCGGAGAAAATCATGGCAAATCCATTCGTAGAGTTTCATAATTTCCCATCCACGATAACTACCGCGAGTGGTCAAGTCCAACAAGTATTTGGTTACATACGAGCTAACGTCGAGTTCAACGGAATTACTCAAACCATGAATTTTTATGTTGTTCCTTCATTAGAACAACCGCTTTATTTGGGTATCGATTTTTGGAATCGTTTTGGAATTTCCCCAAAAATCTCCGCGTTAAGTAATTCGGATGAATTAGGTGAAACTACCAACACACCCAAATTCCATATTTTAACATCTGATGATCGTCGTAAATTGGATCTCATTCGCGAATCTTTTCCGAGCAGCGATATTTTAGGTTTGGGCCGCACATCCCTCATCACTCATATGATCGATGTCGGTTCCGCAAAACCAGTCAAACAACGTTTTTATTCCGTGTCCCCAGCTATCCAGAAACTCATGTATGCCGAGTTGGATAGGATGTTGTCTTTGGGGGTCATCGAGGAGTCACAAAGTTCCTGGTGTTCACCGGTCACGTTGGTGCGTAAGGCCAATGGCAAGGTTCGTCTGTGCTTGGATGCTAGAGAACTGAACAAGGCCACCGTCAAGGATGCGTATCCGCTGCCCATAATCAACGGATTGTTGGGTCGTTTGGGACACACCCGATTCATTTCGGCGATTGATTTGAAGGATGCCTTTTGGCAGATCCCACTCGACCCAGCATCCCGCGATAGGACAGCGTTTACGGTTCCTGGACGGCCCTTGTATCAGTTCAAGGTGATGCCGTTTGGCTTGTGCAACGCACCGCAGACGCTTTGTCGCTTGATGCACCGCGTGATCCCGTACCAGCTACACGATAAGGTCTTTGTGTACCTCGATGACCTTCTGGTCACATCCTCCACTCTGGCTGAACATTTCGATTTGCTAAAACAGGTTGCTGGATATCTGAAGGACGCTGGTTTAACAATCAATTTGACCAAAAGTAAGTTCGTGTTGAAAGAAGTAGACTATTTAGGTTATATTGTGGGTGATGGCTGCCTCCGTACAAACCCAGATAAATGTAAAGCTATTCTGGAGTACCCTATTCCGAAAACGACGAAACAGATTAGACGTTTTCTGGGAATGTGCGGATGGTACCGTCGCTTCATTCCTAATTTCGCCTCCTTAGCTTCTTCTCTCACCGATCTTACTGGTAAAAACACTAAAGTATGTTGGTCTGCAGCTGCTGATTCTTCTTTTAACGCTCTCAAAACCGCCTTGTCAACTGCCCCAGTTTTAACGCATCCTGATTATACAAAACCCTTTTTTATTCAGTGTGATGCCAGTGCCGTTGGGGTCGGTAGTGTCTTATTTCAGGTGGACGCCGAGGGGGTAGAGCGGCCCATTGAGTTTTATTCCCATAAGCTCAATGCGGCGCAGCGAAACTACTCGGTGACCGAGCTGGAATGCTACGCTGCCGTCCTCAGCGTGCGAAAATTCCGTCCCTACGTAGAAGGCTATCCATTCGTCATTTATACTGACCATTCCAGTTTGCGCTGGTTAATGAGTCAAAAAGACCTCTCCGGACGTTTGGCGAGATGGAGTCTTAAACTCCAAGCGCTGGATTTTCAAATTGGATACCGAAAAGGTTCAGTTAACGTTGTACCTGATGCGCTGTCTCGAGCTTTTCCGGATGAATCCGCTCCTTGTGAGGATGATTCCGAAAGTAAGAGCACGCCTGATCCTGGTGCCCAATTTGAGGATCCAGTCTTGTCGAGTAAAAACATCGACCCTTCCGTGAATGCGTTAATACCTTCTTCAGTCCCAATTCTGCACGTTGATCAAAATTCGGTTGCGTTTCAAGATCCAGATTACGTCGATCAGATCGCGAAAATTCGCTCATTAAAAGATTGTTCGCACAACTATCAGATCCAGGATGATAAATTGTTGATATCCCCTTCGTTCGGTTTTAAATATACGGATACCGACCTTTCGAATTGGAAACTTGTTATTCCTAATTCCTTAACTTCAACGCTTATTGAACAGGCTCACGTACCTCCCACTTCAGCACATTTAGGCGGCAGCAAAACTCTCGAGCGCCTTCAGCGGCAATTTTACTGGCCTCAGATGGTAAAACAAGTTAAACAATACGTCGCTAGCTGCACTAAATGTAAAATGAACAAAGCTGTTAATTTCTCTACGCAACCAGCCATGGGAGCTCAGGTCACGTCAACTCGCCCGTTTCAAAAACTATATGTCGATTTTTTGGGCCCGTATCCACGTTCGAAACTCGGTAATACCTGCATCGTTATCATCTTGGATCATTACTCTAAATTTGTAGTTGTAAAACCTTTGCGTGAAGCTTCCTCATCTTTACTATGTCGATTTTTGGAAAACGATATATTTCTGTTGTTCTCGGTTCCCGAAATAATCACCTCTGACAACGGAAAGCAATTTACCTCCAATTTATTTAAGGATTTGCTATCTAAATACGGCGTAACCCATATTCGCACGCCGGTGTATTCTCCGCAAAGCAACGCCTCCGAGCGTGTTAATAGAACGTTGATTGCTAGCATTCGATCATATTTGAGCGATCACGATCATAATCAGTGGGACAAAAATTTGCAAAAAATTGCGGCTGCTTTACGTAATGCCATACACGATTCGATACATTACTCCCCTCATTATGTCGTGTTCGGTCAACATATGTCGTTGCACGGTTCGGATTACTCATTGCGACGATTACTCGATGAACATGATCCCAGCGAAGTCCAGGTATGGGCTAAGCCAGATCGAGTAAATCTCCTAAAAGATCGTATCATCCATTATCTACGCGTAGCACACGAAAAGGGGGCTCAACATTACAACCTACGCAGTAATAAGCGCTCTTTCCGAGTCGGTCAACCCGTTTTCATACGATCTTTTGCGTTGAGCGACGCGACGAACAAATTCTCCGCAAAATTGGCTAGTAAATTTAAACCCGCGATTATTACCTGCAAAGTCGGACAAGTAGCGTACGCAGTCGAAGATTTGAATGGCAAATCACTAGGTACGTATCATGTAAAAGATATCCGCACATGATGCCTGATTCATTCAATCACAATATTAGATCGTCGCGATATAATCGGTGTACATTTCGATTAATTTTTATGTATTTATTGGTTGTTGTTGTATTTTAGGCCCGGCTATATGAGACATCTCAGGGTGTGGGACGTTCCCACGTTTGTTACGACTCATTGGGGTCATAACAGGGCATAAAATACGATTGTTTTGTTAAAATCATATACTTAATGTATCTTACTGATAGCCCTGCCATCTATATTTTAATAGAGATTCTAAAACTAATTTTTCCGGTTTTACCTCGTAATTACTCACCACACCACCGTGTACACTTTGAATTGGTATAATACTATAATCCCGTCTGTTTCCAACGTTATGGAACTTGTGTTTTTTTTTTGTTGTATTGGTATACATTATTTTCTTTTGTTGTCTCCTTTTCTCATATATATATATACAATAAAGTGCCGCGCACCATGAAAATTTATAAAAAACAGATGAAAGGGAAAATGGAGACAACAAGAAAAGATATTCGTGTTATTGGGAATGCGAAAAAAAGTTTTTTTTGATGAGAATGAAAAAAAAAAAAGTCGAGTTTTGGATTTTGTGCAGGCTAGTTCTTGTTTGAAAAAAAAAAGGGTCGGCCATTAGTGTTGTGCATAATAGCAAAACAGTTTGTTTATAAAGAAATCTGATAATAAGTTTTTTTTTTGATATATAAATACATATTATAAACATTACCACATTTTTTTCTTTTTGTTGTGAAGATTGATGTGTAAAGTGTGCAGAAAATTCTCTGCGTTGTAAAAAAAAAAATTAAGTTATCTTAGCATTTTTGTGCGGTTTGTATATTGGTGTAAACGAGTTGCGACACATTTTCGGGGCGTTACAATCGGACGCATTCTGCGATATCAACCGCTAGCTTCATCAGTACGACAAGATAACGTCACAATTTGTTCGGTACCACATTTTTTGTTTGAAGAGTACCGCATTTTCAACAGTTACCGAATTTCTACGGTGTTTTCTTCACGGGTGTGGCACAGAAATTTTCACCGCGGCTACTCAATTTTTGTTATTTTGGTATCGGGGAAAGGCCCCGCAACGTTCGGGTAGCCAACCGGCTGTTCGATCTATGGTATATTGGCGGCCAGTTGAGGCCAGCTGTAGTTTATTTTGGTATCGGGGAAAGGCCCCGCAACGTTCGGGTAGCCGAATTATTTTATACCGGCGGAAGTGCCGCAACGGTCAGGGTGTGGCATCACTCGTGGCAGTACAGCTACAAGGCCGCATCAGTCAAGGTACCAACATATTTTTTTTTACTTATAGTTAAATTTTATTTTATATTTACGTTCTCAAAATTTTAATTTCATAATTTTTTTTATTTATCATTGTAATCGAATTCCCAAAATACGATTATACCAATAAGATTCGAATTTGATTCCTTTCGGAGTCTCGCGTGGTTCAGGTCGCGTGGAGTGTAAATACGGTGGTTAGGTGGCCGTTATTAGTGTTGAACGTTATTCTTCGTGTTTATTTTTTATTTTTTTTTCTTCTTCTTCTCTCTATAAACCTTGTTATGATTCTGATTTGAGTGCGGAGCGGGACCTTGAGAGCGGTGGGTAGAGAGTGTGCATAAATATATAAAAATTTTGGGGATGAACCTTGTGTCGGAATTATTTTAATTCTAGTTTACAGTTTCCCGTTCGTCAGTGTTCTGGTTATTACAGTTTACTCTATTGGTGTACTTTCCAACGTAAAATGAATTACTAAAGTTCTTTTGGTCGGTATGATGGGAGCGGAGACTCCCTCTGTGTCGGTTTAGTGTTTGCGGTCCCTTGGTGCCCGCATCCAATTCCGTAACCAGGGCTTGGCCCCGTTTGAATTCGGATGGATGCGCGCACCAAGGCACCTCTACCGTTATTATTATTATTTTAATTTATTTTGATTATTCGGTTCGTTCCTCAGGTTCCGGCCGACGAATTTCGGCGGGACTCGGTTATTATTATTATTTGCGTTCCCCCCCAACTTTCTGTAATTAATCACGGTGTAAGCCAGGAGCCCTGCATGCCTCAAACCCCACGACCTTAGCACGTCTCCACTGAGAACGTAGCCGGCAAAACATCACCGTGGAGGCCTCTGCAGGTGCTTAGTGAAAATCTGCAGGTTGGCAGCAGCCAGCCTGTAACATACATATAATGTTTAATACAGAATTTTCCTTCGTTTCAGATGATTGTTTTGATTATACAAAGTTACCAAAACACTATCTGTTAAATTAAATCGGGATTCATACTCATCGTCGTAATCTATTGAAAGATCCTTTTCGGCATCACTCTGAGCATCGAAACAATTATCGTCTACTGCACATTTTCAGTTGACAATATATTTACATTTGATGTTGAGCTTTCATTGTTCAACATAGGCCTACGAATATTTTCAGGAAGCACCAAGCCATAGTTAACACTGTGTTTTTGTCGAAGGCGACGCTTGGGTGAATTTCTTTTGAGCTCCAATGCAAACTTTTTAGGCATTTTTTTAAACTAGATTTTAAACAAATTTAATAAAATTATTTGATATAATAAAATTATAATTCAAACGGGGCCAAGCCCTGGTTACGGAATTGGATGCGGGCACCAAGGGACCGCAATCAACACTGCACCGACACAGAGGGAGCCCCCGCTCCCATCACACACAACCGAAAATTTTAGTGATTCATTTTATATACCGAAAAACCAACAAAAAAAAACGAAATGAAACAACTTCCCAAAAGAACACACTTCCCACCCGTATCACTACAAAAGAGAACGAGGGAGAGAGACAGAACAATGCGCACCGAGCGCGCACCCGCTGTGCGGCGCTCGATTACAAAATTTAACAATTTAATCAAAGATAAAAATATATATAAAAAAGGTAAAAAAAATAGAAAAAAAATTTAAATGAAAAGAAATAAAAAAAAATGTACCTTAACTAAAACAACCGGTTGCGGCCTTGCGCGACCGATATTGTTGCGGGGCCTCTCCCCGATAAAAATGGGTTGCGGCCTTGCGCGGCCGTCATGCCACAGGGTCGCCGCCCCGGACCGTTGCGGCTTGGCTATACCGTTACCAAAAAGCAAAATCGTGGCCTCGACTGGCCGCCGAAATATGTTGGGCGTAGTATCTTCAAAATACCGCAAATAAGGATGGCCTCACTTTCCATAAAAAAAACCCCCGCTGCAGTCAACCGTATATCCCAATTTAACAATTTGAAAACAATTCGTTGTGTGTTGCCTCGCCAAAAATACCGTCGAAATAAAGTGGCCCAATTGGCCACCTGTAAATAATTGGTTGAGCGTCCTTCACTAAACCCGTATGTAACTTTTGGGCGTTGCCGCGTCTAAGAAAATATACCGTCGCACAAAAATGACCTCAACTGGTCACCCGTTAATTCGTATGGCGTTGCCTCGCCGAAAAACGTAAAAATGTTGGGGTTATACACCAAACCCGTAAATAATGCGGCACCCGTTGTATTGTTCGGCACCCGTAGAAAATAATTTAGGATGACAAGGTTGTTGTAATCCCGTTATTGTAACCACCGAAAAAATTTTTTTTTTTTTGATTTATTTAGACCCAACAAATACACTAATAATATTTCTGCTCACGACAACTTGCAAATCAATTGCTTCCAATCCAATCGTTATGGCACATCTATCAATTTATATTAGTTTTCACATAATACATCTCGCACCCTTTTCATACAAACAAAAAATCCACGAACTTTGTATTGTTTTTATTTAAGTAACAAAATGGGCGTTTTTTTACATACAAAAAAAATTTATTTCACCCACCAAAATATGATCCACATTTGGATAATAATATTTATTATAATATTTATTATATAATTATATAATATTTATTTATTATTATTCTAATATTTTACACCGTTTTATTATCATGAAAATGATTTATTAACAAAACTAATCTTCAAAATTTAATACATACACTGTCTTTTCACAAAATCAAAAAACTTGACTTGAATTTTTCCAAATCACCAACTTAATTGTACCAAATTACAAACTGAATGACTCAAAAAAAAAAATATTCGAGCGTCGCACAGCTCGTAAAACGTTTTAGAAGAAAATGAATCTCTCTTCTCTATCTCTCCTTTATACCAAATTTTCGTTGGTACAAAAGAGAGACATATAAGAAAAAACATTTTTTTCAAAACGTTTTACTTTGCACACACTCGATGCGCATTGTTATCTCTCTCTCTCCTATTTTTGTTCCGTTGCCAACATAACCGAAGAAAACACACAAGAATCCATCCACCAAGACGCCACGTTCACACAGTGAAAAACTCGGACGCAAGAAACCATGGAGAATGGAAACAAATTTACAAAAAATGCCTTGTTAAGACAATACAGTCGTAACAGTCGTACTTAATAAGGATGCACATAATAAGCTGGCGTTTTTCGAAAAATATTTGTAGTTTATCTCTAAATCTTACCTGCACGTTAAATGATAGCCACATAAAACCAGCATTCGCTAAAGTAGTTTTTCCACGTTGGAAAGTGTTTATAAGATTACATATGGGATCAAACAATTCTTTTGAGTTTTGTACGCTTTCGATAAAATCTTTATCAAAAATAAATTTTGACATATTTGCCATAACTATTTTGGTGTCTGACAAATTTAATTGGCCACGGAAATTTGAGGATTGAGGATTGGCACATTTACAAAAACAAAGTGGAATTTACCAAACTTTATACTCAAAAGATTCCAGACATTTTTTGGAGCACTGCAGCGAAGCCACCCAAACGTATCCAACTTAGCACTGAAATTATTAAATCTTCCAGCATCGACAGCGCAGATTGAACGGATATTTTCAAATCGGGGTCAAATTCCTTGCCTAATTCGAAATAGCCTGACATTTAATAAGTCTAAAAAATTAATTCATATATATTAATATTATTCTTTAAATAATAAAGAAATTCTAATTCGATTTGTTGATAGTGATGATAATGAAGATTTGCGATAAACAAAATTTCATTAATGTTACTTTTAAAAGTAAAACTGAATTTATAATAAATAAATAAACAATTTTTTTGTTTTTTATTAATAATTATTATAAGCAAAAGTAAACAAAATATTTATTTTTCAGTCAAAATTCTACTTAGTTAAGAAAATTAAAATATTCGGATCAAAGAGCCATTGGTATAGTTTCATTTGACTTGTAATTTAATAAGTAATAGAAAACTCACTCGAAAACGGTTAGTAAAATTTTAATATCTCGGGCCAAATTTTGATTTGCCGTATTCTTATAGCTAAGGCTAAGATGAGCAATACATCGAACAAGCATAGTTTTGAACTCCAACTCATTCATACGAAATATCGTTTTCGAGCAAATTTGCACTATCCTTGATTCCTTGGCTGTAATAAAATCCTCTAGTTTTGGAGCTGGTGTATTTGGAGCTGGTGTATTTGGAGCTGGTGGATATAATTATATTATTTTGATATAATATAATATTTAAATTTTTATATGTCCCTGATTTTATTTTTCGATTTTTATTTTTGTTTTTTTGTGTTGACATTAACAAATGACACCTAAATTTTTGGATTTTTACTCCTCACGTCACATAGCGCAACAATTTTTTTATTTCGTTTTGCTACAATATTAGAGCAGTATGAAGTTGTTTATTTTAAGCAATGTAATTCTTATTTTAAGCAATAATCGATAGAGAACAAATTGCACTACAGATGTCTCTGGCTGTGTCAAGTTAAATAATATTGTCGAAAGATGGTAATGATTTCTCGTAATCATCTAAACAACTTTTGTAATAGATAACATTAAAATGTTATAGCATTAATATTGAATGAGTTCGATGATTAATCGTTTTACACTTCAATCCCATAGTGTTGTGGATTTTGTTTTTCTATTCTAAAAAATAAGTTAGTAGCTGAGAAACAAACCATATTTTCTTGGAAAAAAAATAATTTTATTTATATTTTTCTACAAATATTTTACTTTTAATTATAATTAATAAATTAGAAGAATTATAAATAAATTCAATTCAATTCAATTATTTAAAGTTCAATTCTCATTTTACATCATACCTATATCCAATTTTCTTTATATAGATACGTAAGAATTGAGATTATGAACTATAAATAATTTTGAATTAGTTACGAATAGTTTTTGTATTTTACATTTTGTAAAAAATTGTTATGTGTAAAATACGTATTTTACATGTAAAAAACCGAGTATATTACGTAACGTAAAAAACAGGCACAACCCTGGTTAAAGCTCGTGGAAAAATGGCTGGTTATGCTAACGCAAAAGGAATCAGTAGAGAATTCGTTCCTATCAACCGTAGATCTGCAACAGTGCCTCTCAACCGAAATAAATCCATTCATGCTAAAATAAATCATTTCCCACTCAAACCGGCTTGCGCGTTGACAATTCACAAGTTGTAAGGAGGAACATTTGATGAAATTGTGTACAAATACAACAAGACAAATTCGCAACCTTTGGTCTACGTGGCCTTATCCAGGGTCACGTCTCAAGAAGGCCTCCATATTGTTTCTACTGATAACTGTCAACGTTTTTATCATGGTAGACAACCATGGAGTAAACTCCAATCGTGCGTCGGAGCTGACACACACAGTTTTTTTTTTGTTAGTCAACTCTTTTCGCAATTTAGCTTTACAGCTTGTTTAAACTGCCTTCAACTGTTTGACAGTTTTAGGCAGACCGATTACTTGGCTATTATATTCTAAAGCTTGGTCTTCACTCGCAAAATTTTGTCACGACGATAGCATGTCATGACAAAATTGTATTTTTACACTCACAACTATTAACACCAAGATGTAAGTAAAGTCATTTTATGTTCCCTGTTTTGTTTAATTGAGTGTCAAATACAAATTTTCTGCTCATTTTGTCACAGTGTCATGACAAAAACATCAGCAATTTTAATAAAATTTCTCATTGTCACGGTGTAATGCGCACGATCTGAGTGTCGATTTTGTACTAAAAATGACAGCGCGAGGTGAGCAAACCGGAAAAACATAGTAGTGGTTATTTTATTAATATTGGCTTGCTTGAGCGCATGCGCGTTATTTTGTTTATATACATTTTTTAATTGATTTGTCAATGGAAAATCAAATCACATAGCAAACAATCGGTTCCACTGCTCAAAAGCAAGCGAATAGAAGAGGTGAGGTATACGTCATCATCATAAATATTGAACCGGTTCAACCGGAACTTTTTATTTTGCTACTTGCCTTTGAAAAATTATCATTTAATTATCATTTAACTGTACATAGCCCCTATCGTTATTTTTCTTAAAATTATTTGGCACATATTTTGATGTTTGACTCACCTGTGCCCGTGCTAGTTGCTTTTGTACTGCATCAACATATCCCTCATTATTCCTCTTCTGCATCTCCTCCCGTTTGTTTCGGATTTACTTCAAATGTACGACACTTATTACTGCTTTTTCAAATGTAAGTTGATCCTTGTCCAATAATTCCGCCTGTAACCTTTTCTTATATATCCCCATTACAATTCTATCTCTCAGTTGATTCTCTTCGTCGATATACTTGCAACTCTTTACTAATTTGATAATGCCTGCCAAAAATGTATCAAATACCTCATTTTCCTGCTGCATTCGTTGTAAAAATTTGTATCGTTCGTATACTAAATTTGTTCATGGTGTTGTGTTTCCAGGATAGTGTCCCGTATACAAAACACGTTAAAGCACCGTCCAGGTCACACAAAATACAATAATAGCATAAATCATTAAAGATAAGAAATTGATTACATATAAATTATATAATTAAGTATATAGCACATAAGATAGCAAAAATAAATATTCAATTCAGATCCCGAAACGTATTTTCGACACAACAACAAATATTATGCATAAAAAACACAGACAAAATGTATTACAACTTTTAAATTATATAGAATGAAAGATAGCAATAAAAACCATTAGAAAGATCCCAAAACATAAATACTGTAACGATAAAAAAGTAAGATACATATTTTGACTTAAAATAAACACATGAATTGATTTAAACCACATGAGTATAATGTCAACACATTATCCCGAGATGTGAAATTTTAATTACAAAAATTTTGAATGTAAACAAAGATCCACGAGACCACTAGAAACCCATATGCCAGATATCATTGTCACAGAAAAAATAAATAGTCTCGTAATAAATAAAGGCCCCGATTAAAATATAGAGATCACAAAATCGGGCCAATCAGAAATAAGTTTAATGAGAATTACAGAAAATAAGGATCTTTCAGTCCCGCCTTTTATAAAATTAAAACTAATTATTAACGAAAACCAAATACTATATAAACCGCGAAATTATTACATTAAGAAGTTGTCGTCAGAGAGTTATTATCAAGAACCAGTTATTATCCAGAAGCTGTACAAGTATTTAGTTATTAAATAAAATTTTAAATTTAAAATCTAAGTGTTTTTTTAAAAGGAAATCCAACATTGGTAAGTAAATTAAACATATACATCGTTTACACTCACCGGACTAGATCTTTAAGTCCGTATACCCAAGCCAAGGGTAGTGGGTTGAAGTAAACATAACTTCAACGAAAATCTAATAATTCTTACTAACACAAGTGCCAAGTGCACATTAGTCCAACAGATAACGGACGAAAGACTCCTTACTAAATAATAACAATAACTCGCAACAGAAACTATAAAAATTATCCCGTTAATCTAGCCTAGTTGCAATAGATGTGCATAGCCGATACATGACCCGATACATGGTGGTTATTGCTTCAGGGAAAGATTAACGCAAATTATAATTGGCCGAATCAAATCGATCAATTATATAAGGATAATATAAAAATTAAAACATCTTACTAACATACATAACATTCATCAAATTCATTCAACAAATTCCCTTTTCCATACAATCATAAAACACTATATTAGGTTTCATTCTTATTTCAAGTATAAAAGATTCCAACTTATAACACTATCAAAAAACATTCTCATATTATTTCAATCATACTAAAATTATAAAACATACATTCATAACATTCATAATATTTATAACACATTTGATTCACATACATATTACAAATATATAAAAAACGTCATCAAATTATAAAAATATATTAACCATATATTAATATATAAAACAAATATATAAAACATAATATTACAATATATATAAAACAATGGGTTAAAATATAAACCGAATTTATCGATCACTTTATCAAAATTCTCTGCTTCATTCTGCTCAATCTCTTCTTCCCCCACTTTAATTTTAATTTTTACAAACTTTCCAAATATGGAAATTATCTGCTCACCACCAATATCCAGTAATACCGCTATTTTAATTTTATCTGGTTCTTCATGCCTTTTGAATGCTTTCATATGAATTTTCACTCGTTGTAGGAACTTTTCCCAACTTTTCGCCGCATTTGTACCAACTAGTAATGGTGGTGGTATATTACATTTTAGTGACCTCGCCAATATTTTTTTTTTTTTTTTTATATTCGTATATATTGTTACGATTTTGCCTTGTCAATCAAGGTTCGAATCACTGGATTGTGAATAAATACACTGCTTCAAATTTGAACTCACACAATTTATTTACACAACACAATTTATTATACAACACAAAATTCACAATTAATTATTATAATTATAACACACTTTTTAATTATCACTTTAATAATCGCTTTAATAATCACTTTAATAATCTTTCTATTTAACCTTCACTGTATCACGTTTAAAATAATACTCAGCATTCCACGTCAACGCGCGCCTTTATATACCAAAATATTTGTTTCTAGAATAATCCTAAATGCGCAGCAAATATGTTAGTATAGAAATACGCCTAAATGTTGAGTATAAATTATAAATGTAATTGAACAATTAATGAAACTAACTTATTCTATTCTATTCTAGGTGTCACCGTAACAATATTTTTCGTATTCAATATGGCTGACTTATTACACCGCATGTTCTATTTTTTTTTTTTTGCAGCTTCTGTGCGTATTGTTCTTCTTTTCCTCTTTTATTGTAAAACAACTGCGCCATGTTATATTTGTATTACTCAATTTAAACATGGACCATGTTTTGCACTTTTTATTAATTTCATAAACTAGTTCCTCTCTTTCTTATATCTATGATGCAACCGTTTCGTGGAAACATTTTAAAACAATAAATTGCCCCAATCGCAATTAGCGAATAAAAGAAGGGGAAACAATAACACAAACGATAAGCGGTATCAATTCCTCTCCTTCTTTTCTGTGTTATATGATTTTTCCCTCACTATAAGAAGACGAGAAATGTAGTGGTAAGAAAACTAAATAGAACCTATAATATCTATGTGTTAAATTACTTGAAATGTACACTGATTTAAAAAAAATGGCGATTGAATCAACACGTGACAGATAAGTGGAATTTTTACGAATTTATCACAGGTTTACAATTTTTTGAGAAATACATTCTGTCAAAAAAGAATCGGGAATTGGTCGACTTCAGTTCTCTCCGCGAATTCTCATTTGTCTTCTATCGAATGAAAACGGGTGCCTCGAACTGGTAATTCTAGTTTTGGAAAGTCAACCGGAGCAATAACAGGTGAATACGATGATTATTCGATGATATTTGTTGAGTTTTTGGCCAGAAATTCGTTCACAATGGTCCATTGTCGTGGTGCAAAATCCATGAGTTTTCTTCAAAACAGTCAACATTACCTTGACTTTCGATAGACTTCGCACAACTAATAAATTTACGGACGCAATTTCCACAAAGTGTGTGTAGATCTGGAAATGTACTTTATTTCGAACGTTTTATTGAGTACAAATATTACCAACAATGTGTACACAACCGCATTGACACAATGTGTACGAATGTTTGTGTAAAAACTAAATCAAGGTCGTAGATTAATTAGTGTATAATAATAATGCAAGTAAGTATGTACTTTGATTTATATAAATTCTTGGTTTACGGGTATATTAAAGGTGGAGAGGGGGAGGGAGGGGGGGGGGGGGGGAGAGGAGACGATTGCGAGGTAAACGAAAATTAAGGCTGTCGAGTCGGAATGATTAAGCTTAAAATCTAAAAACTAAACTGTACACTGTAACTAACTGTACATTTGATTATTATTATTATAAAAATGAGAGTGTAAACTTATTCGGTGAGACGCGTATGGGATGTCATTCATGATGATAGCTAAAATTCAAAAAGTGCGCCAGTATTTCACGGGTTTTTTCCCTCTTGTTTTAGAATTTATTTACAGGTTCCTTTTTACATTTTATGTGTGGTCTAGCAAAATCGGGTTTGAGATTCGGAACTTCTTACGACCATTTTCCATGAGCCATAGCCGGCCAGAGACGACCACCTGAATTTCGTAAACCCATATCTCATCACCAATTATAATGCGTTTTATGATTGAGGGGTCGCAATTAACTCGTTCTAGCATGTCTTTAGCGACCCTTACGCGATTGAGTTTTTGAATAAAATTCAGGTATTTCGGAACTAGTCGAGCGGCAACGCGTTTGATGCGTAAACAATAAAATTTAAAAACACTCAGTCGTAACTTTTTGCGTATGCTCACTGCCTGGAGTCGAACCCAGGACATAGCAAGCAGTATATAACATAGCAAGCACAATAGTGATTGTGGCTTTCTCAGAAAATTCGGTTTATACCTTTATTTCGTTTGGTTGAAAATCTTAAATTCCGAAAATAGTTTTACAAATTACTCAAGCCCTTCTTAGATTTAAGGGTTAAAAGAGTTTCTGAAGCTACATAACGCCTCTATTCAAATAAATAGTATTACATGAAACAATTTGAAATTTTACTTTCTCAGTGTTAATTAATGCGAATTAATGCTAATTAATTTGTAATATAAGTAGTTAATTAGTTCCGTTTGCATATATTACATAAGTAATGAAGACCTTTATAAAATAATCCGTTTGTGTCTGGTCACACATATGTATAATAGAAATTTAAATTGTAAATTCAGAATTTTTTGATATATAAACGGCGGCACAAAAGTGTACAATCGGTCAGTTTAAATCTAAGCATAAAGTGACAAGTGTGAATTTAAAAATAAGTGACTTTAAATGGAGGGCAACGGAAAAATGAATCCAAAATATCCCCGCACAGTTTACAATGGTCCTGGTGATGAAATAGTAATATCGGGAATATCAGGTTCATTTCCAAAAGCTAGAAATATTAAGGAATTGGAATATAACCTCTACAATAAGGTAAATATTTACAATATAATTTTTAATAAACGCTAGTGCTAGTCCTAGTTTTGAATATTTTCAGATTGACATGATCGATGAGAGTGAAATACGTTGGCAACATGAAAATCCGGATATACCAAGACGATCGGGTAAAATTTGTGATCTTGAAAAATTTGATGCTACATTTTTTGGTATACACTTCAAACAAGCTAATGCTATGGATCCCCAAGGGCGCATTTTGGTTGAAAAAGCATATGAAGCTATTTTGGATGCCGGAATAAATCCAAAATTGATGAAAGAAACGAGAACTGGTGTTTATATTGCTGCTTGTTTTAATGAATCTGAAAAAGTTTGGTTTTACGAGGGATTAGCAGACAATGATTTTTGCTTAACTGGAAACAGTCGCTGTATGTTAGCTAATCGAATTTCCTATGTACTAGGACTAAGAGGGCCTTCAATGTTAATAGATACCGCATGCAGTAGTTCTATGTTTGCACTTGACGCGGCATTCACAGCGATGCGCAATGGTGAATGTGATGCTGCTTTAATAGGCGGGACGAATTTATTGCTTTGTCCAGCTTGGACATTCCAGTTTGCACGGTTAGGAGTTCTAGCTCCCGATGGAATTTGTCGACCATTTGATATTCATGGAAGTGGTTATGTACGTTCTGAAGCCATATCTATGATCTTTTTACAAAAGTCTAGAGATGCTAAACGGATTTATGGCACAGTGGTACATTCAAAAACAAATTGTGACGGATATAAGGAAGAGGGGATCACATATCCTTCTGGACATATGCAAGCAAAGTTATTAACCGAATTTTACACCGAAATCAATATAAAACCCGAAACTGTTGACTACATAGAAGCACATGGTACTGGCACCATTGTCGGTGATCCCGAAGAATGCGAAGCCTTAGATCAAGTTTTTTGTAAGAATCGAAAAACCCCTATGCCGATTGGCTCAGTAAAATCAAATTTGGGACATTCTGAAGGTGCGGCTGGCCTGAACTCAGTCGCCAAGTGTATAATCGCCATGGAAAATCAATTAATTCCGCCAAATATAAATTTCACAAAAATTCGACCAAACATTACAGCGTTGATGGAAAACCGTCTACAAGTCGTGCAAAACACACAAAAATTAGATGGGCCATTGATTGCAATTAATTCATTTGGGTTTGGTGGTGCTAATGCCCATTGCTTATTAAGGGCTAACCCGAAGAATAAACGAAATCACGGAGTCCCTGAAGATTCAGTATCAAGATTAGTAAACTGGTGTGGAAGAACAGAGGAAGCATGTAATGTAATACATGAAGCATTGGTTTCCAGATCATTTGATACCGAATATATTGCCCTGCTACAAAGTATCCAACGGGAATCTGTACCTGGAAACATCTTTAAAAGCTATGGCCTTTATAAACACGTAGCAGGTTCTAATGCCCAATGCCTTACGAAAGAAATAGAACATTTCAGTGGAACACAACGTCCAATTGTATATGTGTTCAGTGGAATGGGTTCACAGTGGAACGAAATGGGAACTAATCTATTAGAATTGCCATTGTTTCGTCGAACCATCCAAAAGTGTCATGACGTCTTAAAACCGAAAGGCTTAGACTTGTTCGATATAATAACGTCAACGGAGAAAAGTATGTTTGAAAATATACTTCACTCGTTTGTTGGTATTGCTGCAATTCAGGCGGCACTTTGTGACTGTCTAACCGCAATAAATATTCAACCCGACTATATAATCGGACACTCAGTTGGTGAGTTAGGATGTGGATATGCCGATAAATGTTTAACAGTGGAGGAAATGGTTTTATGTGCTTATTCCCGGGGTGTTGCAAGTCTCGAAACGAAAACAATTAGAGGCGCAATGGCAGCTATAGGACAATCCTATAATGAAATTAAAAATCTTGTGCCCCCAACAATTGATGTTGCATGTCATAATGGACCGGATTCGTGTACTATTTCTGGACCAGAAAATGAAATTAAAAAATTTGTTGCAGAATTAACAGCAAATGGAATTTTTGCGCGAGCGGTTGCTGTTTCTAATATTGCGTACCATTCACGGTATATTGCCGAAATGGGACCTAAACTGTACAACTACCTAATTAAAATTATTAAGGATCCAAAGAAGCGATCAGCAAAATGGTTCAGTACCAGCGTACCACAAAGTAAATGGGATTTACCCGAATCACAATATTGTTCAGCAGAATACCAAACGAATAATTTACTTAGCCCTGTTCTTTTTGAGGAGACTTCATTATTACTGCCACAGAACGCAATCCTAATTGAAATTGCGCCACATGGTTTACTTCAAGCTGTACTACGCAAATTCTTTACAAAAGCGATTTCAATTCCATTGACTCAACGGGGCAATAAACACAATTTGGACTTTTTCTTAACAGCCCTGGGCAGGTACGTGTTAAATTAATTTTATTCCAAATTAAAATAAAATTTCAAATTTATTCTGCAGAATATACCTAAATGGTGTGGATATGGCTATCGAAAATTTATACCCTAAAATAGAATTCCCAGTATCTCGTGGTACTCCATCAATATCACCACTAATAAAATGGGATCATTCCGTAGACTGGTTTGTGATGAAAAACGATGCAGTGACGAAAAACCAAACTGGCACAAAATTGTTTACAGTTTCACTTGATGATCAAAATTTCAAGTATATTGCGGGGCATATGATTGACGGTCGATGTTTATTTCCGGCTACGGGATATTTAAAGTTAGTCTGGGACACTTATGCAATTATGCAAGGCACAAAACTATTTTCACAAATTAATATAGAGTTCACAGAAGTCAAATTTTTGCGAGCAACAACCTTATCAGCCGGGGCATCTGTACAACTTCTTGTGGTGATCCAACTTGGATCAGGACGATTTGAAATAACTGATAGAAATGAAATCGTTGTTACAGGTTACATGAAAGATTTGCAGGATAATGTAAAATTTATAAAAAGACCTCCATTCGTAAGAAATGGCCAGCCGTATTTACCAACGAAGGATTTTTATAAGGAATTGCGTTTGCGTGGTTATAATTACGCTGGACTATTTCGTAACGTTGTTGAAGCTCGAAGTGATGGATTACACGGAAAAGTGCGATGGAATTCTGATTGGGTATCATTCATGGATTGTTTATTGCAAATTTCCATATTGGGAAAGGATACTCGTAGTCTTCTGGTGCCAACGATGATTGATAAATTTACGATCGATGCAACACGGCACCAGGAAGCTTTAAAACAGTTTGATCTCGATAAACCAGAAAACAATTTCTTCGAAGTTTTGGGAAATGAAAATTTGAATAGTTATCAAGCTGGAGGAGTTGAAATACGAGGATTAAAAGCAAGTTCAGTCGCACGGCGTAAAATTCTCAGCCAACCAGTTCTAGAATCATACAAATTCGTTCCTCATTGGCCAACACCTAAAATGAGTGAAATAAATGCTGCCAGAATTTGTGTACAGCATGCATTAGAAAATCATTACACACCTAAAGTAAAGTGTGTTGAAGTACTTAAAATAAATACAGTCCCTTTCATAACGAGACTAAAAGAAGCGATCGAAGATCTTCCACTAATATCAGAGGACTTAACGATTCTAACATCAGAAAATATAGAAGACGAGAACATACAAGTCAAAAGTGGCACCTTACCGGAAGACTCGAGTTGTTTATTCATAATCATGTCTAAATTGTTATCTAAGTCAGAATGTATAGAAAGTGCGAAATTGAGCCTTCTACCCCATGGTTATATTATAACCCGAGAGCCAGTTAATCTGCAACTGAATCAAATTTCCATACCTGTAGGTTTCAATCTAATCGCATTGATTCCACTTGATAACGAAACACTCGTACTTCTACAAAAAGGATTTCAGGAATTTCCAGCGACACCTGTTTCAATAAAAATTTCATTGCACGATACGGAATTCAAATGGCTCGAACAAATCAAAACTGCTATTAAACATGAAACCGCCATCGCATATTCACAAAATGAACCACTATCTGGTATCATAGGGCTGGTTAACTGCATACGCAAAGAACCAAATGGTTCTAATGTTATTTGTGTATTTATTGATGATCCCAAAGCACCACCATTTGACATCACCAATTCATTTTATAAAAACCAATTGAAATTAAATTTGGCAATCAATGTTTATCAAAATGGCAAATGGGGAACATACCGACATCTGACATTTAACAAATTAACCGAAAATGGTCCATTCGATGGTCATGCTTTTGCGAATCTAACTGTTAGAGGAGATTTATCATCCCTACGATGGTTGAATGGCCCTTTCAGTAAGCAATTTGCCGATCAACAAATAAAAATACATTTTGCTGCACTTAACTTTCGTGATGTTATGCTAGCCACCGGTAAGATAGGTGTTGAAGCTTATGATTTAAAACGCCTTGACCAAGAGTGCGTTCTTGGATTAGAATATTCTGGTATCGATTGCAATGGCAATCGAGTTATGGGAATGGGAAATTCCGGAGCAATTAGTACTCATATTATTCCAGATTCAGGACTTATGTGGCGATGCCCAAAAAATTGGTCGTTGGAAGAAGCTGCTACCGTACCAGTTGTGTATGGCACTGTCTACACTGCACTATTCCTGCATGCAAATATTAAAAAAGGAAAATCGATTTTAATTCATGCTGGTACCGGAGGAGTTGGTTTAGCCGCAATAAGCGTTGCGTTTGCATATGGTCTAGATGTCTTTACAACAGTTAGCACAACTGAAAAACGTAAATTCTTATTGAACCTGTTTCCACAACTAAAAGGTAAGTCACGCCGTTCTCATGCATTTTCTTCAATAGATTATTATTTATAAACTTATATTTTTCGAATACTTTCTCGAATTGCCAGATTCTCATATCGGAAACTCACGTGATTTAAGTTTTGAAGAAATGATTCAAACCGAAACACAGGGTACTGGGGTTGATTACGTCTTAAATTCATTGGCCGAAGAAAAATTGCAGGCATCGGTACGATGTTTAGGTAAAGGAGGAAAATTTCTGGAAATAGGAAAATTTGATATGGCAAACAATAATAAAATAGGATTGGGTGACTTCTTGAAAGAAATATCATTTCATGCAGTGTTTCTCGACAATTTATTTAAAGCATCTCAAAAAGAACAAACGGAGTTTCAGAAATTGCTACAGCGAGATATCGATACGGGCATAATAAAACCCCTTCCTACCACTGTGTATCAGGCAAGCGAAGTTGAAGCAGCATTCCGATTTTTGGCAAGTGGAAAGCATATGGGAAAAGTACTGTTGCAAATTCGAGAAAATTCCTGTGGCAAACTGAGTCTGCCAATCGAAGTTTATCCTCGGTTCAATTGTAAAGCCAGCGCATCATACATAATAATCGGAGGCCTCGGAGGTTTTGGGTTAGAATTGATAGACTGGTTAATCATTAAAGGAGCCCGTATCATAGTAATATCATCAAGTCAAGGCATTTCCAAGCAGTACCAAGAGTATAGAATTAAAATATGGCAATCTTATGGCGCAACAATAAATATTAATACTTCAAATATTGGAACTGAAAATGGTTGCGAGTCGATATTAAAAGAGGCAAATAAGTTAGGACCAGTAGCAGGAATATTCAATTTAGCTGTGCTTCTCCAAGACAGTATCCTAGAAAACCAAACTGTTGAAAAATTCAATCAATGTTTAAAGCCAAAAGCAAATGCAACGATTTATATGGACAAATTGTCCCGAAAATTGTGTCCGAATCTGAAACAGTTCGTGGTATTTTCCAGCATATCGTGCGGGCGGGGAAATGCTGGCCAAACGAATTATGGTATGGCAAACTCAATCATGGAACGTGTTGTAGAACAAAGACTTCTATGCAATCTGCCTGGTAAAGCGATACAATGGGGGGCGATCGGTGACGTTGGATTAGTCGCCGATATGGCGGAAGGCAAACAGGATGCCCTTGAAATCGATGGCACATTACCACAAAGAATATCTTCTTGTATCGAGGAACTCGATTACTTGCTTTTAACGAACGATCCAGTTGTTGCCAGCATGGTAGTGGCAGAGAAACGTGTTAACGCGGGTGGTAAGAAAGACATAATATTGAGCTTAATGAATATAATGTCTATTCGAGATGTTAAATCAGTTTCAATGAATGCAACTCTAGCCGAAATTGGAATGGATTCGTTGATGGCAGTTGAAATTCATCAGACCCTCGAACGTGATTATGACATTGTTTTATCAGCCCAAGATTTGAGGAAAATTACACTTACTCAGCTTCACGAGTTATATGAACAAAGGAAAACTGCTGATTTCAATATAGGTAGCTCTTTAACTACCGAAACTTCTTCAGATCTCCAGATGATTCAAACGTTAGGTGATGAAGCAGATTTCGACAAATCAATAATACGACTTCAAACTTGGAATAGTTCTACTAATTTTAAAACAGTCTTATTTATTTTACCCGGTATTGAAGGAGTGCTACCATCGCAATTTAGTTCTGTTATATCATCAATTAATTTACCTACATTTCGCGTGCAGTTAACAAACACTTCCCATGCTCAGACGATCAGCGAAATTGCCGAAACAGTCTTCGTAAATATTCAAAGAGAAATGGGAAAAATTCTTAATAAGTTTTATATCGTGGGTTACTCGTTTGGCTGTTTAATCGCCTTGACGCTAGCTCAAAAGTTTGAAGTATCTGGAATCACGGGAAATGTTGTTCTCATAGACGGCTCTTTGCCATTTTTAAAGCAAGTTGCACTTAGCCAGGTCATAGATACATCGGATACTAGCCTTGAATTTGCGGCATGCACCGCAATCTTAAAAAAATTCTCCCCTGAATTTAATAGCAATGACTATTTAGAAAAGTTGTTTGCATTACATTCCAGCTGGGACAATCGAGCTAATTGTATCGTAGAACTTCTTAATGCACAAAACACATATAGTAATAAGTATGTACGCCATCTCGTTGACGGGATAAAAAATAGATTTAAAATGATTCTAAATACGGAAAATTCAGAAATTCCACCAATTAAAGCTTCGATCACATTAATTCGACCAACTGAGGCATCGATTCAAGATTTCGACGACCACTATGAATTAGATAAATTCACCGAAGGTAACGTGTATTTGAAATTTATCGAAGGGAATCATTCTACAATGCTTGAGAGTACGAAGTTAGTAACACTGTTGGATCAATTGCAACCGAATACTGAATAAGGAGGGATTCAGAAACTTATATGGGACGTTTGAAGCTGCGCATTTTACTATTTTTTTTAAATACTTACATATATAGTTACATATAGTTGTATCGTAATGAAACTGAAATAAAATATACCGGTGTTTAATATTGGTAGTAAATTTTTGTTTATGCTGTCCGAGAATTGGCACTTTAACAGTCGATCTGCATAGTTCTGTTCTACAAAAGGCAAATAAAACTTGCCAATAGCGGCAGAAATCCCATTTTGGAAATCCCACGGTTTTCTTATTTTTTTCGAGCAATATTGGATTGTGTGTCTAACGGTAAAATTTGTTCATATCGTATTTCTCGGTGGGATATGGGATTTTCTTGTGATTATCACTTTTACTTTAGTATCGTCAATTGCAAAAAATATTTAGTTCTCCTTCAGAATTGTTAAGAATCGGCCCACAGCGACAATATATCTAATCGTTTAAGGACAATGCAATTTTTCAGTCAAAACATTTAAGCTAGAGGTACTTAGCTTGTAGACTATTCACTGAGCATAGTCCTCAAAAATCATTTTAAAAAAATTAATTATGGGAATTTTCTGGAAATAATAATATCTATCGCGGCTACAAACTTCGTGGTGCAAGAAAATCGAGAATTAGCCGCAACATATTCACACCTCCATTTTTTTAGACGAAGTCTAGTAACATCACCAGAAATGGTCGAAAAAGTCTATGTAATCATTATATGAATGAGCGTCGCATTAAGTTACGTGAGATTGCCGACATTGCAAACATCTCACATGAATGTGTACGCAGTACGCAATCGGCAGAAGCTGTTTCAGTTGCTGTGCTGGTCCGAGTCGGGTACCTATGTAACGAAACACGAAGAGTTCCGTTAACAGACACGGCATCAGAGGTCTACGTGGTTATATGTAGCCCCAGCTAAATCTCAGGAGCGTTGGGGTTTGTAGACATGACGTTATGCTTGAATAAACCACAGAAAATGAAAATTAAGAGAAATAAAATTAAAATGAGAGAAATACGGGGCTAGCCTTTAGTATCTCGCAAATTGACTGTCGCGACATTTTTGCGAAAATGGACATAACACTAACTAAAAACGTAAACATTATGAGCGGCCATCTTATAGATATTTCAATTTTTTGTATATTATTTATAATTTTTTCCGCTTTTGGATTCAAATTTACTATTTAAACAAACTGGTGGTTATAATTTGAACTAAAAAATAAAAATAAAGAAAAAATTGATAACACTGAGAAAAATAATTTGTTGGCGTACGGTTGAATTAACTGTGATTGGTTTATCACAATAGATTTATATTAGCCATAAATGAAATACATTTGACACAAATAATGAACTATTCTAGTTTTGGAAAATTTGCTTCCATGACCCTTCAGCGTTTGATGTAACTAATTCATACAATTTTAAGTATTCCTTTTGTTATAATTTTATCTCGCATTTGCAACAACCAATAGGAATCAATGTTCTTAACATTATATATGTTCCTACAACCAATAATCTTTTGTCTCAACCGAATTTATTTACGATAACAATAATTTGTTTGTCCCAATTTTCATTCGTTTGTGCTTCCTTGCATAATGTAACGGGTCAAAAAAAATTACTAAAATTTACGCAGAATGTGAATAAATTTTAAAGTGGAAGGACGCGAGTTTCAATTTCATATAAAGTTTTTAGTTTGTGCAGTTGTTTACAGTACAATTTGTTCAATAATATTATAGAAATAATATACGTAAGTATAATTACACATCGATTCCGAAGCACAGTCACTGATTGAAAAATGGTCTTACGTAAGACTTTTTGTTTTTGTATTGAGTTTAGTCTTAATTATGTGACTTTTTGTAGACTGCGTGTAGTCTGTCAGCAATAAGACTACCAAATTAGTTTGTCTTACGTAAGACTTTTGACTTTGTTTTGAATTTTGACTTAATTACGACACTTTTCGTATTCTGCGCTCAATCTTAGTTGACATTGGTCTTAAGAAAAAGTCTTGCATAAGACATACCAATTTGGTGGTCTTATTGCTCACAGACTACACGCAGAATACGAAGAGTCTCATAATTAAGACTAAATTCAATACAAAGACAAAAAGTTTTACCTAAGACCATTTTTCAGTCAGTGACTGTGCTTCAGAATCGGGATGTTAGTGTTATTTATAAACAAAAATGATTATATTGTTATAATAGGCTTTGATTTTTGTGATAAGTTTCATAGTGCGTAAAGTAAAATATTTTCAAGACCATATTTTGAACCACCATTTTTATTTTATTTTCTGTGTGTATTTTTATAGTGTTAAAACTAGCAGTTTAGCTTAATTCGTTTAAAATAGTTCCAGATAAATGTGTACATAACGTTGTGGAGAATTTATTTAATCAATGAATACTATTAAACATGTTGTGTCCAATTTTTTTTTTTATTTAGAATGGCAACTTTCATAGGTGTAACATACAACGATATAACAGGAATTATTTCAGTAATTTCAAGCGGTGATGCTTTAGTGGTGGATGACGTTTACATAGCTGGTATACTTGCCAAATCTTCTAATTTATTACTATACAGCTACATCAAGTTTATAATTGCATTTATCAATTTTATTATTTATGCTTATAGTCAAAAACTTTTTTAAAATAACTAATCCAATAAGTCTATATGACAACAAAACTTCGTGCGTGATACCCGATGAAATATTGGTAAACTATATTAAGCAATATTGTAGCTCTCCTGGCTGGTCCCTAGGAGCTATTGATGTTAAAACAGGTTCATTTTATATTTTTTTTTTGTTGCATGTGGTTTGAATCGTGGTTCTAATTTAATTAGGGGTTAAAGGTTATTATATTATATATTATATTATTATATTAAATTAGCATATATGTATATGTAACAAATAAGCGCATAAAACGCCTTTATATTGAAATCTAACTTAAAAGATAATATATTTTTCCAGTTGACATTGACAATCAGCTTTCATCACAGCCCCAAAATCATCAGAGGTTCATTGAACAAAATACAATAAATGAAAACGAACCCGTTGCTCAAAATAATATAATTGAAATTTCCGAGTTTACGGAGCCACCAATTCGAACGGAGTCTTTTATTGGACCGGTTGAATTCGCCACCCAAGCAAAATTAAATAATATAGTGACAGCCGAGGTCAATAATAAACCAAAATTTACAAAATGGATTACAGTAAACTAACTTAATATTTTTATCTCCAGAAACTTGCTTCTTTGAAAGATCTTGATTTTAAAATTCTTTTCGGGCAATACAATTTAAAGAAACAAATATTAACGAATGTCCAGCAAACAAAATTGGCGGCCAAAATTATTGTTAAATGCATTTTGGAACATGACTTTGAGATTGAGTATGTAAATCTAACAATTATGTTTATCATTATTTATTATTCATTATTTATTTATTATCATTATGTTTATCATTAAATATCATTAGTTATTAATTTGATAATAATTTTTTATTAATTTTTTTTTTGGTATAGATTGGCCCGAGCAGATTTCGTTTATTTGTCCCGCATTATCTGTCAAGTGTTTCAGCAGGAAATTATAGAGGTTTACTATACAAGTGCAGTAAATGGTCAAAAAGCTTCAGGAAAATTATACGACTCGTTTTCCAACTACAGAAGCCAAATGTGTGCTGCAGGTATTATAAAGAGAAGGTCATACTCTAAGCAATTGGACTCAAATTCGTCAATTTCAAATTTAGGTAAATTATAAGTATAAACTATATAAACTAAAATAATATTACAGAAACGTTTCAAAACGAATAAGATGATTTAAGATTATCAATTCTGTTTAGAGAATTATATCACCGGTTTCGTGGTATAACATTTACACAGTCTTTGTAATCCTTCCTACACAGTTTTTATAAAAGTCTGTAATACTGTCTGTTCATACTGAATTTTAAAATTAAATTTATTTGTTCGATATTTCGAGCCCATTGTGTATGTTAAAATTTTTTTTAACATGTGTATTTATATGTTATATGCAAAGATAAATTTTATTCATTTATAATAATTAAATAAATCTTGAAAATGACCAATGGGCTCGAAATATCGAACAAATAAATTTAATTTTAAAATTCAGTATGAATTTTAATTAATAAAGAATTTTGTAAGGCAGAACTAAACACTTTTATAATCGTTGAATATAAGTATATATAAATAACATTTGACTTAAAACTCTATATTCCAGTTGCTAATAATAGTGCATCAGCTATTGATTACGATTTCATCAAAAATAATACTGGTCCAGCTCGTACACTTAGAGAAAAGTGGTCAGGCTGTTTAAAACAAAGATTGGAAATTCTCGGTGATAAACGGGTTCCAACGATTGATTATTTAAAGCAGTTTCCAATTTTTACTTTGAATGACAATTTTGTTTTTGAATTGGTAATTGAAACTTATTATTATCCTTGTTTTTACATTATTAAATAGCTAATTTATATATTCCTAGTTTTTTGCAGATGTTGAGGTATTGTACTCGGATATTCGGACGATAGACAATTGGGAAAAGCTGTATTTAAATGTGCTAAAAGAAGGTGCATTAATACGTGATAAATTCGTTGTTCAAGTTATTGAAATAACAAAGGATTCCAATCCTGGTATGTTTAAACAAAATAGGAGTAACTAAAATATTTCCTTCATAACTTTTTCATGTTTCTAGATATCAAAAAATCAGTAGCGTTATTGGTGCTACCCTATCTATTCCCGTCAACTATTGTTAAAAGCCAACGCGGGAAGAAAGGAGTAAAAGCATCGAAAATCGAAGTGCAAGAACAATTTATTGTTCAATTTGATGTAAGTGTATTTTATTACATAATTCTTAACTTTTATAAGGTATAATGGACGGAATTATGGACGGTAATTTCGACTTAATAAATTGGAGGTGAGTTTATACGCGTTATTTAATTAACATTTACTGAAATGACTTATCAGAACCTCAACTTAGCTATAGTCAGAAATGTAAATCAGAAAGTAGGCATGAGGCACACATTTTTAGTTTGAAAATTCACATTACCTCTATTGAAATGCCGAATATTAGGCAATTAATTAATACGAGTACGTTTCCATGCATATACTTCACCATCAAATTATAAACATATCTTATCGAATCCATATTATTATATAAGTAATCAACTACCACGTCAGTCCATGACTAAATTTTATGTCCAGATATGAATAGCCTGCTACAGTTTCGTTTTATTAAAACCAATTAAATCCTTTAAAGAACACAATTAAATGCGATTCAACGAATTGTGTAGTTTTTTCCCTTAGAGTCCCCGTCGAGTTAACTACTCGAAGGGAAAACAAATTCGCCATTTAATTGTATTTCGTAAAGGACCTAATTTTATTAAATGTTAGTACTACTTTCCGAGTCCCATAAACGGAACGGCACATTTCACAACAGAATGTGCTAGAACAGGACGTCACAAAACAGGATATCAAAAAACAGTACACAGTACACGACAGAAAATTTTAATTTAATTAATTTGATAAATTTAGTACATTTAATTAATTCCATTAATTTAATAAGTATAATTAATTAATTATTTATTAATTAAGTTAAAAACTTTAATTTAAATTAAAGTCAATCGTTTCTTGCTTTAACTGAATAAAAATCTCTATACTTGATAATACATTTTCGGGTACCATTACAATATACGTACTGTTTTGCGATGTCCTTCCGTGCCATGTACTTTAGTGTACTATGTTTTGTTTTATGACGTACTATTTAAATCGGTCCTGTTCTGCAGTTTGTGATTTCCTTTTTGTTACATTCTGTTTTGAAATGTGCCTTCTTAGTGCATAATAACACATTTTTAAATAATTTTTTTCAATTTTTTTTTCTTTATATTAGACAATTGAGAAAGCTGACGAATATGAAAGAAATCTTCTATCATCCAACCAAAGCGACCAACCCAGAGTAGTTTTTGTGGGAACTCTGAATAAACTAACAGCTTACGTAACATTGATCGATAAAAAGTACTTTTTTAAAAATCCTTTTGAAGCAGTTAGAAGTTGTATGGCAATATACTTGGCACTAAATATAGCTTATCGTCCGGAAAGTTTAGTTGTCTGGAACTATGTTCAGCAATATATATTTTCCGTTTCAACAAAATATGATTTGAACAGTGAAAAATTGAAAGCTATTCACCAAAAATTAACAAATTAGTTGGTAGGTTTCAATTATTTTGTAAGTTTATTATTTTTTATTAAAAATGAATTGGACTTGTTTTTTTTGCAAAAATGATTTCGTTTCTTTGAAAGAATACGGCGATCATTTAAAAATTGTTCACTCAAATTTGAATAGGTTTTGTTGCGACGATTCAAATTGTCAAAGAGTGTATTCAAACGTAAACAAACACTTGTATCACATTAGAAGAGATCACAAACAGTGTACAGATACCAGTGAAAACTCTGAAGATGTGAGGAATAATGCTTTACTGAACGGTTTCCGTAATAACGTTGAATTGCAAATTCAGAATCCCATACTTAACGATTCACCGGTTACAAATTTTATGCCGGGCTCCATTTCTAGTGGAGGTGACGCCGTTAAATTAGGCATCAACTTATTGAAAATTATATTGGAAACCCTAAGTGATGATCGAGTCCCTAGAACCACGGCTTTAAAGATATTTAAAAATATTTTCTCATTTTATAACACACATATTCAAATGGCTTTGGAATTAATAAGTCAAAATAATGAACATTATAGTAGTTTAGAAGAAATATCTTTAATTCTGCAATCGCTTATTAGTCCTAATTATCTTAATTCCGAATTCTTAATTCTTAATCAGTTAAAGAAAATGAATATTCTAGTAGAATTTGAAAACGTAAAACTAGGAACAGAATATAAACAAGGTTATACAAACATGAATAATATCACAAATGTCGATTGATTGATTAAATTGATTGATTAGAATGTACGGCCAAGACTAAGCAAGGATCCCGGATACGCCGGGCCTACCGTACACCCCTTTTACATATAACAAGATGGAGGGATAGGAAAGGTTGTTAGGTATGATAGACTTGACCCGGTTACAGACACCTAAGTAGTCAATAGTTAGTAAAGCACAAGACGGCACAATTATTTTTGTTTTTCGGGATATAAATAATCAGCAATCAACATCCTAAAAAGTAATTGATTAATTAGTAAATGTCCTGAAATAAAATTTCATTATTATGAGGAATTAAATTTTATTTAATACCATTTCCTCCGCCATCCCCTCCCAAAAAAAAAAAAAAAAAAAAAAAATGAAGCAGTCAATGTCGCGACGCCGGGCCCGCCACACCTCTTTATTATAGCATCTTAAAAAATTGATAATTAATAATGTTGGCATCTTAATGGTCAATTTCCTGTAATAAAATGTCATTATTATGCGTTAGAGATTCCTTATTTTGTACGATATAATTAAATTATTCTTGAATAGAATAAATGTAATGTAATGATTATTATAACTAAATTAATTATAATTTATTATCGTAAAATAAATAAAATACAACAAATCGAATCCAAATATTGTAGTATCAAACGGATTTAATAAACCAATAAACCCCTAATAAACCAATATGTTTAAAAAATAAAAATGAAACAAAGACATCTGTTTTCAAAAATAGCTAATCTGGAATCTATAAGGTAATATATAAATTAATGAATGTGTCACAGGTAAAGAATCTCCAATACCTAAACAAATTAACACATTATAATTTATTCCCAATCAGAATTAAATAAAACTATTAAGCTAATCAGGAATCTGTAAGATGACAGAATTAGTAATAAGTAGCTATTAGCAAATAATCTAATTAAAGAAGTGCCATGATCCCAAAAATACAAAAAAATATCTATGTATCAATATTTGTCTGATTATAAATTTTATTGTGTAACCTCCAAGCCAAAAAATAAATCAACCCATAAAGTTTCCCTCCAGCGACACTTCAATGTTTCATATAACCATAGTCATTTAATCTATTAAAATAATATTTGTAACCCAATTGTCGTGGGACAAATTAAATCTTAAATATATAATTAAATTAAATTAAAATAACTACAATTCGACCTATAATTAAAAATTTGTTATCTGGTTAATAGTGGAAATCTATTATATTCCTAGCGACGGCAATTGTCACTTCAATGCAGTTCTTGAAGCAAACTAACTTCGATCTGAAACCATAAATGGCGGTTAACAAATACGATCAATTTGGAAGCATTATACCCAGTAAAACCTATTGAAAGAGCTTATAAAGAAGGAAATTCTTAATTACAGAATATATATCTAAACCAACTCAACCCGGGGTTAAAACGTTTATGTACAAATTATAATTTATTAATTTCTAATAATAAAACTCAGTATTGATAGCTGTCCAATCTGGAAACTATAAATACATGAAATATAGTATTAATGTTCATTATCTCAGACGGCTTAAGAATCTTAAAATATTTAGAAATTTTAACACTTTAAAATGTATTATTATTAGTAGGAAGTCAAAATACGACCAAGTAGAAGCTGGACAAAATACACGGCTTGTACGTATGCAGGCCCAAATTGCACGAATGCAGACCTCACTCATTCACATCTCGCACATGTGACGGAGAAACAAACCCCCCAGCCACCCGAACACAAACTCCGTCCATCCGTCCTGCATTCTGATAAAGTACCCCTTACCCTCAAGCAAATCTTCACTCAGAACTTCACCATTCTCCGCTACGACATTCCTAATCCGATGACTATCGTACAATAGAGAAGAAAAACAAACGAAATTACCACTCTTCATACGATACACTTCAACCAGACTAAAAAAGACACCACCACAGAAAATGGCAAGTCTCCAAACGAAAACCACCCCAAAAACAAAAACCAATTCACCAAATATATGATATACAAACAAAGTCAATGCCCAGTAGAATGAAAATTCATTTATCCGCCGCACCTGATACAAGATACGAACCAATAAAGCCAAAAAACTCTAAAAAAAAATCCAGAGTATTTGCACGAAAGATTCTCTCCGTGTTTACGTTCCACATACGTACAAATAAAGTCCCTACATTTCGAGACGGCCTCATACACATGCATGGACACTGATGAAACAGTTATCTGATTTGTTATGTATTCTTCCAGTGCCCATGCATGTGTATACGGCCGTCTTTCGTCTTTTTATATACGCCTTGTATGTATGCAGGCCCAAACAATGCAAACACGAAAAAACACTTTCACACGAATGCCACGAAAACTTTCCGCTCAATACCCCCTCTTCGACCCTACCCATCCACATCTCGCAATTGCGGCAAAAAACCAAACTTCCACTCCCCCAAGCACGAACCCCGTCTACCCCTCACCACCCCTGGTAAACCACTCTTCAATTTTAAGGCAGATCTCACCTAGAACCCCACCACTCTCCGGCATGCCGCCCTTCATTTGTCGAACGTCGCATAACACACGACTCGAAGTATGCGTGTATGCAAGAAGAGCATTCAACAATCAACCATAGTGCCTATATTTGTACATAAACGCAGTGATTGTTGAATACTCCTCTCCCACACACACAAACCCCGAATCGTGTGTTATACGACGTTCAACAAACAAAAGGCAGCACGCCAGGAAAATGACAAAATTCCAAACGAAATCCACCCCAAAACCAAAAAACAATCTACCAAAAACAATGAAAAACAAACAAAGTTCGTGCTTAGGGGAATGAAAATTCAACTCTTTGCCGCAACTACGAGATACAGACAAACAAAGTCAAAAAAAAAATATTGAACAGAAAACCCCCATAGCATTCGCACGAAAGTGCCCCTCCGTGTCCACACTACCCGGACCCGCACACACACAAACCGTATTTTTTATATTTTTCTTCTACTTGGCCGTGTATGTACGCAGTGATTCTTCATTCGTGCACGTTCGTTACACACCCACATAAACATTGAAACACATTTTTACATTAAATTTGCAAGTAAATATGTAAATAAAAGACAACGTAGGTTACAAAATTATACGATACCCAGAAAAAACGAAACTCATCGGACATCAAACTTGTTTACTCGCAAAAACAACAACAAAATTGTTTAACGAGTGTAACAAAACAACGCAAAGAGAACAAGAAATATAAAATATTTCAATACGAACATGTTAATGCATTCCAAAATTTAACCTCAACCCTAATTACTTTCATATAGCAAAAGAACACGCGATCGTGAAAAATGCACCAACTTTTGCATGATCAAACAAAAATGACACAAAACAGTAAATATTAATTACACAAAAATTAAAACTAAGCCAACGGTTAAATATGTAATAACAAAATATGTATTAAAAATTTAGAACAATGAAAAAAATGAAAAAACACTTATCTTGAGCATCCTTTGGCATCGAAAAATTTCTATACGCTTTAGAATATTATACATACAATGCGAATGATGCATTCAAAAAACGGTATCAAAATACCTTTCACTTTACTTAAAACGCACAAATTATTATTAGTATTATTATTATTTATTTATATACACATATTTTTAATTAATTATTTAATTTAAACACATTTTAAATTATTTACTTATTTATATAGAGGAGAGACAAAAACACGTCTTTCCTCTACGACGTTCAATCGCCCATGAATAATATCACAAATGTCGAGTATAATTATTATTCTCTTATGGTTAATCTAAAACAACTTTTCTGGATTTTATTTAACAAAACTTCAATACTTAATTTAATCAGAGAATATAACAGCTATACTGAAAATTTAGATTTAACAGTTTGCAATATAATGCAAACCGTATTTTGGAAGGCAAAAGTCCAGGAAATGAATCCTACAAATGAAATTAATACGATTTGTATTCCAATTTCAATTTATTTTGATGATTTCGAATGCCTTAATCCGTTGGGTTCTCACAGTGGCATTCAAAAAATTGGAGCAGTTTACATAAAAATATTATCTCTTCCAGATTACATATCCTCCAAGTTACAGACAATCCTTTTGGCAATGCTTTTTTTTACGGAGGACAGAAAAAAGTTTGGAAATGATCAAATATTTAAACCATTAATCGAACAAATCAACTACATACAAAGTGAAGGTATTAAGTTTAATGATTACTTAATCAAATTAATTCCTTGTGTTGTAGTGGGTGACAATTTAGGCGTCAACTCAGTACTGGGTTTTATGGAATCATTTAACTCTTTTTATTACTGTAGATTTTGCAAATGTAATATTGAGAAAATGAAGCACATGTGTAAAGAAGATTTGACGAGTTTGCGAAATGTCACCAATTATAATTATGACGTCAGTTTAAATGACATGCAGGTAACTGGATTAAAAGAAAATTCTATATGGAATACTTTACTAAATTTTCACGTGGTTGAGAATTTTAGTGTTGACTGTATGCACGACCTTCTTGAAGGAGTATGTCATTATGACTTAATTTTGATTCTCAAAGTTTTTGTTTTGGAAAAAAAATATTTTTCAATAGAACAATCAAACCAGAGAATAGAAATGTTTTACTTTGGACCAACAACACAAAAGCCACCTCTGTTTAATAATGACTGTCTTTTTAAAAATAAATTTAAATTATCGGCATCCGAAATGAAAGTCATAGTGACCTACTTCTCATTACTTATCGGGGACCTTGTACCTAAATATTCACAAGAATGGGAATTATTTCTTCTTTTAAGAGAAATTATCTTTATAGTATTCAGGAAAAAATTCTATTCAAATTCATTTAATTATTTAAGATTTATAATATCTCGTCATAATAAGTTATACATAGAAATTTCTAAAAGTCATTTAAAACCGAAATTTCACTTTCTACTGCATTATGCAAGTATTATGGAAAAAATAGGCCCACTAGTTGCAATAAGTGCAATGAGATTCGAAGCAAAACATCAAATTTATAAAAAGACTTCCTATATTTCGAATAACAGAGTCAATATACTAAAAACACTGCATATTAAAAATCAACTAAAAATTGCAAATCTTGTTCTCAACAATATAGAATACTTTGAAACTTGTATTACCCATGGACCCGAGATATCTGTTAGTACTCTAGATATATTGAAATTCGGTTTAAATACAAATACAATACAAATGTCTTGGGTTCAATTTAATAATATTTTACTAAAGAAGGGTATGATTGTTTGTATAGACATTGATAATAATAGTGAGCCAATATTTGGACTTATAAAACTTGTGGTAAAGAACGCTGCAAAATACTATGTGTGTTTAAAATCTATTGAGAGACTATTTTTCGATATTTATTACTTCGCTTATAATATAAAAGTACTTGGTACTAATATTATACGCGATTTGGAATCTTTGAAATGTGACCATACATCTTACATTAGTAAATGCGCTAATGATGCAAATTATGTAATATGGGATTATTAATTTATAATTTTAAAATATTGTAACAAGATTATTGTAGATCTAATGTGTACAACAAAATTTTGGAATAAACATTTATTTAAACTAATTAAAATATGTCTTATTTTTTGTACATAGTTTTTATTAAATTTCAGGTTACAGGAGGTTTGTTTGCAATAAAAAAATAGAATATAACTCATGGTTGCGCTAATTGAAATGGTCCCTTGCAATAACGATTTAATAATTTGAATTAAAAAATAAATGGTAAAGTCCCATGATAAATCGATTGCAGTTATTTATATATCGTTTTGGGCGGCAAAAAGATCATTTAAATCAAATAATTTTCAGTTCTGCCAATAGAAAATCTTTTATTACCAATAACATAATTGAAAACTATACGGTTGTTACAACTGAAAGATATTAGACACAATAATCGTTATGCTTACTGTAAATAAGATTTAATTATTACAAAGTTGTTTTAGTTCAAAGGTTGAATTACACATTTGCAGTTACAAATAAATAATTTGCCACAATACATTATATTTAGAGGGAACAAAACTTTCATTTGTAGTAATTTCAAACTGGTACGGTTAACTGAAAATATATGTAACAACAACTATCTCATTGCGGTTCTCACAACCGCTTAATTCGGTAGGCATAAAATTCGGTTGCCACAACTGAAGTGTTTTCTCAGTGAAATAATGCCATCTTAGGGCTATTTTTATAAATAAAATACAAAAATTGAAATGTATTTAAATAATTAGCGAAACATAAATATGTAATTTAAAATGCTTAATTTAAATTAAAATAAAAATTGTTTGTAAATTTCGTTTATAAATAAAATAAATTTTAATAAGTTACATGCGCTTGGTATTTGTGGTACAACTATCAGAAGAAGGGTGCAATTATTTTTCTTTTTAGTAGGTGTTATTAATCGATTCTATATAATCCGCTCCTACGTGCGGCACGCAGTGTGACATGCTTTTATATCCCGGCTCCTACGCCCCCCGAAATTAAAATCTTAAGACCCCCGGAGAGCTATGCGAGGATGAGCGCGGGTGTTATTAATCGATTCTATATAATCCGCTCCTACGTGCGGCACGCAGTGCGACATGCTTTTATATCCCGGCTCCTACGCCCCCCGAAATTAAAATCTTAAGACCCCCGGAGGGCTATGCGAGGAGGAGCACAGGTGTTATTAATCGATTCTATATAATCCGCTATATTATATTTATATTGAATTATATTTTTTTTAATAGATATATTTTTTTTTACAGGTGATGTGAATTGAACCAACCTTATATGATTTATTTTTCAGAGTTTATTTATTGATCAAGGTCCTGTCCGATTTCTGATAGAAATAATTCTTCTGTGATAAATATGACATTATACTGAACGCAGCCAAATTATCACAGCCATGGTGCGTAATAATTTTGACAATCCCGAAATAATTTTTTGATTTTTTTTTAGTGAGTAACGGCACAACAAGAGAAATGGACTAATTCGTATACTTTTTTGCGATTAAAAATAAAAATAAAAATGGAACCTAACCGCATAGAAGAAGTATATTAAATATTACTTTTAAAAAATTTGTTTATTAAGTTTTTTTGCAACAATTTATTTGCAGTGACCGACGAAGAAATTAAAAAATTAATTGAGGCGAGAATCAAACACGATGATTTATTTAAACAAAAATTCTATCGGAGGAATGAAAATTGGGCGTAAATTAACATTTCTTATTACGGAAATTCGTTTGAGCTAAATTATTCTTAATAATTTCAGAATTATTCAACAAACAGCAAATTTAACCGATTTCTCCGTTGACCAATTAAGGTTAAAATGGAACTATTTAATTAAACAGTATAAAGTAAGTAGTATGACAAAAGTGTTACTATACTCAGTAACAACGAAGTTTTTTTTTTTTAATTTTACGAGTTACTTAATCCGCCAACTGGAATACAAACAGAAAATGGAGAAGTTACAGCGGCTACCTGGGAATTTTTCGATATTATGCATGAGTACGGTTCCAGCCTCCACACTATACATCCCCCTCTTCTGTTAAGCCAAAATGGGCTTTATGCCCAAAATGAGTACAACACTTTTACAGGGTTAAACGAGGACAGATCTCCAAGAGAATTATGACCTAGCAGAGTAATTAATTCATCACTGCCAACCAATCACCCCACATCAAACAACATCACTACACATTCCGAACCAGGGCCAAGCAATAGAAATGATTTATCACGTTCAGCAAACCGCTTCACAACAAACAATAGCCAGTTACTAAATGTTTCTGATTCAGAACCAGGTCCAAGCAATAGGCAATTAGCCAGAAATTATCAAAAAGAAACCTCGGGATCTACCCAAAAACGCAAAAAAGATATCTTTGGCACATATGAAAGGGAATGCAAACGACAGCGCAAGGAAACAAAATGTTTCTTCAAATTTTTAGAAAGCTTTGCGCAACATATCGGTATTCCTTTCCAAAAGCCGTCATATTCCGACTCTTCGGATTCGGAATAAAATTAATTTTTTTTAAAATTTAAGTAAAACGACTGAATTTGAAATGAATTAAATAATAAAAATGAATTTATTTGAAATGCAATATATGTACATACATTATTTATTTTTATTAATCACTTATTAGTCTGTTGAGATGAGTTTTCAGATTGCCCTGCGTCGATATCGACCTCCACAAAATTCACACGGAACGATTTACTAATGAATATTTACCAAACTTTACCTGTGCACGTAACAATTCTGTTATCATAGGGCTGGCGTAATTCTGTCCTCTCCGTATTATATATAAATAACCCATTATTAAAATAAATAGAATCATATTTGGGTCAAACTCATTTCCTAGCATATTTTTATTTAAATTTATCACTTTTATTTTAAGTTTAGAATACTTTATAAAAATAAACAAACGTTTCTGCTGTCAAATTTATAATGTCAAAATTCTTTCGCTATTCGGACAACAAATGAACTTGCTTAAAATATGGAAGCGATAATTATTTCACGTACGTCAAAATTATAACAAAAAAAAATATTATCACAGAAATCGGACAGGCCCCAAATGATTTTCATGATTTTTAGCATCCATGTATCCAATTGTACCATTATTTCCTTCCCTTCCCACTCTTAGTTGCATATATCCGTAAAAAAATATTGAATTTGATTTATTTGTAAGTCAAATTTTGTATTTTTTGATTAAAAATTATTTTACCACCAATGAACGTATACAATTTTAAATTTTAGTTCATTTATATTGCAATAGATGGCACTAGTGTCGCATTGAAAAATACACTTAGCGGAGACACTTTTTTAGTTCCAAAAATATCCGCTTTTGATCAAAATGGCGCCGCCATCGTTTTACTGTCAAAAATTTGCGATGCGGGAACAGCTTTATGCCTCTATTACACCAAAAAAGTTTTACTGCCAGTAAAAACGAAACGAGATAAAAATATAGATATTCTTTATACTAGAATGAAACAAAAACCAAAATCAGTAAAATTTACTGACAAAATATTTGTGTATGTGTTTGTGATGTTGCCATAATAATTTTAAAAAATATGTATCGAGAGTACTTTTTATGGCAACATTTCAATACATATGAAGAAATATTGTGTAGCGATCGCGAATAAAAACCACTAATTTTAAAATTGTCAACGCACACAACAAGCCACATAAAAAAATAAATTTGTTTGGTTATGTTTTTTGTTTTGTATCGGTCAAAATTTAGCTATAAAATCTTGCTATAACAAAAAAAAATTTTTGTCTTCTTCACTCCAATGCAATTTTATATCATGTTTTCTTTTTTTGGTTTTCCAGTATTTTTTACTGACAGTACATTTTTCTTGGTGTAATAGAGGCATTAGTGTCGCAGTCAAATTTTTTTGTCAGTCTGAGCGACGGTGGCGCCTCTTTGACCAAAATCGGACATTTTTACAACTAAAATGTGTCTTTGCTTAGCCTTTTGAGCCTAACGCCATCTATTAGAATAAAAATGAACCAAAATTTAAAATTTTACATTAAGCCGTGATAAAATAATTTTCAATAAATTAAACAACAATTAAACAATTAAAAGTTTCAAAATTTGTTTTAAGTGAAAGCAAATCTCTGCTTGACAATATTGAAATTACCGTATATTTGATTTGAATTTGTTTATGCTTCGTCAACCTGGCAGACACAGATCAAATAGATAGTATCGCGCATATCGCTTCTTCTGATAGATGTACCACAAATGTTAGCTTAATTCGTTGTGTAAGAGAGGAATCTACGAATACATAGAATCGAATTAAGCATTTGATTTGAATTTGTGTATGCTTCGTCAACCTTGCAGACACAGATCAAAGAGAAAGTATCGCGCATATCGCTTCTGCTGATAGATATATCACAAATTCTAGCTTGATTCGTTGTGTAAGTCCCTATATTATTTCAAATTATTTTGCATCAACAGAATACAAAAATTCCTTGGAGTGAAGGGTGAACCGTCTCAAAAATGACGAATTTAAATTACGAATATTTAATAATAATCGCAAGTGACTTAATAAAATTAATTTTGTTTATAAACCATATAAATATTTACATTTTGATTTTAAATTAATCATTTAAAAATATTTATTTTACTATACATTTAAAAACAGTTCATATGTTATAAATTCAAATTTATTTTATTTATAAAAATATGTCTAAGATGGCAGTCAATTAAATTAACAATTTTTTAGTTAAAATTATAACCACCTAAAAAAAATGTAGAAAAATTTATTCCAAAAGCGGAGAAAACTATAAATAATATATAAAAAATTGAAATTTATCTAAGATGGCGTCTGAATTGTTTACATTTTTAGTTAAAATTATGACCATTTTGAATAAAATGTCGCGGCAGTCAATTTTCACTGCGATACTAAAGGCTAGCCGCTATGCGATACTAAAGTTGTTCCAAATACGGGAATGGGTACAAAGAATGTCGAAGGGCCGAATGTCGAAGGACCGAATTTCGAAAGGCCGAATGTGTTGAAGGGCCGAATGTGTCGAAGGGCCTAATGTCTAAGGGCCGAATGTCGAAGGGCCGAATTTTGTTTTTGTTTGTAGAAATATAATTTTTTAAATTTGTTGTTTTATGGACTATTTTGCACACTTTTTTTATTAATTTTTTATGAATTTATATATTTTATTATTTTTCATCTTTGGATAATAATGAAATTTCACGTATCCAGTCAGCGATACATTTTGGTAAAGGAAGATTTTGTCATGCGCCACCTGAGAACTTCGGCCCTATGTCAGCCTTTTGATAATATGTGTATAGTACAAAAAATAATTAAATTATATAAAAACATTAAAAAAATATGGCGTAAGTGTAGATGACGTATACGATGAGACAGATGAAAAGAGGAAAAGTTTTGAAAAAAATTTCTTGGTAGGATTATTTATCTACCCTTTTTAGAAGGTGTAAGCCAAAAATTTCGGACAAATCACTACATTTTGCGGGAAAATTTTTAATTTTTCCAAAAATATTTTTTGTTTTTCTTTCCATTCAAAAATTAAAAATCTCCGGCCGGCATTTTGAAATGCAATAATTGTAGAGGCTAACGGCTTCCATAACTCTCACGGGCACGCAGAAGGTCGCTGCGTTCTCCCCCTGCTTGAGACACCTGCTTTTAACTATAAAAAACAAAATTTAATATTTAATATTTTTAAAAAAACTCCCAACTTTAATCGGGTTTTTTAAGGTTTCAGCAAAATCGGGATTCCGAAAAGCGGGATTATGAAAATCACATTTCAACATCAAAATCTATTAAAAAACTTATCATTATTTATTATTTTTTATCTTGTCACCAAAAAAAAAAAAAATTAAAATCAAAATTTCTCCGGAAAATGTGATAATTTTTCCGTAATTTTTGGCTTGCACCTCCTAAAAACGATAGATACACAAAGAAATATTTTTTAAAAGTTGTCATTTTACCCGATTTTCACGATGTATACGTCATCTACACTTTAACCAAAAATATAATTCTAAAACAAAAAAAAACATAAAAAAAAATTCGGCCCGTCGACCCATCGACCCATTCGGCCCTTCGACACATTCGGCCCTTCGATACACTCGGGCCTTCGACATTCGGCCCTTCGACATTCGGCCCTTCAACATTCGGCTCTTCGACATTCGGCCCTTCGACATTCGGCCCTTCAACAAATTCGGCCCTTTGAAATTCGTCTCTTCGACATTCGGCCCTTCAACATTCGGCCCTTTGATATCATACCGAAAAACGAAATTAATTGATCAAAATTTGTTGACCGAATATAACGTGAAACTCAACTCCCAATATACCAAACCAAAAATTACTAATTTATTTTAATTACCCAAAAATCGAAAAGGGCTGATCACATACATGGAGAAGAAAATGAATCTGAATGCAAGGAAAAATCGTAGTTCTGTTTTATTATTTCTAACTTAACAAACGAAAGATATTTTATAGCCAAAGAAAAATAAATCCAAAAGAATACGACCTCCATTCAGTAAAAGACTCAGACCCAACACCGAGTAAAACATAATACGTTGCACGACAAAAAATAAAAAAAATATGTAAAGTAAAACCAAAATAATAAGTCCGAGACCCGACCGTTATTCTGGCGCTTAATTAAAATTATTTAATATATAAATTTAATCTAATTTAATTTTATTTAATTAATTTAATTTTATGAAAAGAGAGAAGAAAAATTTGTACCTGTGCCTGATTATGTTTGGTCATCGTTGGGGTTGCAGCGTTCGAATACCGTTCGTTGCGGTGTCCTTTGATGATTAGCCCGATGCTCGATACTTCTGGTTAAATGTTAGAGATGAAACACATCAGGCCATTCATAAACGTTGTGCTGTCCTCCCACCGAAATATATGGAATAACTGCGTGTTGGCCACCCGTAAAATGTGGCAGCGTCCATCTGTCGATATACAAGTCACTCATTTTAGGAGGACGCCAAACACCATATCATAATCAACACCTTATCTTAAACACATCCGCTACTTAACTGGTCGGTTGATATTAAGGTTTTCACGTATCATTCATCAATTATAATAAATTTCTAAATACAACGATGTTTCAGATTAATAGTTTGCACAAAAGTAAATTAAGATTATGTTTGGTACACCCACCGGTAATGACTATTATGGTTATTAATAATAGATTTAGTTTTCGTTTCATATAATGATTGTAACTACACAGATATATTTTAATTAATGCACCTATTTACTAAGGTGCAATTTAAGAAGTCCGCAAAATAAACTATATCTCTTTCTCAACCAAAAAAAAAACAACTTACATTAATCAAACTATAGCTATACAATAAGATAGCAAACATTTAGGCGATATATTATAGGTTTATTATTATAAAATATTGTAGGGAATCTGAAAACACTACACATCGCGTTGATATCCAATGGAACGAATGTTACAAATTCCATGAAATAACTGACACAATTCCCCTTTTATCGAACAGCACTCAACAAGTGGAAGTATACGCTTTTGAAGATTCGTTTTATGAGACCGTTTTCCTAAATATTATTTTTAATTTGTTATAAAGAATGTAAAAATTACTGTTTTTAAATACTTTTTAAAATATTGTTATTTTTATTAAAAATAAATATACAGTTTTTTAAAAATAAAATAAAATAAAAAATTGGAATATATTATTATTATTATAATTACTCTGTTGGCTATTTTTTTCATTTACATTTGTATTTCGTTGCTTATCATTTAACTGTACATAACCCCTATCGTTATTTTTCTTAAAATTATTTGGCACATATTTTGATGTTTGACTCACCCGTGCCCCCAACATATTCCTCATTATTTCTCTTCTGCACCTCCCTCGATTGTTTCTGATTTACTTCAAATGTACGACACTTATCTACTGCATTTTCAAATGTGAGTTGATCCTTGTCCAATAATTCTTCCTGTAACCTTTTGTTATATATATATCCCCATTACAATTCTATCTCTCAGATGATTCTATTCGTCGATATATTCGCACTCTTTACTAATTTGATAATGTCTGCCAAAAAGGTATCAAATACCTCATTTTCCTGCTGCATTCGTTGTAAAAATTTGTATCGTTCGTACACTAAATTTTTTCTTGCGTTGAAATATAAACCGAATTTCTCGATCACTTTATCAAAATTCTCTGGTTCATTTTGCTCAATCTCTTCTTCCCCCACTTTAATACTTTAATTTTAATTTTTACAAACTTTAATATATTAAATATGGAAATTATCTGCTCACCACCAATATCAAGTAATACCGCTTTTTAATTTCATCTGGTTCTTCATGCCTTTTGGATGCTTTCATATGAATTTTCACTCGTTGTAGGAACTTTTCCCAACTTTCCACCACATTTGTACCAACTATTAATGGTGGTGGTACATTACCTTTCGTATATATTTTTCGTATTCAATATGGCTGACTTATCACACCGCATGTTCTTTTCTCTTTTTTTTTATTATTGCAGCTTCCTTGCGTATAGTTCTTCTTTCCCTCTTTTTTTGTAGAACAACTGCGCCATGTTATATTTGTATTACTCAATTAAAACACAAGGATCATGTTTCGCACTTTTTATTATATTTCATAAACTAGTTCCTCTCTTTCTTATATCTATGATGCAACTGCTGTTTGTCTATTCATTACAATACAATGTTATATCTTAACCCACTAAACCCAAATAGGTGAGTATCATTCTATAACAGTTATCAAACAACCGTTTCGTGGAAACATTTGAAAACAATAAATTGCCCCAATTGCAATTAGCGAATAAAAGAAAGAAAAACAATAACAAAAGCCATAAGCGGTATCAATTACTCTCCTTCTTTTTTGTGTTATATGATTTTTCCCTTTCTATAAGAAGACGAAAAATGTAGAGGTAAGAAAACTAAATAGAACCAATAATATCTATGTGTTAAATTACCTAAAATGTACACTGGTTTAAAAAAAATGGCGATTGAATCAATACGTGACAGATAAGTGGAATTTTTAGGAATTTATCACAGGTTCACAATTTTTTGCGATATACATTCTGTCAAAAAAGTAACAGGTATTGGTCGACTTCAGTTCTCAGCCGAAGTCAGCCGGAGCAATATCAGGTGAATACAATGATTATTCGTATGCTATTTGTTGAGTTTTTGGCCAGAAATGCGTTCACAATGGTCCATTGCCGTGGTGCAAAATCCATGAGTTTTCTTCGAAACAGTCAACATTAACCTTGACTTTTGGTATACTTTGACTAATTTAACCAATTTTGCCATTCTTCTCTTCAATAAAATATTTGACATTTAAATTAAATAATGTTTGAACTCGCACAACTAATAAATTTACGGACGCAATTTCCATAAAGTGTGTGTAGATCTGGAAATTTACTTTTTTCGTACGTTTCATTGAGTACAAATATTACCAAAAATGTGTACACAACCGCATTAACACAACGTAGTACGAATGTTTGTGTAAAAACTAAATCAAGGTCGTAGGTTAATTAGTGTATAATAATAATGCAAATACGTATGTACTTTGATTTATATAAATTCTTGGTTTACGGGTATATTAAAGGTGGAGAAGGGGTGGGAGGGGGGGGGGGAGGGAGAGGAGACGATTGCGAGGTAAACGAAAATTAAGGCTGTCGAGTCGGAATGATTAAGCTTAAAATCTAAAAACTAAACTGTACAGTGTAACTAACTGTACATTTGATTATTATTATTATTATAAAAATGAGAGTACTTATTCGGTAAGGGCAGATGTGACATCTTACGACCATTGTTCATAGCCATAGCCGGCCAGAGACGACCACCCGAATTTCAATCCGATATTATACATTGTCAGCATGTCAAACTCGTGAACTTTAAATGCGTTTTATTACTGTGGGGTCGAAATTGATTCGTTCTAGCATGTCTTTAGCGACCTTCACGCGATTGATGTCTAAACAATAAACTTTAAAAACACTCAGTCGTAACTTTTTGCATATGGTCACTACTTGGAATCGAACCCAAGACATAGCAAGCACCATAATGATTGCCGATTTCGCAGAAAATTCGGTTTACACCTTTGTTTCGTTTGGTCGAAAATCTTAAATTTCGAAAATAGTTTTACAAATTACTCAGACCCTTCTTAGAGTTAAGGGTTAAAAACAGTTTCTCAAGCTACATAACGCCTATATTCAAATAAATAGTATTACTTGAAACAATTTGAACTTTTACTTTCTCAGCATTAATTAATGCGAATTAATGCAAATTAATTTGTAATATAAGTAGTAAATTAGTTCCGTTTGCGTATATTGCATAAGTAATGAAGACCTTTAAAATAATCCATTTGTGTCACATATGTGTGTCACACATATGTATAATAGAAATTTAAATTTTAAATTCCCGAATTTTTTGATATATAAACGGCGGCACAAAAGTGTACAATCGGTCAGTTTAAATCTAAGCATAAAGTGACAAGTGTGAATTTAAAAATAAGTGACTTTAAATGGAGGGCAACGGAAAAATGAATCCAAAATATCCCCGCACAGTTTGCAATGGGCCTGGTGATGAAATAGTAATATCGGGAATATCAGGTTCATTTCCAAAAGCTAGAAATATTAAGGAATTGGAATATAACCTCTACAATAAGGTAAATATTTATTATTTTTAATAAACGCTAGTGCTAGTCCTAGTTTTGAATATTTGTAGATTGATATGCTCGATGACAGTGAAATACGTTGGCGACATGAAAATCCGGACATACCAAGACGAACGGGTAAAATTTATGATATTGAAAAATTTGATGCTACATTTTTTGGTATACACTTCAAACAAGCCAACGCTATGGATCCCCAAGGACGCATTTTGGTTGAAAAAGCATATGAAGCCATTTTGGATGCCGGGATAAGTCCAAAATTGATGAAAGAGACGAGAACTGGTGTTTATATTGCTGCTTGTTTTAATGAATCTGAAAAAGTTTGGTTTTACGACGGGGTAGCAGATAATGAATTTGGCATAAGTGGAAACAGTCGCGGTATGTTAGCTAATCGAATTTCCTATGTATTAGGATTGAGAGGGCCTTCAATGTTAATAGATACCGCATGCAGTAGTTCTATGTTTGCACTTGACGCGGCATTCACAGCGATGCGCAATGGTGAATGTGATGCTGCTTTAATAGGTGGAGCGAATTTATTGCTTTGTCCAAGTTTGACATTCCAGTTTGCACGATTAGGAATGCTAGCTCGCGATGGAATTTGTCGACCATTTGATATTGATGGAACTGGTTATGCACGTTCTGAAGCCATATCTATGATCATTTTACAAAAGTCTGGAGATGCTAAACGAATTTATGGTACAGTGGTGCACTCAAAAACAAATTGTGATGGTTATAAGGAAGAGGGGATCACATATCCTTCTGGACATATGCAAAAAAAACTATTAACCGAATTTTACACCGAAATCAATATAAAACCTGAAACTATCAACTACATAGAAGCGCATGGTACTGGCACGATTGTCGGTGATCCCGAAGAATGCAATGCCCTAGATCAAGTATTTTGTAAAAATCGCAAAACCCCAATGCCGCTTGGTTCAGTAAAATCAAATTTGGGACATTCAGAAGGAGCGGCTGGCCTGAACTCAGTCGCCAAGTGTATATTCGCTATGGAAAATCAATTAATTCCACCAAATATAAATTTCACAAAAATTCGTCCAAACATTACAGCGTTGATGGAGAACCGTTTACAAGTAGTGCAAAACACACAAAAATTAGATGGCCCATTGATTGCAATTAATTCATTTGGGTTTGGTGGCGCTAATGCCCATTGCTTATTAAAGGCTAACCCGAAGAATAAGCTAAATCACGGAGCCCCTGTAGATTCAGTATCCAGATTAGTAAACTGGTGTGGAAGAACAGAGGAAGCATGTTATGTAATACATGAAGCATTGGCATCCCGACCACTTGATACCGAATATATCGCATTGTTACAAAATACCCAAAGTGAATCTGTATCTGGAAACGTCTTTAAAAGTTATGGCCTTTACAAACACGTAGCAGGTTCTAATGCCCAATGCCTTACGAAAGAAATAGAACATTTCAGTGGAACACAACGTCCAATTGTATATGTGTTCAGTGGAATGGGTTCACAATGGAACGAAATGGGAACTAATCTATTGGAATTGCCATTGTTTCGTCGAACCATCCAAAAATGTCACGACGTCTTAAAACCGAAAGGCTTAGACCTGTTCGAAATAATAACGTCAACGGATAAAACTATCTTTGACAATATACTACACTCGTTTGTTGGTATTGCTGCAATTCAGGCGGCACTTTGTGACTGTCTAACCGCAATAAATATTCAACCCGACTATATAATCGGACACTCTGTTGGTGAGTTAGGATGTGGATATGCCGATAAATGTTTAACAGTGGAGGAAATGGTTTTATGTGCTTATTCCCGGGGTGTGGCAAGTCTCGAAACGACAATACTTAGAGGGGCAATGGCAGCTGTAGGACAATCCTATAATCAAATTAAAAATCTTGTGCCCCCAACAATTGATGTTGCATGTCATAATGGACCGGATTCGTGTACTATTTCTGGACCAGAAAATGAAATTACAAAATTTGTTGCAGAATTAACAGCAAATGGAATTTTTGCGCGAGCGGTTGCTGTTTCTAATATTGCATACCATTCGCGGTATATTGCCGAAATGGGGCCTAAACTGTACAACTACCTAACTAAAATTATTAAGGAGCCAAAGAAGCGATCAGCAAAATGGTTGAGTACCAGCACACCACAAAGTGAATGGGATTTACCCGGGTCACAATATTGTTCAGCAGAATACCAAACGAATAATTTACTAAGCCCTGTTCTTTTTGAGGAGACTTCATTATTACTGCCACAGAACGCAATCCTAATTGAAATTGCGCCACATGGTTTACTTCAAGCGGTATTGCGCAAATCCTTTACAAAAGCGATTTCAATTCCATTGACTCAACGGGGCAATAAACACAATTTGGACTTTTTCTTAATAGCTTTGGGCAGGTACGTGTTAAATTAATTTTATTCCAAATTAAAATAAAATTTCAATTTTATTCTGCAGAATATACCTTAATGGTGTAGATATGGCTATCGGAAATTTACATCCTAAAATAGAATTCCCAGTATCTCGTGGTACTCCATCGATATCACCACTAATAAAATGGGACCATTCCACCGACTGGTTTGTGATGAAAAACGACGTACTTAAAAAAAAATCTGGAGTAAAAAATTTTATAATCTCACTTGGAGATCCAAATTACTCGTTTATTGCTGGACACATGATTGACGGCCGATGTTTGTTTCCGGCTACGGGATATTTAAAATTAGTGTGGGAAACTTATGCTGGAGTGCGGGGTATTAAACTATTTTCACAAATTAATATAGAGTTCACCGAAGTAAAATTTTTGCGAGCAACAACTTTATCAGCCGGCGCATCTGTAGAAATACTTGTGGTGATCCAACTTGGCTCAGGCCGATTTGAAATAACTGACGGAGATGTAATCGTTGTTACAGGATATATGAAAGAATTGCCGGATGTTGTGAAATTCAGAAAATTATCTTCATTGATTAGAAACGACCAGCCGTATTTAGCCACAAAAGATTTCTATAAGGAATTACGTTTGCGTGGCTACAATTACTCAGGACTATTTCGTAACGTTATTGAAGCTCGAAGTGATGGATTACACGGAAAAGTGCGATGGAATTCTGATTGGGTATCATTCATGGATTGTTTATTGCAAATTTCCATATTGAGAAAAGATACTCGGGGTCTTTTGGTGCCAACGACGATCGATAAAATAACGATCGATGTAATACGGCACGGAGAAGCTTTGAGCCTGTTTGATCTAGACAAAGCGGAAGAAAATAACTTTGAAGTTTTGGTTGACAAATATTTGGACATGTGTCAAGCTGGCGGAGTTCAAATAGAAGGATTACAGACGAGTCCAATCGGCCGGCGAAAAATTCTAAGCGTACCCGTTTTAGAATCATATAAATTCGTTCCCCATTGGCCAACACCTAAAATGTGTGAAATAAATGCTGCCAGAATTTGTGTACAGTTTGCGTTAGAAAATCATCCCACTCCTAAAGTAAAGTGTGTTGAAGTTCTTAAAATAAATACAGTCCCTTTCATAACAAGACTGAAAGGCGCGATTGAAGACCTTCCACTAATATCAGGAGACTTAACGATTCTAACATCAGAAAATATAGAACACGAGAACATACAAGTCAAAAGTGGCACCTTACCGGAAGACTCGAGTTGTTTATTCATAATCATGTCTAAATTGTTATCTAAGTCAGAATGTATAGAAAGTGCGAAATTGAGCCTTCTACCCCATGGTTATATTATAACCCGAGAGCCAGTTAATCTGCAACTGAATCAAATTTCCATACCTGTAGGTTTCAATCTAATCGCATTGATTCCACTTGATAACGAAACACTCGTACTTCTACAAAAAGGATTTCAGGAATTTCCAGCGACACCTGTTTCAATAAAAATTTCATTGCACGATACGGAATTCAAATGGCTCGAACAAATCAAAACTGCTATTAAACATGAAACCGTCATCGCATATTCACAAAATGAACCACTGTCTGGTATCATAGGACTGGTTAACTGCATTCGCAAAGAACCAAATGGTTCTAATGTTATTTGTGTATTCGTTGATGATCCCAAAGCACCACCATTTGACATCACCAATTTATTTTATAAAAACCAATTGCAAATAAATTTAGCAATCAATGTTTATCAAAATGGCAAATGGGGAACATACCGACATCTGACAATTAATAAATTAACCCAAAATGGTCCATTCGATGGTCATGCTTTTGCGAATCTAACTGTTAGAGGAGATTTATCATCCCTACGATGGTTGAATGGCCCTTTCAGTAAGCAATTTGCCGATCAACAAATAAAAATTCATTTTGCTGCACTTAACTTTCGTGATGTTATGCTAGCCACCGGTAAATTAGCCATTGAAGTATTTGGCGAAAGTCGTCTCGATCAAGAGTGCGTTCTTGGATTAGAATATTCTGGTGTCGATTGCAATGGCAATCGAGTTATGGGAATGGGAAATTCCGGAGCAATTAGTACTCATATTATTCCAGGTGCAGGATTTATATGGCGATGCCCACAAAATTGGTCGTTGGAAGAAGCTGCTACCGTACCAGTTGTTTATGGCACTGTCTACGCTGCTCTATTCCTGCATGCAAATATCAAAAAAGGAAAATCGATTTTAATTCATGCTGGTACTGGAGGAGTTGGTTTAGCCGCAATAACGGTTGCGTTTGCATATGGTCTAGATGTCTTTACAACTGTTAGCACAACTGAAAAACGTAAATTCTTATTGAACCTGTTCCCACAACTAAAAGGTGAGTCACGCCATTCTCATGCATTTTCCTAAATAGATTAGTAATTATAAACTTAAATTTATGGAATACTTTCTCGGAATTCCAGATTACCATATCGGAAACTCACGTGATTTAAGTTTTGAAGAGATGATTCAAACCGAAACAAAAGGTACTGGGGTTGATTACGTCTTAAATTCATTGGCCGAAGAAAAATTGCAGACATCGGTACGGTGTTTAGGTAAAGGAGGAAAATTTCTGGAAATAGGAAAATTCGATATGGCAAATAATAATAAAATAGGATTGCGTGACTTCTTGAAAGAAATATCATTTCAAGCAGTGTTACTCGACAATTTAATTAAAGCTCCTCTAAATGAAAAAATGGAGCTCCACAAATTGCTACAAAGAGATATCGATGCGGGTATAATTAAACCACTTCCTGCCACTGTGTATCAGGCAAGCGAAATTGAAGCAGCATTCCGATTTTTGGCAAGTGGAAAGCATATGGGAAAAGTACTGTTGCAAATTCGAGAAAATTCCTGTGGCAAACTGAGTCTGCCAATCGAAGTATATCCTCGGTTTAATTGTGAAGCCAATGCATCATACATAATAATCGGAGGCCTCGGGGGTTTTGGCTTAGAATTGATAGACTGGTTAATAATTAGAGGGGCCCGTAACATAGTAATATCTTCAAGTCAAGGCATTTCCAAGAAGTACCAAGAGTATAGAATTAAAATATGGCAATCTTATGGCGCAACAATAAATATCAATACTTCAAATATTGAAACTGAATATGGTTGCGAGGCGATATTAAAAGAGGCAAATAAGTTAGGACCAGTAGCCGGGATATTCAATTTAGCTGTGCTTCTCCAAGACGGTGTCCTAGAAAACCAAACTGTTGAAAAATTCAATCAATGTTTAAAGCCAAAAGCAAATGCAACGATTTATATGGACAAATTGTCTCGCAAATTGTGTCCGAATCTAAAACATTTCGTTGTATTTTCCAGCATATCGTGCGGGCGGGGAAATGCTGGTCAAACGAATTATGGTTTGGCAAACTCAATCATGGAACGTGTTGTAGAACAAAGACTTTTATGCAATCTGCCTGGTAAAGCAATACAATGGGGGGCGGTAGGCGATGTTGGATTAGTCGCTGATATGGCGGAAGGCAAACAGGATGCCCTTGAAATTGGTGGTACATTACCACAAAGAATATCTTCTTGTATCGAGGAACTCGATTGCTTGCTTTCAGCTAACGATCCAGTTGTTGCCAGCATGGTAGTGTCAGAGAAACGTATTAATGCGGATGGTAAGAAAGACATAATATTGAGCTTAATGAATATAATGTCTATTCGAGATGTTAAATCAGTTTCAATGAATGCAACGCTAGCCGAAATTGGAATGGATTCGTTGATGGCTGTTGAAATTCACAAGACCCTCGAACGTGATTATGACATTGTTTTATCAGCCCAAGATTTAAGAAAAATTACGCTTACTCAGCTTCACGAGTTATATGAACAAAGGAAAACTGCTAAGTCTGATGAAGGTAGCTGTTTAACTACCGAAACTTCTTTAGTTACCCAGATGATTGAAACGTTAGGTGATGAAGCAGACTTCGACAAATCAATAATACGACTTCAAACTTGTAATAATTCTACTAATTTTAAAACTGCTTTATTTATTTTACCCGGTATTGAAGGAGTGCTACCATTGCAATTTAAGACAATTATTTCATCAATTAATTTACCTACGTTCAGCGTGCAGTTGACAAACACTTCTTATGCTCAGACCGTCAGCGAAATTGTCGAAACTGTCTTCCTAAATATTCAAAAAGAATTTGGAAAAATTCTTAATAAGTTTTATATAGTGGGTTATTCGTTTGGCTGTTTAATCGCGTTGACATTAGCCAAAAAGTTTGAAGAATCTGGAATCACGGGAAATGTTGTTCTCATAGACGGCTCTTTGCCGTTTTTAAAGCAAGTTGCACTTAGCCAGGTCAGAGATACATCGGATAATAGCGTTGAATTTTCAGCATGTGCCACAATTTTAAATAAATTCTTCCCAGAATTTAATAGCAACGACTATTTGGAAAATTTGTTTGCATTACAACCTAGTTGGGACGTTCGAGCTAGTAGTATCGTACAATTTCTTAATGCACAAAATATATACAGTAACGAGTATGTACGGAATCTCGTTGATGGGATAAAAAATAGATATAAAATGGTTTTAAATATGGAAAATTCAGAAATTCCACCGATCAAAGCTTCGATCACATTAATACGACCAACTGAGGCATCGATTCACGATTTCGATGACCACTATGAATTAGATAAATTCACCGAAGGTGGCGTGTCTCTAAAATTTATCGAAGGGAATCATTCTACAATGCTTGAGAGTACGAAGTTAGTAACACTGTTGGATCAATTGCAACCGAATACTGAATAAGGAGACATTGAGAAACTAATATGGTACATTTGAAAGTGCGCGTGTTATTTTTATTTATATTTACGTACAGTTAGAGAGTTGTATCGTAATTAAACTGAAATAAAATATAATGGCATTTAATGGCAAATTTTACCATTTTGCTTTCCGAGAAATGGCACTTATGAAATTTGTAACAGTCAAGCTGCACACTTCTCTTCTACAAAAGACAAACAAAACGTGCCAATCGCACGGAAGAAATCCCGTTTTAGAAATCCAACGGTTTTCTTATTTTTTACTAGCAGTCTTGGATTGTGCGTCTAACGGTAAAATTGGTTCATATCGTAGTTTTCTGGATAATGTGGGATTTTGGTGTGATTATCACACCAGAAATCACACCAGAAATCAATCATCACCAGAATCTTTCTCGTAAAGCGAAACACTCGTTAAGCGAAACAAATTTTCGTATATAAACTAATGTAAAATACGATAATGCGTTCCATGCTGAAAAAATAGTCAAAAAATGTTATGTACATACTATATCGTTTATTCAAAGAAAATTACATTATATACATATATGTACACATTGTTTAGCAGCGTTAATCATCCTTATTAGGGTGATGCTTCTCAATGAACGAAGCAACCGATTCCCATGCTTTCAGCATTTCTTGTATTGCGCCAGAAGATTGTTGTTTTGTTGTTACCTCCTCCTCCGTATCTGACAAACTTTCCATCACTTCTTGCTGTGAAATACAATGCAACTCCATAAGCTCTTCGGTGGTCAGGTCTTGGCTATGCTCTTCCACAAGCTCATCGATATCATTGTTATCCACCTCGAGTCCCATTATAGTGGCCAAAGACACAATCTCGTTGACAACAGGATCCACACGTACTGTCTCAAACTCCTCAAAGTTACATTCGGCAACACACTCTGGCCAAAGCTTCTTCCAAGCAGAAGTGAGGGTTCTCTTGGTCACCGCTTCCCACGCCGATTCGATCATCTTAAGGTAGGCAACGTCGTGGAAGTGATCTTTCCAAAACTCTCTGAGAGTGAGATTGGTCTCTTCAGTCACTTTAAAACATTCAAAACACTCGAAGAGTGCCTTAGTGTAGAGCTTCTTAAAGTTAGAAATAACCTGCTGGTCCATAAGCTGGAATAACTCAGTGGTGTTGGGAAGCAGAAACTGAATCTTGATGAATTTAAATTCTTCAGAATGAGCAGGAGCGTTGTCCATAACAAGCAAGACATGGAGTGGGAGATTTATCCCAAGTAAATATTTTTTCACAGAAGGACCAAACACATCATTGATCCATTCAGTAAAATAGGTCACGTGTCACCCAAGCTTTTTTGTTGGACTCTTTCATAATATTTTTTACAATTCGGTACTTTCCCTCGTTATGCGAAACGTCGCTCGTTAAGCGAGTCGTTTTTTTACAATTTTTTTGCTCGTAATGCGAATTACTCGTTATGAGAGGTGCTCGTTAAGCGAGGTTCTACTGTAGGTCCATTTAAATATTGAAGTGCTTATCCATATATTTTAATTTAGTTTAATTGGAAATTTGTTAATTCCAAAAACAATTTAGTTACTTTCGCGGTCCTAATAAAGTTTGAAAAGTAATGTATTGATATAAATACAAATATTTACTACAAATAAACATAAACATTTTTTTATTTTATTTTTACTTACATTATTAATTTTACTTTAAAACGCAAAACGTAACAAACGAGAGTCGGTTGATAAACACAAAAGCAAATGTCAATCGAAAAATTTTCCGCCCTCTTTTTGATGGCGTTAGCTTTCTCGATATCGAATAGATGGCGAAAAGGTATCGTGTTTGGTGATTCCAAATTCACGATATCGTGTAAAAATTGTTTCGCGGCGGAAATCATGATAGGGCCCCTGCTTCAGAATTAGTCAGACGCGGTCCAGAGCAACAATATCTAATCGTCGAAGAGCGTCGCGGTTTTTCAGTCAAATCATTTAAGCTAGGCGTTCTTAACTTGTGCATACTCCTCCTTAGCCAGATTTATCCGTAACACCCTTTATTTCAATTCGAATTTCCGAAAAACATTTTTGAAAAATTTCATATGAGAGATTGGAAATAATGTCTGCATTCATGATGCAAGAAAGTCGGGTATTGGCTCCATTTTTTTAGACGAATTCATAGAAGCTTTACGAAACTGAATTAGCAAATTTTTAAATTGGTTTTGTTCACTAGTCGGCTATCTGGAAGGTTAATGGTTCCTTCATTGAACCAACTACTGAAATGTGGCCAAATATGGTTGTATTGTTTAAATGGACTGGTCGACTGATATTCCCATGCCTTTTATTTTAAATAATCGATTCAACAGCAATCAACGGAGTCAAAGACGAAGGCTAAACAAATGGTTTTAATTGGTGTTGTGAGATCATTCATCTCACATATTCGGACCATTCATTCAAATTTTCACCATTGTCATCATTCATAAAATGCATGTAAAGGTACGACATTTATGATTGCAAGAACGCGGAAATTAAAGTTGGCAAATTCAACAAAAATACTTCATCACCAAAAATAAGGAAATAGCTAAAAAATCACTTATGCTAAATCTCGAAGCATAGCAAAATTAACGTTTCCATAATTTTGTAAATAATACAAAATTCTTAAGCGCGACCTTGTACATATTTTGCATATGAATGACAATGACAATAAATAGGAAACATACAGACATAAACATAAAATATGTTATACATTTTATATTTTAAACCAAAACATTTTATTTTATATAATTAAGCATTATTTGTTTTCATATATTGTAAATACGGAAGAAATTTACTTCTGGAAATTGTAGTATATAAGGTAAATAGTTTTAATGTTAAGATTAGTGGTGAATAAATACTTAAAATGTACAGTATCAGTAGAGTTAGTATTAAGTAGTTGAGTGAAAGATATATTAATCTTAAATTAAAGTTATATAAGTGCAAAGAATAGAATATAAAATTAAATTATAAGTTATACTATAAATATACTACAATATATAATTCAAATCATTAACAAAATATTAATGTGTTTAAGATTTTATTTAAGTTTGGTGAGTATAACTATCAGATTAAGCAAAAGATAGTATTTGATAATTATATAAACTCGTAATCCATAATTCATCATAACCCAATATAACAAACATACAGAAATATATACTATATATACACCATAATATCATATATACATCATTGGCGCTGTAGCTTTTGAACCTTTCGCGATTAGAATTAAGTTGAAAATCTCTCAAAACCACAAACCCGATTCAAATTAATGAATCGCATATAAAAACTCTATGAGCGGTACAGAATCGTCACCCTTCAGTAGATCTCCAGTCCGAGATTATAGACGCACTCGAGCCCAAACCCATTCCAGATCGCACACACCACCAATCCTTCCACCAAAAACAACTAAATTTAAACCCCAAACACCAAAAATCCCTCCACTTAACACCACTGATACTCAAAGACCAACATTTGCACCTCCACCTCCACCACCTCTTCCAAAATTCTCATTAGAAATTGTTACGACACAAACATCATCAAAAACCATACAACCTTACACACCCCCAAATCAAACTCCAATCAAATCACCAATTATACCACCAAAATCACCACAAAAACCCCTCGAAACTAATTTAAACCCAGAAATGACACCACAAGAAGCACTACAACTACAACAAAACGTCTCAAACTCAGTCCCAGAGTTCAGCGGAGAAAATATAAATAGACGAACAGACGACCTCTTCAGATTCACAGCAACAGCCGACAGTATATACAACAATTTAATAACAGAAGCCGAAAAGAACAAATTTACCACACTAATAAAATTAAGACTGACTGGTGAAGCGTTCACAAGAATTACACATAGGAACATCGATGACTATCCAACACTAAGGGACACACTTAATAACATGTATTCTAAAACGTATTCGTTAGCCGAGTTAGAAAAAGGATACACTAATATCCAACAGAAATACGGCGAAACTGCACGCAATTACGGATACAGACTATTAGAAGCCCTACAACAATACAAGACAGGCTTCAAAACAAAATTCAAGTTAAACCAGATCGACCCATCATATGAAGAACTCCTGGAGACAAATTCTGTACAGATATTCAAAAACGGACTAAATAACACAATCATAAGAGAAAAAATATTCACGTCAACAGCTAAAAACATAGAAAACATAATTAACGAAACAGAAATCATAGAAAGTATGCTCGCCACAACCCCAACCAATAATACAATACATGACATAACAGAAAAACCGCTACCAATCTACAATCACAGTTCACAACCAATCAACCGACTAATCATATGCAATTACTGCAATCAACCGAATCACACATGGAACAGATGCCGCACACGCATCAATCACGAAAAGACGAGAAGAAACACAACTCTAACCCAACAATACCAGCCACAATTCCAGAACCAAACGTATCAACCAAAAAGTACATATTACAATCCAAATCGACCACAATTTCCTAACAAACAATATCCACAACAAAACAATCAATTTAATTCATTCAATCAACAACAAAACCGAAATCATTTCACCCCCACACAACATCAAACACCACCCAGACCAAACAACCCCCAAATAAATAGATACACACAAAAGTATTGTTCCCACTGCAAAACAACCACGGGACACACATTTGATGAATGTCGTAGCAAATTTTTCAGCAAAAACTTCAACCCAACCAATAACCAATTCCATCCATCCGCACCTACCGATACCCAGGATTTAACCAACAAATTTAACAATATGCGTATCAATATGATATACCCACAACCATTACAAAATTTAGAACAAATAGAACATTATAATCAGGGAAACTCCAACGGATCCGACCAGTAACCGGAGAGACACTGAAATCGGATCCTTTACCACTTCAACCAATGCTAAATCAAATGGAATACGAGCACACATACCCTCTCCAAATGGGCATTATCCCAAATATATATCTACAGAACCACTACCCATCAAACTACAACGAATCTCACATAAACCAAACAGAAACCTATTCTCGACAATCAACAACTGAACATCAATCAAACCTAAATATCCACAAACCAAATCATAAACCAATAACCAATCAACCATTAATCGAATCATCAAACAACCAATTAGGCCCAGACGCCATCCCATCATATTTAGACCATAAGCAAACCCATAACACATTAAACCAATTATCAAACAATCAAACAGGCCCCGACGCCGCTCAAACAAATTTAGTATATAAGCAACCGAGCCCAGACGCTCATAACATAATCAACCAATCATTAATCAAATTATCAAACGATCAATCAGGCCCAGACGCCATTTCAACAAATTTAGTTTATAAGTACACGAGCCCAGACGCTCATAACTCAATTAACCAATCATTTAATCAATTACCTTACAATCAACCAGGCCCAGACGCCACTTCAACAAATTTAGTTCATAAATACACGAGCTCAGATGCTCATAATATAATAATCAACCAAATATCAAATCTACAAAATAATAATCATCAAAAGACAGAAACCTCTTCAACATACCTAGATAATAAGTTAACAAGTCCAAACACACAAATTACAAACAATAAACTATCAAATATACCATATAACAATTATTTAAATCCAGATAATAAGATAATGAACTCAAACGATCAAATTATAACCTATCAACCATCAAACGATTCGAATAACTCATACCCAAACCCTAATACATTTTCAACACTTTCAGTTAATAATCGCATAAGACAAAACAACTATTCGAGAATAGACATCCCTTCATCAAATCCAATCCATAACCAAGCATTCCCAAACATCGAAAATGAACCTCATAATAACCAAATTAAAGATCCACCTCATCAAATAGATAATCATACAAATTCAAACACCCCTTCAACAAATTTAGATAACAAACCTAAAACTCCAAACACTCACAATCCGAATTTCAATACAGAAAACCAATCATCCGAAATCCCAACAAATTCAAACTCTAACATCCAAATTAATCACATACCAAATTTAACAAACATTCACTCGAACCAAGAATCAATTGAGCAAACCAACAAGTCAATGAAATCAGACAAATACAACCTCTTAGACCAAGAATTTGACGAAATAGAAGAAAGTATTTTGACAAACCTCTTATATTCTGACACAACTATGACAATAAACTCATTATCTAGATACAAAACAAGTAGAGACACCTTATCGCCCATAATAAAACAAGACAATTATTTGATTATAGACACCCCTTCAACACAGTTAATCCATAAGCAAGCAAACCAAAACACTCAAAACCCACCTTTCAGCCTCAGAAATTCAAAAACCAATAATTATTCTCAAAATCCTAATAAGAATAGCATGAATAATACTCCATCATCCTACATCCCAGATTCCACATACCAGTACACAAATTACAAAATTAGAAAAAAAACAATACCAAATTTATTTGATCTTTCCAAACAATTCACTTTTAACCAACTCGAAAACTAACAAATTTCAAAACTAGATCTTTCCAAACCTCTATTAACCAACTCCTAAACTAACGAATTAACTCTTAAAACCCAATATTTTTTTTACGCTTGCATACTTACGCAAAGCACACTTTTTTCTTCTCACAATAATAAATACACTAACAAACGTGAGATGAAACAAGAAAATTTCTACTAACATATTAACCAACTAACAAATTAAACTCCGAAATCGAGATGAATCAGAAAAGTTACAACACACAATAATCAATTACCAAAATGAAGCAGAAGTAAATATACCTCAACAACAATAAGAAAATCTAACTATCATCAAAACACACACCATCATCAAAACCAACATCAAATGAACATCGAAACAGCATCAAAAACGCAGTGAAACAAGCATCAAACCAGCATCAAAAGATTAACGAAAATGAGCATCAAAACATCAGTGAAACCACATCGAAAACGAGTATCGAAACACTATTAAAACTGCTTCAAAACAGCATCTAATACCACATCAATACAGCGTCAAATAAAATCGAATCGAAAGACAGCATCAAAACAACACAAAAAAAGCATCAAAATTGTATCGAAAATTCATCAAATACACCAGACAGATACTCATCTCACACCATCATAGAACATTTATCACAACATCCAATATCAGTCGAATACAGCAATACAACATACATTAGTCGAAGCAATTTCAGAACAAAGATTGATCAACATCATACTCCCATGTATGTATGTATGAGAAAAGCAGCAGCTCAAACAAAACTAAATCAAAATAAAGACGAGAAAAGCTCTCACACCCTAGTATATAAGAAACAAATCAAACGAGTCCAGACACTCATCAAACAAAGACGAAACCAGCTCTCGCAACCTAGTATGTAAGCAACAGAAAAAAATGAGTCCAGACACTCATCAAGCAAACTAAACGAGTCCAGACACTCACAGAGCCCAGCCACTAAATAATAAAATTAACATCCCGCAAACAAAGCAATAATAAATTCAAACAACAATTTAAAGTATCTCAATGTCAATCCAACGCCACTAACATAAAACAAAAGAAAACCTAGAAGAAACAAAGAAGAAGCGTGACCAGAATCCAGAAAACAACAAGTTCATCAACAATCAACAATCAAATAAGTGCCATCCCTACAATTCCGATGCGCAGCATTAATTAATCGACTATCGACCAAAATCTACCAATACAAATCTCGATACAAAATCAACATCAAGCAAAACTAAAATTACAAAACGAAGATGCACAATGGGAAATCATCATCAATCAAATTCAGTCATTACATGACACACAAATCTACCAATACAAGTCACGATGTACCATCAAGCAGAATCTATTATTACAAATCAAGATGCACAACATACATTCATCAAGTTTATCACCAAGCAAATTCTACAAATACAAACCAAGATGCACAACAAAAATTCATCACGAAGTAATCATTACAAAAATTCATCATCAAGCAAGCCACAAATCACGATGCACACGCAAATTCCATCTTCCAGCAAAACCAGTTATCATTACGATGCACAACAGATTCATCATCAAACTTCTAAGCAAAAACCAACTTTTTATTTCTTACCAAAACAAATTAACAAAATATTCGGAACAATTTTTAAAATAACTTTTTCTTATCTCGAAACTATTAACAATCGAGTAAGAACAAGATCACCAAAATTAAAACTTTACTAATTTAGAACTAAGAGTAGTAATTTTAAGATAATTTAAGTATTAAAGAAAAATGAAAACATATAATAATCTGATAACAAAATGCACTCAAATAACATACACATACACACTAAATCTACAACTAAAGAAGTTTCCATCCGAAAACTTCTCTCCCGCGAGGAGGAGGTGTTGTGAGATCATTCATCTCACATATTCGGACCATTCATTCAAATTTTCACCATTGTCATCATTCATAAAATGCATGTAAAGGTACGACATTTATGATTGCAAGAACGCGGAAATTAAAGTTGGCAAATTCAACAAAAATACTTCATCACCAAAAATAAGGAAATAGCTAAAAAATCACTTATGCTAAATCTCGAAGCATAGCAAAATTAACGTTTCCATAATTTTGTAAATAATACAAAATTCTTAAGCGCGACCTTGTACATATTTTGCATATGAATGACAATGACAATAAATAGGAAACATACAGACATAAACATAAAATATGTTATACATTTTATATTTTAAACCAAAACATTTTATTTTATATAATTAAGCATTATTTGTTTTCATATATTGTAAATACGGAAGAAATTTACTTCTGGAAATTGTAGTATATAAGGTAAATAGTTTTAATGTTAAGATTAGTGGTGAATAAATACTTAAAATGTACAGTATCAGTAGAGTTAGTATTAAGTAGTTGAGTGAAAGATATATTAATCTTAAATTAAAGTTATATAAGTGCAAAGAATAGAATATAAAATTAAATTATAAGTTATACTATAAATATACTACAATATATAATTCAAATCATTAACAAAATATTAATGTGTTTAAGATTTTATTTAAGTTTGGTGAGTATAACTATCAGATTAAGCAAAAGATAGTATTTGATAATTATATAAACTCGTAATCCATAATTCATCATAACCTAATATAACAAACATACAGAAATATATACTATATATACACCATAATATCATATATACATCATTGGTAACATTCGAGGGTGAAAATGTTTTACATCCAATAAAAAAGATTTAATCTTAATTGCTCTATTGCAAAGTTAATTATTATTAACGCTTGACTAATTTTTCCTTAAATTACGTAATGTATTTGATTACATATCCCTTTTTAAAATTGGTCCCACTTAAGTCCAAATCACACAAATGTGTGGGTAAGAATCATAGTATGATGTAATGGCGTTTTAGATAAAATTTTTTGCTTGATTTGAAGTAAAACCAACACAATTGTGTGTATAGATATAGTGTTTTTTTCGGACGAAAATAAGTTAAAAAGGAATCCACAAATGTGTAAGTTGGTTGAAAACAAAAATAAATTTTTGACATAGTACTTGTGCCCTACCCGCACAATCGTGTTAGTAAAACACAAAAGGGATATTAACCAATACGAGGGCGGATTGATACATGCTTAGAATAACGCCATCTGTGTGTCGCTAGTAACAACTTCTTTTGTTTGTCGTGAAGTATGTTATTTTAAACGAAAGCTGTCAAATTTTTATGACATTTTATTGAATAGTTTCAATGAACTATCAAAACTGAAAGTCGTGCAGTGATTAAATACTTTCGTTTAAAACCAACAGAAGTCAAAGATGAGATGAAAACAGTGTTAGATGAACATGCAAATGCAACCGTTTATAATTGGGTAAATGAATTTAAACGTGGCCGCACGTAGGGCGGAAGGAGGTGAAAAAGGCTACAACACCAGAAATTGTCGAAAAATTTATGAAATCATTTTGAATGACCGGCATATAAAGACGCAGCCTCATACATGAAGAGTTGCATATAAAGAAGCTATCAGCAAAATAAGTTCCGGTTTTGTTAACAAATGTTCAAAAATGAATCGAATGACCATTTCTATGCAATGTTTGGAGATGTTATTAGCGTAAACTGAATTTTGGCATCGATCTATAACGGCGGATGAAACATGGATCCATCAGTACATGCCCGAATCAAAACAACAGTCAAAACAATGGTCAGAACCTGGCTCTGTAACGAAACACGAAGAGTTCCGTTAACAGACACGGCATCAGAGGTCTACGCGGTTAAATGTAGCCTCGGCTAGAGCTCAGGGGCGTAGGCGTGTGGTTTGAAGACATGATGACGTGCTTGAATAAACCGCAGAGAATGAAAATTAAGAGAAAGAAAAGTAAAAATCTAATCATTATCAATGCCCTAAACAAGTACATTCGATAATTTTTTATCCGATTAAATTATGACTTAGCTGTCAAAAATTACTATGCCCATAGGCTATGAAAATTCGCGTGTCTTCGGTATTTTCACAATGTTTGTACTAAAACATATTTATCACACAATTCGGACACAGTCTATAAGTAAAACATTTGCTGACGACCAACCTAATCATAAAATAAATGTGATTATGAGCTACATTGTGCCCAATAAATAAGTGGAAAATTGTGATTCTAAATATTATCACAAAAAATCGCACTCGAACAGTCGTCTTCAAGAGAATAAAAAATATCCGGGTTTTTTGAGCTACAAAGTGAGCGCACACTACACTCTATAAATCTGTATATTTTAAACTCCACTTTGTTTTCGATTTTTTCGGGGTTTTTCTGATATCTGAGTTTTGTTTAAAAAAAAACTCAATTTTTAATAGCCGGCTAAACTTGATTCAATCATAAACATTTTCGTTAATATTTTATTAATATTTAAACAACACTAGGAAATATATCACTTTATATTAAATTCACTTGTAAAGGAAATTGACGTTTAAAATAGTGAACTGTCAAATTTATATGCCAAGCCAAAAATAAACGCGTTCACTCGTGTAATAAAAAAAAATTGGAATATTTTACTGCAGCGAAGTAAAGCCGCAGCCACACGAATGCAAATACATACCAACATTGGCGTATTTGTCGAAATAACAAATCGTGTAGCCACAAAACAAATGACAAATTCAAATCAAGGTTACATTTGTTCAACATTGGCGCACATTCGCTCGGTTTTTCAAAAAATGTCAAAGGAGAAAACCAATACTACAAATCGTGTAGACAGTAGAGTTTGTCAATTGTCATATTGTACCAATATTTGCCAAACATAAAATACATCAACGTTGGTCGGCTTGCTTTGTTTGGTTGGTTTGCTTTGTTTTAAAAAAACTCAATTTTTAATAGCCGGCAAAAAATTAAAAATTTAAAAATATTTGTGTGAGCATGAAATTATACATTATTAAAATTTAAATAACACTTTCAGAAATATGTATATCACTTGTATATAAAATTCACTTTTATAGGAAATTGACGTTTAAAATACTGACCTGTCAAATTTATACGCAAAGTCAACAATAAACGCGTTCACTCGTGTAATAAAAAAAATTGGGATATTTTACTGAAGCGAAGTTAGCCGTTGTAAATATGTCAAAAATATACCGATTTTTTATGTCAGATAACCATGAGTCAACACACGGATCGTGACTTTGCCATTACATTATCGTGAGACTGTCAAATTAAGGCAATTTCACATATAACTAGCATTATTTGACTTCGTTGGTAAGTAAATATTAATAACAATAAATATTGACTATTATGTAATAAAAATTTAATTTGGTTTTTTTTTCAGAATTTTAAAATTGATAAGAATGTCTTAATTTTATAAACAAAAGAAGGTAAATAAGAATATGTATCTACTTTAGCTTTGTTAATTAATTCCTTTTTATTTTTATTTTTAGGATTTCTTAACAAACCCGTTATTTCAAACACATACGCTACTTAACTGGTGGGGTGATATTAAGGTGTTCTTGTAACAATCATCAATTATCATAAATTCATAAATACACCTAATTCTGTTTTTACGCGATAGATACGTTCCCAGAAAATTTGCGCAAAAAAAAAGTTCGCGCAAAAAAAGAAATGGCTTCCATATAAAAGTAAAGGATTGGTTCTACATTTGTAAAATCAACTAAATTAGAGATAGATTAGAGAACACAAAATCCCATTTTCACATGCTTTACACAATATTTTATTTAAATGCTTATTAGATATCTTTATGAGAATAATATTTATTTAGAAAAACAAATAAAAACACATGTAATTAAAAATATTAATTAATTTTATTTAAAAATATCATATTTTAACAAAACATAACGAAAAAAATTCATTTTAATAAAAAAAGATTGCAAAATACTATATCATAAAATATATTTTTAAGTGCTTTCATCACTGGCTGATGGAACTGATGGAATGCGCGTTTCAGTAGTTTTCGTAAAAAAATCCATTATCAATGGTTGTTTCCCAGTTGTGATAAGACTGTTATGTAGTTCTCGGTAATTACTCATTAATAATTTTAGGTCACGTTGAAACTTCTCAACTCTTTCCCCATTAGGATCATGCTTGCCAAAATGATCGCTCAATTTAGCAGCTATTTGAAGTGCTTCTTTAATAAGGTCTACGGTGCAGGTAGGAACTTCTTCGTCAGCGACACTGGATTCTTTTATCACTCAAATAACGCCGAACTTCTAGGACAAAATTTTTAATGAACCATCTTCTAAAAGTATTAGTTGTCACCCTATTTCTATTAGCCGTCCAGTGGACTGGTAATGTTCTAAAATCTACGCCTTTCATTGACCGTGGTTTTAGAGCTCTATTTACAAGTAAGGGTTTCAGCATCCGATCACGTGAAAGCGTTAGATCCAACCTGTATTTGCAGAAAATTCAAATTTTTTAACTTTTTGGCCTGAGGGTTGTGGTTAATTTTCTTTCACGTCTTTGTAAATTCGTAATGCCATCTGCTTGATGATATTTCCATCAACTGGTTTTCGTTTTTGTGAGCAATCCTCCATCCATATTACAAGAGCCTTCTCTATTTTGTCTTTTACTATGTCTCTTGTGTATGATGATGTATGAGCACTTATACTTGTTCCAGCAATCACGGATTTTCTAATACCTTCTTCATTTTATTTAATGGTTTTTACGGTAGATTTCGTTAAACTGAAATATTTCCCTACAGAAGTAGCACCGTTTCCGATGGCTAGTCTCTTGATTTTAACTTCCAAAGAAATAGCTTTTCTTTTCGTTTGTTTTTCAGCTGACATTGTTAATTGTACCATGAGCTCTCCTATAAAAATAATTCGGTTGCCCGTAATAAATAAATGCAGTTAAAATTATAATTCACATACCGTTTATTGAAATTTGAAAAATTTATAAATTGCTTGTTATAATCTCACACGCAAATGATACCAAATTTACCACTTTACATATTAATATCACACTGAAAACCCGTACTATACTATTATCAAAAACTAATAGGGATAATTAGGGAAATTCCCTGCAGTTGTGTCGGTAATTCTATTGTTAGAATGACTGACATATGGCAGTGAACGAGGTTTAAATCATGTACAAAGATGTTTGATTTTGCTAAAAATTTAATCGCGTTAAATCAAATACAATGGCGTAAAAAAGGAAACAAAATGTTTTGTAAAATCGCGTTAAATCAAATTCGCGCAAAAAAAGTTCGCGTAAAAACAGAATTAGGGTACTGTGATGTTTCAGATTAATAGTTTGTAATTGTCGCACCACATGTGTACACCATAAACACTCAAAATGTAATTAAACACAATTACGTATATAGTTTGCACAAAAGTAAATTAAGATCATATATGGAACACCGGTAATGACTATTATCGTTATTAATAATAAATTTAGCTTTGTATTTTTGTAATAAATGTAACTACACAGATATATTTTAACTAATGCACATATTTAGCAAGGCGCAATTTAAGAAGTTCGAAAAATAAACTATATTATAGTTTCGTGTATTTCCACTATTGATTGATTTTTAGTTTTGCTTTCAAAACACTATCCGACCAACTTTAGAATTTATAATTTTTAATTTTTGTGGTATCACAATCGCTCTCGACTAGCCAAAAAAAATTGTTTTTCAACCAAACAACAACTAAAAATCAATCAATCAATCAATCATAAAAACTATATCACTGTTTTGCTTGTTTTCCCCGCCAAACAACCCAAAAAATATTACATTAATCAAAATGAAAAGAAATTTGATCGCGTACAACTATAGCTATACAATAAGATAGAAAACATTTAGGCGATATTATGAATATTATAGATTCATTATAAAATGTAGTAGGGGTTCTGAAATCATATCACATCGCGGTGATATTCAATGGAGCGAATGTTACAAATTCCACGAAATAAATGACACAACTCCGATTTTATCGAACAGCACTCAACAAGTGGAAGTAAACGCATTCGTTTTATGAGACCGAAGCTGTTTTAAAACGTTTGTTAAAAGCACGAATGATTGATTACTCCTTCAGCAGAAATTGCCTGGCCACGTTTGCCTCGCATCCAAATCACCACATTTTCTGGTGGATGGCCTTCATTTTGTGAAAAATTTATCAAAACGATTCACAACAATGAATCAATTACCAAATGTATAACATTTTAACATTTGAAAACTTTATTGAGAAACGATGTCCAGACCTAATTCGGCACCTGCCCATTACCGATGAGAGCTACTTAGAAACATGAGATAAATAATTAAGCGTTACGACTGTAAGAAAATGATGAACAGAGATTTATGTCGTATCGGAAAAAAACAACTTGCTCTTGTTGTAACTAAAGCGGAAGTGACAGAGACTTCTTTTATTTTACAGACTGAAGATAGTAACAATATAAAAACATGAATGTAATAGTGATACCAACATTTAAAATACATTATTTACTTTTCATCATTCCCCCTAAATGGTGTATTTTCTAGACCCATAGCTTTGGAACAGCTGTGATGTTGCTTCTTAGGAAAAGCTTTTGTTAAAATATCAGCAATCATTTTCTCTGTTGAAATGTATTCTATTTCAATTCGACGGCACATCACTAACTCCTTTATAAAGTGATATCTGACATCTATATGTTTCGTCCTTGAGTGATATGTATTCGTAACACTCAAGCTTATTGCACTTTTATTGTCGCAATTAAGCTTGATCACATTCGATGTATCTGGAAAAATTTCGCATTGTAATTTGTTGAGCCATAAACCTTCTTGTGTCGCTGCTACCATAGACATGTATTCTGCCTCGGTAGTTGTCAAAGCCACTGTGCATTGTCGTTTCGAGTTCCACGATATTGGTCCTCCCTGTATCGCAAATACATATCCAGTAGTTGATCGTCGTTGTTCAGGATCCCCCGCCCAATCTGACATTGCTACATTGCTATTTTTGGTGAATTCCAATTTAAAACTTGATGTACCCTTCAAATACCTCAGCAGCATTGAAATGGGCCATTCCTAGGTTCTAATTAAATTGACTTAATTTGTCGACGGCATAACAAATATCTGGTCTTGTGACATGCGCTGCATAAAGTAGACTACCTATTTATTACCTCTTGCTACGGAATGTGTTTCATCTTTTCACTATCTTCAACCTTGTTTGGACTTATCTCTTTAGACAAGATTTGTTTAGCATCTAGGGGAGCCGCAACTTGGTTGCAATCTGTCATGTTAAACTTTCTCAAAACATCGTTTATATAACCCACCTGACATATAGGTACTTTTCCTTCTTTTCGATTCCTTTCAATTTTCATTCCTAGTACATATTTCGCCTCACCGATAACCTCCATCTGAAATTTTCTCATCAAATTTTTCTTTAGCTTAGCCATTAAATCCAAATCATTGGCAAATAATATGAGATCATCTTCGTATACAGCGACTATTATGATCTTTTCAGCTACTGTTCTAAAAAGTATATGCATGTGTCTACCGATGATTGCGTCATACCGGAATTCTTCAATTGAGTGTCCAAATGTTAATTCCAAATGCGGCTGGCTAGTTTGAGCCCGTACAATAATTTTTTAAGGTGACAAACTTTTTTATCATATTGAAAACATTCTGGCTGCACCATATATAGTAAATGGTATCTTCAAGTTCTGATTGGAGAAATCCTCTGACTACATTATTTTGGTGAATCTCCAAATCATATTTCGCTGCCTTTGCTAATAAAAAACGAATCGAGCTGTATCTCACAACTGGAGAGTACGTTTCTGTGAAGTCTATGCCCGGGTTCTACGCACATCCTCGGATCACCAGCCTCGCTTTATGTTTTACAATTCTTCCGGCAGCATCGCGTTTCGTTTTAAACACCCATTTATTACTGATGGGCTTTTTATTAACAGCCAAATCAACCAATTCCCAACTATTGTTTTCCATTAAAAATTAATATTCGGAATCCATGGCTTGCTTCCAAAAATCCGAATGAATACTTTGTAATGCTTCATTTACTGATGGTGGATCTTCAGACAAACTGTTCGCCTCGAAATTAGTATGGTACACAAAATCGGACATTCTTAAAGTATTCGGATTTCGTGTTGAGATTCTCCTTGGTTGTTCAGCTATTTGGATTATTATTGGTGGTTGCTAGTCATCGTCTGAGTTTGTATTAAAGAATGGTTCTTCATCCGTACAGCACAAATCGTCAACATTACCATCTGTACTAACTGGCATTTGTTGTTGAATCTCTTCTTGCGGAACCATTTCCTGAATCTGAACAGTGTCATCATTTGTTATCTCATGAGGGTGAGTATCTGTATTCATTAAGCTTTCTTTTTCATCTATTTTTAGAGACACATTAGACAAGTTAATAATATCTTCATTTAAAAATTCCTGATAGAGAAACTGGTGTTCCATAAAAACAACATCACGTCTGATTAATACAGTTTTTTTTATATGCGATACTCGATATGCCTCGATATGACTGTATCCCATGAAAATACACTTTTCTGATTTCTTATCCAGCTTGCACCTTTTTTGTTACGGAATGTGTGCAAAACAAATACAGCCAAACACATGCAAATGTTTTAATTGTGGTTTTATTTCAGACCAAACCTCTTCTGGTGATATTGAATCCTGCATTCGGTTTGGTGTACGATTTACCAAATATGCTGCTGTGTTTGCAGCTTCTGTCCAGAATTTTTTCGGAAGATTGGCCTCAATAAGCATAAACCAGCTTATTCGATAAGAGTTCTGTTCATCCGTTCACACTTTCCATTTTGCTCAGGCGTGTAAGGTGTCGTTTTCTGATGTTTGATGCCGGATTTTCTAAGAAAATCATCCATCTCATTATTGCAGAATTCTGTTCCGTTGTTGGTGCGTAAAATTTTTATTCTTTTGTTCGTTTGGTTTTCAACCAAATTATTAAATTCCACAATACTGTTAAACAGTTGAGATTTAAACTTCAAAAAATATACGAAAATTTTTCGTGAAAAATCATCCTCGAGGACGAAGATGTATTTCGCACCGCCAAGCGAACCTTCTTTTATGGGACCGCATGGATCTGCATGCACCAGCTCTAATAGTTCATTCGCTCGCTTTCCACTTTCTGGAAAGGGTAATCGGATTTGCTTACCTCTGATACACGTTTCAATTTTTCATTGTCATTTGTATTCACAAGATTTATTTTTAAATGATCTACAAAGTTACATCCTCTCGCAGATAGTATGACGTATACAGTACCCCGCCAAAAAATTAGAATCACTTTACAAATTTGTTTAATAAATCCGTTTTTTTATCATTTAGTATGGCAAAACTTAAAAAAAACTACTTTTTTTTTTACAAAATCCATTATTTAAGTTATATTTTTATAAACTTATGTAAATAAGACAAATAATATATTTAGTATGTTGCTATATTCCCATTAGTTTTAATGACTTCTTTAATTCTTTCAGGCATACTATTTATACAGTTTTTTATCATCTGCTTAATTCGGACATCATTTTTCCAAATATCCTCAATGTTTTCCTTCAACATTTGAATGGTGTTATTTTGGCGAGCATACACTTTCGATTTGAAGTAAGACCAACAGTTTTCGATTGGGTTCATATCAGGGGAACTACCTGCCCAGGGAAGAATCGCAATATTATGTTCATCGAGCCATTTTCTGCTCTTTTTTGAATTGTGGCAAGGTGCGCCATCCTGCATCAAAGTGTATTCTGTTGCTGGCTTATTTAGGCTTTTTATATACGGCAACACGACATCAGTCAACACTCTAATGTACTGATCGCTGTTCATTGTTTCTTCAACAAAGTAAATTGGCCCAGGACCTTCAGCAGAAATGCAGCTCCAAATCATCACCGAAGGTGGATGTTTCACTTTTTTTTGGATTCAATCGGCAGAATATCTTTCCTTAGGAAACCTTCGAACAAATTTAAAGGATTCTGTTACAGCTTTCAGCCGGCACTCATCACTGAAGATGACCTATCCCAATTTGAAAAAAAGAAAAATTTGAATAGTATAGAAAACATTTCTCTAAACCACTTAACTCCCAATATTTTGGCATCTTACCTTATTCCAGTCATTCTGTGTGTAAGCGTGATGAAGTTTAGCCCAAATCAATCGCTGTTTTATCATATGTTTTGTCAGTTTTGGTTTTTTTGCTGGACGTCGACATTTTAGATGTTTCGTAGCAAATATTCGTTCGACGCTTCGAAGAGAAATATCCACCCCTCCATCGTTCAAGTCTTTAACAATTTCTTTAGCTGGTTTTCTTCTGTTCTGTATTGCCATTCTAACCACTTTTCTTTTGACCCGTTCAGTTATTTTCGCTTTTCTTCCACAATTTCCTCTTCGGTTTATTATAAGACCACTACGTGTATTTTGCGAATTTATGGCTTTTGCAATTTTAGACACCGTTGGCTGACTCACATTAGTCTTTCTGGCTATTTCCCTATGTGAATACCTTTTACTGTCAAGGTACGCAATTATCGAAGCCTTTAATATCGCGCGAAACATCTTTTTTTCTACCCATCTTCCTTAAAATGCTAATAGCTATTTATAATTTAAAAAAATACCAATATTAAACGAAGGTAGAGCAAAATGTAGTATCGAATTTTACTTACCTAATAGCGATACACAATTAAATCAAAAAAGAAATACCAAAAACACAGTTAATCAGCGTAAATTATGGAAAATTTTGCCTTTATTTTCAAATGTATTTGAAACGAAAAAAAAACAGATGTTGTTTCTAACGAGTTACGATTTTAAATGCGCATTTTTTCGTTTATATACTCGTTTATATTTTAGTGGAAACTAATCGTAAAAACATATTTGACAGAACAAATTTGTTTGTTTTTTAATTCTAGGTCATAGCTTACTAGTTCCGTTGAAAACATTGAAATTGCATAGTGATTCTAATTTTTTGGCGGTATACTGTAGATGTTAGGACTTTCCATGTCTAATTTGTAAATCCCATTTTTAAAAGTAGCTGTCGCCAACAACTCTTCATTAGAATCATAAACTCGTCATCCACGCTGATCAAAAACAACACGCTTGCCATTTTTTACCATTTGACTTATTGACAGCAAATTTGCCGACAAATTCGGAATGTGTAAGACATTTGATATGTTGACCTTTGACACTTCGTTATCAACAATTAAATACAACTTGCAATCACCGATGCCTGTCACATAAATCTTTTGATTATTGGCTGTTAGTACCTCTGCATCTGATGCACCACGATTGACATTAGTTAGTTAGTTTAATTTATCACTGATTGTTGTGCGTCATAAGTGCCGATGCTCCTGAATCGATGTACCAGTCCTCATCATTTAATTTATCATTCGCAGCGAATATACTAACAACTACTTTTCACTATTTGGCTTAATTTGGTGTTGTTTTCTATTTGGTTTTCTACAATTCCTAGCGTAATGGCCCGGTTCATTGCAATTGTAGTAACGCGTAGGCTTCTTGTAATGTGTTTTGTTGTTCGAAAAAATCGCGGTATTTTTTTTTTATCCACTTTCATTTCTTGAAGTAATTTTGTTTTTATAAAATCTCCTGTTATAATAGCCCCCGAATTCTCGATTGCCATTATCATCGGCTTGTATGAATCATCTAATCCAGCCAAAAGAAATTTGCCTATCCATTTTTCACTTACTGCAAACTCAATATTATTTAGCATCTGTGCAGTTGACATGCTGTATAAGATAGCAGAAAATTTCCAGCAGAAAAAATGTGTTTTGCTATTCACCGCTAGAGGCATCACTATCACAAAAATGAATTTTTTTTCTGCTGATATTTTTTTACACCAGCAGAAAATTTTTGATATTTTTATGCAAATTAAAAATTCCCAGCTGAAAATTTTATGAAAAATCAGAGAATTTATGAAAAAGAAGAGAAAATGTATGTTTAAACATTTTGAAGCGATGAAAGTTAATTTTCTTTAAAAAACGATTTACGTATGTATAGTGTAAGCACTCTCAAAACATAATTAAATTATCATAATCATCATTATGCAAACACAGGGCAACATCAAAAAAACGGCCATCGTTGAAAGCACTCCATATATTTCTGAAGTCATTTTAATGTGAAATGTTTTCAGTTTTTTTAACAAAAGTGTTAGAAAAACCCCCCTGTAACTACCCTGGGTGTATGTTTTTGTGGTAGCTGAGATCATAATCGATATACATGAGCAATATAAGATTCTTACCTGGCGTCGGTAGCCTTCCATACATTTTTGAAGTCATTTTAATGTGAAATGTTTTCAGTTTTTTTAACAAAAGTGTTAGAAAAACCCCCTGTAACTACCCTGGGTGTATGTTTTTGTGCTAGCTGAGATCATAATCGATCTACATGAGCAATATAAGATTCTTACCTGGCGTCGGTAGCCTTCCATACATTTTTGAAGTCATTTTAATGTGAAATGTTTTCAGTTTTTTAACAAAAGTGTTAGAAAAACCCCCTGTAACTACCCTGGGTGTATGTTTTTATGGTAGCTGAGATCATAATCCATATACATGAGCAACATAAGATTCACACCTGGCGTCAGTAGCCTTCCATACATTTTTGAAGTCATTTTAATGTGAAATGTTTTCAGTTTTTTAACAAAAGTGTTAGAAAAACCCCCCTGTAACTACCCTGGGTGTATGTTTTTATGGTAGCTGAGATCATAATCGATATACATGAGCAATATAAGATTCACACCTGGCGTCAGTAGCCTTCCATACATTTTTGAAGTCATATTAATGTGAAATGTTACATGTGTCAGCTACCATAAAAACATACACCCAGGGTAGTTACAGGGGGGTTTTTCTAACACTTTTGTTAAAAAACTGAAAACATTTCACATTAAAATGACTTCAAAAATGTATGGAAGGCTACTGACGCCAGGTGTGAATCTTATGTTGCTCATGTATATCGATTATGATCTCAGCTACCATAAAAACATACACCCAGGGTAGTTACAGGGGGGTTTTTCTAACACTTTTGTTAAAAAAACTGAAAACATTTCACATTAAAATGACTTCAGAAATATATGGAGTGCTTTCAACGATGGCCGTTTTTTTGATGTTGCCCTGTGTTTGCATAATGATGATTATGATAATTTAATTATGTTTTGAGAGTGCTTACACTATACATACGTAAACCGTTTTTTAAAGAAAATTAACTTTCATCGCTTCAAAATGTTTAAACATACATTTTCTCTTCTTTTTCATAAATTCTCTGATTTTTCATAAAATTTTCAGCTGGGAATTTTTAATTTGCATAAAAATATCAAAAATTTTCTGCTGGTGTAAAAAAATATTAGCGGAAAAAAATTCATTTTTGTGATAGTGATGCCTCTAGCGGTGAATAGCAAAACACATTTTTCTGCTGGAAATTTTCTTCTATCTTATACAGCATGCAGTTGACATAATGATAGTGACGTACTCCTCCATTGATTTACAATCAATCATTTTCGCCATGATAATTTTTCGCATTAGACCAACCTTTCTTGATAATCCTTTATCTGTGAATGCATTTTTTAATTTCTCCCAAATGTCTTTTGAGGTACTGGGTGAACGAATATGAACATAGTGCAGTTGACTGACCAACATTATTATTTTGGTTCTAGTCTTTGTGCCTCTAGCTGCTTTTTTAATTTCATCTTCTGAGTCAACTTCTCCTTGCACACATGACCAAATGCAATCATTAACATAAATCAACATAAATCTTCATGTTGAATGAAGATGCCTTCATTGCAAAACTCCAATTATTGAAGTTTTCTCGGCCATTCAGCTTCTCGATAGTGGTATCATTGACATCGCCATGATGGATGATAGTTTTGAAATTACTCTCTTATTCTTATTTCGATAATTCTGGGACCATAACCTGATGGACAGAGATTTCTGTCGTATTGCAAAAAAAATAACTTGCTCTTGTTGTAACTAAAGCGGAAGTGACAAACACTTCTTTTATTTTACAGTCTGAAGATAGTAACAATATAAAAATATGAATGTAACAATACAGTGTTACCAACATTTAGAATACAATATTTACTTTTCATCGGAAAAATATTGTAAAGGACTATAGAATTATTCATAAATCAGCCACAAGTGCAGGCATCGTTAAATAAGGTTTACCATCATTATGCTATGTGCGTGATCAGGTGCCAATGCGGATCATACAATTAGGCAGTTAATGAGAAGGTCATGTTGCATAGTGTTTGTTTATTATACTAAAGAAATTGGATCCAAAACCCCAACAGTAATGGGCTGTTCATTCAAACGAAAACAAAAGGCTAATAATTAATGACCTGTTACAGTTTCTCAGTGAATTAGCAGCAGTAAACATTTTTATATAAACATAAACGCAAAAATTCCATTTTATTCCTATCAGATGTGAATTGTAATTATCCTTGATATAGATGTTTTAAATTTAGAAGTTTGAAAACACTAGCACTGCCTTTAAAACAAAACCAACCATATTAGGAATATTGTGCTTTTAATATAACTAAAAATTAGTTACTGTGAAAGTCCTTTTTCCGAGTAGTCAAAAAATTTACTCCTTAAATATGATATTTTGGCCAGAGTTGATTTTTTTAGAATCCAAGCCTGGGTGTCGCGTCAGGAACAATGTTAACAGAGACTCCCTAAACTTAGTGACCACTATTTCAATGTAAATATCTACTCAAAACTGAATATTAACAAAAAGAATTTCTAATAATTCCGTAGTGGTCCTACATGTGCTAACATATTTAGAAAATTAAACATTTCTGTTTTACTGAGCTAATTTTAGCAAAATTGAATTACTTTACTTACGCTCAACATGGGTTCATAAGCATTACAGTATTTAATAGACACACTCGAGAAGCAAATTTGCAGAGAATAATAAAAAATTTATTTTAGATCTATTATATATGGTAGATTTTAGACTCATCATTCAAAACCAGAAAGCTAGTTTCCAATCATAAATGTTGTAAATACCGATTTCTAGATGAAATCCGATGAATGAAATGTATTTGAAATTTCTTAAATTGTAAAAATAAGTCGAAAGTACCAAAATACTTTTCATACAGCTAAAGTATAAAAAAGTACTATAATTTCGGTATTATCATCTCTGCTGAACATACAAAAAAAAAGAAAAATATGGATGTTGTTTTGTGTTTTTTCGTAAGTAATTTCGTTTTTAATTTTAGTTTTGTCTTGCATAAGTCTTTGCAATCTACTCTGGAACCGAAGGGCTCCCAACTCAATCGCAGTACGCTTTTCACGTCCTTAACTTACACAGTCGCCTGCCAAATCGAGGACGTGCGGCTATAGATCCGTTTTTATCACCATCTGCACATTGCATAGCTCTTCTTATTCAAATGCCAAAGCTTTAACCATTGTGCCATTTGGTCGGTTGCATTGCATTTGCTTGCGCAAACTTGTGAACCATGTGTGCGTGTAAATATATTATATATATAGGTGTAATTTTAATGCAAAAAATTGTATTACACAATGATAAAATAGGTATGCAATTTTTTCTAGAGTCATATGTACCTTCTATTACTATAAAGCAGTGCCTCATTCATGATCTGTTGGAAAATAGATTTCGGCATGTTAGCTGACAAGTTTTCTCGCATAACCATTTATAATTGTGGATAATTTAAAGAAATTATATATGTTTAGTCAGAATCTGCTTAGTCAGAAAAGCCTGTATATTCGCAATTTTAACAAATTAAACATTTTGAAAAAATTATTTTGGATTTAAAATCTTTATATTTGTTTACATTATTAGAATGCTTAAACGATAAGATATACAACCAGGGGTCCTATACTTGAAGACAATACGAAAATAAATTGGTATTCCTGAATACGAATGTGCCACAAATTTTAATTTTTACAGTGTAGGCAGAGGGATTTTTTTTGTTGTAAAATTTCCTTCAAAATAAGACAATGTTTCCACAAAGAATGTCAAATTTTGATATCTGGAAAATCACCAATTTTTTTTTTGGCTTCAATTTAGGTACACCTTGCACAAATGTGTATGTAATAACCATAATTTGTAATGGCGTTTTGTTTTTTTCATGTTTCTCTGTCGCACACGATTTTTACGTACACAATTGTGATCGCGAGCCGGAAAAGAGATATCGTAAATAATATTTTGCCCATATAAAATTTTCTATTTCATGTTTTCATGGTCATATAAAAATGCATATTTCGGTCCCATATCGCAAAGAAAAAACCTACCAACCTAGTTTTTGGTTTTATTTAAATTGACAGAAAAATTTTGTGCTTTAAACAAAAATTGAAATTATTCTTTAAAATAAAACCACAGATAACACAAACAGATGTGGATCTTTGCTACAACCGCGATGTATATGAAACAAAAATTATTAATTTACATACCCTGTTATAATAGGGGTTTTGGAATTTATGTTAGCAGAGATAAGATTTTATCTTATATGTTTAGCTATTTAATATATAACTCTCTTTCATATCAAAGTAAAATTTCATAAACAATATTTTATATGTTAAATGTTCGTTTGTGTTCGACACAGACGAAAAAAAAACGTATGCTACCCGTTTATTATTACAATGCCTCCTAAACTACAGGCCTCTTACTACTCTCATTTTTTGCACATGACGTCAATTTATGTCTAACCCGAGACTGTGCATTAATAATATCACTGTGCTTGAATTGCGAACTTTTTTTTCGTGACAAGCTGGGCACCTAGGGGGTAAACCTAATTCGAGTATGCTGAGTTCAACGGTGCTAGTCCCATTTCAAAGTTAGTCCCCATTTTTGAGATATCGGTTTCGACATGTTTTGGCTCTGAGTCAAAATATACCCTCATTTTCACGTTGATAGCTCTTGAACCATTAAGATTTTCGTTATGCATTCTTCAGCAAAGTTGTTGCGCAGGTCAAGACCACTAGCTTTGCCGAACATATCAAGACCGAAAAACCACATCTAATTTTTTTTTGTTTTTCATTTCGACGAAAAACACTGTTTTTATCATTTTTTATCATTTTGTTGAATTTAAATCGAGTAGAATCGATCAAATAAACGTTGCATCGACAAACATAGATACAATAGAAACTATTTAAAAGAAAATTAAATAGATTCAGTTGATTTTATGGTGATTTTTCCTAAAAAAAAAAATCATAAAAAATTAACATTTTTCTTCTCTTTGACAAAACAATGGCGTGCCGTTGCGATAGTGGATAAAAATCCTGGATTTTTCCATCCCATCGTTTTAACCAATTACATCACGTACATTATACACGTAAATTAAGAAACATATGCATCAATATATCAACCATTAAATGTGACTGCGCCATTCAATCAAGTAGTATTCATACGACGGATAAAAATCCCGGATTTTTCTATCCCATTGTTTTAACCAATTACATCACATAACTTATACAATAGACACGCCTATTTTCATACAAAAGAGTTGAAAAAAATTGAAAAAAAATCTCGGATGGAAAAATCCGAGATTTCTATCCGTCGTATGAATTCGACTTCACAGAAACATACGACGGATAAAAATCTCGGATTTTTCTATCCCAGATAATTTTTCAATTTTTTTCAACTTTTTTGTATGCAAAGTGGCGTGTCTGTTGTACGAGGTAAATGTTCGAGTGATGAAAGCCGAATTCAATTCACAAAATTTCTGATATCAAATTTGTGCCGAAAAAAACAATTGCATTCGATTTATCAACGATTTTTCGGAATGTAAGTGCATTCAGCGCGTTGTTGTTGAACATTCCGAAAAATCGTTAACAAGTTGTTTTTTTTAACAGCTAGAAAGAAAAATGTAAACAAACGTGCCGAATGCACAACATTCCGAAAAATCGTTGACAAATCGAACGCAATTATTTTTTTCGACACAAAGTTTTTTTTTTTTTCTTTATTAATTTACAATTGAACATTACACTTTTTATACAAAAGTTGACATTAGAAATGTTGTGAATTGAATTCGGCTTTCGTCACTCGAACATTTACCTCGTTAAGAGGTTTTTTATTTGATATCAATGATTTTGGCACGGCAAACTGAAAATGAATTGAATTGCGATTCGTTTTTATTGTTGTCAGTTAAAACAGTTCACACACACTCGACAGCAATTCATTTTTGATTCCTTAAACAATACAATAAAATATACATATTTTAGTGTGTTAGTTGGAAACAAAAATTAATGGTAGCTATCCTCTCGCTGATAATCCATCTTCATGCGATGGGAGGGGAGATAAGATCTATTTTTTAAAGAAATTATCATAAAGATTAAAAAAAATATCGATGTTATGCAAGGAGACTGTCAAATGTTCAATGTTTTTGGTGATTTTTTCGATCACATCAATTTGTCAGTTTTTTTATTTTTTTTTTGTTATGAAAAAAGGGTTACTAGTAAAAATTCTCGTACCAATGATAATAATATGACGTATTTATATTTGTTTCATTGTAATACGTTGAATCACAATCATTATGTACCGCAACGGAAGGCTGCATTTGAGCCAGAAAATGAAATTTTAAGGTGGCTTTTTAGTTATGGAGGTCAATATCTAAAATATACGAGTTTTCTGGGACAAATGGTTGATGTCATATTGTAGGTGAGGTTTGTGGCTAATAATCCTGAAAATATGAACCAAAAGTGTTGGGCTAATTTTTTAGCAATTAGGCCGAATGTGGCCGGATGATTTGGCATTTTTCAGTTTTTTTGTCCAAAATGACCTTCAACCTTGTTTTTCTGAATTTTTTTATAAGCTATTTGATACCTGTCAATACCTTTCTTACGATATGCATATGTCCGGGGTATGTCAAATAAGTTCAGCGCTGTGGGCGTGGTTAAAATGGCCAAAAATGGCCTTTCAGAAAAAAATGGCTGGCCGCGGCCAACATGGCGGCTAAATCAAAAAGTTGTAGAACAAAAGTTGCTTAGTTTTTCAAGTACTACAAACCCTGAAAATATGAGATCAAATTAAAGAAGTACGGACAAGCAAACAAACATAAGAATTTTTTTCAAATGTCATAACTTTGGTCAAAATCATCCGTTTTGGACGTTTGAGGTGTCGTGGAATTGGTATTGACGTCTACAATCATAATTTGCTAGTTAAAAAATAATTGAGGCACTTTTTGGGGCAGTTGTAGCTGAAAAACTAATTTTTTGGAAGTCGAACTCGTATAAACGAGTTCGACTTCCAGCACAGTAGGTGCTTTCGTCACTCGTTTGGACTGCCGTCCAAAGTGATAACTTACGTGATGTAATTGGTTAAAACGATGGGATGGAAAAATCCAGGATTTTTATCCACTATCGCAACGGCACGCCATTGTTTTGTCAAAGAGAAGAAAAATGTAAATTTTTTAGGATTTTTTTTTTTTAGGAAAAATCACCATAAAATCAACTGAATCTATTTAATTTTCTTTTAAATAGTTTCTATTGTATCTGTGTTTGTCGATGCAATGTTTATTTGATCGATTCTACTCGATTTAAATTCAACAAAATGATAAAAACAGTGTTTTTCGTCGAAATGAAAAACAAAAAAAAAATTAGATGTGGTTTTTCGGTTTTGATATGTTCGGCAAAGCTGGTGGTCTTGACCTGCGTAACAACTTTGCTGAAGAAAGCATAACGAAAATCTTAATGGTTCAAGAGCTATCAACGTGAAAATGAGGGTATATTTTGACTCAGAGCCAAAACATGTCGAATGCGATATCTCAAAAATGGGGACTAACTTTAAAATGGGACTAGCACCATTGAACTCAGCGTATTCGAATTAGGTTTACCCCCTGGGTGCCCAGCTTGTCACATTTTTCAACTAGCACAGTGTATTTAGATATTTACACTAACAAAACAACTAGAGAAAGCAAAAACAATGTAGACATAGCGTGTCGTCATCATTTGGTGTATGCGGCCTGTAGTTTAGGAGGCATTGATTATTACCGATCGTTTGAAAGTATCTGTTTCTTTTACGTACATATTTATCTATATAAATAAAACAAAGTCGTGTTAGTTACACCATTTATAACTCAAGAACGGCTGGACCGATTTTTATGATTTTTGTTTTGTTGGATTTGACTCCGTTCCGAATAGCATAATAACTATTAAAACATCGGAAAAATTCACCAAATAAAAATTTATCAAGAAAATTCATTTTCTCATACATTTAGTTCATTTTGTTTTTTTTTATTTTGTTCGTCTCAATACAGTGGTGGTTTAGGAAAAAAGAAAAGTCGGAAAAACTCAAAAGGGAAGTCCCAAAAATCTAATAAAAAAACATTTTTTTATATGAATTTTGTAGGTGTAGTTTGTATGTGACGAGTGGTGCAGTGGTTAAAGCTTCGGCGCTTGGACCGCAAGGTACTAGATACGAATCCGACTGGAGGCTGCATGCACATTTACCATTTTATTTTTTATCCAATTTTTTTTTTATTTCATCTACTTATCTATTTATATAGATAAAATCTTCGTCCGAGTTACGATTTCAGTGCGAATAGTAGATTTTGACAGCTCCAAAAAAAGTATTTTTCCTTTGCGATTTTAATATTAAATTTAATTTATTTTTGGTTTTGTTTATTTCATATTAGTTAAGTGGTTTGTGGTTTAGCATATAATATTCAAATAAGTGGTGGAATTTAGTGAAATAAGAGGTTGTGTGGTGTATGCCAATAACAATAAGAAAACAGTACTTTTTTGCGTACAATAGTACGTAATTTTTTTAGTGGTACAGAGTGTCCCAACACTGGACACCAGTTTTTTTTTTGGTTTTTTTAATTTTTTTTTTATTCTGCGGAATTCTATTTTCGATCGGGATTTTTAAACGGTAAGTTCCCTTCGAAGATGTTCACTTTGTGAGGTTATCACATTTGTGATTGTGCGCACATCGATAATTGATTATGTAATTTTGGATTGTGTGATTAATTTTCCAGTATTATTTACAATGCCGCGAGCCAGAAGATCTAATCTTTCACCACGAAGCCGTAATGCAATTAGACTTCGGACTATTGCGAATCAATCCAATGCAGATGAACAAGAAATCACACGAGAAGTGCGCCGCGTTAGTATGGCCCGACTTCGCGCTTCACAAAGACAAGCACAAAGAGAGGCAGTACGTCAAATGGCTCAGTTGACAATGAGAAATCGTCGAGCTTATCGCACAGATCAACAACGAGATAATTTTCGACGCGCAAGAAGAAATCCTTCAAGTGTTGATTTGAATCGAATAGCGTTTCAATACGATTGCACAATTGACTACAACTCGCATCCTTTCGTTCGAATTGGCCCAATGGAGTTTGTGTGCGACCATTGCGGTGCATTGAAGTTCGCTGGAGAAACGCCTGGATTGTGCTGTCTCAGTGGCAAGGTGAGATTGCCATTATTGCCTGCACCACCTGAACTGTTGCGTTCATTGCTTCGTGGCGAGACACCAGAATCACGACATTTTCTATCCAACACTCAAAGATACAACGGATGTTTCCAAATGACTTCATTTGGAGCAGACATTATCGAAGAACGCGGATTCAATCCAACATTTAAGGTCATTTCTGCTCGAGAGAGTAAACATTCATTTTCTTTTGGTGATCAAAAATCTATAATTCTGACTTCGTCTTCGACTTTACAGATTCAAGGCCAAATTCACCACCGAATTGGGTCATTGCAACCGATTGAAGATGGACAGCATAAATTCATCCAAATATACTTTATGGGCAATATGGAGGATCAACTTGATCGGCGCCAAACGATCAATACAGCAATGAAAAGGATAGTTCTGAAAGATTTGCAGCAACTACTCCATGAACATCATGCATTGGTCCGATTGTTTAAATCTGCGTTGGATCGCATGCCAAGTGACGACTGCAAAGTCGTGATCAGAGCAGATAAACGACCCGCTGGAACACACGAACGCCAATTTAATGCTCCAACAATAGATGAAGTCGCAATTGTGATTGTTGGTGAAAGCGTGGAACCGCGCGATATTGTGCTTACACGTCGCGACACTGGACAACTGCAACGAATAAATGAAACACACCGTTCATACGATACATTGCAATACCCGCTGATGTTTTGGCAAGGAGACAATGGATATCACTTCAATATCAACATGATAAATCCATTGAGCGGTGAGTACTGATATCATAATTTAGATTATGACACTAATTTTACTGATTTCATTTCAGGTGAGGAAACTAACAAGAAGGTTAGCTCGATGAATTATTATGAATATCGTTTGATGATTCGTCAAAATGCTGACAACTATTTGCTGCGATTTCGTCGTTTGCTTCAGCAATATATCGTCGACATGTACGTCAAAATCGAAACAGAGCGCCTCATTTTCATTCGGTTGAACCAAGCTAAACTGCGTTCGGAGGAATATATCCATTTACGCGATGCAATCAGCACCGAAGGAGATGCAGCTAATGTTGGTCGATTGACTATTCTACCGGCGACGTACATTGGCAGCCCGCGTCATATGCATGAATATGCGCAAGATGCAATGACATATGTTCGTCATTACGGTTGTCCAGATTTATTCATCACTTTTACTTGCAATCCGAAATGGATAGAGATTGTTCAACTGTTGCTACCCGGGCAAATAACAAGTGATCGGCACGACATCATCGCACGTGTCTTCAAACAAAAAATCCGGTCGCTGATGAACTACATTGTTAGGCATTGCGTCTTTGGGGATACTCGATATTGGATGTATTCAATTGAATGGCAGAAACGAGGCTTGCCGCATGCTCACATTCTTATTTGGTTAGCCGAAAAAATTCGACCAGACCAAATAGATGACATCATATGTGCCGAGATTCCTGATCCCGAAACCGATCCAGACCTGCATGATGTTGTAATTACGAACATGGTTCACGGTCCGTGTGGCTCCATCAATCCCCAATCACCGTGCATGGTCGACAACAAGTGTTCCAAGCGTTATCCACGAAATTTAACCGCAGAGACTATCACTGGCAATGATGGTTATCCACTGTACCGGCGTCGATCAGCCGATGATAACGGTAGAACTATCACAACGATAGTGAGAGGAAATGAGTTCGTGGTCGACAACACTTGGATTGTTCCATATTCGCCACTTTTTTCCAAAACATTCAAGGCGCATTGCAACGTGGAGTACTGCAATTCAGTGAAGTCCATAAAATACATTTGTAAATATGTCACGAAAGGTAGCGATATGGCAGTTTTTGGTGTTCAAAATCCCAATACAAACGATGAAATCACGCATTATCAAGTTGGTCGATATGTGAGCTGCAATGAGGCGATTCGGCGTATATTCTCATTCCCTATTCATGAACGTCATCCCACTGTTGTACATTTGGCGGTGCATCTGGAGAATGGTCAACGAGTTTATTTCAACTCATCGAATGTTGCTCAACGTGCTGAGACACCTCCAGCAACAACATTGACCAGTTTCTTTTCGATTTGTCAAAGTGATCCGTTTGCACGAACATTGCTCTACTCTGAGATGCCACGTTATTACACTTGGAACGCCTCATCAAAAAAATTTCAACGTCGGAAGCAAGGCGATGAGGTTCCTGATCATCCAAATGTGCGTTCTACTGATGCTCTTGGTCGCATTTACACAGTTCATCCGAAGAATGACGAATGCTTCTACTTGCGGTTGTTGCTGGTGAATATTCGTGGGCCGACATCATTTGAATCACTTCGAACTGTCAATGGTGTAGTGTGCCCAACATTTCGTGCTGCATGTCAACAGCTCAACTTGCTTGAAAACGATACTCATTGGGACATGACAATCGCTGAATCAATTATTTCTGCAACTCCAAACCAGATACGCACATTATTTGCTATCATTATTTCGACATGCTTCCCATCAAATCCACGTGAACTATGGAGCAAGTATACAAGAATGACATGTCAGAAGACATTCTACATCGAATTCGTGTCAGTTTCGGAAATCCCGATCTCGAGGTGAATGAGGAGATACATAACCAGGCTTTGCTTTTGATCGAAGACATGTGTTTTCGCATGTGCGGCAGTTTGTTAGTCAAATTAGGAATGCCAACGCCATGTCGTGGAATGAACGACGCTTTCAATCGAGAATTGGAACGTGAACATGAATATGATCGAGATGCATTGAACCAATCAGTTCGAACCAATGTACCACTGTTGAACCTCCAACAGAAAGGAGTGTACGATACGTTAATGAAGGCAATTCATGATGGAAATGGTGGATTATTTTTCCTCGATGCGCCCGGTGGAACTGGGAAGACATTCCTCATGTCATTGATTTTGGCCACTGTTCGTGCGAGATCCGATATTGCTGTAGCAGTTGCTTCTTCTGGGATAGCGGCCACATTGCGAGAAGGATGCCGAACAGCTCATTCAGCGTTGAAATTACCGTTAAACCTTCAATCGGCTGAAAACCCGACATGCAACATTGCAAAACACTCAGCAATGGCGAAAGTTTTGGTAGCAAGTAAAATCATCATCTGGGATAAATGTACAATGGCGCACAAACGCGCATTGGAAGCACTCGATAGAACTATGAAAGATCTACGCAATGACTCAAGATGTTTTGGAGGCGCAATGATTCTACTTTCTGGCGATTTCCGTCAAACAATACCAGTTATTCCAAGATCGACCGCTGCTGATGAAATAAACGCTTGCCTCAAATCATCGACTCTGTGGTGTTATGTGAAGAAACTTCAGCTGACGACAAACATGCGAGTTGCATTGTTAAACGATCCATCTGCCGAAGAATTCTCCAAGCAATTGCTGACTATCGGTAATGGCCGTGTTCCGGTCGACAAATCGAACGGATTGATTTCGTTTCCTCAGAACTTTTGCATTTTTGTCTCAACGAAGGACGAGCTCATCAACAAAGTGTTCCCGAACATCATTACTAACCACAAAAATCACAATTGGGTGAGTGAACGAGTAATTCTTGCGGCAAAGAACAAAGATGTGGATCACTTAAATTTTACAATTCAAAATCTAATCGTCGGTCCACTTCATTCCTTCAAATCTATTGACTGTGTGACAAACGAAGACGAAGCAACCAACTATCCAACTGAATTTTTAAACTCATTGGATCTACCTGGCTTGCCACCGCACAATTTACAACTAAAAGTTGGCTCGATAATCATCATGCTACGAAACCTGAATCAACCAAAACTATGTAACGGAAAGCGTTTGGTGGTGAGAAAACTCATGGGCAATGTAATTCACGCGACGATACTTCAAGGGAAGTTCAAAGGTGAGGAAGTTCTCATTCCGAGAATTCCGATGATCCCAATCGATATGCCATTCGAGTTTAAACGAATTCAATTTCCGATTCGTCTTGCATTCGCCATGACGATCAACAAATCACAAGGCCAATCCTTGAGTGTTTGTGGCCTGAATCTAGAAAATGAATGTTTCTCTCACGGCCAATTGTACGTAGCATGTTCACGTGTCGGTAAACCATCCGCTTTATTCGTTCTCGCACCTAACAATAAAACAAAAAATGACGTATATCACAAGGTGCTACAATGAAGGGACTCGACTCCATTGCAACTCACCCAGCAAATAGTTTAAAAGAAAGTAGTGCAATAATGCTACGCGAACCATTTCTATTCAATTCAATAAAACGAAAGCCTTGCTGCCACGTGAATTACATTCATTTCAATGTAATTAAAATATATTTCATTTTGATTTTTGTAATTTCATTGAATTTAATTAATTTGGAGTATTCATTAAATTTATTTAATCTTAATAAAAAACTCAATTTTATTAAGCTAATAACTTTAAAAAACATTTATTGATTTTGAGGCGGTACGAAGTTCGCCGGGTCAGCTAGTATTAAATATAAATATGTACATAAGAGAAAGAGTAGTATGTATATAATTACAGTATACTATATAGAATTATAATTGCTTCACCTAACAATATATAACGTCGGCGAGAAATTCAGAATGAGTAAGTCCAAAGTCGTAAATTTTCAAGACACAGTTAAAATGTCCTTACACTCATCTATTAAATAATTTACTTTTTTGTTAGAAATTTTCTTAAAACCTAGCCTGTTTTAAGAAAATTTCTATCAAAAAAATAAATTATTTAATTGCAAAGATGAGAGTAAGGACGTTTTAAATGTGGCTTGAGAATTTACGACTTTGGACTTACTCATTCTGAATTTCTCGCCGACGATAACATTATTTTAATTTAAATCGGTAATACTCGATTGTTGCAAAATAGATCAAAAATTTAAATAAATATATAAATAATATATTTATTTTATTTATATATTTATTTAAATTTTTGATCTATTTTGCAACAATAAGTAAAACTTAAACCATTTTTTGGAATTAAAACCTGCAAGATTAAGTTATTAAAACCGTAAAATTGACTATTACAATAACAATTTTGTGGTGTTCTCTTTTAATACGTACTGTTTTGCGATGTACTCTTCCGTACCAAGTACTTTAGTGTACCATGTACTGTTTTGTGTTGAACTGTTTTCATCTAGACATCGCTGAAATTTTGGTTTTTTGATAAGATTTGGTAAAACATATTCCTATTCATAGTTTAATTACTTTGTTAATAATTTAGAGCGCACTTTCGTAAATTGTCTGGCTTATCTAAAAATCCGCCAGTCAAAAATTATCAGACGTTCGGTTAGGCATGGAAATAAATAAATATAGTGGGGTGGCTAAATAAATTGAATAATAATAAATAAATTGGTTTTCATGGTCAAAAGTTACATGTCAAAAGTCGAATTGCGCTTCTATGGTGAGGCCAAATCGATCTTCTCTATTATCCGATATTGAGATATCTGTTTTTGAAATTTTCAAAGAATTGGTCGTTTATGCTTCAGAAATGTGGGGTGGTTTTCATGGTAAAGAGTGGTTGGTGGCTGGAAAATGGTAGTACACTAGTAATGTAAACTCGTGAATCGATTGATCACAACTAGGGTTAGCAGTTCAAAAATGAAACTGCATGTATACCCTGTACCATAATTCTATACACCACATTGAAGTATTAAGTTTACGGTAAATTTGGTTAAAATCAATACCGAGCTGTAATTTTCAAAATCTTGAAAGATGTGAAAAAGCTAGTCAAAACAAATCTATTACTACCATGCTTCAGATAATATGAAAAGGAAAAATGTTAATAAACAATTGTATGTTGGATCATTTTTTAGAAACAAATCTAAATACATAATACATTCTCCAATGCAATCTTTCCAGTGTGAACTGATTTCATTCATTTTATCCAAACAAAATAATTACGAGTTTTGTTATTTTAATATTCTTAAATTAAAATCACAATCATCCGTATAGTACACGTAGAAAAAGTATGTAATTAATTTGGTAAAATCAGTATAGATAGCTGGTATATACATAATGTAAAGTAAACACAAATATCTATATGTATAATACATGTTTATTCACTGCGACCATTAGAAAACAACTTTTCCTTTCGATTGATAATTTTACCATTATTTTCGTATCATACATAAACCTCCAAATATTTTTTCTCAAATTTTTACTTACTCGTACATTTCATTTTGCACACCAACAACATGATATATATTCAATTTTAGCCGCACAGACGCTACATACAAACATACAAATAAGCGATCCTTTTCCTTTTCTTGTCACCTTAGAGTATTTAATTTTGATAAATCTAAATGAGAACGAATATTCGATCGTGTATGCAAACTCACAATATATTATATATAAATACAAGTATGTAATTATACATACTACTCTTTCTCTTACGTACAGTGAACAAAATAAGTCTGCGTACGCCCGGTCTGTTTATTAAAAATCAATAAAAATATTAACTAAAAATATTTCGAAACTCATTCTATATTAACAAAAATAATATTCATTCATAATTAAAACCACTCAAACAAGAGTTAGTCTAAAAATTCATTACATTAAAAAAATATATTTTTTTTGCGTTTGAACTTTAAAATTCATTGCAAAAAAAGTCTGCGTACGTTTGAAATAAGATTAAAAATTCAACAAAATAGATTTCACATTAATATTTCGTTGGATTCCCTTTAGCTCGAATAACGGCCTCAAGCCTCCTTTTCATTGATCCAACTAGGTTTGAAGTCAACTGTGGTGATATTTTAGCCCATTTCTCTAAAATTTTGGATTTCAGAACAGCTTTAGAAGATATGTGGTGTTTGCGCACTTGTCGATCGAGTAATTCCCATAAATGTTCGATCGGGTTAAGATCCGGCGATTGAGGGGGTGTATGTAATTGTTTTCGCACGTTATACAAAAGCCATTCTTTGACCACGTAAGCCGTATGCTTCGGATCGTTGTCATGTTGAAAAACGAAGTCCGATTCTAGCCCCAATTTCGACGCACTATCCACTAAATTGTTTTTTTAAATGTTTAAGTACATCATTTTGTCCATTTTAGAGTCTATAAATTGGACGTTCCCAACGCCACTTGCGGACATACACCCCCATATCATCATATTATCTCCACCGTGTTTCACAGTGCAGCGTACATTTTTTACTTCCATCGCAGTATTCCTCTTCCGCCATACTTTCACATTTCCATCTGCACCATAAATGTTAAATTTTGATTCATCACTAAATATAACCTTGTTCCAAAACTCTGAAGGTTGGTTCACATACTTTTTAGCGAATTGTAAACGTTTTTTTCGATTTTCTTCCGAGATTAGGGTTTTTTTTCTTGGAACACGAGCTCTTAATCCATGTTTATGTAACAAATTGCGAACTGTTTGGGTCGTTATTGTTTTTTGGTAGTTTTTACCAACTATTGACACGATTTTTAGAGCACTTTCTTTTGGATTCATCTTTATTATTTTCACCACTTCACGCTGCTCGCAAACCGTCAGCTTTTTTGGTCGTCCTGGTCGAGGCTTAGACAAAAGCGATCCCGTTTTATTATAATTTTGAACCACTCTTTGAATGGTGGATTTTGATCTTTTTGTTAATTCGGCAATGTTTGCAAGAGATTTATTTTGTTTTCTTAATTTAATAATTAAGTCACGCATCTCAAAAGACAGTTCACAGTTACGACGTGACATTTTATTCATTTTAAATACTTTTTTGGTGCTAACGTTTCAAAACAACGTAAAATACTAAAAAAGGAGTTGTATTTCATCAAGGTCTTTTAAACTAAAACAAAGACATATGTACAAATAAAATAAAATATAATAACATAGGGATGTACCAAATCGTACGCAGACTTTTTTTGCAATGAATTTTAAAGTTCAAACTTAAAAAAAATATATTTTTTTAATGTAATGAATTTTTAGACTAACTCTTGTTTGAGTGGTTTTAATTAAGAATAAATATTATTTTTGTTAATATAGAATGAGTTTCGAAATATTTTTAGTTAGTCTTTTTATTGATTTTTAATAAACAGACCGGGCGTACGCAGACTTATTTTGTTCACTGTACATATTTATATTTAATATAAATATGTACGTAAAAGAAACAGATACTTTCAAACGATCGATAATAATAAACGGGTAGCATACGTTTTTTTTTTCGTCTGTGTCGAACACAAACGAACATTTGACATATAAAATATTGTTTATGGAATTTTACTTTGGTATGAAAGAGAGTTATATATTAAATAGCTAAACTATCTTATCTCTGCTAACATAAATTCCAAAACCCCTATTATAACAGGGTATGTAAATTAATAATTTTTGTTTCATATACATCGCGGTTGTAGGAAAGATCGACATCTCTTTAATTCTTATCTGTGATAAAACATTATAAAATGGTTAGTAGATTGGGTAGCAGTGTATAGTTTTTTAATAAAAATATTTTTTTTAAAATTAAAATGATGTGATTTGTTACAAGCAAAGCTGCCAAAACATGCATACAAAATTACAGAAATGATTTCTTACGATCGGAAAGTTTACCAAGTGTTTTTAAAAAATAAGATGTAAATTATGTTAAGAAGAAAGTCATTTATGATAAAATTATCTTTATTTAAATTTATAAATCAGAAGAAACTAAGAAAAATTGTTTGGTTGTTTTACTTAAAAAATTTAAAAATTTAAAAATTATGTTTTACATCTTTATTTTTGTTATTTTATTTTCATTGTCGTTAACTTAAAATCACATGAAAAACAAATTCGTTCATGCACGTAAAAAAACTGTTCGAATTCGTATTGTTGAGTAACATTATCGTCAATTTAGATCCGATAAAAAACTATTGAATAAAATTTCCAAATAATTTGGGAAATTACAAGTTCTGAAATGAATGGATGGTTTGAGAAAAAAAAAACTTGAAAGATCAGATCATTTCAACGGTGTTTAATAGTTTCAAACTTGCAAGTGGTAGTTGTTCTCCGACAGAAGAGCTACAGTCGATTTACAGCAATGTTGTAAAACTACAACACAAGACAACGACCACACGAACTGGATATAACAGAACAGTGAGTTTGTAGTTTTGGATATGCCAATTTGATTTAGCTAAATAGATCTAACGGATCATTTATGAGGGTATCAATCTAATGACTGTTCTAACTCAGTACGTGTTGACGCACATACATCTGTTTTGTATCTGATAAAATTTGGATCTTGAGTTCACGATGTTATTTGTATTGCTTAAATAACAAGATGCGTTTAGATGGTCCTTCTTAGTAGTCTTGAGAGCTTATCGACAGCACGGTCATTTAAAAGGTTAAGTTTATAGGTATCTTCTGTATAAAGTGTGTCACTCCAAAAATGTTAACGTTCGGCTGTACAACGTAAAACAGAGGCCAGCTGTAGTAAAAACAAACTCATTGCGCCTAAATGTTGCTTATGTTGTGTATCGTACATAATTTACTTCTTACGTATAGAGAATCGTAGCAAGCAATAAAGATTTAAGTAATTACTAGGTTGCTCAATAAGTTATGTCGTTCGATAAGAGATAGTGTTATGATCACGTGTGAAATTTCATTTAGATCTGCCAACTCATTCGTATATTAACAGCTATTCAAAGTTGACGTGTCAGTATTTTTTTACAATGTATAAAAAATGAATATCGAGATAAAATTCTTATTTTTGGAAGATGTAGCTCCAAAACAAATTCATGAACGATTATTAAAAATGTATTATTACACTTTATTTTCAAATAGATATGTAGAAAGATGGGTTGCTGAATTTAAACCTGGTCGTACAAGTCTTGAAGATGATCCACGCGAAGCTCGTCCAAAAAGTGCATCAAAAAAGTAGCAAAAATACAAAATATGGTTCAAAAACCATCGTCGATTAACCGAGAGAGATTTAGTAAAAGACCTAGGGATCTCTTTAGGCAAGGTGAGCAATATTTTGACTGAAGTTTTGGGTTTCAGAAAGCTGTGTGTCCAATGGGTGCCGCATTCGCCAACAATGGAACAAAAACACATTCGAATGCGACTTTCTCAGCAATGAAAGCTGTGTTGTATAATTATATAAATCTCTATTTCTGCAAATTAGTTAATTTTTGTTTGCTTTAGATTTTTGATTTGTTCACACATGGATTTGATTTTTCTAACATTGCCATTTTAGGCCCAGTTGCATAATTCGTTTAACAATCAAACCTATGTAATTTGAAGGGATAAGCCTATAGGAACCACTCAAACTCTATAAGTACACTGAATAAATTTTACTCAAAAATCGTCAGGTGTCAATCAGTTTGGAAATGTCACTATTATCATTTAGAAGGTTAGCCACATTGGTGTCATCTGTACACGGTGGCATTTTAGTACAAAATCTACGATATCCTGCTATTGGAACTTTAAAGTGTGCCACTTGTTATGTAAAATGATCGAGTTTTATCTAAAAATAAATATGGTACATTTAAATGTCCTTATGGATTGTTTGGGTGAATCCTAATATTTTAGATTTTTAAAACTATATTATTTATATATCATAAGTTACAAACGGACAATGTATATTATGACTTGTCACGTTCCGCGAGTTATTGAAAAATGTTGAATAAGAATCGTGTTAAGGCATTCAAAATAATAACTTACAATTAAAGTATGGTTCACATCCCATAATATTATGTACATAAATATTTATAATTTATAATTGCTAATATATACTTTTGAATATTATTTATACTTTATATATTGAATTATATTTTATTTTACTTATAATATTACATAAACATTGTATGTATATAGTACTCATACAAATAATTTGTTATATATATTATTATGTATCTAAATTGTAACAAATATTAGGCATAAGGAAATTGTATATAAATAGAATTGTATGTATATACATTAACAAGAATACATAAGTAGTCAATGTATATTCAATTATAAATGTATGTGCTAACCAAAATCTATGTACTTATATTATATACAAGCGATAAGCTTCTTGTTTTGAATTTATTAAAAAATATTATTAATATTGTAATTTTGGTGCAATAAAGATCGTTTGTTTATACAACAAACTAAATTCTTCGATATAAAAATATAATAATTTAAATAATAAAAATCATAATTATATTATATTATGAAATTAAATATATTAAATAAAATAAAATAAAACTTATAATAAATCATTACGTCTTCGAGTTATAAGTTTCTTCGAGTGTTTTTCTTAAATGGAATAGTTGGTTAAAATTAAAATTCTTCGAACAACTATTACCATTTATTTTGGTCCTTCGAGCCGGATGTGGCAGCATTCATATCTGTGAAAGTTAATCCAAACAGTGTTATATTACTGTATATTGAAAAAGTAAAACGTGCTGGTAATCAAGTGACTGTCTTTACAAATTTCGTTCATTCATGCGGTAAAACAGTTCGTCGTTTACAACTAAGCAATTAAGTTAAAGTTTGCAACGTCTTCGAAATCAGAAATTGTGATACCATTTTGTTTATAAATTTATAAACAAATTAATCAGTTTTCTTCGTTATTTGGTATCAAAATAAAACAAACTAGTTCCACACTCATCGTATGTTTTAACGGACTACTAGTATTCATTGTTGTTGCAGTTTACTGTTAATTTATTTCGTGAAGTGCCATACAAATGTCAGTGATTATTCATCGAATGTGAGCAGTGTACCAGTATATGTACAAGTTTTGTGTAATTGTACGCTGACGCAACAACTACAAATCAGTCGAGATTGCACATGAATCTTCAATTACGTATTTAAGGTAAAATTGTTTAAACCATCTTCGCAAAGCAGTTAATATAGCAGCATATAATTTTGATTCTTCGATATATATTTCCTACTACAAACCATATAAAATAAAAATCAACTTTACGATTTTTCCGATAAAACGTGGTGATTGTCAAATCTATTAACCACCAAGGTCAAATCAACTCATCGAGGTCATACATCACATGCTATAGCAGTTCAACCTGAAGCAGTATAACACCGCAAAGCAACGGTTACCATTTATTTTGGTCAACATTACATTCGTCGAATTTCCATTTGTGGCTACGTTCTACTTCGTGAATCGGATCAATAATATATTGCTGAGAACGTGGTTTATTTGATATACGGTTTGGTATCCATTCAGCGGTATATTATTTGGTGTACCGTTTAAAGTGAAGGCTGTACGGTTTGGTGCAAAATCACATGTGGCCAATTTCAACATCAACAATAATTACGGGATTACAACATTAGTTGGATTTTGGATTATTAAATTTGGATACAATCAGCCCAGCAAACACATTTGCAGTTGTCAACAATATAGCATTATATCCAACAACATTAGTTGGATTTTTGATTATTAAATTTGGATACAGTCAGCCCAGCAAACACATTTGCAGTTGTCAGCAATATAGCTAAAGGTACTTGTTCAAATTATTAATATTAAATTTTTATTTAAATTTAAGTTTTTCACAATTGTTGCGTTAATTTAGAGTAAATGTTATTTTGTTTCATTCTGAAACTATTTAAATCTTCCACTAAATTGAATTCTCGTCATTCGTTAAATTTAAAATAGTTGACAGTTGTTTCGTTGGTAACATACTGTATTTTCAATTTTCCACTGTATTTTCAATTTTTCGTGAGCGATTAAGCCATTAGAACTACAAAATGTCTGATACCGAAACCCAATTAGGTAGTGAAGCATCTTCGAAAAGGGAATTAGAAATACTGAAGCGCCAACGTCGTGCATTCAAAGGCCAGCTTACTCAGTTTCGCAATAAATTACCAACGCTTACCTCTTTAGGGTCGATTGAATCTAATATTCGCCGCCTACAATTAATGTATGATAAATATCACCTAGTTCAACTAAAAATAGAAATTCAGGATGAAAGTGCTTCGTCTGAACGGGTGACATTCGAAGAGGACTACGAATATGTGGAAAGTATGCTAATGAATAAACTTCATGAAATAAAAAAAATTGAAAGTCAATCCAAGGAAGCGATTAATTTTGAATCTTCGAACAACAGCACTATGCTGGACCAAAGCGTCCCGTCTATGTCAATAAAGCTACCAGAACTTAAGCTTCCAACATTTAATGGATCGGAAAGCGATTGGTTGGCCTTCAGGGATGTCTTTCGCGATATCATTCACACTAAAACTAATATTGATTCAACAGTTAAATTTGTTTATTTAACTTCTTGTATTCGTTCGGGCAAGGCATATAACCTTATTGAAAATCTTCCTGTGACTTCAGACAATTATGAAGCTGCTTGGAAAATTTTATGCAACCGGTATGATAACGCAATTTTGATTCAAAAGGCTCATATGAAGGCATTGTATGATATCAAAAGCCCAAACGAAAATTCTTCAACGTCTCTGCAAGTTTTTATTGATAATTCGATCAAAAATTATAATGCATTAAAGTCTCTACTTATTCAAGTGGAAGCATGGGATTTAATTCTGATCCATCATTTAACTGAAAAACTGGATAATTCTTCAAAAGTACATGTCATCAAAAATTCTGAGAGTAATAAGTTATTGACATTTGACAAATTTGTTACTATTCTAAAAAATCGTGTTCGAATTTTGGAAGCTATAAAGAGCACGAATACAAAACAATCAGTTGATACCAAAAAGATCAATTATTCTAAAGCAAAATCGACTTCTTTAGTATCAAACAGTTTCAAGTGTTCTTATTGTAGTGGAACACACATAATATCTAATTGTTCCGAATTTTCAGATGTTAAAATCACACCACAAATGCGCTACCAATTTATTAGGAATAATCAATTGTGTACAAATTGCTTAGTTTGCAAGCATAATGTTGGTGATTGTGATAAACCTCCCTGTAGTATATGTTCACTTAAACATAATAAATTGCTTCATTTTGGTGTAACATCAAATGTTCAACGTTATAAAGGTAATCCAAGAAAATCATTTCCTAATACTAATGAACTTGTTCAAAGTGGCTCACTAAATCAAAATAAATCTTCTGAGTCAAATGTTGTTCAAACAACAGGTATATCCTCGTGCAAACTAATACATAAGCCACTGAAAAATGTAGAACAAATTTTAATTGGAACGGCTTTAATCAATGTCACAGCTGGGTCCACTAATAATGTGTTGTGTAGGGCATTGTTGGACAGCGGTTCACATCTCAACTTCGTTACTGAAAGTCTCGTAAAGTTATTAAAACTCAGGAAGCAAATGACTAACAAAATTATATCTGGCATCGGTGGCACTGAAACAAGAATCAACACAAAAGTTTCTCTGACTATATCATCGAGGGTATCAAATTTTACTGTAAATTTAGATTTCTTTGTAATCCCAAAAATCACAAATCAATTACCAGCAAGTCCAGTTGACTTCAATCTGCGTCTTATACCTGCGAATATTGAACTGGCAGATCCTTATTTTCATGTACCCAACAAAATCGATATTTTGCTTGGTGCAGAAATTTACAATGAATTATTTAATGGTAATTCTATTACAGTGCTGAAGATTCTTCCACCTTTCTATCCCACTGTGTTTGGATACGTTATAAGTGGCCGTGTGACATCTAATCGTATTAGTGACGAATGTCCATCTACAGTGTTATGCACTAATGAAAGCCTACTAAGTGATATAAAACGTTTCTGGGAATTAGAAACAATTTCGGTTAAAAACCATTATTCGTTGGAAGAAAAATATTGCGAAGAACATTACGCCAAGCATCAAGAACGATTACCATCCGGTCGATACTCAGTTTCGCTGCCTGTAAATGAAAATATAAAACACCTCGGTTTGTCAAATTTTTCATCGCTTAAACAATTTTATTCCATAGAAAGGAAATTAACCCAGAAACCTGAAATTTATACTCAATATAAAGACTTCATGAAGGAGTATGTGTCTCTAGGCCATATGACGCTTGCTCATGATACAAAGTTCAGCAATAGTTCGGATTGTAAATCATACTATCTTCCGCATCACTTTGTGATTAAGGATAGTAGTACAACAACCAAATTGCGAGTTGTGTTTAATGGTTCCTCGAAATCTTCTTCGAAATTGTCTCTGAATGATTGCTTATTTAAGGGACCTACTGTACAACAAGATTTGCTCTCTATAATTTTGAGGTTCCGAAAACATATTGTTGCTTTCACAGCCGACATTGCCAAAATGTACAGGCAGATTCGCATTGATGAAAGGCAACAGGATTTACAGCGGATCTGGTGGAGAGATAATCCACTGGATGAAATCAAGTGTTATAAATTATGTACAGTCACCTACGGTACTAAAAGTGCCCCATATTTGGCAACGCGCACATTGCAACAATTAGCTTCCGACGAAGTTATGTTATTTCCGTCAGCGTCAAAAATTGTAATGAACGATTTTTATGTGGATGACGTTCTTACCGGGTCTCATACAATTGACGAAGCACAAACAATTAAGTCAGAACTGCAGAACTTGTTAGAAAGGGGTGGTTTCCAACTAAGAAAATTTTCCTCGAATATACCTATTATTTCTTCACCTTCGGAAGCTAAGTCGGACGTATCACTAGTACTTGGATTGTCTTGGAATACTTTGCAGGATAAGTTCGAGATGAATTTTTCCAAGGTTTCTTTAAATACGACGTGTACAAAGCGCAATATTTTGTCAGAAATTTGCCAATTATTTGACCCTTTAGGATTATGTTCGCCAGTCATATTCATAGCTAAAATCATTATGCAGACTATTTGGACACTTCATCACGTAGATTGGGATGATCTTATTACACATCGAGTTTGTGATGAATGGTTAGAATTCAAGAAACAATTAATCGAATTGAACCAAATATCTGTTCCACGGTGTATTGTAGTGCCTGAAAGTAAATTTACCCAAATTCATGGTTTTTCAGATGCATCGGAAAAGGGTTTCGGTTGCGTCCTGTATCTTAGAGTCACGGATAATCAAAATAAGCAACACATAAGAATGATTTGTTCTAAATCACGAGTAGCACCACTCAAGAAACAGACTATTCCGCGACTAGAGCTTTGTGCCGCTTTGCTGCTAGTACAGACGTTGACCAAGGTCATTGAAAGTTTGAATATTCATTGTAACCACATTTATCTTTGGTCAGATTCTGAGGTCACTCTATTTCGAATCAAATCTGAACCAGCTAAATTCAGTTCTTTTGTGGCAAACCGAGTTACACAAATTCAAGAACTTTCTACACTACACAGTTGGTGCTACGTTCCAACGTCACAAAACCCTGCTGACTTCGTTTCTCGTGGCATAATGCCAAATGAATTTCTGAAACAAAGATTATGGTGGTCAGGTCCTTCGTTTTTACTTGAAGATCAATGTCATTGGCCAAAAAATCCTAACCAAAATATTAGCTCAGATTTGTTGAATTTAGACCTTCGTAAAAATGTTTCAATTTTAGTTTGTAACACGAAATCGCATTGGAACTTATTTGAGCGATATTCCTCGTTTACTAAACTTATTCGTGTTACAGGATTCATAATTCGATTCATAAATAATCTTAAATATAAGAAAAAAGAAAAAATGACAGGTGAGCTAACTAATAGTGAATTGAATATTTCAGTAATGAGACTTGTGAAAATAGTGCAGCAGGTTGAATATGGCAATGATATTCTAAATATTGGAAAGAGTACAAGTCTTCAAAGCTCCAGCAATTTAAAATTATTAAACCCATTTCTTGATGAGCTAGGACTTCTTCGTGTTGGCGGACGTCTTCGAAATTCAAATCTAGATTATTCTAATAAACATCCGCTGGTGTTACCAAGCAATCATTTATTTACCAAACTATTGGTTCAATCTGAACACTTACGACTTCTGCATTGTGGCCCTCAAACCTTATTGTACAATCTGAGGTCTAACTATTGGATTATAGGAGGTCGAAATTTGTGTAGACAGGTATTAAATAAATGTATTCACTGTTTCAAGAATAAACCAAAGGTATCACATGAAAAAATGGGTGATCTTCCTTCTGATCGTGTGACTCAATCGAGGCCATTTTCAGTCGTTGGTATAGACTTCTGTGGTCCTTTCTTCGCTAAACCTAACCTAAGGTCAAAATCTAAAAATAAAATATATATTTGCTTATTCATTTGTTTTACAGTGAAAGCCATTCATCTTGAAATTGTAATGGACTTAACCACACAATCATTCTTGGCATGCCTTCGTAGATTTATATCCAGGCGTGGATATTGCACAAAAATTTACTCGGACAATGCAACAAATTTTATTGGGTGTCGTACCGAATTAAAAGAGTTAAGGAATTTGTTCTTATCCGAGTCGTGCCAAAATGAAGCGCAAAGGTTTTGTGCGAGTAATAACATCGAATGGCTCACGATACCTCCTCGATCTCCTCACTTTGGTGGGTTATGGGAGTCCGGTATAAAAGGGGCCAAATGGCACTTGAAACGTGTTGTTGGGTCACGCTCAATGACATTGGAAGAATATTATACGTTGATTTGCCAAATCGAAGCCTGCTTAAATTCAAGGCCACTGACTGCAGTTTCCAATGATCCATCAGATTTTACTGCACTTTCACCCGGCCATTTCTTGATTGGCAGTCCTTTACTAGCACTTCCTGAACCATCAATGCTAGATTTAAATATTAATAGGTTGTCAAGGTATCAAAAGATACAAGTAATGTTTCAAGATTTCTGGAAACGTTGGTACCTTGAATATCTGAATGAACTTCAAAAACGTTATAAATGGCAAAAAGCTTCAAATGAACACTACAAAATTGGATCTTTGGTTCTTGTCCATGAAGACAATGTACCACCTATAAATTGGGTTTTGGGCAGAATAGTTGACCTGCATCCAGGGCTTGATAATCGGGTTCGTGTTGTAACAATAAGAACTGCTAAATCTACATTTAAAAGATCCATCACAAAAATCAGTATTCTACCACTTGAAACAACAAATGAAACTTTACAATAAAATATATTCCATGAAAATAATGATGAAAATACATTTTGGTTTAAGAAAAATGTAACTAAATCTTGAACAATTTAATTAATATTAAGTTTTTGAATTATGTATTAAAATTTAAAATAATCTTTTGAAAGCTAGGTGTATATATTGTTATGTATTTTGAATTCTATAAAATTAACACATTCTTATATTTGGTAGTATAGTTTTGAATTAGTTATTTCAAGGGTGCGGGTATGTTAAGGCATTCAAAATAATAACTTACAATTAAAGTATGGTTCACATCCCATAATATTATGTACATAAATATTTATAATTTATAATTGCTAATATATACTTTTGAATATTATTTATACTTTATATATTGAATTATATTTTATTTTACTTATAATATTACATAAACATTGTATGTATATAGTACTCATACAAATAATTTGTTATATATATTATTATGTATCTAAATTGTAACAAATATTAGGCATAAGGAAATTGTATATAAATAGAATTGTATGTATATACATTAACAAGAATACATAAGTAGTCAATGTATATTCAATTATAAATGTATGTGCTAACCAAAATCTATGTACTTATATTATATACAAGCGATAAGCTTCTTGTTTTGAATTTATTAAAAAATATTATTAATATTGTAATTTTGGTGCAATAAAGATCGTTTGTTTATACAACAAACTAAATTCTTCGATATAAAAATATAATAATTTAAATAATAAAAATCATAATTATATTATATTATGAAATTAAATATATTAAATAAAATAAAATAAAACTTATAATAAATCATTACGTCTTCGAGTTATAAGTTTCTTCGAGTGTTTTTCTTAAATGGAATAGTTGGTTAAAATTAAAATTCTTCGAACAACTATTACCAAATCGTAATCATCAAAAATCGATTCATTTATTTCCTATTCAAAGCACAAAAATATTGTAAGCTCATTAAATGGAACAAAATTTGTCATTAAAAATAAAATAGAATTAAAAATTTGTCGTTAAGTATATTGTAGTTTTTTAATCACTGAAGGTGAAATATTGGTCGTTGCCCGAGCTTATTTAATTTAATCAAGTATATAATTCACTCACATGTAATTTTTTTAATATGTAGTTGCATATGTAATTACTACAGGAATTTAATATAATTTGAATATTGTTTATGTACATTGGCATTACTACTAAAGTGTTACATTTTGTAACATTTAATTATTAAGGTTAAGGTTTAAAATGTATTATTGTGATTTGAATTCTCGTATCAAAGAATATTTAGTATGATATATGCAGAAATTTAGTAGTCGCAAACGTTGCTTATGAATGAAATTGTTTTATGAATAATATTTACCTTGGTTTATGTATCGGATCGGAGTGAAATTTATGTCAAAATAAGAACTGTGCCCCTTAAGTGCATAGTATTGAAAGAACACTTGAACTTTCATAATATTATTTGAAATTTTTAATAAACACAAATGTTTCTACCATGTTGTATATCACGACATTTTAATGATGTCAGCCCAAAAAAAATTATTTTTCGTTATAGGTTTTTGAATTCATCCCAAATATTTTTTTATCACGACAGTAACAACTGTCGTGATAGTTATCGGATACACTCAGCCCAAAATTCGAATTTTTATAGTTAAAGGAATCATTGTGATCGTGTATAATAAATGTAAAACAGCCAAGAAACAATTCTTATTATTTTCAATTGGTTCACGAAAATATTATTTTTAAGGAAGAATAATATGTGGCCTCGAGTTTTTAAGTCGGACATACGCCAAAATTATCGATTTTTCGAGTTTACACGGAACGTTTTACATTTGCTTACTATCTTCGAAATATGTAAACTTCTATTAAAAAAGTGAGAGTTTCTGGAATTTTCCAAAACTAAAAAATCTATGACGTATATCAGCCTTTGTTAATAAACGCCTCATATATAAATACGACTAGTCCGTCCATTAAGTTTTATTTTAATAAGCATATAATACTTATACACCTTCATATTGAGAATGACTTATATTCGGCCGCATTTACGAACAACCATAATATTTAAAGGAAGTTGAAGTTTTTGGTGTCGGTCATCGGTCTCACTGTGATTTTCGGACAGATCTGATTCTAGCCTTTACGAGTAAGAAGTTTCAGGAGGTTGTGATGTGGTCCTCATACTGAGAATAGCGTGTTTTCAGCCGCTTTACGGACAACCATAATATTGAATGGAATGTAGAGGAAATCTGTGAACCGTAATTGGTAGCAAGTCGTAACTAATACTTTCTCGATTTTTATATTGTAGTTTTTCCCAAATAATTCAAAAAATCATTATAAACAAAATTATTCGAATTATATTTTGCTATGAAATCGGTCTAAAATTTAAGCGAACATGTTTTTCAGACAGATTTATTGATCAGTATTAAACTTTGTCAGTCTTTTACTATATTTTACTATACTACTATAAGGTTCTAATAAATTTATAGATTAAGTGTTCCAGAAGAGTAGTCGAAGAGTTGGAATGAAGATTTTTGGCCCAACAAAAGTTTTTACCAAAATTTTGGTAAGTTGTATTTCTCGTAAGATGTATTCGAGATTTACATTCGTTTTAAAAAAAAAGTCAGGTGCTGTTTTTTATATATTAGGTTTGCAAGTAGAAACTCTGGTTTTTTCGGTCAAATTCAACTTTATTGAAAATATAATTGTTACAAAGAAATTATCGATACATTCGCCATTATTATCTATGGTCTTTTGTCATTTATCAAGTAAATGATGAAAACATTGGCGATAGAAGCTTGGTGGTTTCGAAGCAAAATAGCCATCGACCCATTTTTGCTCATCTTCAACTTTCGTGAACCACTAGTCTTTCAACTATGATGACATCGATCTGAATAAATGGTTAGAGCGAGCCATGTCTAGAAATGCTGTACGCCGTTTTCTGTAAAACTTTCCAAATTTTCCAAGAGAAAATGAGTGTCTATGTTGATTTTACTGGATGTGGACGAGTGTTGTCATGCAGCAATATCAAGTTCCGCCTTTGGCCCGTAACCAGATCTGCCCTTTGGTTAGAACCAGATCTGTCGGAAAATCACAGTGAGACCGATGACCAACACCAAAAATTAAAATTTCCATTAAATATTATGGTTGTTCGTAAAGCAGCTGAATATAGGTTAGTCTCAGTATGAGGATGTGTAGTATTATGTTTATATTAAAATGAAACTGTTTATGAGCGGATCGACTAATCGTATGTGAGCCGTTTATTAACAAACACCGACATATATCATAGATTTTTCCATGAACCAATTGAAAATAATAAGAATTGCTTCTTGGCTGTTTTGTACATTTATTATATACGGTTACAATGATTCCTCCAATTATGAAAATTTGAATTTTGGGCTGAGTGTATTCGACATAAATTTCAAGACAACAACAAGATATAAAAAATTTGTGGTTACTTCAAAAATCTGTAACGAAAAACATTTTTGTTTTTTAGGCTGCGACATCATTAAAATGTCGTGATATACGATTTTTTGGGCTGACAGTTCTTACGTGATAGCATCTATAGTTTTTATAATTATTAGAATTTTGAGAAATGTTCTTTATCACTTTCATTTAAAGCATGAACATGTTTGAGTTAAATGTGGATATTTTTATATTTTTATTAGTATAATTTTATAAATTTAAAATAAAATTGTATTATTTATATTCATTTCATTCAAATTCATATTTAGTCTTTGGATTTATGTGATATTCAATGCTTTTCCAGTTTTCTGTCATGATAGTTATCAAAATAGATGACGGTATTGCCAGCGGCAAAAAATATAATTTTTTGGGCCACAATTTTGGGCCAACTTGACAAACGTGAACTTTACCAAATAAAATTTCTTAAAATAAAACGCACTATACGAATCACACAAAGGTGATCGGAGTGGTTTTGAACTATGTAGTAGTTGATGTTAGAACCAAATCTTATCTAACGAACCAGACGCTCGGAAATCTCTAAAAACGTTGTTACTCGAGAACGAATATTATTGAGTGCGGAATACAATAATTCTAAGACATTTAAAATTATTTAAATCGGCCCCTATACGGCACGCACAGACATGATCGACGTGATTGAAGAAACTAATCTTACCTAACCACTTGTTCGAAAATCACTAAGATTTTTGTTATTCTAAAGATCTTAAATATTTAGCTCGGTTATTAGTTTGAAAATACCCTGCATGATGAGGTGATCACTAATGTTTATAAATTTAAATAATACAGATAAGATTGCTTAAAATTAGAAAATCTCTAACAATAATGATTGGGTTAAAAGCATCAAAATCAAATCAACACCATTAGATCATTGCTAACTATAGCGGGCGGGTTAAATATCAAAGAATTTTGTACGATAGTTTTTCTCGAATAAGAATTTTTGTATTACTCTCAACGATATTTTTACAAATATCTAGCGTTCGAAATGGATGCGTACACGATTTTGCAAATAAAACACTCTCTCTCTCTCTCTGGCACTAAATCCCATCAAGGGATTAGGCCACATCAAATGAGGTTTCATAATCATATTTTCATTTCGGATAATGAGTGATTAATTCATTGATCCTAAACCAGCCGTGACAATTTTTCTTTGTCACCACCGGGAATCGAACCCCGGACCTCCGGTGGCTAGAGCAAGCATGCTGACCAATTTGCCACCGGGGCGGCCAAAAATAAAACACTCAGCGATTTAAAGTTACAAACTTTATTTTCCAACATCTGTAATTTCTGCAGCGATTCACAAATTTCACTCGTTCACTACTTAGTGTTTCCTTTTCACTTTTTAACTTGCACTGTTCGCACTGGTTAAATTACAACTGTGTCTGTGTCCCAAATTGCTCCTGCTTTTCGAGATTGTTCCTTGTAGGTTTTTACCTACATATAATAAACGATTCTAACATATGACTGCTTCTCAGATATAAAACACTCCACAACTTTATAATTTATTTTTTTTACTTTATTATACAATAATTATTATTATTTAATATATAACAGTGTGTCGACATATAAAGATTTACCAATTATCACTATATAAATTTATTAACTATGTTGAATTATTATTTTATTTATTTTTTATATTGAACATTATTTTGTTGTTCAATACCAAGCGTATTGAAGCTCGGTTTGTTTGGTACTGATAATGATCGTAAAATCAGCCGGTCCAAAATGGGTACCGATTTTTTGTTTATCCGATTATTATTTTGGTATTACGTAACGCAATACTTCTGTGTATACCAAAATAACAATTGTACATAATTATACGCGCGCATCATCTACTTATTTTGTTGTGCAGTAGCCAAGCATTCGACATCAATGTAGATTGCGTTGTGACCGCTACATCACCCCCCTGCAAGTAAAATCTCCCTAAATGTGCTAAAAAAATTAGAGGAAATAAAAGTAGGAAGTGGATTATTTTAAATCCGAGACATTTTGAAATTGGACGGTTTTTTTAGGAATCGTTCGGTTTAATACATACTAAGCTAGACTCAGCTAGGACACCATAGGCCGGTTTCTGTCTATCGATACTAACATTACTATTCTTGCCGTTTATTTCAAGGATGTAATGCTTGCGAAAACGACGAATGACTTTGTAAGGCCCTTCGTAAGGAGGTGTTAGGCCTGTTCGTACTTTATCAATGCGAACAAATACATACTCGCAATTTTCTAAGCACTTGGGAACAAATATAGGTTGTTTATATGAATTTCGAGTGTCCACTGGAATGATGTCGCGCATCGCCGCGCGCAGCCTTTCAACATAGTTATGTAGATCGGAACTATCCTTAGAGCTACTCTCGAAAAATTCACCTGGTAGTCTAAATGCTTGTCCGTAGACCAGTTCGGCTGGAGAGCATTTTAATTCATCCTTTATTGTTGCTCGAATTCCCAGCAATACAATGGACAGCGCTGTGCTCCACTTAATTGTGTTTCCTCGAGCTTTGAGTGAGGCTTTAAGTTGACGATGAAGTCTTTCGACCATACCATTTGCCTGCGGATGGTAGGCTGTTGCACGAATTCTATGCGCACCAAGTAAACACGTAAGTTCAGCGAAGAGTTTAGACTCAAACGGACTGCCTGTGGTAATGGCCCCACGATATCCATATGTACATGCTCAAATCTAGTAGAAGGCAATTTAAAATGTCCTAGTTCAGATTTCGTGTGTCGTTGAACTTTGCTCTTCTGGCAACCAATACAAGATTTAACCCAGTGTGTAATGTCGCTGTTCATATTCGGCCAAAAATATCTACTGCAAATTAATTTTCGTGATGCTCGCATACTGGGATGAGATAAACCGTGAAGGGCATCGAACACTATACGTCTATAAGATGCAGGGACGAATGGTCGATTCATGCCTGTTGAAGTCTCGCAGAAAATTTTTAAATCGGGGAGGACGGTGAGTTCCAACTTAAATTTGGAATTCGCGGGACGTGATGAAGTTTGCAATAATTGCTGTAATTCATCGTCAGACTGTTGTTTCTGAGCTAGTTGTCTCAGATCTAAATTGACATTGTCTATTGCTGAGACGTGATCGTTAATCCGTGACAATGTGTCAGCGACCACGTTTTTCTCGCCTTGGACATGTTGGATGTCAGTCGTGAACTGAGCGATATAGTCGAAATGTCGAGTCTGCCGCGGACTCTTCTCGCTCAGAGAGACCAATGCTTTGATTAGAGGTTTATGATCTGTATAGACAGTAAACTGCCGACCTTCCAGGAAATAGCGAAAATGTTTTATGGCTAAGTAAATAGCAAGTAGCTCTCTGTCAAAGGCAGAATATTTTACTTCTGTTTGCGAGAGTTTGCGTGAGAAAAATCCCAAAGGTTGCGAACTATTTTGATTCCATTGCTGAAGAGCTGCTCCTACAGCACTTCCGGATGCATCACAAGAGATGCTATAGCGTGTATCGCTATCGGGGTGGGCTAACAGTGTCGCATTAGCAAGTGCTCGTTTAATTTTTGTGAATGCTTCGTTGCATTCGTCGGGCCAAGAATAATGTTTCGCGTTCTTTGGCATTTTATTTAATATTACTAAATGAGCGTAAATTGGAGATAGCAATTCGGCTAGCCCTGGAATGAACCTATGGTAGTAATTAATCATTCCTACGAATCGTTGAATTTGTTGAATTGAAGTTGGCGGGGGAAAACTATGTATGGCTTCAACTCGCTGTTTCGAAGGTGTTATACCGTCTGGAGTAATTTGGTGGCTGAGGAACTCGAGAGCGCGGACACCGAAAATACATTTTGAGATCTGGATATTCACTCCATATTCGACGAGTCGCTCAAACAATTGTTTGAGATGAATTCTGTGTTCCTCCTCATTTTTGCTGGCTACTAATGTGTCGTCAATGTAGACGAACACGAAATCTAGACCTTTGGTCACTTCATTCATGAAGCGTTGAAAGGTCTGCGCCGCATTTCGTAGACCAAAGGGCATCCTGGTCAACTCGAACAGCCCAAACGGTGTAGTTATTGCAGTTTTGGCCACGTCTTCGGTCGCAATAGGGATAAGGTGATAAGCCCTGACTAAATCAATTTTTGAGAAAACACGACAATTATGCAAGTGCATTGTAAAATTATGAATGTGTGGGATCGGGTAACGATCCGGCGTGGTAACGGCATTCAGTCTTCGGTAATCCCCACATGGACGCCAATCGGCAGTATCTTTTTTCTTTACCATATGAAGAGGGGACGAAACCGGAGAATTTGACGGTCGGCATATACCCAGTTGAACCATATGCTCGAATTCGGTGAGCGCAGTTTTATGTTTAACCGGATCTAACCTACGTGGTCTTGAAAAGGGTAGTCAACCCTCGGTGTATATATAATGAACCACGTTATGCTTTGCTGGACTTGCGTAGTCAGGAGTATCAACCAGAGAAGGGAACATCTTCAGAAGCGAATCGTATTCATTCTGAACAGAAGGATGCGTTGGTGTAGGCGTTTTTACTCTCGCAATTATTGCATCGACCGCAAGACTTGTTGTGGGGTCCAAGAGACGCCTACCACGGAGGTCGACAAGAAGTCCGTATTTCATCAAGAAGTCAGCACCGAGAATTGGCCTGTCAACTGACGCTATAGTAAATACATGAGGAAACTGCCGCCGTAAACCAATGTTACCATTCAGCAATTTCGTCCCGTATGTTTGGATTATTGAACCATTAGCAGCGGAAAGTATTAGTTCAGGATCTATTTTGGATGTGGTATGTGAAAAATGTTCGACAGGAAGTACTGAAAGATCGGCACCGGTATCTACGACAAACTGAAGTTTGTTTTGCGGGTCGCTGATGAATAAGCGGCGATTATACCGTATCCGATTAGTTGCCGCACTTACTATCGGATTTAATCGTTTTTTTGAGTTTCATTTGTGGATTCCGATTTGTTGCTGCGAAATGAGCAAGGTTTATAGCACTTTCGAGCATTACTTCCGAATTTGTTGTGATAATAGCAGAACCTGTTGTCGTTGCTACGTTTTCTGCTGTGGCTTCTTGGTCTTCTATATGGGCTTTTTGATCGATAATTTGAAAATGGTGAGCGGCTACGATTCAAATTCGATTTTTCTAATTTTGATTCAACACTGTAAAGTCGTTCACTAAATTGTTTCATTGCTGCTACGGCTTCAGATAGTTCTGTGTCGCCGGAACTTGGTGGTTGGGTGGGAGATATCATCGACACACTAGGTGTTGTGATCTCGTATATTTTATCAGCTACTGGCAACAAGTCATTTATGTCCTTTTCACCCATCGCAGTCAACGAGACATAGATAACTCGTGGCAATTTACGAAACCACAATTTTTCTACCAATTTATTATCGAAAGCTTCCCCTGCGAGTGATTTCATCGAAAAATAAACCTCGCTAGGTTTTCGATCGCCTAATTCTGCTTTTTCTAATAATTTTTCAAGACGCCGTTCCGTAGAAAGGGCGTGCCGAGCGATTAGTGCTTTCTTTAACTTAGCATATTTTTCGGTTTTCGGAGGATTTAGTATTAACGGCATTATTGGTTCACAAATCTCTGTTGGTAATGCAGAAATAACGTGGGAAAATTTTGTTGAATCAGACGTTATATTAAAAATATTAAACTGAGCTTCGGCTTGCGCGAACCAAACGGAAGGATTAGTAGGCCAAAAGGGTTGCAACTTTATTCGAGAAGATTCTACTGAGGGAGTTCCTTTTTTATCAACTTTATTGTCATCGTCATCGGAACTCATTGTGACGTTCGGTTTTTAGCACCCAAAATATATAAAAAAAACAAAATGAAAAACGTGTGGTTGGTTAAATTGTGAACACAATTTGTTATGGCTGACGAGCGAAAAATAATGTTCAAATTTTGAATCAAATAATAAGTTCAAGATGAAATTTTAGAAAATGACGAACAACAAAAATAGTAAAGACTAAATTAATTGATAAATAAATAATAATTTAACAGACAATTAAATAGAATATAAATAAATTAAATAAATGTTAATGAAATAAAATTAAAAAATTAAAATAATAGTTTTTTAGCTCTTTTTATATTTTATTTATTAATACTTAAGCTTTCGGAACCATTTCGGTTCCATTCTCAAAAGTATGAACTTACTTATGGACATACTTTTGAGAATGGAACCGAAATGGTTCCGAAAGCTTAAGTATTAATAAATAAAATATAAAAAGAGCTAAAAAACTATTATTTTAATTTTTTAAACTTATACGAGTATAAGCTCATTAAACAATTTAATTTATGTTAATGAAATAATTCACAAGAAGCGATAATCAAAAATGAATAGTAAATTAATTAATTTGAAATTTGATTTAAATGAATTAATAAATATTTTAATAGTATACAATTTAATACAATTAAATGATAATTAAATGGAAACATATAAATAATTATTTTAGATTAATACTTTAATTGAGAAAAAATAAAATATTAGATACATGCAACTTAAATTATTTTAAAAAAAAATTTATAAGACACTTAAATTTCTTACTGTTTTTGGTTTGTCTTCGTTGATGACCTCTATTTGTTGACGACCTTGTAGCACATGGTTGGCTAGATTTTCACCTCGTTCAGCGTTGAAAATAACCGTCGATTCCAGTGTTTTAATATCAAACATGCATGTCAGGAATGATGTACTCGTATTTATATACTCCAGCCTTACAGCAATGATATCCGTAATTTCCGTAAAACTTAGTAGCTATTACTTATAGATTGAATATCAGTAAACTCCGTATCAGCTATTATGCATCTGGATCACGAAACTACTCGTAACTTACGGTTCCCGTTTAGTAAATGTGATTTTGGTTACCGTTTTTTTGATTTCAGGAAGCCGTTTTTGAATTGAAGTTGTATAGTTAATTCGGCCAACCACTTATATTTATATGTTTCCGAAATATACTCTGCTGCGAGATATTTTATTGTAAATCTCAGCACGTACTCGCATACAGTTTATTAATTGCACTGTTGCCCGTATACTTTGTGTCGACACTACACTACGCGTACACTTTATCGTAAATGCCATAAACAATAAGGCAAAATTTCGCATGTTCTTTTTTTAACGGAATTTATTTACTACGTCCGCTATTTTTCACAGGAGGCACCACTTTTAGGTTTTTACCTACATATAATAAACGATTCTAACATATGACTGCTTCTCAGATATAAAACACTCCACAACTTTATAATTTATTTTTTTTACTTTATTATACAATAATTATTATTATTTAATATATAACAGTGTGTCGACATATAAAGATTTACCAATTATCACTATATAAATTTATTAACTATGTTGAATTATTATTTTATTTATTTTTTATATTGAACATTATTTTGTTGTTCAATACCAAGCGTATTGAAGCTCGGTTTGTTTGGTACTGATAATGATCGTAAAATCAGCCGGTCCAAAATGTGTACCGATTTTTTGTTTATCCGATTGTTATTTTGGTATTACGTAACGCAATACTTCTGTGTATACCAAAATAACAATTGCACATAATTATACGCGCGCATCATCTACTTATTTTGTTGTGCAGTAGCCAAGCATTCAACATCAATGTAGATTGCGTTGTGACCGCTACATCCTTTTATTGTACCTGGCTGCAATTGTAAATTACTTTCACGTAATGGTATTCCCGAACTATGTCTAGTCTATTGGACGCTAATGAAAAAAACACGGCTATTGTTACGTTATAAAGCTTTTCACAATTACTAAACCAATCAGAAACTGTCGCTAAGTATAAATTTAGAAAACTATAGCGACAAAAAATTACATATTTTTAAACCCAAATGTTTGTTTATAAACTTTAGCATTTTATTATGTATGCTTCCTGGTTCAATAAATTATGGAGATCTCCTGGAACTGAGAATAACACAACACAAAATTGGATTGGAATAAAAAAACATGACATTTTTCTATTATTGTTTTACACCGCAAGTTACGTCGTGTACCAACACAGGCCTTCACCTCACCAACAATAGTAGGGAGAACATTACAAAATGCATAACTCGACACATATGTACACAAATCGCAAACACATCGCAAATTCGACACACATGCATTGGAATTTCAACATGGTGAGAAGGTTAATGGTAACATAATGGTAAAAACATCAAAAAAACAATAATTTCAATTAAAACGATATCGATTAAAATATGTAGCATTTCATTTTCATTTTATTTTATTTTCAAAAAAAAAACATAACATTGTAAAAAAAATTCAGAGTATATTTGGTAACTGACAATATAAGCAGAGCCTTCTAAATATAAGAGCCGTAAGATTCCGCCATTTTTTTCATGAGCTTTCCATAGAGGGGAAGCTTTTTGTTCTTTTTCATACCAATCAGTGTATTTTTATATACTTTTAGAAGCTTTTTTTGTATATAAAAACATTAATACTTCGTTTCAATTTTTAATTTGAATGCTTAGTTTAATATTCAGGTAAAGCATATTTTAAAATTGAGTCATATTATGTCGAATTAACGCAAAAATATTTAAATTAGTCTACCATAAAAAAAAAATTTTATTGTAGAAATAAGAATTTGTTTATATGTGTATGTAAGAAATTAGCATAGAGTGTTCCATCAAAAATTTCAGCATTTCTTTCCCAAAACAAACGTTCGTTAAAAAATCCTTTTTGAGTAGCTATGTAGTATGGGGGTTATTGTGTTCTCGGTTCTATTACAACATTGTTGATGAACAAACTACGAAAACTGTTTTTTCGTTATTTGTTAAAAATTTCATCGCAACAAATTCGCAGCCTATACTGTTTCATCCTGTGTTATAAACAAACCGGAGCTTCATAAAATAAAAACATTATTTTATAGAGCTTTTCACAATTAACCCTCATGTGAGTGAGGCAATTTTTCTTAAAACTAATTTTTTTTTAAATTTTTTTTGCAATATCGAAATCTATAACGAATTTTGCTAAAATTACATAAATTGAAAACAATTTTGCATTAGCTGCAACATGTCAGTTTTCGAAGAACATTCTGTAAAAAAACGTAAACAATCCAACATCAGTGGAAAAAATGATCGATAGTAATAAAAAAATGTTGGTTAGTTTTTTTGAAATAAATAACAATATAAACATAAATTAAATGAAATAAATTAACAGAAATACAAACAATGAATTACAATGACATATAACACAAAAATATAAAATATTTGCATACTATTTCTTTCAAATATAGTGTAAAATATGTAAAGGTATCCGGGTAAATTTGTTACTCTAATTCGTACAACTAAACTACTTTTTGCTCTCACGTGCGTCCAAGTTGTAAAATTTCTCATTTTTAAGTGTGATCGTAATCTATGAGTTGAACTAGAAGTTCTCATAAAATTAAAACTTTTTATTATGACTGGAACATACAAAGCTAGACGTTTAAAAGTGCAAAAGGTACCAGGGTACCTTGTCACTCACATAAGGGTTAATAAACCAATCAAAAGATGTCGCTAAGTATAAATTAAAGCTAAATATTAAAACCTAAATGTTTGTTAACTAAAATTTAACAATTTATTATGTGTACTGCCTGGCGCTGGTTCAATAGATTATTGAGATCTCCTGGAACTGAAAATAACCGAATACGAGTGAATTGAAATAAGAAAAGAAAAAAATTGGAAAAACGTGACATTTTTCTATTATTGGTTTTCAGCGCGCAGCAACTACGATGATAAATATTTTGCGATGAAAAGCTTTGTTTATACCAACAAAGCAATCTTAATAAATCAAGCATGCCTATGAAATAGCACTTTCAAATATGGGATATAAAACATAATCAAAAAACTAACTTTTCATAGGTTTTGTATGGGAGGTAGCATTACGTTTGATAAATAAAACATGAATTAAAAATATTGAAAAATTGATTTTTTTTTACATAAATCGATGACATATATAATAGATTTCAACTCATTCGAATGATGCAATCAGTAGGCTTCTCGTTTTCTTCAAATTAATAAAGAAAATATAAGGAATTTTCGTTCAACAACAATTAAAAAATACGGGAAATTGATGACGTCATAATATTGTCATTTTAAACTAATTATTAGAGAGAAATAGTAAATTAAAATTTATAAGAAAACTAGCTGACCTGGCGAACTTCGTACCGCCTCAAAATCAATAAATGTTTTTTAAAGTTATTAGCTTAATAAAATTGAGTTTTTTATTAAGATTAAATAAATTAAATGAATACTCCAAATTAATTAAATTCAATGAAATTACAAAAATCAAAATGAAATATATTTTAATTACATTGAAATGAATGTAATTCACGTGGCAGCATGGCTTTCGTTTTATTGAATTGAATAGAAATGGTTCGCGAAGCATTATTGCACTACTTTCTTTTAAACTATTTGCTGGGTGAGTTGCAATGGAGTCGAGTCCCTTCATTGTAGCACCTTGTGATATACGACATTTTTTGTTTTATTGTTAGGTGCGAGAACGAATAAAGCGGATGGTTTACCGACACGTGAACATGCTACGTACAATTGGTCGTGAGAGAAACATTCATTTTCTAGATTCAGGCCACAAACACTCAAGGATTGGCCTTGTGATTTGTTGATCGTCATGGCGAATGCAAGACGAATCGGAAATTGAATTCGTTTAAACTCGAATGGCATATCGGTTGGGATCATCGGAATTCTCGGAATGAGAACTTCCTCACCTTTGAACTTCCCTTGAAGTATCGTCGCGTGAATTACTGCGTGAACTTTTAGTTGTAAATTGTGCGGTGGCAAGCCAGGTAGATCCAATGAGTTTAAAAATTCAGTTGGATAGTTGGTTGCTTCGTCTTCGTTTGTCACACAGTCAATAGATTTGAAGGAATGAAGTGGACCGACGATTAGATTTTGAATTGTAAAATTTAAGTGATCCACATCTTTGTTCTTTGCCGCAAGAATTACTCGTTCACTCACCCAATTGTGATTTTTGTGGTTAGTAATGATGTTCGGGAACACTTTGTTGATGAGTTCGTCCTTCGTTGAGACAAAAATGCAAAAGTTCTGAGGAAACGAAATCAATCCGTTCGATTTGTCGACCGGAACACGGCCATTACCGATAGGCAGCAATTGCTTGGAGAATTCTTCGGCAGATGGATCGTTTAACAATGCAACTCGCATGTTTGTCGTCAGCTGAAGTTTCTTCACATAACACCACAGAGTCGATGATTTGAGGCAAGCGTTTATTTCATCAGCAGCGGTCGATCTTGGAATAACTGGTATTGTTTGACGGAAATCGCCAGAAAGTAGAATCATTGCGCCTCCAAAACATCTTGAGTCATTGCGTAGATCTTTCATAGTTCTATCGAGTGCTTCCAATGCGCGTTTGTGCGCCATTGTACATTCATCCCAGATGATGATTTTACTTGCTACCAAAACTTTCGCCATTGCTGAGTGTTTTGCAATGTTGCATGTCGGGTTTTCAGCCGATTGAAGGTTTAACGGTAATTTCAACGCTGAATGAGCTGTTCGGCATCCTTCTAGCAATGTGGCCGCTATCCCAGAAGAAGCAACTGCTACAGCAATATCGGATCTCGCACGAACAGTGGCCAAAATCAATGACATGAGGAATGTCTTCCCAGTTCCACCGGGCGCATCGAGGAAAAATAATCCACCATTTCCATCATGAATTGCCTTCATTAACGTATCGTACACTCCTTTCTGTTGGAGGTTCAACAGTGGTACATTGGTTCGAACTGATTGGTTCAATGCATCTCGATCATATTCATGTTCACGTTCCAATTCTCGATTGAAAGCGTCGTTCATTCCACGACATGGCGTTGGCATTCCTAATTTGACTAACAAACTGCCGCACATGCGAAAACACATGTCTTCGATCAAAAGCAAAGCCTGGTTATGTATCTCCTCATTCACCTCGAGATCGGGATTTCCGAAACTGACACGAATTCGATGTAGAATGTCTTCTGACATGTCATTCTTGTACTTGCTCCATAGTTCACGTGGATTTGATGGGAAGCATGTCGAAATAATGATAGCAAATAATGTGCGTATCTGGTTTGGAGTTGCAGAAATAATTGATTCAGCGATTGTCATGTCCCAATGAGTATCGTTTTCAAGCAAGTTGAGCTGTTGACATGCAGCACGAAATGTTGGGCACACTACACCATTGACAGTTCGAAGTGATTCAAATGATGTCGGCCCACGAATATTCACCAGCAACAACCGCAAGTAGAAGCATTCGTCATTCTTCGGATGAACTGTGTAAATGCGACCAAGAGCATCAGTAGAACGCACATTTGGATGATCAGGAACCTCATCGCCTTGCTTCCGACGTTGAAATTTTTTTGATGAGGCGTTCCAAGTGTAATAACGTGGCATCTCAGAGTAGAGCAATGTTCGTGCAAACGGATCACTTTGACAAATCGAAAAGAAACTGGTCAATGTTGTTGCTGGAGGTGTCTCAGCACGTTGAGCAACATTCGATGAGTTGAAATAAACTCGTTGACCATTCTCCAGATGCACCGCCAAATGTACAACAGTGGGATGACGTTCATGAATAGGGAATGAGAATATACGCCAAATCGCCTCATTGCAGCTCACATATCGACCAACTTGATAATGCGTGATTTCATCGTTTGTATTGGGATTTTGAACACCAAAAACTGCCATATCGCTACCTTTCGTGACATATTTACAAATGTATTTTATGGACTTCACTGAATTGCAGTACTCCACGTTGCAATGCGCCTTGAATGTTTTGGAAAGAAGTGGCGAATATGGAACAATCCAAGTGTTGTCGACCACGAACTCATTTCCTCTCACTATCGTTGTGATAGTTCTACCGTTATCATCGGCTGATCGACGCCGGTACAGTGGATAACCATCATTGCCAGTGATAGTCTCTGCGGTTAAATTTCGTGGATAACGCTTGAAACACTTGTTGTCGACCATGCACGGTGATTGGGGATTGATGGAGCCACACGGACCGTGAACCATGTTCGTAATTACAACATCATGCAGGTCTGGATCGGTTTCGGGATCAGGAATCTCGGCACATATGATGTCATCTATTTGGTCTGGTCGAATTTTTTCGGCTAACCAAATAAGAATGTGAGCATGCGGCAAGCCTCGTTTCTGCCATTCAATTGAATACATCCAACATCGAGTATCCCCAAAGACGCAATGCCTAACAATGTAGTTCATCAGCGACCGGATTTTTTGTTTGAAGACACGTGCGATGATGTCGTGCCGATCACTTGTTATTTGCCCGGGTAGCAACAGTTGAACAATCTCTATCCATTTCGGATTGCAAGTAAAAGTGATGAATAAATCTGGACAACCGTAATGACGAACATATGTCATTGCATCTTGCGCATATTCATGCATATGACGCGGGCTGCCAATGTACGTCGCCGGTAGAATAGTCAATCGACCAACATTAGCTGCATCTCCTTCGGTGCTGATTGCATCGCGTAAATGGATATATTCCTCCGAACGCAGTTTAGCTTGGTTCAACCGAATGAAAATGAGGCGCTCTGTTTCGATTTTGACGTACATGTCGACGATATATTGCTGAAGCAAACGACGAAATCGCAGCAAATAGTTGTCAGCATTTTGACGAATCATCAAACGATATGCATAATAATTCATCGAGCTAACCTTCTTGTTAGTTTCCTCACCTGAAATGAAATCAGTAAAATTAGTGTCATAATCTAAATTATGATATCAGTACTCACCGCTCAATGGATTTATCATGTTGATATTGAAGTGATATCCATCGTCTCCTTGCCAAAACATCAGCGGGTATTGCAATGTATCGTATGAACGGTGTGTTTCATTTATTCGTTGCAGTTGTCCAGTGTCGCGACGTGTAAGCACAATATCGCGCGGTTCCACGCTTTCACCAACAATCACAATTGCGACTTCATCTATTGTTGGAGCATTAAATTGGCGTTCGTGTGTTCCAGCGGGTCGTTTATCTGCTCTGATCACGACTTTGCAGTCGTCACTTGGCATGCGATCCAACGCAGATTTAAACAATCGAACCAATGCATGATGTTCATGGAGTAGTTGCTGCAAATCTTTCAGAACTATCCTTTTCATTGCTGTATTGATCGTTTGGCGCCGATCAAGTTGATCCTCCATATTGCCCATAAAGTATATTTGGATGAATTTATGCTGTCCATCTTCAATCGGTTGCAATGACCCAATTCGGTGGTGAATTTTGCCTTGAATCTGTAAAGTCGAAGACGAATTCAGAATTATAGATTTTTGATCACCAAAAGAAAATGAATGTTTACTCTCTTGAGCAGAAATGACCTTAAATGTTAGATTGAATCCGCGTTCTTCGATAATGTCTGCTCCAAATGAAGTCATTTGGAAACATCCGTTGTATCTTTGAGTGTTGGATAGAAAATGTCGTGATTCTGGTGTCTCGCCACGAAGCAATGAACGCAACAGTTCAGGTGGTGCAGGCAATAATGGCAATCTCACCTTGCCACTGAGACAGCACAATCCAGGCGTTTCTCCAGCGAACTTCAATGCACCGCAATGGTCGCACACAAACTCCATTGGGCCAATTCGAACGAAAGGATGCGAGTTGTAGTCAATTGTGCAATCGTATTGAAACGCTATTCGATTCAAATCAACACTTGAAGGATTTCTTCTTGCGCGTCGAAAATTATCTCGTTGTTGATCTGTGCGATAAGCTCGACGATTTCTCATTGTCAACTGAGCCATTTGACGTACTGCCTCTCTTTGTGCTTGTCTTTGTGAAGCGCGAAGTCGGGCCATACTAACGCGGCGTACTTCTCGTGTGATTTCTTGTTCATCTGCAGTGGATTGATTCGCAATAGTCCGAAGTCTAATTGCATTACGGCTTCGTGGTGAAAGATTAGATCTTCTGGCTCGCGGCATTGTAAATAATACTGGAAAATTAATCACACAATCCAAAATTACATAATCAATTATCGATGTGCGCACAATCACAAATGTGATAACCTCACAAAGTGAACATCTTCGAAGGGAACTTACCGTTTAAAAATCCCGATCGAAAATAGAATTCCGCAGAATAAAAAAAAAATTAAAAAAACCAAAAAAAAAAAACTGGTGTCCGGTGTTGGGACACTCTGTACCACTAAAAAAATTACGTACTATTGTACGCAAAAAAGTACTGTTTTCTTATTGTTATTGGCATACACCACACAACCTCTTATTTCACTAAATTCCACCACTTATTTTAATATTATATGCTAAACCACAAACCACTTAACTAATATGAAATAACCAAAACCAAAAATAAATTAAATTTAATATTAAAATCGCAAAGGAAAAAAACTTTTTTTGGAGCTGTCAAAATCTACTATTCGCACTGAAATCGTAACTCGGACGAAGATTTTATCTATATAAATAGATAAGTAGATGAAATAAAAAAAAATTGGATAAAAAATAAAATGGTTAATGTGCATGCAGCCTCCAGTCGGATTCGTATCCAGTACCTTGCAGTCCAAGCGCCGAAGCTTTAACCACTGCACCACTCGTCACATACAAACTACACCTACAAAATTCATATAAAAAAAAAGATTTTTTTATTAGATTTTTGGGGCTTCCCTTTTGAGTTTTTCCGACTTTTCTTTTTTCCTAAACCACCACTGTATTGAGACGAACAAAATAAAAAAAAACAAAATGAACTAAATGTATGAGAAAATGAATTTTCTTGATAAATTTTTATTTGGTGAATTTTTCCGATGTTTTAATAGTTATTATGCTATTCGGAACGGAGTCAAATCCAACAAAACAAAAATCATAAAAATCGGTCCAGCCGTTCTTGAGTTATAAATGGTGTAACTAACACGACTTTGTTTTATTTATATAGATGTTAAATTATTATATTAAATATTTCGCGCTTAACTTACAATAATAATGGTTTATTTTCTTAAATAGTTATTTACATGTTTTACGCTTTTCTGTAATTTCAAGTAAATTTATTACAGAGACATCTGTAAACAGATTTTCAAATAACAGAAAGCTCGGTTTTGCAAACGGATAAAATTGAAGTTTTTTACGTTTTGTTCTGTTTTGTAATAATATTTAATTAAGAAAATCATGACACATCGTTGATTTTTTGTATACAAAAATAATTTTCGTAAATATATTTTGATGTAAAAATTTTATTATACGAGTATGAATAATATTATTGTTTCTACATGGTGATTCATAAAATTTTTTTTCAGCTCACGTTTTCTCTTTAATTTTGTTATAAATGGGGAATGTTTAGATTGCTATTAAGTGCATCGTTCATCTCAAAAATTCTGATGTGCATGTGACCAGAATTTACCAAATAAGTTAAATTTTTTTAAAACTAAATTTTAAATTGGATGTAAGAGGAATCCGCACTCTATATTATCTTACTCTATAAACCTACATAAATAAACGGAAAGCTCATTTTTATAGAAAATTAATAAATTTATGCTCAGCTTTAGTTTAAATTTACCAAATAAATACTACATTATGATGGCTGATTTTCAAATATGTGTTCTTTGAATAGTTTATTAAAAATATTAAATTAAAATTTAGATGATTTGTTTAATTTTTTATTCATAAATTCATGTTCAAAAATTTTCCAATTACCACGGTTTCTTATAGTAATTCAATAAAAGCTTCCCCTCTACTGAAAGCTCTCCTTTTAATATTACGGCTCTTCAAAATCATAGATGGCTCTGATATAAGTCGTCTCAGTCGGCGTGTTCAGTCCGACCAAAATGATAAAAATTATCATGTTTTTTTTTGTGACCCTAACTTCACTCCGTATAATTTTATGTCAAACCCGAGTGGACAACCAAATCGAAAAAAATAATTATAAATTGATTCTGCACGTCAAAACATTGTTGACGCTGTCATAACAAAAATTTACTATTTACTCTAGCCTGTGTCTTTCACAATAGTTACACTTCAAATCTTTTCTTAGCTAATAAAACAAACCCGCGCAGTACATATTCACTCATTTAAACATGCATTCAATTATAATTCACGTAGCGGAGATTTACAGATATTTGATTCCGCTAAAAATGTTCACAAATCGTTTTTAGGCTACATTTATAAGTGTAAAGGAAATCACTTTCGCCCAATTCGTGAATACAGGAATAATTTTAACCACCCAACGTCACCTAATCAATCATTCAGAAGAAATGAAATGGACATTGAACACAGAAAAGAAACTACCCACACAAATCATACACAAACAATATTTGTTGTTGATTTTTTGAAGACACTGATTTGATCCATTCATTGCTTTTAATGAATTATTGTGTAATAAGAAAATATAACATTAAAGTTGAACAAAATGTTGCTCCTGTCCATATAAAATCATAACGCAAAAATATTAGAAATAAAATGTACACAAATTTTGACAACCAGAATCGAAAATATTCTTCGTTTTTTTTTGTGATAAATGAGTGGGTTTAATGGCAAAAGCTGATAATAAATATCATGATATTTTTTATCATTTTTGCCCGACTGAACACTAGGAGTGTAATTAATAAATAAATAAATTCGTTATAGCAAGTATAGTTCGAAAAATAAAAGTTATAATATGTAACTGTTTTGAATTTTATTAGTTATGTTAAATTATTACATATATTAAATATTTCGTACTGAACTTAATGGTTTATTTTCGTAAACAAGTTGTTTAACTATTTTATTCTTTTCTATAATTTCAAGTAAATTTATTATAGACATCTTTAAATGGATTTTGAAATTACAGAAGGCTCGGTTTTGCAATCGCATAAAATTGAAGCTTTCTACGTTTTGTTGTTTTTCGTAATAATATTTAATTAAGAAAATCAATGATGTCAACGATGTTGTATACATTTCCAGTAAATACATTTTGATGAACATTTTTTATTATATGAATAATATAATTATTGTCTACATGATGATTCATAAAATCTCGTTTCTGCTCACGTTTTCTTTTTAATTTTGTTATAAATGTGATCGTTTAGATTGCTATTAAATCCATCGTTCATCTCGAAAACTCTGATGTGCATGGAACCCGGGGGGTTATTTCTGAATACGAAACGTATCGTGTTACGATACGAATGTTATACACGATACGAATATAAATTGGTATTTCTGAATACGATCGATACGGGAATTTTTGGTTTGAATCTTGGCTATAAGGATTTTTTTTTTGAAGATTAATCCCATAATAATATAATATTGTCACACTTGTATTTTTTTGACATTTTGACGTTTCATTAAATCGGTTCATTTATATTTTGTGTATGATTTTTGTGTGTGTTTTGTTTTTAAATTTATAAAATATTAAGAAAAAAAATTAAAAGTATATCCTATAATGGATTCAATCGTTCATTTTTTATCGAGTGATTCGGAGGATGAAACAGAACCAAGTCCACTTCGATTAAGACAAATACGGGATAAATCTAATATCTTTTGTCTATCCGATACGGAGTAAGTACTTAGGACTAGTATTTTATATTAACATACTTATGTGTTATTTGTACCAACAATTATAATTTATATATAAAACATATGTTTTAGATTTACGAGTTTGTTTAGATCATCTAAACACGCTTTTAAATATTTGCTGGGAGAGTTAAACGACGAATTGACTAACAGCACAAGATCTACATCAATTTCTAGTATTTCGAAAATAGCCGCCACTCTTCGGTTCTGCGCGCAGGATAGCTACCAAAAAAGTGTAGGCCAAGATTTTTTGGTAGGCATGTCGCAACCAACAGTTTCTTTTGTGCTGAGTGAGGTGATCAACCGTATTGAAGAAAAGCTGTGCTCAAAATGGATTTCGTTTCGACAAACAAATGATGAGAAGCAAATGGCGGCAACGGATTTCTACAATAGGACGGGATTTCCAGGGGTAATTGGATGCGTCGATGGAACCCATATAAATATTGTACGACCTTTTGAGAGTGAGCACCTATATTTTAACAGAAAAGGAAGACACAGTTTAAACACGATGATAGTAAGTTTTTATTTACTTGTGTTAAATATGTTACACGATTAATACAAATATTGTTATCGATTTAGGCTTGCGATCACTCAATGAGGATATTGGCTGTAGATTCAAAATACGGTGGTGCAGCCCATGATTCGTTAGTATAAAGTTTAAGCAGCTACCGTCGTTATTTGCAAGAACAACAAAATAATGTCAACCGTAACTATTGGTTGTTAGGTAATAGAAAACTATTATGCTGTTCATTATTAACTAGACTTAAACTCTTTTTTTTTATTAGGAGATTCAGAGTATCTATTGGAACCGTGGTTTATAACGCCATTTAGAGCAACAACCGAGGATAGTAGAGAGGCATTATTTAATACGATACATTCTAAGACACGAATGCTGAAAGCTAGGTTCAGTATAGGAACCAAGCGCACATTTTAGTGGAAAAAATATTCGATATAATTTCTTGTAAATGCTAGAAAAACGTACGTTCAATTTTTAATATTTTTTTTAATCATAGCAGACGTATGTGCAACTTTGATTTATTTTATAATGTTTACAAACAACTGAACATTTCGCATTGGTATTTGACATTTCGATTTGTGTTAATTTGTCCCCGTTTGTGTTTTAAATTTGAATGAGATATTTAATTTTGAATTCAATATACAAAAATTTGTATTTTAAAGATGGTCAAAAATCTACATATACTCGTATGTTTATAATTATAGCTGGTTCCGAATACTGACTTATTTAATTCCAAATAAAAATACTTAAATAAGATCACGTATACATATATTATAAAATAAATATAGTCAAATTATATTGGTCAAAGCATCCATTCATTTTTCCAATAAAAATCTTGTATCTTTCTAAATAAAAAAAAAATTTACTTTGAAAATAACAAAATTTTTTTTATTTGTACCTCCATATGTACTGATAAAATTTTTGCCTAAATTTAGATAGTTTTTATGTGGGTTGCATACAAAAAAATTGTATAGCAGTTTGGCTGCATACATGCATATTGATTTAAACGGAAAAAATTATATCGAATATTTTTTTCCACTAAAATGTGCGCTTGGTTCCTATACAGATGTATTTTGGGAGCTCGGGAGTTATATTATAATCCCAAAAAAGCATCCCAAATAGTAAATGTATGCTGCACTCTCCACAATATTTGCTGTCATTTCAAAGTTCCATTTGAGGTAGAAATCGAAAATAATTTAGAAGAGCACGCTGAATTAATGACTTCAAATGAGCCCAACAACCATGTAGCGAGTCGAATAAGACAAAATATATTAAATTCAATAAAATAAATTTATTATATGTATTTATATTCATTTCATTATAAATTTCATATAAAATAAATTATTTAATTCATAAATTTTATCACATTTCAATTTCATTAATTTCATTTGCACATAATTATAGGAACTTATAGTTAAAAATATATACACAGATACATCTTAAAATTTATCTTCTTGTAACTCTAATTTTTTCTTTTTATATCTAATTCATCTAATTTTAATTTGTATTCTTCTAACCGTTGCTTCTCGTTTAACTGAAATATTTTTTCTCGCAATACCATTTCTTTTTCTTTAATTTTTATTTACCTTTCCCGCAATTATGAAATTGCTGCTGAATATTAATTTGCTGTGGTAACGCTAGGTATTTATTTTTTATTCTAGTATTGGATGTTGGTGGTGCTGATGTTCGTGTTTCATTATTCTGGTCTATATTTGATTCTAAATTTAGTTCAACAAAAGTGGAATCAACATTATAAACAGGTACATCCACAATTGAGTCTCCAAAGTCTCTTGTAGCATTTGTTCCATCTATAGAGCGTTGCAGTTCAACTAGCCAAATAACTGTTTCTTCTAGGGGTGAAAATGTTTGTTGTTTACATGGTCCGCCTCCAGTTCCGGATATATTTAATTTATTTAATTTCAATTTTTTTTTAATATGGAATTTATAATCCGACCACACTTTCTTCCATCCCTCGTGATTTCGAGCTGGAGGCTCGTGAGCTTAATTGTTCAGTAATTTCGATTCATAAAGATTTTGTTAAAACACGAGCATCTGTTGTATTATTAAATCCTTTAGCTAAATCAGAGTGCGTCTCCATGAACGCCACTAATAGTTCGTACTGTTTAGTGTTCGTTATTTTTGCCCTAAAAACATTGTTTCATAATGTTTAGTATTATATATAAATTGTAATAATAATTGTTATATATTATATATATATTATTTTTATAATTAAGAAAAAAAAATTATTAATATTTATACAAAACAATGTTCAAAAATAAAACAAATATTAATATTAATTGACTTACATTTTTATATTTGAGCTCTTTATCTTTTCTTTACGTCAACTAACAACACAACGAACACTACCTCGATCATGAACGTACAAAAATGGCTCGTATTGGTATTGCCCGAGAAGGGAAATTTTACATCGTATCATACTAATACGAATTCGTATTGGAAACGTATGTATTCGTATTTCAAAATACCAACTATACCAACTATACAGAAATAACCCCCCAGAATTTACTAAACAAGTTAAATTTTTATAAAACTAAACTTTCAATTGGATGTACGAGGAATCTGAGGGCAGCAAACCACCCCTCCCCCCCACTACTAACCTACACAACTAAACGGAATTTTAATTTTCATACAAAATTTACAAATTTATGTTCAGCTTTAGTTTAAATTTAATAATTAAATACTACACTTTGATGGCTTTATATGTGTTTTGATACACAAAAATTATCATAGTCTATGGACATAGTAATTTTTGACAGATAAGTCGAAGATGTTTAATAGATTGCTGTTAAATATGTAAAAGAAATGGACTTACGGATAAATATTCAACAATATGATTGTAATTCAATACAAAGTTAAAATTAAATAAATATAACTGAATTTATGATTTCAAATGTTTTTAATAATTTATAGCTTAATATTAATTTTATAATGATTAAATTCAACATTTTCAAATTAAAATTAAAACTGAGGGCTGGGAATTTTTACCAAAAAAATTATCACAAAATTCGGGAGGCTTGAAAAAAAAAATTATCGAAAGAGAAAATTTTTCACGTTATAGTATTAAATATTTGTGTTAAAAATATTTATCACACAATTCAGACACAGACCACAGTCCAAGTCGTAACTTTTTGTATGATCACACCAGGCAAGCGCTTTAGCCTGCTATTGAGTGCAACAATTGTGATAGCGGGTTACTCAGTAAATTCGGTTTATACCTTTAATTCGTTTGGTCGGACATTTTAAATTCCGAAAATAATTTTACAAATTACTAACGTAACCCATTCATTATAAAAATATGGGTTAAATTGAAATACTTGAGGAATTAAAATCAGTTTCTGAAGCCACATAGTAGCGCCTCTAAATAAATAGTATGACATGAAACAAATTTAAATTTTATTTTGTATTAATTAAACACAAACGACAAATTAAAAATATTTACGTGTATTTAATATGCAAATCATTTATTAATAAATAGCTAATTAAATCTGTTTATGTTTAGTATATATGTAATATCAACCTTTTTAATATAATCCGTTTGAGTTTAGAAATTACAATTTTAAATTCAGATTTGTTTGATATATAAACGGCACATTAGTGTACAATCGGTCAGTTTAAATCTAAGCACAAGTGTGAATTTAAAAGTAAGTGATTTTTGATGGAGAGGAAAGTAAAAATGATTCCAAAATATCCCCGCACAGTTTATAATGGACCTGCTGATGAAATAGTAATATCGGGAATATCAGGTTCATATCCCAGTGCTAGAAATATTAAGGAATTGGAATATAACCTCTACAATAAGGTAAACATTTATTATTTTTAATAAAGGCGCTCCTTCCAAGTTTTAAATATTTTTAGATTGACATGATCGATGAGAGTGAAATACGTTGGCGACACGAAAATCTGGACATACCAAGACGATCGGGTAAAATTTGTGATCTTGAAAAATTTGATGCTACATTTTTTGGTATACACTTCAAACAAGCTAACGCTATGGATCCCCAAGGGCGCATTTTGATTGAAAAGGCATATGAAGCCATTTTGGATGCCGGGATAAATCCAAAATTGATGGAAGAGACGAGAACTGGTGTTTATATTGCGGCTTGCCTTAATGAATCTGAAAGAGTTTGGTTTTACGAACGACTAATAGACAATGATTTTGGCATAACTGGAAATAGTCGTTGTATGTTAGCTAATCGAATTTCATATGTATTAGGACTGAATGGGCCTTCAATGGTAATAGATAACGCGTGCAGTAGTTCAATGTTTGCACTTGACGCGGCATTCACAGCGATGCGCATTGGCGAATGTGATGCTGCTTTAATAGGTGGAGCAAATTTATTGCTTTGTTTAAGTATGACATTCCAGTTTGCACGGTTAGAAGTTCTAGCCCCCGATGGAATGTGTCGACCATTTGATGTTGATGCAACTGGTTATACGCGTTCCGAAGCCATATCTATGATCTTTTTACAAAAGTCTAGAGATGCTAAACGTATATTTATGGTACATTGGTGCATTCAAAAACAAATTGTGATGGATATAAGGAAGAGGGGATCACATATCCTTCTGGACATATGCAAGCAATGCTATTAACCGAATTTTACACCGAAGCCAATATAAAACCCGAAACTGTTCACTACATAGAAGCGCATGGTACTGGCACGATTGTCGGTGATCCCGAAAAATGCCATGCCATAAATCAAGTTTTTTGTAAAAATCGAAAAACCCCAATGCCGATTGGTTCAGTAAAATCAAATTTGGGACATTCAGAAGGTGGGGCTGGCCTGAGCTCAGTCGCCAAGTGTATAATCGCTATGGAAAATCAATTAATTCCGCCAAATATAAATTTCACAAAAATTCGACCAAACATTACAGCGTTGATGGAAAACCGTCTACAAGTTGTTGAAAATGCACAGAAATTAGATGGCCGCCCATTGATTGCAATTAATTCATTTGGGTTTGGTGGTGCTAATGCCCATTGCTTATTAAGGGCTAACCCGAAGAATAAGCTAAATCACGGAGCCCCTGAAGATTCAATATCAAGATTAGTAAACTGGTGTGGAAGGACAGAGGAAGCATGTAACGTAATACATGAGGCATTATCTTCCCAACCACTTGATACCGAATATATCGCCCTGCTACAAAGTATCCAAAGTGAATCTGTATCTGGAAACATCTTTAAAACTATGGTCTTTACAAACACGAAGCTGGTAGTAATGCCCAATGCCTTAAGAAGGAAATAGAATATTTCAGTGGAACACAACGTCCAATTATATAAGTGTTCAGTGGAATGGGTTCACAATGGAACGAAATGGGAACTAATCTATTAGAATTGCCATATTTCGTCAGACCATTCAAAAATGTCATGACGTCTTAAAACCGAAAGGCTTAGACTTATTTGATATAATCACGTCAACGGATAAAAGTATGTTTGAAAATATACTTCACTCGTTTGTTGGTATTGCTGCAATTCAGGCGGCACTTTGTGACTGTCTAACCGCAATAAATATTCAACCCGACTATATAATCGGACACTCAGTTGGTGAGTTAGGATGTGGATATGCCGATAAATTTTTAACATTGGAGGAAATGGTTTTATGTGCTTATTCCCGGGGTGTGGCAAGTCTCGAAACGAAAACAATTAGAGGCGCAATGGCAGCTGTAGGACAATCCTATAATCAAATTAAAAATTTTGTGCCCCCAACAATTGATGTTGCATGTCATAATGGACCAGATTCGTGTACTATTTCTGGACCAGAAAATGAAATTACAAAATTTGTTGCTAAATTAGCAGCAAATGGAATTTTTGCGCGAGCGGTTGCTGTTTCTAATATTGCGTACCATTCGCGGTATATCGCCGAAATGGGGCCTAAACTGTACAACTACCTAGGTTAGGTTAGGTTAGAGTGGCTGCTATCGCACACTTAGGCCAATAATGGCCCATTGTGATACCACAGGATCCAATCTCCCCTTACTCCCGCTGAACCCAACCAGAGCTACTGATGTAGCGTAAAATATCTCGCACCCTACAGTCCGTGAGTTCAGAAAGGTTGTCCATGTTGTACACACCCAAGTACTTACGTCTTTTGTATGATAGTGCCGGACATGAGCATAGGAAGTGAACTAGCGTCTCTTCCTCCTCTTCGTCCATACAACTTCTACAAAGGTCATTCGTCGAAAAAGGCAGTGTCCTGTTAGTATCCCTACGACCAATCCTAAATCTCGTTTTCCCAGGGATACAAGTGCTTTGGAGCGCCGCAGGTCCAGTTTGGGCCAAACCTGTTTTGCTACCCTGCACGTGAGAGTGTTGGTCCACCTCTCATCTGTTAAGGCGATTGCCTTTTTACTGAGCGTCAATTTGAGCGCTGCTATAGGCCTCCCCAGACCTGCCCTTTTCGGTTGCATCTGGAGAGTCGTACCGTACCTAGCTAGTTCGTCTGCCCTGCAGTTTCCCGTGACGTCCGAGTGACCAGGGACCCAGATCATCTGGATACTGAAATACTCGCTCATCTCATTAAGAGATGATCGGCAATCCAGCGCCACCCGTGACTTCAGAGAAACCGCCTCTAGTGACCTGAGTGCCGCTTGACTGTCCACAACTACCTAACTAAAATTATTAAGGAGCCAAAGAAGCGATCAGCAAAATGGTTGAGTACCAGCACACCACAAATTAAATGGGATTTACCCGAATCACAATATTGTTCAGCAGAATACCAAACGAATAATTTACTTAGCCCTGTTCTTTTTGAGGAAACTTCATTATTACTGCCACAGAACGCAATCCTAATTGAAATTGCTCCACATGGTTTACTTCAAGCTATATTGCGCAAATCCTTTAGAAAAGCGATTTCAATTCCATTGACTCAACGAGGCATTAAACACAATTTGGACTTTTTCTTAACAGCCTTGGGCAGGTACGTGTTAAATTAATTGTATTCCAAATTAAAATAAAATTTCAAATTTATTCTGCAGATTATACCTTAATGGTGTGGATTTGGCTATCGAAAATTTATACCCTAAAATAGAATTCCCAGTATCTCGTGGTACTCCATCGATATCACCACTAATAAAATGGGACCATTCCGCCGACTGGTTTGTGATGAAAAACGCTGCACTTAAGAAGAAATCTGGAGAAAAAAACTTTATAATCTCACTTGAAGATCCAAATTACACGTTTATTGCTGGACACATTATTGACGGGCGTTGTTTGTTTCCGGCTACGGGATATTTAAAACTAGTCTGGGAAACTTATGCTGGAGTGCAGGGTATTAAAATATTTTCACAAATTAATATTGAATTCACCGAAGTAAAATTTTTGCGAGCAACAACGTTTTCAGCCGGAGCAACGGTAGAACTACTTGTGGTGATCCAACTTGGCTCAGGCCGATTTGAAATAACTGACGGAGATGTAATCGTTGTTACGGGATATATGAAAGAATTGCCGGACGATGTGAAATTCAAAAAATTATCTCCTTTGGTTAGAAACGACCAGCCGTATTTAGCAACAAAGGATTTCTATAAGGAATTACGTTTGCGTGGCTACAATTATGCTGGACTATTTCGTAACGTTATTGATGCCCGATCGGATGGTATACATGGAAGAGTGCGATGGAATTCCGATTGGGTATCATTCATGGATTGTTTATTGCAAATTTCCATATTGGGAAAGGATACTCGGGGTCTTCTGGTACCAACGACGATCAATAAAGTGACGATCGATGTAATACGGCACGGAGAAGCTTTGAAACTGTTTGATCTCGAGAAACCAGATGCCAATTTTTTCGAAGTTTTGGTTGACAAATATTTGAATACTTATCAAGCTGGCGGAGTTCAAATAGAAGGATTACAGACGAGTCCAATCGGACGGCGAAAAATTCTAAGCGTACCCGTTTTAGAATCATATAAGTTCATTCCGCACTGGCCAACGCCTAAAATGAATGAAATAAATGCTGCCAGAATTTGTATACAGCATGCATTAGAAAATCATCCCACACCTAAAGTAAAGTGTGTTGAAGTACTTAAAACAGATACAGTTCCTTTCATAACAAGACTAAAAGAAGCGATCGAAGATCTTCCACTAATATCAGGAGACTTAATGATTCTAACATCAGAAAATATAGAAGACGAGAATATACAAGTCAAAAGTGGCACCTTACCGGAAGACTCGAGTTGTTTATTCATAATCATGTCTAACTTATTATATAAGCCAGAACTTATAGAAAGTTCGAAATTGAGTCTTCTACCACACGGCTATATACTAACACGAGAGCCAGTTGATCTACAACTCAAGCAAATATGCATATCTTTAGATTTCAATCTAATCGCAATGATCCCACTTGATAATGAAACATTCGTACTTCTACAAAAAAAATTCCAGGAATTTCCAGAGGCACCTACTTCAATAAAAATTTCGTTGCACGACACGCAATTCAAATGGCTCGAACAAATTAAATCTGTTGATAAAAATGAAGCCGTCATCGCATATTCACAAAATGAACCACTATCTGGTATCATAGGACTTGTTAACTGCATACGCAAAGAACCAAATGGTTCTAATGTTATTTGTGTATTTATTGATGATCCCAAAGCACCACCATTTGACATCACCAATTCATTTTATAAAAACCAATTGAAATTAAATTTGGCAATCAATGTTTATCAAAATGGCAAATGGGGAACATACCGACATCTGACATTTAATAAATTAACCGAAAATGGTCCATTCGATGGTCATGCTTTTGCGAATCTAACTGTTAGAGGAGATTTATCATCCCTACGATGGTTGAATGGCTCTTTCAGTAAGCAATTTGCCGATCAACAAATAAAAATTCATTTCGCTGCACTCAACTTTCGTGATGTTACTAAATTCGTTTATTACACTTCACATAAAACCTTTCGAAGATGAAAACATGTGGAGCTTTAATTGTGGTTTTGTTAAACATTTTTGGATTAACGCAATAGATTTCATTGCCTTCCGACTCAATACGGATATATCCTATTAAACTTCTACCATATTATGTTCCACCAATTTTGAATCTTCCGTATGATCCTCCAGTTTATACTGAACCTATTGAGATCCAGCCAATTGAGATACAACCAGTAGATGATATTCAACCAATCGTTTAACAAATTTTTATAGCCTGTCTTGGTCTATCACCGCTCGCATAAGGATAAGTAGCTTGATGCTAAAGGAATATCAATAAATTTAAAAAAATACTTTTATACTCGTTTTTATGTGTTGCCATTACTTTCCTTTTTCTCTGTAAACGAAGCATATCGTATGTATCCCCAAAAATTATAGAGTCCCGTTGAATAAGTACGTGGAGATAGGACGATAAAACGATTTAAATCTTCTATGGAAATTTTCACAAAAGCTTTTGATATGGTTCCTTGATTTTGAGTCCAAAATTGTTCAACATGAATTCTCTGCGTTTCAGGGAGCACTGAAATTGTGTCTTACAAGTACATAAACTTAAAAAGCTTCTACCGAATTGTAGGGATGAATCCCAAAAACTCTGATATTTATTTATATAAATGGTTGATGTTACTTAGCTGCCTTACGCTTCTGTTGATAAATCAATTTTCTCGAATACAAAACTTAATAGCCTACATCGTACTGCTTATAAGACTATTACGGAGGCTATGTCTTCCCGCTTATCCTAATTGTAAAGACATACCATTTTGTTCTTCCTTCCGCCGCAATCATTCATTCTAATGCATAAGATGCATTGGCTTGTGGAACAATATCGGTTCTGTTATAAGGCATTAACCATTTTTTCTTCGGTCAGTTTATGAGGAACCTATATTTGCTTTTCTTCTGTGTTTTTCCCATTCTATGCAATCGAACTGATATTGCTTGGAGAGTAACACACCTTACTGCTCTGCAAATCTTGCAAACCACTTATTTACTGTTGAATGGCTCACAGAATGTTCACTCCGCCGCATTGTTTTCATTTGAAAACAGAATAGAATGCAATGACGTAAATGTTGCTTATGGACATCCATCTCTTAAAGTTGATGCACAATTGGCAAAGGAAAAAATCATCAACATTAATTTATGGGACAAAATGGAAATTAATCTCTTTTAGTAACGGAAGTTGAGACACTTCCATATTTAAACGAAATCGAAAGCATTAAATATGCAGAACTGATGATGGTGACGATCAAAACCTACAAAATTCTATACATTATATCAATACCCAAAACAAGTGAAGAAGGCTACAACCATATCACTATAAGATCACGATAGACTAAAATAAGCAAATACACCTAGACGTCTCCAGATAAGAGGTCATTGATGCTTTATCTGAAGGTTTGGCTTGTAGCCAAATAAGTTGCAGATGCGTATGGCATCATATGTAATAGTTTTTATTCTATAACTTCGCATTGATCTATTTGGGTTTGATCGCCACAGGATTCGTTGAAGATCTTGTCCTTCTCTAGCTACATTGATTTGCCTGAACATTTTCTCAATGCCCGATGCGATTATTGCAATTAAGTTATCTTGTAAGGTTGGACCGATGTACATAATCTCGTTTAGAGATGTTCCTATTATTATTTTGCAGGAAGCATCAAAAACTACTGTCAGGTTGTTGTGCTATCTTTCTTTATTACAGAACTATGTGGCACTTATAGTTAACACGAGAAACATCCGCTACAGAATAATCTTTGATCAGTACCACGTGGTTAAGCTGGTTATGTTCGTCTTCGTCCTTCTTGAATCGTTTAACAATTTGAAGCAATCTAGCTTTATCGTTTTCCATTGCCACTTCTCTCATTTTGCCGTTATTTAGCGGTATCCGAACCTCATCAACACATTTTTGAAAAGAATTCGGCAAATTGGTGTTGCCCTACTAACTAAGAAACTATTCAATCACATGTCAAAAAATTTCACAGTCGTTTGCAGTTGTCGTTTAAAAGAACATACTGTTACGGTGACACCTAGATTAGAATAGAATAAGTTATTTCAAAAATTGTTCAATTGTATTTGTGATTTGGTTCTACATTTAGGCGTCATTTGTATACTAACATATTTGCTCGATTTTTGAAGAGTATTCAGATTATTCTAGAAACAAATATTTTGGTATATATAGGCGTGAATTGATGTGAAATGATGAGTCTTATTTCAAACGCGATATAGTAAAGGTTAAATAGAGTGATTTTTTAAGTGAAAATTAAATAATGTGTTATAATTGGAATAATTTGTTATTAATTTTGTGTTGTGGAAATAAATTTGTGTGAGTTCAAATTTAAAGCAGTTGTATTTATTCACAATCCAGTGATTCGGACCTTGAGCGACAATGCAAAAACGTAACAATATGAGCAAATTTTAACATTAAACAGACGCACAATTCAGTATTGCTCGAAAAAAATAAGAACGCCGTTGGATTTACAAACTAGGATTTCTGCCGTGATTGGCACGTTTTATTTGTCTTTTGTAGAACAGAACTGTGCAAATCGACTGTTAAACATAAATAAATACCATTATATTTTATTTCGGTTTAATTACGATACAACTATGTAACTACATATATAAATATAAATAACAATAAAGCTTCTTAATGCCTCCTTATTCAGAATTCGGTTGCAATTGGCCCAACAGTGTTACTAACTCCGTACTCTCAAGCATTGTAGAATGATTCCCTTCGATAAATTTGAGAGATACGCCACCATCGGTGAATTTATCTAATTCATAGTGGTCATCGAAATCTTGAATCGATGCCTCAGTTGGTCGAATTAATGTAATCGAAGCTTTAATTGGTGGAATTTCTGAATTTTCCGTATTTAGAACCATTTTAAATCTGGTTTTTATTCCGTCTACAAGATGCTTTACACAGTTATTACTGTATGTGTTTTGTGCATTAAGAAGTTGTACGATACTAATAGATCGATCGTCCCAGCTGGGATGTAATGCAAACAATTTTTCCAGATAGTCGTTGCTATTAAATTTAGGGGAGAATTTTTTTAAGATTGCGGCGCATGCTGCAAATGCAATTCCATCATCTGATGTATCTCTGACCTGGCTAAGCATAACTTGCTTTAAAAATGGCAATGAGCCGTCTATGAGAACAACATTTCCCGTGATTCCAGATTCTTCAAACTTTTTGGCTAACGTCAAGGCGATTAAACAGCCAAACGAATAACCCACTATATAAAACTTATTAAGAATTTTTCCAAATTCTTTTTGAATATTTTGGAAAACAGCTTCAACAATTTCGCTGATGGTCTGAGCATGGGAAATGTTTGTCAACTGCACGCTGAACGTAGGTAAATTAACTGATGAAATAATTGTCTTAAATTGCAATGGTAGCACTCCTTCAATACCGGGTAAAATAAATAAAGCAGTTTTAAAATTAGTAGAATTATTACAAGTTTGAAGTCGTATTATTGATTTGTCGAAGTCTGCTTCATCACCTAACGTTTGAATCATCTGGGTAACTACAGAAGTTTCGGTAGTTAAAGAGCTACCTTCATCAGACTTAGCAGTTTTTCTTTGTTCATATAACTCGTGAAGCTGAGCAAGCGTAATTTTTCTTAAATCTTGGGCTGATAAAACAATGTCATAATCACGTTCGAGGGTCTTGTGAATTTCAACAGCCATCAACGAATCCATTCCAATTTCGGCTAGCGTTGCATTCATTGAAACTGATTTAACATCTCGAATAGACATTATATTCATTAAGCTCAATATTATGTCTTTCTTACCGCCCGCGTTAACACGTTTCTCTGCCACTACCATGCTGGCAACAACTGGATCGTTCGTTAAAAGCAAGTAATCGAGTTCCTCGATACAAGAATATATTCTTTGTGGTAATGTACCACCAATTTCAAGGACATCCTGTTTGCCTTCCGCCATATCGGCGACTAATCCAACATCGCCTACCGCCCCCCATTGTATCGCTTTACCAGGCAGATTGCATAAAAGTCTTTGTTCTACAAGACGTTCCATGATTGAGTTTGCCATACCATAATTCGTTTGGCCAGCATTTCCCCGCCCGCACGATATGCTGGAAAATACCACGAAGTGTTTCAGATTCGGACACAATTTTCGGGACAATTTGTCCATATAAATCGTTGCATTTGCTTTTGGCTTTAAACATTGATTGAATTTTTCAACAGTTTGGTTTTCTAGGATACCGTCTTGGAGAAGCACAGCTAAATTGAATATCCCGGCTACTGGTCCTAACTTATTTGCCTCTTTTAATATCGCCTCGCAACCATTTTCCGTTCCAATATTTGAAGTATTAATATTTATTATTGCGCCATAAGATTGCCATATTTTAATTCTATACTCTTGGTACTTCTTGGAAATGCCTTGACTTGAAGATATTACTATGTTACGGGCCCCTCTAATTATTAACCAGTCGATCAATTCTAAGCCAAAACCCCCGAGGCCTCCGATTATTATGTATGATGCATTGGCTTCACAATTGAACCGAGGATAAACTTCGATTGGTAGACTCAGTTTGCCACAGGAATTTTCTCGAATTTTCAACAGTACTTTTCCCATATGCTTTCCACTTGCCAAAAAACGAAATGCTGCTTCAATTTCGCTTGCCTGATACACATTGGTAGGAAGGGGTTTTATTATACCCGCATCTATATCTCGCTGTAGCAATTTGTGAAGCTGCATTTTTTCATTTAGAGGAGCTTTAATTAAATTGTCTAGTGACACTGCATCAAATGATAATTCTTTCAAGAAGTCACCCAATCCTATTTTATTATTGTTTGCCATATCAAATTTTCCTATTTCCAGAAATTTTCCTCCTTTACCTAAACACCGTACCGATGTCTGCAATTTTTCTTCGGCCAATGAATTTAAGACGTAATCAACCCCAGTACCTTTTGTTTCGGTTTGAATCATTTCTTCAAAACTTAAATCACGTGAGTTTCCGATATGGTAATCTGGAATTCCGAGAAAGTATTACATAAATTTAAGTTTATAATTAAAAATCTATTTAGGAAAATGCATGAGAATGGCGTGACTCACCTTTTAGTTGTGGGAACAGGTTCAATAAGAATTTACGTTTTTCAGTTGTGCTAACAGTTGTAAAGACATCTAGACCATATGCAAACGCAACCCTTATTGCGGCTAAACCAACTCCTCCGGTACCAGCATGAATTAAAATCGATTTTCCTTTTTTGATATTTGCATGCAGGAATAGAGCAGCGTAGACAGTGCCATAAACAACTGGTACGGTAGCAGCTTCTTCCAACGACCAATTTTGTGGGCATCGCCATATAAATCCTGCATCAGGAAGAATATGAGTACTAATTGCTCCGGAATTTCCCATTCCCATAACTCGATTGCCATTGCAATCGATACCAGAATATTCTAATCCAAGAACGCACTCTTGGTCGAGGCGTTTTAAATCATAAGCTTCAACACCTATCTTACCGGTTGCTAGCATAACATCACGAAAGTTGAGTGCAGCGAAATGAATTTTTATTTGTTGATCAGCAAATTGTTTACTGAAAGAGCCATTCAACCATCGTAGGGATGATAAATCTCCTCTAACAGTTAGATTCGCAAAAGCATGACCATCGAATGGACCATTTTCGGTTAATTTATTAAATGTCAGATGTCGGTATGTTCCCCATTTGCCATTTTGATAAACATTGATTGCCAAATTTAATTTCAATTGGTTTTTATAAAAGGAATTGGTGATATCAAATGGTGGTGCTTTGGGATCATCAATAAATACACAAATAACATTAGAACCATTTGGTTCTTTGCGAATGCAGTTAACAAGTCCTATGATACCAGATAGTGGTTCATTTTGTGAATATGCGATGACGGTTTCATTTTTATCAACAGATTTAATTTGTTCGAGCCATTTGAATTGCGTGTCGTGCAACGAAATTTTTATTGAAGTAGGTGCCCCTGGAAATTCCTGGAATTTTTTTTGTAGAAGTACGAGTGTTTCATTATCAAGTGGGATCATTGCGATTAGATTGAAATCTAAAGGTATGGATATTTGCTTGAGTTGTAGATCAACTGGCTCTCGTGTTAGTATATAGCCGTGTGGTAGAAGACACAATTTCGAACTTTCTATAAGTTCTGGCTTATATAATAAGTTAGACATGATTATGAATAAACAACTCGAGTCTTCCGGTAAGGTGCCACTTTTGACTTGTATGTTCTCGTCTTCTATATTTTCTGATGTTAGAATCATTAAGTCTCCTGATATTAGTGGAAGATCTTCGATCGCTTCTTTTAGTCTTGTTATGAAAGGAACTGTATCTGTTTTAAGTACTTCAACACACTTTACTTTAGGTGTGGGATGATTTTCTAATGCATGCTGTATACAAATTCTGGCAGCATTTATTTCATTCATTTTAGGCGTTGGCCAGTGCGGAATGAACTTATATGATTCTAAAACGGGTACGCTTAGAATTTTTCGCCGGCCGACTGGACTCGTCTGTAATCCTTCTATTTGAACTCCGCCAGCTTGATAAGTATTCAAATATTTGTCAACCAAAACTTCGAAAAAATTGGCATCTGGTTTCTCGAGATCAAACAGTTTCAAAGCTTCTCCGTGCCGTATTACATCGATCGTCACTTTATTGATCGTCGTTGGTACCAGAAGACCCCGAGTATCCTTTCCCAATATGGAAATTTGCAATAAACAATCCATGAATGATACCCAATCGGAATTCCATCGCACTCTTCCATGTATACCATCCGATCGGGCATCAATAACGTTACGAAATAGTCCAGCATAATTGTAGCCACGCAAACGTAATTCCTTATAGAAATCCTTTGTTGCTAAATACGGCTGGTCGTTTCTAACCAAAGGAGATAATTTTTTGAATTTCACATCGTCCGGCAATTCTTTCATATATCCCGTAACAACGATTACATCTCCGTCAGTTATTTCAAATCGGCCTGAGCCAAGTTGGATCACCACAAGTAGTTCTACCGTTGCTCCGGCTGAAAACGTTGTTGCTCGCAAAAATTTTACTTCGGTGAATTCAATATTAATTTGTGAAAATATTTTAATACCCTGCACTCCAGCATAAGTTTCCCAGACTAGTTTTAAATATCCCGTAGCCGGAAACAAACAACGCCCGTCAATAATGTGTCCAGCAATAAACGTGTAATTTGGATCTTCAAGTGAGATTATAAAGTTTTTTTCTCCAGATTTCTTCTTAAGTGCAGCGTTTTTCATCACAAACCAGTCGGCGGAATGGTCCCATTTTATTAGTGGTGATATCGATGGAGTACCACGAGATACTGGGAATTCTATTTTAGGGTATAAATTTTCGATAGCCAAATCCACACCATTAAGGTATAATCTGCAGAATAAATTTGAAATTTTATTTTAATTTGGAATACAATTATTTTAACACGTACCTGCCCAAGGATGTTAAGAAAAAGTCCAAATTGTGTTTATTGCCCCGTTGAGTCAATGGAATTGAAATCGCTTTTGTAAAGGATTTGCGCAATATAGCTTGAAGTAAACCATGTGGCGCAATTTCAATTAGGATTGCGTTCTGTGGCAGTAATAATGAAGTTTCCTCAAAAAGAACAGGGCTTAGTAAATTATTCGTTTGGTATTCTGCTGAACAATATTGTGATTCGGGTAAATCCCATTCACTTTGTGGTGTGCTGGTACTCAACCATTTTGCTGATCGCTTCTTTGGCTCCTTAATAATTTTAGTTAGGTAGTTCAATAGTTTAGGCCCCATATCGGCGATATACCGTGAATGGTACGCAATATTAGAAACAGCAACCGCTCGCGCAAAAATTCCATTTGCTGTTAATTCTGCAACAAATTTTGTAATTTCATTTTCTGGTCCAGAAATAGTACACGAATCCGGTCCATTGTGGCATGCGACATCAATTGTTTGGGGCACAAGATTTTTAATTTCATTATAGGATTGTCCTACAGCTGCCATTGCGCCTCTAATTGTTTTCGTTTCGAGACTTGCAACACCCCGGGAATAAGCACATAAAACCATTTCCCCCACTGTTAAACATTTATCGGCATATCCACATCCTAACTCACCAACTGAGTGTCCGATTATATAGTCGGGTTGAATATTTATTGCGGTTAGACAGTCACAAAGTGCCGCCTGAATTGCAGCAATACCAACAAACGAGTGTAGTATATTGTCAAACATAGTTTTCTCCGTTGACGTTATTATTTCGAACAAATCTAAACCTTTCGGTTTTAACACGTCATGACATTTTTGAATGGTCTGACGAAACAAGGGCAATTCTAGTAGTTTTGTTCCCATTCCATTCCATTGTGAACCCATTCCACTGAACACATATACAATTGGACGTTGTGTTCCACTGAAATGTTCTATTTCCTTCGTAAGGCATTGGGCATTACTACCTGCTACATGTTTGTAAAGGCCATAACTTTTAAAGACGTTCCCAGATACAGATTCACTTTGGGTGCTTTGTAACAGTGCGATATACTCGGTATCAAGTGGTCGGGAAGCCAATGCCTCATGTATTGCATTACATGCTTCCTCTGTTCTTCCTGACCAGTTTACTAATCTTGATGCTGAATCTACAGGGGCTCCGTCATTCCGCTTATTCTTCGGGTTAGCCCTTAATAAGCAATGGGCATTAGCACCACCAAACCCAAATGAATTAATTGCAATCAATGGGCCATCTAATTTCTGTGCATTTTCAACAACTTGTAGACGGTTTTCCATCAACGCTGTAATGTTTGGTCGAATTTTTGTGAAATTTATATTTGGCGGAATTAATTGATTTTCCATGGCGATTATACACTTGGCGACGGAGTTCAGGCCAGCCGAACCTTCAGAATGTCCCAGATTTGATTTTACTGAACCAAGCGGCATTGGTGTTTTGCGATTTTTACAAAATACTTGATCTATGGCATTACATTCTTCGGGATCACCGACAATGGTGCCAGTACCATGCGCTTCTATGTAGTGGACATTTTCGGGTTTTATATTGATTTCGTTATAAAATTCAGTTAATAGCCTTGCTTGCATTTGTCCAGAAGGATATGTGATTCCTTCTTCCTTATATCCATCACAATTTGTTTTTGAATGTACCACTGTGCCATAAATACGTTTAGCATCTCTAGTCTTTTGTAAAAATATCATAGATACGGCATCAGAACGCACATAACCACTTCCATGAATATCAAATGGTCGACACATTCCATCGGGAGCTAGCATTCCTAATCGTGCAAACTGGAATGTCATACTTGAACAAAGCAATAAATTCGCTCCACCTATTAAAGCAGCATCACATTCGCCATTGCGCATCGCTGTGAATGCCGCATCAAGTGCAAACATTGAACTACTGCACGCGTTATCTATTAACATTGAAGGCCCTCGCAGTCCTAATACATAGGAAATTCGATTAGCTAACATACAGCGACTATTTCCAGTTATGCCAAAATCATTGTCTGTTACTCCCTCGTAAAACCAAAATCTTTCAGATTCATTAAAGCTAGCCCCTATATAAACACCAGTTCTCGTCTCTTTCATCAATTTTGGATTTATCCCGGCATCCATAATGGCTTCATATGCTTTTTCAATCAAAATGCGCCCTTGTGGATCCATAGCGTTAGCTTGTTTGAAGTGTATACCAAAAAATGTAGCATCAAATTTTTCAATGTCAAAAATTTTACCCGTTCGTCTTGGTATATCAGGATTTTCATGTCGCCAACGTATTTCACTGTCATCGAGCATATCAATCTACAAATATTCAAAACTAGGACTAGCACTAGCGTTTATTAAAAATTATAAATATTTACCTTATTGTAGAGGTTATATTCCAATTCCTTAATATTTCTAGCTTTTGGAAATGAACCTGATATTCCCGATATTACTATTTCGTCGCCAGGCCCATTGTAAACTGTGCGGGGATATTTTGGATTCATTTTTTCGTTGCTCTCCATTGAAAATCACTTAATTTTAAATTCAAAGAACACTTTTCACTTAAAGCTGAAATTTAAACTGACCGAATACACCCTAACGTATCGTTTATATATTAAACAAATCTGAATTTCTAATTTTAATTTTTAATTATGTGTGAACAAACAAAAACAGATTATTTTAATAGTTTTCTATTACATATCGCACATCCTCTAAAAAACTGCCATAACACAAAAAAAACAGTTTTGAGATAAATGCATTTAAATTTTTTTTAAATTGTTAACGCTATTCTGATGCTGAGATTATTCATTATTTAAAGCTAATAATGAATAATCTCAGCTTCATGTAGCGTTAGCAATGAAAGAAAAAAATTAAAATGCATTTACACTTGAAACTCGATTATCCGGGATGATTGGGACTTCCCGGATTATTAAAAAATCCTGGTTAATCGAATGATTTTTATTAGATTAGAACTAAAACAAATCCGGTTAATCAGATGAAATTCACATTAATCAAGAGAATAAAAAATCCCGGATAATCCCGGATAATAGAGATTCACGGATAATCAGATCCCGGATAATCGAATATCTCAAAACTGTTTTTTTTTTGTATTATGACAGTTTTTTAGAGGATGAGCGATATGTACTTTTCGCAAACAGAACTAATTGTTTACTGATTAATAATTAATTTACATAATTACCATTTAGTTTGTCCTTTAATACTGCGAAAGCTAAATCGCAATAACACATCGCCTGAAAAGTTCCCGGTCTAAAGTCTAAAGTGAAATTGGGAATGAAAAATTCTACTTCTGTTTTCATTTTGTAGTACTCAGTTTACCAGTGAAAAAGCCAAGTGTCTTCAATACATCAAAGATGGAGCATAAACTCTACAAAAATTTTGATGTGAAAATAATGTATGGCCACATTATTTTTAAATGAAATTTTGACATCTGCTTGTGTTTGACAATAAAAAAAAAAATTTTAATACCATAAATCTTTAAATTTTTTTAATACCATAAATCTTTAAAATAAACAAATCTATGTATTTTATAAGTTAAAAATAATAATTCTCCAAATAAATAGTGATTAGATAGATTTTTGGAGACCGCGCTAAAATTTCATTTCACTCTGCAGTTTCTAAGCGTAACAAAGAAAACACAATTTTTTTTGGGTAAAATACATTTTATTCATTAACATAATTTCCTTCTATAGAGCTACAATCAGTCCAATGCATCTTTAACATTTCGATGGCTTTTTTTTAGACTCACAATTGGACCCGGTAGGTGGCACTGCGATCGCGTTCTATAATTTTTTATTTTTTGACAAAATTTTATTCTTTTATTTTTTAAAGATTTTTCGTATATTAAAACATATAACCCAGAGATTTCACCACCCCACCACCCCAAAATGTTCTGTAAGCGTTTTTGTGTTTATGAACTCCTCCTAAACGGCTGGACCGATTTTAACGAAATTTTGGGTGTGTGTTTGAGTGGGTCCCTGGATGGTTTAGATTCACTGCACTGCAATCGGGTTCTAGGAATTTTTTTTTTATTTTTTTCTGAAATTTTGTTTTAATTTTTAATTTTTTTTTGCATATCAGAACATATAATCCCAAAATTTCAAACCGCCATTTTAATCACTAGAAATTGACTTTCTGAGAATAATTCATAGTAATGTTTGTGTCCCATATAATTCATAGTAATGTTTGTGCGCAAGCCACTTGCGTCGTACTTTGGCGTTGTTTTGACATTTCAATTTCTGTTTACATGCATATTGAATGTTTTATTCATCGACAAAATATTGAAATTTAGATCATAAATGAAGGGTACTTAAACACTTATATTGAAAAAAATTGTATGTATGATCATGTATGTATGATACACATACATACATGACACATACACTTTTATGAATTTCGATTATATACATGTGCATTCAATAACAATCAATCTAACCTACTCTTCTGCATCGCATTTGGACCGCTGATCAAGATCCCAATATCGTTTTTTCGCCACAAATATAGATTGAAGATATTTGCATTCTCATTTCGAATATGCCACTCATTCATTTCGGTATGCGTAACCCTCCAGCAACATATATCATTTACAGCGATGTTCAGCGTGAACAACAGTTTGATGCGGCCATTTTTCGTTACGACTAGTATGGCTGGAGTGTCATTAAAAATTAGGGTCGTAAAATTTTTTTTTTTTTTTTTAATTTTTTTATGATTGGTCCTTAACTCAATGTCAAATGTCACTTAGTATAATCACAGACAATCAAAAGAGACTTTTCATTTGAACTAAAAAATTATAACAAAATTTATTGCTGATAATGCCAATGTCATCGTTGTATCTGCGATTTTAAGTTAAACTGCGGATACTTTTACGCAAAATTCAAAATTTTAATTTTTACATTTACATAGAATGAAATATCTCTTTTAGGTTATCTCTGGTATAATACTGTTTATGGAAAATTCGAATATCGCAGAAACGTTTGCTGAACCCGCTTATAGCAGGCAAGCCAACGTTCGTGCAGGTCTATCGGGTGCGGTAGTAATAGACCGATAATATGCCTTTTCTCCATATAAAATCGTCCATTTCATGCATGGACAGTTTGGACGGGATGCATAAATAAAACTCTATATATACTCGTACTATATATCTCTGCCTTTGATTTCCATATCATCCACAAGTAAAAGTTTTTGTTTCAGGTTACTTGTCTGTCAAAATAAAATTAATTGAAAATTGAATATAATTTGTGATAAATGTGTGTGTTAATATAATTTGTGTGTTTTAATTTGTGTCTGATTAAAATAAAATGTCTCGAAAAAATAAATCATTTGTTGCGGATGATATAAATTATGCACAATAGATCCCGCCAAGCCCGTACCGAAAACGTTTAGTTATGTATGTAGAAACGAAATGGCGCTCAGTATTTTAAATATTTTAATAATAAAATATGTTGTTACGACTGTGTGGTCGCAACCACAATTTTATGTTTTGTATTCCCCTCTGGTTAGTGTCTTTACTTTCGATGATTGCTCCATTGGTATTTTATATTCACCTCGGTTGTTGTCTTCGCTTTCGTTTGTTAATTGTGTGCTGAACGCACTCGCGACGTTTTGTTTTGTACCTCATCGTGTGGTGGCGCAGGGGTGAGGAGAAGAATGACGAGAGAGCGAAACCAATGTGCATCGAGCGTGTGTAAAGTAAAACGTTCTAGAAAAATGTTTTTCTTATATGCCTCTCGTTTACATCAATGCGAATTGATGTAAACGAGAGACAGAGAAGAGAGACAATCCTTCTTGAATGTTTTGCACGTCGTTGTTGCGGCGTGAGAATTTTTTTTTGTCATTCGAGTTTTGGGTTTTGTAAAAAACAGAGTAGAGTTTTTTTTTAAAAGTTGGAAAAAATAAAATAATAATAATAAGTGATCAATCCAATGTGGATTGAATTTTGTATTGATGGAAGAAAAATAAAGAAATTTCCGTATTTTGAATTCATTGTGATTTTACCTAATCTTTTATGAATAAATGTGTTAAAATAAGAAAATAAAATATTTTTATTCCAAAAAAAAAGAGAAAGAAAAGTTTTTTATTTGTTTGTATTTTTGGTAAAACATTTTTTTATTACGCCTCTAAAGTTGCACGAGTTAAAATTCGTAAAAAAGTGAATTTTGTGAAGAAAACAATAAAAATTAAGTGAAACGATCGATAAAAATAAGAATAGGTTGCTACGGTTTATATTGTCGTGGTCGGTCGGAATATCTCATTTACTGGTGGCCGGTTGAGGTCATTGGCGAGACAACGCACCGCAAAATTTTGTACAGGTGGCCAGGTGAGACCACTCACTTTTATTTACAGTTTAAGGCGAAAGCACGCCCAACATTTTTTTTTTGAATTGCCTAACCAGGCCAACGGTTAATTTTTGGTATCGGGGAAAGGCCCCGCAACATAGTGCCCAACCAGGCAAGCGCTCGAGCGCAAAGGGGGGGGAGTCGCCCAACGACGGCACCAAGGCCGCATCAGAGTGGTCCGGGCAGGGATGCCTGTGGCATGACGGTCGCGCAAGAACGCGACAATTTGTTTTTTTTTTAAATTAAGGTAAAATTTTTTTATTTTAACTTTTTTTCGATTTTTATTTTTTTATATTTTTTTTATTATATTAAATTTTCCAATTTATAGTAATCGAGCGTCGCACAGCGATCGCGTGTCGCGCGCTCGATGTACATTGGTCTCATTTCCCTCACTTTCGGCGGTCCTATTTGTTTTGTTGTCCTTTCTACTCTCGCTCCCTCATTTTTTCTTCTTCAGGGAAGTGGTGTTTCCTTATTTGTTTTTGCTATCTAAACCTATGAAAATAAAATGAATTATTAATTTTTTGGTTGAGTATGGTGGGAGCGGAGACTCCCTTCTGTGCCGGCGTGTTGTTGCGGTTTCTTGGTGCCCGCATCCAATTTTGTAACCAGGGCTTGGCCTTGTTTGAGTTCGAATGGATGCGCGCACCAAGGCACCTCTTCCGTTATTATAATTTTTATTTTATCATTTTATTTTATTGATTATCTGGTTCGTTCCTCAAGTTCCGTCCGACGAATTTCGGCGGAACTCCGGTTTCTATTTTATTATTATTTGCGTTTTTCTTCAATTTTAACTTTCTGTATCATCACGGTGTAATTCAGGAGCCATGCATGCCTCAAACCCCACGACCCTTCGCACTTCTCCCTGCGAACGTAGCCGGAAAAAGATCACCGTGGAGGCCTCTGCATGCGCTTAGTGATATCTGCAGGATGGCAGTAGCCATCCTGTAACAATGTATATAATTATAATTATATGTGCATTATAGGGTTAATTAATTATATTGATAATTGTAAAATTAATTTACATATATTGTGTAAAGGTAAACAGTGAATAGTTCGGTGTTATGAATTATATGGAATATTTGAATAGCTTTTTCGAAATAATTGTATGTGCCTGAATCTGCTAAAAATGATTTAATTTTTTTGTTCTTTCGGAAAGTTAAGAAAAAAAAAACAAAACTCTAACGCCGCTTTTACATCAAGTAAACTTTTTATTTGATAAACATTTTTGCTGTCGAAAAACCATATTTTTAGTTGTTTTTAATATGAATAAAGATTATTTTTAAAAACTTTGATCATATTTAAGCTATTAAAAATCAAGAAAAATTTAGAGCAATGCGATTTTTGAACTTCTAAGCGAATTTAATATTCCATAAAAACTTCGATAAAGAATTAACTTATCGAACTCAAAAGTTTATTAAACAAGCGTTAAATCAGTAAAAAGAATGTGAGTGTTGAAGAAACTAAAGTTATTACAGCAGGCAATTTCACTTATAATACGAGCACATCGGGTAACTCGAGTTTTCAAGCATGTCAAAATATTCAAATATTTGTGACAGATAAATAATAACATGCACATATTCATTCAATTTTATTGTAGATTGACCGTATAAAATACGGATATATTTGCCAATAGAATACATTAGAACTACTCAATTATGGACTTAACTAACAACAATGTTTAGCCATAATTTGTTTTATTCGAAGTTAACAGGGCCATAATTGTTTAGTTTAGAGATTATTGTAAAATGCATGATACTAGTAACTGTTATTAGGTTGACATCGAGTCAGATAGACCTGTTTCGACTTTTCGTTCATACAATATATAGAAATTTATTATTTCCATTAAAAGCTAATAAATAGAACTTTTAATAGACATAACTGTATTGCAATGCTTTAATGATTTTATTTTCAATTCAAAATTCTGACAGATTTAGAGTATTCACAATGCCTACTAGATTTGGTAAGAATCAGAAAAAGTTTATCAAATATATTTAATGCATGTTCGTTTGATGTAAAACCCGCGTAAAATGAAAAAAGCCAAAAACGTCCAAATTTTCTGTTTTTGGCATTTATAGCAGCATACGGTGACATCTGTAGCATTGCTGTTTTAGCTGCGGTATAAACGCAGCATATAGTTAACCAAAGCCAGCTATAAAAGTGTTTTATTAATTATGTGGCGATTTCGTCAAGACCGAGTGCTTTTCTATTTTATAATTACTAATAGCTGGGTTTACTTCCTATAGTGTAAGATATGCGCCAAATAGCTCTTCGCCCGATGCAACAATAGCTCGGATAAGGGCACAACTATCAAATTATGAAGCAAAAACAAAATCAAATTTGTAATTTTTGATGTATTTCAAAACTTGATAAATATAATTGGAATAGAGCGCCTAGGCATTGCAAGTGAATAGTAATTTACTTATATCGCTTGGGCTTTATGTTCGGGGGAAGACGTCGTTAATTAAAATAAAATAAATATCCGTTTAATTCTCTATCTAAATATCTTTTAATTCTCCTCCTCTTTCTTCTCTCTTCATTTTTTTTTTCAAATTGTGTGTGTGCGACTGATGGTCGTTCGAGCTCGATCTAAATGAGTATAAGTTGGGGTTTTGACTTGTTTAATTCGGTTTTCGAATTGTTTTAGATTCAGCAAGAAAAATTTTAATAGTATTAAAACTGCTGATTAGATCATTCTGATACATTGCAGGGGAATTGGTGACCTTCCAGTTTAAGTACAATTGTTATGGAAATCAAGTGCTGATAGCGGAAACATATTTAAAACGGATTAATTTAATCATTATATGGGAAAGATGTACCACATGGAAGGCGTATAATCTTAATTTTATTAGCTTACTTTACTCGGGAAAAACTTTTACCAGAGCCTCCTAAATATGACAGCCGTACGATTCCGCAAGTTTTTCATGAGCTTTCCATAGAAGGGAAACTTTTTGCTATTTTCCAAACCAATCAGTATATTTTAATATATTTTAGAAGCATTTTATGGTATATAAAAATATAAGAATTTTCAATTTGAATGGTTAGTTCAGTATTCAGGAAAAACATATTTTAAAATTGAGTCATATTAAGTCTAACCAGTGTAAAATACTACAGGCCACACTATATGACGTCAATTTATGTCGATAGTTCTCTCTCGCTATTATAGGCAGCACTAAAATTAAAAAGATTGTTTTGATTTTTTTTGTGTTTACTGTCATATTGATAAGAAAAAAACTGTAAACTAAACAACATGAAAAATATTTTAATAATATGTTTTAAAATTTAATAAATTCATAATATTATTATAAAATTATTGCATTCCGAATTGTGTTAAATATGTAAACACGTATAAAATGTGTACACATTTCGTATAATTAACGAGAAGACATAACCTTATTTTTAGCATTCGTATAAAAAAAAATCTGTTTGTTTTCGTTTTTTCTTTTTATGAACATGACTGCCGTCTACAGTTCAAAGAATAAACTGTAGACATAAATTTAATGACATAGCAAGCAGTGTGGCCTGTAGTATTCTAGGTGCACTGACTGGTCTAACACAGTTTTTTTTTGTAGAAACGAAATAAGAGAGAGAGAGAGAGAGAGAGAGAGAGAGAGAGAGAGAGAGAGAGAGAGAGAGAGAGAGAGAGAGAGAGAGAGAGAGAGAGAGAGAGTAATCTATCAATTGAACTAGAGTTCTCATAAAATTTAAAGTTTTTATTACGACTGAAACATATAAAAAGACGTCTAAAAGTACAAAAGGTACACGGGTACCACATTACTCACATTAGGGTTAAAAACCAAACGATAATTTAAGAATTTTATTGTATTTTTTCGATTTACACGGTTTAATTCATATAAAAATCCCACTCTCGATTTACACGGTATTCCACGGAACCAATCTACCGTGTAAATCGGGGGATGGGTGTATATTTATTAGCAAAATTAATGTTTAAAAATTCAAAAATATACGAATCACAATTCCCGAAAAAAGTAATGGAGAAAAATTAACGTCAACACTGCCATAAAATAAAATTATTTTTTTCCAATAAAAAAAAACAAATTCCCAAACGCCAGAATACACTTTGGGGTATAAAAAATTCCCAACTGCTAGAAAAACGTTACTAAGTCCTAATTCTCTATTCCCGGAGAAAACCAGAATAGGGCCACAGTAAATAAATTTTGATAAAAATATTTTATTATATGAATAATAATTTTTGTGTCTACACGTTTTTTTTTAATTTTGTTAAAAACGTAATTAGTTAGATTGCTTTTAAATCCATCGTTCATCTCGAAAATTCTGATGTACATGGGACCAGAATTTACTAAAGAAGCTTAATTTTTATAAAACTAAATATTAAATTGGATGAAAAAGGAATCTGCGGCAGTTCCCTTTTACTTCACTAACCTACACAACTAAACGGAATTCTTTTTTTATAGAAAATTTATAAATTTATGCTTCATTTTAGTTTAAATTTAATAATTAAATACTACATACACTATGACGGGGTGAAATATGTGTTTTTGAATATTTTATTAAAAATATATAATTAAAATTTATTTTTTAAGTTCAATTCTTTATTAATTTTTTACTCATAAATTTGTGTTCAAAAATTTTCCAATTACCACGGTTTCTTATAGTAACTCAATACAAGCTTCCCCTCTGTTTAAAGTTCTCATTTTAATAGTATGGCTCCTTAAAATCATAGATGGATCTGATAATTATCGTATCTGACTGAAAAAATCGAAAATAAAAACACTTTTTAGGTTGCTTCCTTTATAAAATGTCAAAAAATATCCATACGACAGAATTTTATACGTGTATCGCTTAATTGTGAATTTCGTATAAGTCAAAAAAATATTAACCAATCAGATTGATTATTATTACAGTATTTTCAATATGTTTGTAATTTGACTGCAGTCTGATGAGACGACAGATTTTTTAAAAATAAAGAATACAATCATGGTATAAACAGTTTCTCTATCAGATAGGCTCAATAGAAACCGGTTGTTCTAAAGGGTTTTTCAATTTGAGCGGGTCAATGTTGGGAGCCTGTGGCGGTCATGTTGTTTTGGTGGCGTCTGTCTAATCTGGTGTTTTTTTTCAGTTACTGTTTTTTACAGGTTATTCCTCACTGTGCACAAGATTTTAGCCTTTCACAGACTGCCACTTAGCGAATGCCGTTTTTTCGCTGACTGGGCTTCAGAGCGTTTAGAAAATGATCCACATTTTTCGACGAAAAATCATCTTTTGCAACGAAGCGCATTTTTGGATTACAAAATCGATATATGGGGCGACGCCAACCCACACGAGGTTCACCAAGTAGCAATGCTTCCACAGAAAGTAACTGTTTGGTGTGGATTTTGGGCCGGCGTCATTGGTCCGTACAGTTTAGAAAATGAGGATTTCATAGTGTGGAACAGCGGACACGTTCATTCTTTCGTCGTGATCTGTTCGTCGTTTTGCGGCGGGGAAGTTTGTAATTCTTTTTTCAGCATTTTTAATTTTGAATCTACTTATTCTCGCACTACTACAAAGATAAAATATTTCAAGGCCACCTGGTTTATTTGTCGTTTTTCAGTTACATTCTTGCTTCGAGTGGAAAAATTATTTTTTTTCAACCAAGAAAGCTGTTTTCGAAGCAAAAAAAACTTTTTTACTATAAGAATAAATCAAAAAACATAGTTTTACACACATACACAAACAAAGAAACCCACAAAGAAATCAAATGTAGCCGTCGATGAATTTTTTGAAGTGATTGAATCACGACGAAAGAATCATAGTGTGGAGAGCGCTCATTGAGCCTATCTGTAGAGAGAAATTTTTGTATTAAGCGCGAGCCAGTAGAAAGGCAAACAAGTTTTTCTAAGTAAAAAAAGCGAGACCAACTTATCGATTTGTCGAGTGTGGGAGAGTAACAAAAATTTTATCCAGGAAAATTTTACTACAAAATTATTGTATTGCAGGTAGTATACCGCTATAGAAATTTGTAAAAAATACTCAACAGAGTACTTTTTATGGCAGCAATCCAACACATCTTCAAAAACATTGTGTTGAAATATGAACAAAATTCTCCCACACTACAAAACCTTTTTTGATTATAGCTCATTTATGGTTTCATTTTGTCATTCGTGTTGTGTACTCTTCGGTTTCAGACATCTTAAAAATAGATTTACAAGCTTACAACAAAACTAAAATACCAAAATTTAAAATACTCGATAATAATCCATGTCACACAAATCACTAAAAATTATGAAATTTTTTGGTTAGGTTGTCAATTATTTAACTATAAAAATTTGCTATAAAAAAATAAACAAATCGTAGTTTCCCTTTCACTCTGTTGTAGATTAAATATTACCTTTCTTTGTTCGCTTATTCAGTATTTTTTACTGAGATAAATTTTTTCGTAATGAACCACGCTTTATGAATTCAATGTTCCATTAGTTCGAAACTAAACTTTCTACGGCTTGGTAACCTCACTTTGATGTAAACACTATCAGACTATTACACAGATAAATCCTACAATTCATATAGAAATCGCATGTATGCGTTAAATACAATAAAATTCGATGTTAAGAAGCGATGGACAATTGCGTAGCGAATCATAATAAATCGCTAGCGCTAATTTTTTAACAATAGCGTAATATCGGCGTAAAAGTTCAATTTTGTGTAACGTCATCAGTTCATAAAATATCCACTACTTGGATCCATGTTGTTCCAATCGTCAATAACAACACTAGTTTGCTTAAACTAGTTAACCTCCTGTAATGAAGAGGTCGGGTCAATTATTTAACGTGATTAACATTAAAAGCAATTGTTTTATACGTGTGTAAAAAATTTTCATTTGATGAATATATTTATTATACAGTGTCGTTACAATATTCTGTTCTGATTTCTGAATATTGTTTGGATATCAAGGGCTGTGGTTTTTTAATTTAGCAAACAATTACTAATTGATAACTGATTTAAAAAACAAATTTAGTAATTTAACATTTAGAAAGTTAGCTTCCGCTTGAATAGTTTTCGAGGCAATTATTCGTAATTATAAAATATGTACTACTAGCAACACAAGTGTTAAAAAAACCTACCCCAAACTTTTTGCATTCTATAGTCTAAGAGTTTAGAAAGACTATCTACAGTGCAAGTATGCGGGAGGACCCACTGATCGTGAAAATTCTCTCTATGTAAACTTGAGTGTTGGTTCTACAATAGGGGGGAAGATCCAATATTTATACCACCTTGCTCTGCCTCCTCGTTAATCCTTAATGTATGGAGTGCAATGGGGACGATACAGGAGAATTTTTGTTTTTGCCATTGACATTACATTTCACAGCGAATTATTCGCACAGTAAAACCAAAACCAAATTAAAAACTGTTTACCAGTAAGTGTTTCCCTGAAGATCTCTCACCAGTACGCGACCTACACACGTAATAAGAGAGACCAACGACGGGCCTACTCATAACAAACCATAAAGTTATGAAACCTATTCAAAGGCCTCAGATTATAACAACTATTATAATAACAACAAGAACCGTGCGAAGCCTTCGCAGAGATAGAAGCCTACAGAACTTTTGAAGAACCAGGCGAAAATGTACATACTACAAAGACTTGCACTGTTAGAGCATAGATGGTCTGAAAGTGAATTCCATAATACCATATGGCTATACTCTTCTCTACAGCGGCCATCACAATGGAGGGGAATTTGGAGTCGTTTCTCGTTCACCGGCAAGTGCAGCACCATATCATCGATATCTTTCCTGTCAACATGCACAGTTAGATCACGCTCAAAAATGTTCAATATCACGATCATCAATGCACATACGCTAACTGAAGGAAAAACAGATGATGACGATTTATTCTTTGTTGAAGGGACGCATAAACTACATCACATTAGATGGTCCGATCTAATGTATAAAAACACAATTATAGGGGAAACTAAATGTAATCTGCATGTAAACAAAATACAAATCAGTGTTTTACCATATCGCACATCCTCTAAAAAACTGTCATAACATAAAAAAACAGTTTGGAGTTAAACGTATTTTTTTTTAAATTGCTAACACTACTGTGATGTTGAGATTATTCAATATTAGCTTTAAATAATGAATAATGTCAGCATCACAGTAGGCGTTAGCAATTAAACAAAAACTTAAAATGCATTTATTTCAAAACTGTTTTTTTTGTGTTTGTGACAGTTTTTTAGAAAAAGAAAAAAATCGAAATTATTTTTACATAGGCAATTCTTCAATTAATAATTTTATGTTTAGATGTTTACAAACCTTTATATTACATATATGTAATTACTTTAATATGTTTATTTATAATTAAAACTTTTATTTTAAATTGTTAACTTTATTATTTTATATTAAAATATTTATTTAAATTTAATTAAATTATAAAAAATAATTATTTATTTAATATTGTCCGCCATGTGTGATGGCGGATGGGCTTGTGCATGCCGGTGTGTACCAGTGCAAGTTGTGTTACGCGACTTGCTTGAGTGGCTGAATGAAACGAACTGATTAGAAAAGCAAAAGAAATTTATTTTTGTTAAATAAATTTATTCGTTTTGCTTTGCTCGTATTTGTCGAGTCGCTTTTTGTTTTCGTTTTGGAATCGTTTTGCCGTCTTGCGCGAATGTGTACATCTGTTGATGCATTTACTCTCTTTGCACGTAAAGAGTGATAAATGATAAATTAGCGATGAGTTAGTGAGATATTATGTTTGCGATATCTACATACTTTCCCAATGAACAATTTATGTATATTGAACTGAAGATATCCAAATTTATAATCAAAATTTTCAGCTTGATTACGTTGTATAAAACGCAAATTGGGTAAAATTAATTAAATTTGTAAAATAAAAAAATAAAATAAATAAAAATATTCTAATTATCCCAACCATAAAATTTTTTTCTACGATAAGACTCTTTTCATTTTGAAAATTTGCAATACTTTTGTTAAATTTGTTAAAAAAAAAAAGTAAAAAAAATATTAATATTTCATAAACAAGAAAAGAAGAAAGTGGAATACCGTAAAAATGAAGATTCCTGCCATAGCGGAAAATACAAATGGAAGATGACCACCAAGATCACGTAATGATTGGTGTGACGATCAGGTCCGACAACTCGTCAAAATAAATGAAAAGTGACGTGAAAAATAGCTGGCTCGTAATACTTGGAGCTCTCAAATAGAATGTTATTGCCTCAGAAAAGTCACAACCAAATTACTCCGACAAAAGAAGCCAGAGTATATTAAGACCTGTATCGATAAAATCAGTTTTCAAACGGGAAACTCGAGAGAGAGGTTGTTTCATCAAGATCAGAAATGTGACTTCTAAAATCCATAGCCAGGAAACCACGAATGGAGAGCTAAAAACAATCGTAACTGATATTCTCAAAGTGTGGCAAACCTTTTCTGAAAATCTACTAATTTCAGCCGGATACTATCAATTTGGTTTCCGCCTCAATCGAATTTTTCATCTGAAATATCAGAAACGGGTACGTAAACCTAAACTTCTGCCGCGGCATAAATTAGCGGGTATCGAATTTGCTGAGAAATTAAATTTGTTTTGGGATGAAGAGTGACGATCTTTAGGAGGTGCTGTGCATTGCAATAAATATATTTTTTTACCAATATAAATTACATAATAAAGATTTTAATTTAATTTATATTGTATTTAATAATTATTTATTCAATATCTTAGTATTATAAAATTAACGGTTATTCTATTACACCGTCTTTTGTGTCCTTAATAAATTGAACATATATTTTTATCGACTGGTGGAAAAAATTTAAAACAAAATCTTATATACTATTTTTTCTGGTATACAACCTGGCTAAGGACTCTATGATTCGTCACATCAACTACAGCCAGATTGTATACCAGTTTTAACACACTGTACCTAACTACATTATTTACATAAAACGCATCCATTAGCCCGTTCAGAAATGTCATTAATTATACATTTCTTTACAACTAGATGTCATAACAAATAATAATAACAAAACATGTATTAAGGTAAAGTATTTAATAAAAAGAAATAAAACTTATAAAAATAAGAACAACATTTAATAAATTTATTTTTATAACTATATTTACAGAAAATACAACGACAAGAAAACGGATACACCCACATACACTCCCCTTCCAGTGGAATTTAGAAAAATTGGTAAATATTAAATTACACGATACGAAGTCTGGTGTTTCAATTCTTAAATCGTACTGGTAGTTTTATCACACGACCATGTCTTGACAACACCTCTTTTGATTCTTTACTGCTTTGTACATGTTGATCGAAAACTACTTTCTTTTTAGATGATGGAGTTTCTGCAATTAATTCATCAGCCTTATCATCAAAATTTAATGACACCTTTGTCGCTAACGGTTGATTATCAAAATTTAATGACACATTTGTCTCTAACGGCTGCTTATCAAACAACTCATCTTTACTTTCAGAATAACAAGGTTTGAGTCTATCTATTGATATGTTAACTTTTTTATCTTTAATTTCTAGCTCAAAAATTTTCTTATCCCTCTTTACAATTTTAAAAGGACCGGTATACGGGGGTTGAAGTGCCCTTTTAACTGCATCTGTTCGAATAAATACATGAGAGCAATCTTCTAATTTCTTACTAATGAAGAATCTCTCTTTAGAATGTCGCGATGCATTTACTGGTTTCAATTCCTCAAAATGTCTTTTTAAATTGCTTACGAATTCAGATTGCGGAATTGAAGTATTTGGTGGTACCATAAATTGTCCAGGAACTCTTACTGTACTTCCGTATACCAATTCTGCTGGAGTAGTCTTCAACTCCTCATTAAACGAAGTTCGCAAACCCAACAATACGAGTGGTAATATCTCTGTCCAATCCGGTCTATTGTGACACATAATCGCTGCTTTTAATGTTCTATGCCAACGTTCAATCATTCCGTTGCATTTAGGGTTATATGATGTAGTGCGTCTTCTTTCGAAACCTATTAATTGTGATAATTCTGAAAAAGATTAGATTCGAATTGTGAACCTTGATCTGTTACTATAAAATTAGGAACACCAAACCGAGCTATCCAATTTACATAAAAAGCACTTGTCACCGTATTTGCATTGATATCTGGTATCGGAATTGCCTCCGCCCAACGTGAATATCTATCAATCATGGTTAGACAATATTTTTGATTGTTGGATAAGGGTAACGGTCCAACTAAGTCAATATGAACCTCAGTAAATCTTTCCTTAGTAACTTCGAAATTACCAATTGGTGCTTGCGTGTGCCTTGTTACTTTGGAGTTTTGACAAGCCACACATGCTTGTGCCAATTCCTTAACATCCTTTTTAATTGAAGGCCACACTACATGTTTTGATAACAGTTTAACAGAACCTTTTACTCCAGGATGTGACAAATTGTGTAGTGACTCAAATACCTTCTTCCTCCATTCTCTTGGGATGAAAGGTCTTGTTTGTCCAGTCGATATGTCACAGTAAATGAAATGTTCTATATTGAAAGCTAACTGTCGACGTTGTAAATTCAGTCCGGAGTTCTCGTCCTGTAGAATGTCCTTTAGTTCCGAGTCTAGCAACTGATCTGTAGCCATTTTGTTATAGTCAATAGTCTCGTGAATGTCAATAGGTTCTACTCTAGATAACGTATCAGCTACTACGTTATCTATACCCGTTACATGTCGCAAGTGCGTTGTGAACTGTCCAATAAAGTCTAGCTGAAGTCTTTGTCGTGGTGATGCTTTGTCTAAATTTTGCCTAAATGCGTAAATTAATGGTTTATGGTCCGTAATGAGCATGATATTTCGTCCCTCGAGAAAGAATCTGAAGTATTTCACCCCTAAATAAGAAGCAACAACTCCCGATCATAGATACTGTATTTTTTTGTGCATCAGTCAACCTAACAGAGTAAAAACCTAGTGGCTGCCAAACTTCACTTACTAACTGCTGCATGACCGCTCCTACTGCTGTGTCTGAAGCATCTACCATTATTGATAGCTTTGCCGACATATCAGGATGAGCTAGGAGGGTGACATCACTTAACTTATATTTGCACTTTTCGAATGCTAATACCGATTCTTCCGTCCAAACGATTGGTGATTTACTATTTTTCTTATATTCCTTTAAAAAATCATTCAAAATGGCCTGATCATGTGCTGCGGATGGAATGAATCGCCTATAAAAATTCATCATTCCTAAAAAACGTTTTAACTGCTGTACGTTAACAGGTTGCGGAAAATCCCGAATTACATTTACTCTTGTTGGAGACGGTAAAATTCCATTCATATTTACCAAATGGCCAAGAAATGAGATTTCTTTCTGTGCAAAAACGCATTTATCCAACTTAATTACAAGCCCGTTTTCAGCTCAGCGTTGGAAAACCCGTTTAACGTGCGATAAATGTTCATCCATTGACGTGGATGCAATAAGAATATCATCCAGATAAACGAAACAGAATGACAATCCTCTTAACACCGAATGCATTAATCGCTGAAATGACTGTGCTGCATTTCGGAGGCCGAATGTCATTCTATTGAATTCGAACAATCCGAACGGTGTTGATATGGCTGTTTCTGGTACATCTCGAGGTTCAATTGGAATTTGGTGATATGCTCGAACTAAATCTAACGTCGAAAATATCATGCAACCTGCGAGTTGAAAGGAGAAGTCCTGAAGATGTGGTACTGGATAGTTATCAGGGGTGGTCACATTATTCAACGCCCTGTAATCTCCACAAGGCCCCACTTACCGTTTTTCTTGGGTACTAAATGTAGAGGACTGGCCCATTCACTCTTACTTGGCCGACAAATACCTTGCGCCATCATATTTTCGAAGTATTCCTTCGCTATTTTTAATTAGTCGGGAGCCAAGCGCCTCGTTTTGCACATAACCGGTTGCCCTCGTGTCTCTAAACAATGCGTAACGTTATGTTTAGGCGTATTCATGTTAACCGTTTCCCGAGTAATTACTTCAATTTTTTTAAATAAATTGTTGATATCCGGATTAATCTTATTTGTATCAACTAATGCTAACGAAGGACTTGGATTTCGCGTAATGGATCCTACCAAATATAAATTTGTTATTTGATCTATAACCCTGCCTTTTCTTATATCTACTATTTTAAAAAATCTGCACCGATAATGGGCATTGATACGTCAGCAATTATAAAGGACCATCTAAACACCCTACGTAAACCAATGTTTAGCGGAATTGTCTGCGTTCCGTAGGCTTTAATCTTGGTATAAATGAAACTGAATCTAGTTTTTTGAATTTTGAATTTTGATAAATTGGTGTGCTGTGGTCATGGTGGCGACAACCATAAACACATTTTGTTGCCTTATCCTTAAAGCAACGATGGTAAAAAAACTCGTTTACATCATAAGTTCGCTCTCTCGATTTTGACGAACTTCTAGACGCCTTATGCGGACTGTGAGCTCTAGATGTGGTTCGTATAGCGGATACTTCCAATAAAATATCCCTACGGAACTTCGACAACATCTCCTGAAACTCATTAATTGAAGGAACTTCAGATTCCTTTAGTTTAACGGCATGCGAATTATTACTAATCACCATTACTTGCTGTTGCGACATCGTTTCTACCAAATCGTCAGCTCGCTCTGCTAATTTTTCTAATGTTACGTCATTTTCAAATGGGACCAACACCAATTGTACTTGCTGCGGCAACCTCTGCATCCATAAACGCCTAACTGTACTTTCTTCAAAATGTTCTCCCGCGTTCATATGCATCTGCTCCAACAATTGCGATGGTTTTTGGTCTTCTAGTCGTAACCCGTGTAATAACTTATTTAGTTTCGAACGTTCTGACTCGCCTAAAACTCTTAGCACTTCCTGTTTAAAATAAGTGTAAGGTTGTTTACCTTTATTTTTCATGATTAAATTTGCAAATCTATTATGCAATCTAGCATCTAATGTACCAATGGTTGTGGTGGCTTAAATGTTACGTGAGCTATCTCTTTTTGAGACATAACTTTTATAGATTTAACTTCGCTATCCTCTTCATTACAAAATTTATCGCTAGTAGACGCTTGCGAAGTGTGGAAATCTTTTGACTGAGTATTCAACATAATACGAACTTGATGTTGCACTAACGATTGTAATTGATCGCGAGTCAGAGAAATCATTTCGTCACTTAAACTCAAAAGATTTTGCCTTTGAGAAAAAGGTATATGGGGCGAATTCGTTTCCTCGTCGTCGGTATTTATACCACACACCACGAAACGAAAAACATAACTTAAAATTAAGAAAAAGCACGAACAAATGAAAAAAACACACGAAATATCGAACATAATTGTAATTTTTTTAATAATTTTACTTTTTATAATTTTTTTAAATGATATTTCCTTTTTTTAAAAAAAAATTTGTTTTTTTTTTTTAAATTTTTAAATGACGAAAATTGTCGGACAATGGAGTACGTTTTACTAAAAAAATGTAGTTGGTACTTACAATTTTCTGCTAATTAACGTTTGCATGCCGGATACGTTAATGACTCCCGGCTGCTTACAAAATACTCCCTCTTGGAAGTTGATGAAAATATCCTTAACAGCTTACGGATGGATGATCTTTATAACGATTGCCTTGTTTCCAAAATAAAATGCTCCTCTTTATTGCTGGTTGCGATACTTTTTAGCTGATTTACCGGTGTTTTTCTTTTTAGAAACTGCGATTACGTTTTTATTTAGTCATCGAAAATTTCAAATGGCGATGACACGAAGATTTTAGCTAACAAAAACTAGTTGCTGCTCCCTCGTGGAACTTCTCTACTTGCGGGGTCACCAATTTAGGAGGTGCTATGCTTTGCAATAAATATATTTGATATTTATTTAATTTTAGATTATATATATGGATTCCTATCAGTCCTCCAATACTGATATTTACAGCAGCTGATATATTTGTTTAGCTATTATTTTTTTATTCAGTTTTACCAATACAAATTACATAATAAAGATTTTAATTTAATTTATATTGTATTTAATAATATTTATTTATTCAATATCTTAGTATTATAAAATTAACGGTTATTCTATTACACCGTCTTATGTGTCCTTAATAAATTGAACCATAAAGCAAAATATATATAAGAGGAACCATGTAGAGATTCCGAGGTTAATCTATTTTACTTTTGGCAATCTGTATAGGCCTAACAAGAACAATGAACTATAAAATAACTATGCCGATATGTTTATAAGATACGTATATATAGATTAAATATAGAAAAAGATTAAATTTGTGTATATAAATATATTAAAACTATAAAATAAGAGTAACCTCGGAAAAACCTGCCCATAAAATTTGCACTACTTGATTTCTCTTATATATTTATTGCTCGATGATTGAACATATATTTTTATCGACTGGTGGAAAAAATTTAAAACAAAATCGTATATACTATTTTTTCTGGTATACAACCTGGCTAAGGACTCTATGATTCGTCACATCAACTACAGCCAGATTGTATACCAGTTTTAACACACTGTACCTAACTACATTATTTACATAAAACGCATCCATTAGCCCATTCAGAAAAATCATTAATTATACATTTCTTTACAACTAGATGTCATAACAAATAATAATAACAAAACATGTATTAAGGTAAAGTATTTAATAAAAAGAAATAAAACCTATAAAAATAAGAACAACATTTAATAAATTTATTTTTATAACTATATTTACAGAAAATACAACGACAAGAAAACGGATACACCCACAGATCAATAATTTTTTCGGATGAATAAACGTTTGATTTTCACGAACCAGATGGATGCCAAAATTATTGGCGAGATATTCGTGAGTCACCTCATACACGTCATTCGCACAAATTTCAAAGAATTTCACTTATGACATAGGTTAGTTTCTGCTATCGGGACAAGACCCCAATTTGTTTTGTTTCCCAATACATGAATGTAGGGAAGTATGTGCAGTTATTAGACAACGTTTTCGTAAATTTTGAGAAAAGTGGGACATTTCAGCAGGATAATGCACACGCTGCTAAGTCCGCCAGCTGGCATGCCATTCTTCAACAAGATCAAAGAGCAATAAGGTGGTAAAATTCATTCATGGGATGTGAACGCTAGAGCAAGAGAGAGAGAGAGAGAGAGAGAGAGATCAACAGAGATACTTTTGTTAAAAGGTCGGTCGATTTGTCATTATTAATAGTTTTGACAACGTAGAATATCGAAGATCACTTAGGAGTCTAGAACTTATCTAAATTAACCAAATTTTCAAAGCTTTATACCCTTATAGCCTGTACAGACTGAGGATTAGCTAAACTGGTTTAGCAAAATTAAATCAAGTATCCTATGAAAAAACTGAAACTTGCTAGTAGATTTTTTAATTTTTCGTAGTATTTCGAACTAAATTGAATTTTATTTCTTAGAGTACTTGACCGAATTTTTCTAAACCAGTTAAGCTAATCCTCAGTCTGTACAGGCTATTAGGCAGTAGAATTTTTCTTCTTTTTTTTCAAAAAACCTCCATAGTAAGCTCGTCCTGTATGAATTGGAACTACAAGGTAAATATTTATGTAACTACAATATCAGAAGAATTACTTTAATGCGGTTTAGTTTCAGCAGTTCGGGAAAGACTAAATTAATAACATTCTATAATGTTTTTTAAACTTTTAATTTATAATTAAATTTCAGGAAATCTTTCGATGCATATCAAACAATAATATTTTATTCTTATGTACGATTTACATGTTACAATTTTTTTTCCAGTAAAAAATGAAGGGTTAAGTAAATTACGATTTTCGTTTGCGAGAGGAGCACGAAACAAATTCCAGTAAAATAAAATTAGATTTTTTTCTTTTTAATTTGAGCAAATGTTGTTTATATATGGCTGACTCTTTTTAACTAGTAACTTTTCGTTATTTGCGTGCAGCTCTATTTTTCAGTAAAAAATTTGTTTGGAAGAAAAATTGGAAAATGTAAATCGTGCATTAGGTTGCTCATTTCATTTTCTTATTTTTTTATTTTAAAAAAGGACTCAATTCACGAAAGTAATTAACATTTTAGAAAATTGTTTTCTTCTGCAAATTTTTGCAGGTAAATAAGAAAGAATCCGCTATATAAAAATATTCAATGTGCCAGAAAGAAATAAACATATATAGCAATAGCGTAATTTTTTTTTATAGGATCATTATTAATTTACTTTCAATGAATTCAAATGCGCAATTTACATTTTTATCTATGGCGGCTGTTTTTATTATGAATCCTCAACCAATATTTATAAATGCGAAATAATTTTTTTTCTTGTTGATTTTAAAAATGTTGCCATAAAAATACTCGGATCGAATATGGCAACATTTTCATTTTTATGGTCATTTTTGCTCAAAAATTCTTCTGCAAAATTTTGTTGAGATATGTTGCTTTTCTTGTCTCTCATGTGCAAAAAGTCAATGTTATATCTTATTCATTTTGCAGAAGAAAAATGTTGGTCTTATGTAAACCGGGCATTATTTTGCTAAAATTGCAAAACTTTTGAACGCAATTGGCTTATTGTTTCATTTTAAAGACATGTATGACGTAATTTTATGAAAAAAAAATGTACCTGCAATTTAGGGGAAAATCCCTGAAAAATGCCACAATATTCAAAATACGGTGATTGGAGTTAAAGTAATGGAATAAATTAAACACTTATTTTTTAATTTTTTTTTGGTTTTTTATTGATTTATAGAAGTTCTATCTTTAATATTAATATTTTGTTGGACCTCCTTTTGTTTTTATTACACCAGTACAACCCCGCAACTGATGTCTAAAAAAATTGGTCCAGCAATAATTTTATTTTACGCCTACCGTTCTTGGCCGTCATTAGGGTGCATATGTTTTATTGCCTGTAATTTTTTTTTGAGTCTAAATAGTGCATATTTTGTAAGATTAAGTTATTCTGTAAATGTTCCTAGTCAAATAAAGAATAAAGTGCAATTTTAGTTAAAAAAATGGGCAGTGTAAAAACAATACGTTGATTTGGGCGCGAGAAAATTTAACCACGCGTGAAATAGCAGAAAGATTAAACATTCCTAAAAGTACTGTCGTGTGGAATACTAAAAAATTGCGAGAGATGGGCAGTACACAAAGAAAGAAAGGCTCTGCAAGGCCCAGAAAGACAACGTCAGTGGAAGATCGTTTCATAATATTACAACGTCGTCGGAACCGTTTTAAAACTTCATCGGACATAAGACGGGATGTTGAGCGAGCAACGGGAAAATAAATTTCAGACAGCTTCGTGAGAAAAAAGCTTGTTAAAGCTGGTTTGAGAGCACTTAAACCAGTCCAGAAGCCTTAGTTCAAATTACTAGTGAAAAAACAACTTTTCCTATGGGCCCAGGAGCATGTCTCTAGGACTCCAGAGATGTGGAATGATGTGATTTTTCCCGATGAACCAAAATTCAAGCTGCATGTTGGTGATTGAAGAATTCTCGTAAAAAGAAAACCGGGCGAGAGGCTTGACAACGAATATCTTTTAAGAATTCCACCGAAAAATGAAGGATTTATGGTTTGGGGATGCTTTTCTGGAAATGAAACCGGTCGATTGTGCTTTTTTAGTTCCAGCATTATAGCAGCTGTTCATCTGCAGGTCCTACACAATGAATTTGAGCCTTCTGTCTTAAAGCTTTTTGGCGAGACTTGCAAATTTATTTTTCAAAAGGACAACGCTCCGTGCCATATCGTCAAAGTTGTGAGTTATTAAATTTAAATTGTAGATAGAAAAATTGGCTTCCAGTTAAACATAAATAATTTGTTAAAACTTGTTTTTTTCTTATCTCTTCATTTAAAGGTAAACAAGTACTTAGAAGTATCGATGTGTTGAGCTGGCCCCCGTATCAGGGGCGAAGGGTCCATAGAAGCTAGGGAAGCACTGCATCCCTTTCAAAAATCACTATCGTTAAAATAAAATTTCATATTTGATTTATTTTATGTATAACACGTTTGATTAAAAATATTTTTTTCACAATAATATGCACTATTATGCCTTACAGGTCTGCACATATAGATATCTAGTTTAATGCAATTAACTTTAAAAATATTTTGTATATTTCTTTCCTACTTTGATTTCTCATTATAATTTATTTTATACACATTAAGCTTTAATTCCATGGTTAACATTTGCTGACAGCAGTTTTTTTGCTGATAATACGCAAAAAAAATTTTTTTTTTTAAATTTCATGAGAGTGACAAAGAACAGAAATATTTTTTATGTCATTTTATAGTAAAATTTTATGGTTTTACATTTTGGAATAACATAAAAATTTCATAAAATATTTAATTTGTACATTTTCGTACAATTCGAATTTTAATATATACACCACAAAAAACCACTAACGTTAATAAATTTCAGCCCAAAAAAAAAAAAAAAAATCGACATTTGAGTATAAAAATGGCGAACAATTTATTTTATATGAGTGTGAGACAAATTTCTTATCTTTACACACATGTTGTGTAGATGTGTGAAAACTGCTGCCATAAAAAATACTCCAATTTACATTTTTTATGGCAGCATTATGGCAGCAAACTTCCCCTATCACACTTCCTCTCTCAGCAAAATTTTACTGACAACATGTTTTGTTTCGTACACAACCAGCAATATCTATATTTTCTTCTCGCTTTTATTTTTGCTGACAGCAGATTATTTCCATGGAATAGAGGCACTATCCACCTAAATATTGCATAGTACATACATAGAACCAAAATAAATACGAATACTCTCGTTGATTTATACAATGCCTCCTAAACTACAGGCCTCATACACCAAATGATGACGACACGCTATGTCTACATTGTTGTTGCTTTATCTAGTTATTTTGTTAGTGTAAATATCTTAATATTATTAATGCGCAGTCTCAGTTTAGACATAAATTGACGTCATGTGCAAAAAATGAGAGTAGTAAGAGGCCTGTAGTTTAGAAGGCATTGATTTATAGCATGCGTGTTGCATCCAACGCAACAAAACAGAATAACAAAAAATATTCTCTCTGATGGAAGCTGCTTTTAGTTTAGCTTTACCTTATTTCCCTTCACCGTCATATTATTAACAAAATTAACTATCGATGTGTATGTGTTTTATCTATTCATAGATTTGTTTATACTCTCACTTGTTACTCTCAGAATACGCTGCAACTTTAGTAGCTTATTAAGAAAATACTGAAATGAATTATTTGTTTTCAATTTTGCACAAATTAACTTCTCATGTTCTCGTGAAGCGACAAGTGATCGGCTTATTGAAAAATTTATTAAAAAAGGTAATAAAGATGAGATTAGGGATAAATTTTAGAGTTTTTAGGAAAAAACTAAAGCTGTCGTGGAAATTGATGAAACGCAATTCTCACTCGAGTGGTGCGAGTGAGAATCACACTCGAAATCATCAAAGATTTAAAAACTTCTTATAGAAAATTATTTTTTGAAATAATTGATCATATTTCAACCGAATTAAGTACTAAATTTCAAAATATTGCTGAGTTCACGTTCTTGGAACTTATAAATTCAAAAAAAATTCTAAGTTTAAATTGAATTTTCCGGAGCAACAATTTAAAAATCTCCAAGATTTTTATGGCAAACGATTCGATTTTCCAAAATTGAGAAGTGAATTAATTGTTGTGTATAGCGATGAGAACTTTTTAGACAAATCAATATTTGATGTTAGAATTTCTAAAGACAATGATTTAATCAGTTCATTCAATGAAGTATCACCCTTATGTCGACTATTCTTAACGATTCCATCTACAAGTGTATCATCCGAAAGAAGCTTTTCTGCTTTACGTAGAATTAAAACTTATTTAAGAAGTACTATTGGAGATGAACGGCTTTCTCATGTTTCGTTAATTTCTATTGAAAAGAAACTATTGTCTCAGATTAAAATGTCACCAGATTTCTATAAATTAATTTGTAATGAAAATTTTTGTTTTTAAAAAGAATCGTCGAATTTTATTATATTTTAAACAAATCTTTTAAATAAAACATTTTTATGTTGTCAATAAAAATCAGGCTTAATTTAATTTTCCTAGTTATTGTGTATTTTAGGTATATTTTTTTATATTTTGATGTAAGTATAAAAAATGAGATTATTTCATCAATTTGTCTGATAATTTGGCTCAACAATACTTTTTATTCTAAATTCCAAGAAAATTAAAACTCCATTTTTTAACGCAGCTTCCTCTACTCTCCAGTTCACGAGTCGCCTATGCCCCGTATAGTCCAGACTTAAATCCCATTGAAAATATTTAGTCTATAATGAAGCTAGAAGTAGCAAGAAAGCACCCAAAATCGATTGAAGCTTTGAAAAGTTTGTTGATGATGATTTGGGAATCCATACCTCCTACGACTTTGAAGAATTTATCAAATTCAATAAATCTGAGGTGTATCTCTGTAATAAAAGCAAATGGCGGTCCACCAAAATATTAATATTAAAGATAGAACTTCTATAAATCAATAAAAAACAAAAAAAAAATAAAAAATAAGTGTTTAATTTATTCCATTACTTTAACTCCAATCACCGTATTTTGAATATTTTGGCATTTTTCAGGGTGTTTCCCCTACATTGCAGGTACATTGTTTTCAACAAATTACGTCATACATGTATTTAAAATGAAATAATAAGCCAATTGCGTTCAAAAGTTTTGTAATTTTAGTAAAATAAGACTCCAATTTGCAATAAAATATGTTTGCCCAATTTTTTCCCCCAGCACTGTATAGTAGCGACAACCTATTGAGCCTATCTGATAGAGAAATTTTGTTACCATGGTTGTGAGTACGATCTTGCACACAATGTCAATTTATAGGTTTAAATGGTGGCAACCAATAATTTAAAAATATAGGCACCTTGTACCGTATGTATGGTTCGTTTTAGGTTAATTTGTTATTGTTAGTGTTTTTTCATCATAAATATAGACAAGTAAACTAATAAAAAAAGCATAAATACTATTGAAATAATGTCTAATTATCTTTAGTATCAATCGCAGTGTTTTAAAAAAATTATTCATCCACCAAGCCTAGCAATAATCAAAATTCAGAGCTAAATTTTCATATCGAGGTATTGTGTATGATCAAATATGGCCTTGAAATGTTTCCGCATTTTTTATACGTGTTCACATATAATATTACTAAACATCGTTTTATGTAAAACGTAAAAGAATGTTCCCGACCCGATTTAATTAATAATTATTTTCCTTTAGAAGTGTTTGCAAATGTTTTTTTTATTTTTTCAATTATCATACGTAGCCATTCATTACTGACCTTATATGTAAACTAGTGTCATTACCAACGACTGAATCAGCTCAAAATCGAATAAAATGTTTTAAAAGGCCACACTAAAGTAACTAAAGTACTCCTTGATCATTTTTGATCATTATAATTGGTATGATATCAAAGGGCCGAATGTCGAAGGGCCGAATGTCGAAGGGCCGAATTTCAAAGGGCCGAATGTGTCGAACAAAACAACAATGTGTCGACATTCGGCACTTTGTACCTATTCCTTATAATTTTGTTCATTAGCAACTTCGATTAAAATTACGGTGGTGAAATATCTTCTAAAGTAGAAAGATTTTAAAAATCAAAACACGACCACTAGTCGTCCCAAGTTTAGTTTTCGTTTAGTGTCTTGATACTATCATGACTAGTATGATTGTAAATGTAATTTACTGTACAACAAAGTGGTTAATTTTTGGTGGTAATTGTGATCGATTGTTTTCAGAAGCATGATCGAAGATTAAAAATTGATAAACGGCAGTCGAAGATTAAAAAAAAATTGAATAATGTTAAAGTGCTCTGAATTCTTAAAACTAGTAAATAAATATGTAAATATTAACACTAAACCTACCGACAGTTCTCGTATACCTATACCTACCGCGCTTTCAATTTGGCCGGTAAATAAAAATGCTGTATTGAACATTTTTCGACAGCGCAAATTATGGTTCATTTATTGCTTCATGTGCCCACATATGAAACCAAACTTAACTATCGGTATTATACCGTTTAAATATGTGTAAATTTTACAAACGTTTGAAAGCGGTTAATTTAACTGGTAGGTTTAGTGTTAAATAAGTACAAATTAGCGCATAATAAATAATTAATAAAATTAAAATTCATTGCATAAAATAAAAACGTGATGTTCTTGAATAAGAAACTATGAACTGTATAGTAAACCGTGTAACGGGTAGTGCAAAAAAAATGATGCGTGTCAGCTCCGACGCGCGACTGGAGTTTACTCCTTAAGGTTGTATGGTACTCAGAAAAAAAATCTGTTTTGATTTCGATATTTAAATGCCCAAGAATGTGTCCAAACTAAACATTTTTTTCGTCTTTTTCCTCTAAACGATATAATATTATATAAAGGGTTATCCAATTCAAGCTTGATAAAGTAAACTTAAAAAAAACACACAAAATATTCGGAATGTATTGTAATTTTTATTTCATTTTACAGATTGATCCTTGCCATTTTTAGTTAAACAAGATATCATTCAAATGTCCTCCACGGGACTTCTTACAGGCCTTGATTCTTTTGAGGTAATTTTCAATGACTTTTCGGCACATTTCGGGCGGTATCTCGGCCATTACCTTACGAATATTAGTTTTCAATTCGTCAAGAGTTTGAGGATTGTTTGCGTAAACACGATCTTTCGCGTAGCCCCACAAAAAGATATCCAAAGGCGTTAAATCACAGGATCTTGGAGGCCAATTGACATCAGCCAATCGCGAAATCAAACGTCCAGGAAATTTCTCTTGCAAAAGATCTCGATTTGCTCGTGTTACGTGACTGGTTGCTCCATCCTGCTGGAACCACATATCGTCAAGATCATAATCTTCGATTTTCGTAAAAAAACAATCGGTTAACATGCGGCCATAGCGCTCAGAATTGACGGTAACGGTTCGTCCATGGTTGTTCTCAAGAAAATACGGCCCAATCACACCACCAGACCACAATGCTACTGGCCGATACTACTGGCCGCTTACACCAAATGATGACGACACGCTAAGTCGACGTTGTTGTTGCTTTCTCTAGTTGCTTTGTTAGTATAAATATGTTAAAAGTATTATTGCGCAGTCTCGGTTTAGACTTAAATTGACGTCATGTGCGAAAAATGAGAGTAGTAAAAGGCCAGTAGTTTAGAAGGCATTGGCTGTAATCTTTGTGTATTGTATTGATCACTATGAAGCTCTGATAGTAGTAGTTTTGCATACATATACGAAACGAAATTTTATGATTAGAATTGAATATGAGAAATTGAAAGCGAAACAATTGCAAGAAAATAATTCAAATTTCGTTTAGAAATAAAATATATTTTAAACAATGACGTTTGGCTTTTATATATGATATTTTAAATCTCCATATGAAATTTGAAATTTGTTTTCAATTTTGTCAAACAGTCGAACAGTAAAGTTTACTGTTTATAATAATAATAATATGATCTAACTCTGATAATGTAGCGGTTATATGGGAGCTATATTTGTCGTAGCTGTGGAATAAAAACAGCAATATCAAAATGTTCTTGATTATGATTAAAATAAGTTAATATATTGTGAGCTATTTTCAATCCAAATTAGTTCTTAATCCCTCTATGGTTGAATTTAAAACAAGGCAAGTTTGAATGGGATGCAATGAAATTGAATCAGCTTGACCTTTACAAATAGAGCGAAATACCTGGGTTTCATTTATGATAGAAAGTTAAACTAGACACGTGTAAGTTATTAATAAGCTGGACTAGTAATAATAAATAATACACATTTATTCAAAGCACATCTCTAATACTACCGACTACTCCTCAAAACATGTTTTAATGAGAGATTTGGAACTCATGTTTGGCAGAATTACAATAGAGAATTACGCTAGAATAGACAGCAAAAATTCACGGTAGCATATTCTTATTTCAAATCGTATCATAAACTCTCTCGATGAATTTAGACAATATGATTAAAATATGAAATTTAAATTAGGGCCCGGTTATTTGAATTTGACATAACAACCAATTTAACTTCAGAAGGTTTTATAATAAGATAATTATTCAAAAGCCAACTGTGCTGACAGAATATGCTTGCTACAGAGATTGCCAAAGATCGCTTTGCTCATTATTGTATTTCTCAGTAAGTTTTTTAAGTACAACGAGTTACCGTCATTAGTGATGAGATAAGAGTAACTGCACTTACCATATTTTCCACTTTGTCATGTGGCTTTTTAAATATTTTCTTTAAAAACAATTCAAGAAACATTGTATCAACTATAATAGATTTGTATTAAAGCAACACTCATTGTGAACTTCAAATCTAATTTAAAACGAGGGAAAGCGCATGGTTAAAAGTCCCTAAAATTTAAATGTTTTGACAAACCTGGATTTACTTTTATTTTATTTACTCTATATGTGCTGTGTTTGTTTAATTAAACACAGCAACCAATTCAATGTAACGGAAACGGGTTTACCGATCCACCAAGTTGGCCCTCCTAGAAGTTCGGCTTAAAAAAGTGCACATCGGATCAAAATTTAAGTATTAGCAACATAGAGTCAGTACGAAAATGGTCATACACACTGATTTTTGAGAAAAATTTACAAAATATAACGATTATAGAACTTAAAGGGTATGAGAAATAGTTCGTGATCTTTTTCCCGGTAGATGGCTTTAAATTCATATATTTCAGTAACCATTGATCGAATCGGGCAAATCTTATCGGTAAAGTGGAAAAAAGTTACAATATTTTAAGCATGGAGATAAATAATTGAAAAAATCGATATATTTTGCAATTTTATTACGACAAAGATAAATACGCGGCTCAGGCTTGCGAAAAAATTTGTGCTGTTTATGGAGAAAGTGCTTTATCAAAATCAGCAGCAAAGAAATGGTTCGCGCGCTTTCGTTCTGGAAACGTGGATGTCAAAGATGCACATCGCTCTGGTCGACCAACCACAGGAAAACTCGATGAAATCATGTAGAAAATTGAAAAAGACCGGCATATAAGCAGCCATGCAATTGGTCAAGAAATAAATGTTGATCACAAATCAGTTTTAAACCATTTGAAAATGGCTGGATACAAAAAAAAAACTTGACGTTTGGGAACGACATGAATTAACAGTTAAAGAGTTAATGGACCGGATCAGCAGAAAGGGCGTTGCGGCCCGGCAGAAACTGAGAGAGCTCGACTGGGAAATTTTGATGCATCCACCATTTAGTCCTAGCCTTGCCCCATCGGACTACCATTTGTTCAGGTCCATGCAGAAACATCTTAATGGTTTTACATTAAACTCAAAAGAGGCCTGCGAAAATGAATTGTCTTGTTTTTTCACCACAAACCACAGAAGTTCCCCAGCGATGGGATCATGGTTCAACCAGAAAAGTGGCAAAAGGTCATCGATCAAAATGGCAATATTTGGTTTAATAAAGTTCATTTGAAATAATAAAATTCTTTGTTTCAATGTCACCCAAAACAGGCCACGTCTTTTGTGATCATTTTTTGTATGAAAGCGATAAAAAAATTTAGTAGACGGCATATTGGAATAAAAGAAACGTCAAAATATGCATGCTATATGCATGCTATTTAGTTCTGCCGACATAGCATGTATTCATAGCATGCAGATAGCATATAAATATTACTGCGAGTCTCCAATTGCCATTTGATCAAAATTTTCTGGCATAACTAGATAGCAATAGCAGGTGGAGAGTCCTTGTTAGATTAAATAATTTTACAAATAAACAAATCCAAAAATACAAAGTAAATAAGTCATTTACCGTTTGTAATAAAAAACCAAAAAAAAAAAATTTTGGAATGAAAATTATCATACACTTACAGTATTTTATATTTTAATATCGAGTTGGTCCTCCTTTATATTTATAACCTCTTTCATATTGATTACAGGCGTATTCAAACTAAAATGTGACGATTTGTTTTATGTGACGAGGCGTTCGGCCGGTGTTAGAAAGGAAACTACCAACGAAGAACGCCAAATAGTAATTAATCTGAAACGTACTGGAAAATCTATGTGCGGAATTGGAAAATTAGTTGACAGAAACGGGCACCGAGCTGGGCGTAAAGCAACATTTTCCGAACGGGGCGAGCGAAAGATTTTGAATTTGGCGAGAGAAAATCCAAAAATAAGCAATCGAAAACTAGCTTCAGAAATGAAGAAGGTACTTAATAAAGCTACCCACCCCCAAAATATTAGAAGGGTTTTGAGGAAACATGGATATCTTGCCATTAATTTCGATGGTTAATTCCAAGAAAAAGAATTGAATTTGCAGAAAAATAAAAAGACTTCAATTTCTGGAAGACGTTTGTTTTTACGGATAAAAGTAAATTCAACATTTTCAGAGCCGATGGAAAAGGTGAAATTTGGAGAAAACCTGCTACAGCGCGTCCAAAACACGTCATCCCAAATATTAAACATGATGGTCGGTCGGTTATGCTATGGGGTTCAATGTCGGCGAGTGGGGTAAACTTGTTTTTATAAATTACAATTTGGATCGCTGGAAATACATGGTATTCTAAAGGACAATTTGAAACCATCCGTGGAACATTTGGGGCCCGTGCCTTATGGATCTTCCACCAAGACAAGGATCCGCAATCGCCTAACCTGAACCCCAATGAACATTTATGGGATCACCTGGAACACTAAATTAGAAAATACAGGATTACCAGCAAAAAAACATTGCAAAGAAACAATAATGAAAGAAAGGGGTAAAATTTCACCGGGGGTTACCAAGAAGTTAGTAGAATCGTTGATTGAATACATAGAGATATTACTAATCGGCTTTTTGCCGCTACGTTTGGTTAATGTCTCTACTAGTCACATTTAGATAGAGGCATAGTTGTGCGAGAGTGTGTTTTTTCTAGCAACTAAAAACCGAACAATTTAATTCTTGTTGTTTTTTTTTTCTCTACAAAAATTGCATTTGTATTGTATTTCAACTTTTTATTACATAAACAAATATTATTTTGAAATGTTACGACTGCTATTTCACTTAATCTTATTACATACAATTGTACAGGCTCTGATTGTATCATCAGTATATAACAAAATAAATTAAGGTTGAATGGAGTTATCATTGAATGAAATAGCCTTAGAAACAAATTTCGAAAAATATCAACAAAAAAATATTTTGATACTAATGTTTACCTGTTCTACAAAATTCTTTGACATATGAAAAGTCCAAAATATGCCATTTATTATCCTGGAATCGCTAACAACACAAGAACGCGTTTTGATTGTCCAAATTTATTTCGTTCAAAAACAACAACATTTCGTAAATTACGTGCGAGTTTTGGTCGATATGGACGCCCCACTGAACGTGAAATTGGCAAAATTATGGTTCGTTTTAAAAAACTGGTTCAGTCGAAGGTCGTAGACCGTGCTTGTTCATCCAGTTCCTACTCCTGATGCAGTGCCAGCTGTATGTGGAAGTGTTTGTAATCCAAGCCCATCAACCAGGCATTGTTCACAAGAACTAAACATTTCACGAACCACATTACGAATCATTTTGCATGTTGATCTTCACTTGCATCCATACAAAATTCAACTAACTCAAAAATTAAGGCCATTAGACCAATTAAATTGTCGTCGTTTTGGATGCTTGAACGAAAAGAAGGTTTTTAGTCAAAAATTCTCTTTAGCGATGAAGCAAATGAGCTTTATTTTAATGGGTATACGTCAATAAGCAAAATTGTCGAATTTGAGGAAAGGAAAATCCTCATGTTATTCACGAAGCAGTTAATCCTCCAAAGTCACTGTTTGGTGTGGTTTATGAGCTGGTAGAATCCAGGGCCATTTTTCTTTGAAAATGAGCAGGACAATGCCCTTACAGTGAATTTGGAACGTTATCGCAACATGTTAACTGATTTTTTGTGGTCCAATTTGAATAAATTGCGTGTCAACAACCTTTGATTTCAACAAGACGGGCGACATGTCACGCAAGTGATGCAACAATCCATTTATTGTTAACAAAATTTGCTGATCGCATAATTTCAAGAAATTGTGGTCCCTTGGCTACCACGAAACCCGTATTTAACACCACTTGATTATTTTTTGTGGGGTTATTTGAAAGATAAGGTGTATGCTAATCATCCACAAACAATTCAACAACTTAAAAAATAAAAACAGCATTCGAGCTGAGGTCATTGACCCGCTTTTTTTGGAAAAGGTCATCGAAAAATTTGATTTTTGAATGCAGGGCTGTAGACAAAGCCGTGGTGGGCATATGAACGATATTGTTTTTCATACATAAATGGTATTCATGGTGGTTACCTTGCCTTATCAATAAAAAATTGGGCAACTGCATTCTATAAAGAAGTATGATCCACCGTACGTAAGGTAAGGGTTGCACCTTTCTTGATATTGATTTTGAATTTGTACAAGACCTAGTTTGGTCGGTACAGCTGTTTTATATATTGAAAGTATTTTAAAAATCAGGTATTCCAATTTAAATATTGTACCGGCTAAACTCACAAATTAATTTTATATTTAATTTTATTAATAAATTTACTTTAAATTTTAAAAATTAAATGTTAATTATTAAATATAAAAAAAAAATCGAAAATACAAAAATTATTTAAAAAGTAACACTGTCTTATAAACAACACAAAAATATTTCGTTTACAATGGTTAATATGAATAACCAAAGACACGTGACATGCAGGTGCAGTAAACCAATACACACAATAATACTACTACCATATCTTCCCGGTTACACACATTTTGGGAAAAATCGATATACAAAAATTGAAAAAGACGATTCAAATATTTATATATGTTTATATACAGATATAATATATGTATATACTAGCTGACCCGGCGAACTTCGTACCGCCTCAAAATCAATAAATGTTTTTTAAAGTTATTAGCTTAATAAAATTGAGTTTTTTATTAAGATTAAATAAATTAAATGAATACTCCAAATTAATTAAATTCAATGAAATTACAAAAATCAAAATGAAATATATTTTAATTACATTGAAATGAATGTAATTCACGTGGCAGCAAGGCTTTCGTTTTATTGAATTGAATAGAAATGGTTCGCGTAACATTGTTGCACTACTTTCTTTTAAACTATTTGCTGGGTGAGTTGCAATGGAGTCGAGTCCCTTCATTGTAGCACCTTGTGATATACGACATTTTTTGTTTTATTGTTAGGTGCGAGAACGAATAAAGCGGATGGTTTACAGACACGTGAACATGCTACGTACAATTGGCCGTGAGAGAAACATTCATTTTCTAGATTCAGGCCACAAACACTCAAGGATTGGCCTTGTGATTTGTTGATCGTCATGGCGAATGCAAGACGAATCGGAAATTGAATTCGTTTAAACTCGAATGGCATATCGGTTGGGATCATCGGAATTCTCGGAATGAGAACTTCCTCACCTTTGAACTTCCCTTGAAGTATCGTCGCGTGAATTACATTGCCCATGAGTTTTCTCACCACCAAACGCGTTCCGTTACATAGTTTTGGTTGATTCAGGTTTCGTAGCATGATGATTATCGAGCCAACTTTTAGTTGTAAATTGTGCGGTGGCAAGCCAGGTAGATCCAATGAGTTTAAAAATTCAGTTGGATAGTTGGTTGCTTCGTCTTCGTTTGTCACACAGTCAATAGATTTGAAGGAATGAAGTGGACCGACGATTAGATTTTGAATTGTAAAATTTAAGTGATCCACATCTTTGTTCTTTGCCGCAAGAATTACTCGTTCACTCACCCAATTGTGATTTTTGTGGTTAGTAATGATGTTCGGGAACACTTTGTTGATGAGCTCGGCCTTCGTTGAGACAAAAATGCAAAAGTTCTGAAGAAACGAAATCAATCCGTTCGATTTGTCGACCGGAACACGGCCATTACCGATAGTCAGCAATTGCTTGGAGAATTCTTCGGCAGATGGATCGTTTAACAATGCAACTCGCATGTTTGTCGTCAGCTGAAGTTTCTTCACATAACACCACAGAGTCGATGATTTGAGGCAAGCGTTTATTTCATCAGCAGCGGTCGATCTTGGAATAACTGGTATTGTTTGACGGAAATCGCCAGAAAGTAGAATCATTGCGCCTCCAAAACATCTTGAGTCATTGCGTAGATCTTTCATAGTTCTATCGAGTGCTTCCAATGCGCGTTTGTGCGCCATTGTACATTCATCCCAGATGATGATTTTACTTGCTACCAAAACTTTCGCCATTGCTGAGTGTTTTGCAATGTTGCATGTCGGGTTTTCAGCCGATTGAAGGTTTAACGGTAATTTCAACGCTGAATGAGCTGTTCGGCATCCTTCTAGCAATGTGGCCGCTATCCCAGAAGAAGCAACTGCTACAGCAATATCGGATCTCGCACGAACAGTGGCCAAAATCAATGACATGAGGAATGTCTTCCCTGTTCCACCTGGCGCATCGAGGAAAAATAATCCACCATTTCCATCATGAATTGCCTTCATTAACGTATCGTACACTCCTTTCTGTTGGAGGTTCAACAGTGGTACATTGGTTCGAACTGATTGGTTCAATGCATCTCGATCATATTCATGTTCACGTTCCAATTCTCGATTGAAAGCGTCGTTCATTCCACGACATGGCGTTGGCATTCCTAATTTGACTAACAAACTGCCGCACATGCGAAAACACATGTCTTCGATCAAAAGCAAAGCCTGGTTATGTATCTCCTCATTCACCTCGAGATCGGGATTTCCGAAACTGACACGAATTCGATGTAGAATGTCTTCTGACATGTCATTCTTGTACTTGCTCCATAGTTCACGTGGATTTGATGGGAAGCATGTCGAAATAATGATAGCAAATAATGTGCGTATCTGGTTTGGAGTTGCAGAAATAATTGATTCAGCGATTGTCATGTCCCAATGAGTATCGTTTTCAAGCAAGTTGAGCTGTTGACATGCAGCACGAAATGTTGGGCACACTACACCATTGACAGTTCGAAGTGATTCAAATGATGTCGGCCCACGAATATTCACCAGCAACAACCGCAAGTAGAAGCATTCGTCATTCTTCGGATGAACTGTGTAAATGCGACCAAGAGCATCAGTAGAACGCACATTTGGATGATCAGGAACCTCATCGCCTTGCTTCCGACGTTGAAATTTTTTTGATGAGGCGTTCCAAGTGTAATAACGTGGCATCTCAGAGTAGAGCAATGTTCGAGCAAACGGATCACTTTGACAAATCGAAAAGAAACTGGTCAATGTTGTTGCTGGAGGTGTCTCAGCACGTTGAGCAACATTCGATGAGTTGAAATAAACTCGTTGACCATTCTCCAGATGCACCGCCAAATGTACAACAGTGGGATGACGTTCATGAATAGGGAATGAGAATATACGCCAAATCGCCTCATTGCAGCTCACATATCGACCAACTTGATAATGCGTGATTTCATCGTTTGTATTGGGATTTTGAACACCAAAAACTGCCATATCGCTACCTTTCGTGACATATTTACAAATGTATTTTATGGACTTCACTGAATTGCAGTACTCCACGTTGCAATGCGCCTTGAATGTTTTGGAAAGAAGTGGCGAATATGGAACAATCCAAGTGTTGTCGACCACGAACTCATTTCCTCTCACTATCGTTGTGATAGTTCTACCGTTATCATCGGCTGATCGACGCCGGTACAGTGGATAACCATCATTGCCAGTGATAGTCTCTGCGGTTAAATTTCGTGGATAACGCTTGGAACACTTGTTGTCGACCATGCACGGTGATTGGGGATTGATGGAGCCACACGGACCGTGAACCATGTTCGTAATTACAACATCATGCAGGTCTGGATCGGTTTCGGGATCAGGAATCTCGGCACATATGATGTCATCTATTTGGTCTGGTCGAATTTTTTCGGCTAACCAAATAAGAATGTGAGCATGCGGCAAGCCTCGTTTCTGCCATTCAATTGAATACATCCAACATCGAGTATCCCCAAAGACGCAATGCCTAACAATGTAGTTCATCAGCGACCGGATTTTTTGTTTGAAGACACGTGCGATGATGTCGTGCCGATCACTTGTTATTTGCCCGGGTAGCAACAGTTGAACAATCTCTATCCATTTCGGATTGCAAGTAAAAGTGATGAATAAATCTGGACAACAGTAATGACGAACATATGTCATTGCATCTTGCGCATATTCATGCATATGACGCGGGCTGCCAATGTACGTCGCCGGTAGAATAGTCAATCGACCAACATTAGCTGCATCTCCTTCGGTGCTGATTGCATCGCGTAAATGGATATATTCCTCCGAACGCAGTTTAGCTTGGTTCAACCGAATGAAAATGAGGCGCTCTGTTTCGATTTTGACGTACATGTCGACGATATATTGCTGAAGCAAACGACGAAATCGCAGCAAATAGTTGTCAGCATTTTGACGAATCATCAAACGATATGCATAATAATTCATCGAGCTAACCTTCTTGTTAGTTTCCTCACCTGAAATGAAATCAGTAAAATTAGTGTCATAATCTAAATTATGATATCAGTACTCATCGCTCAATGGATTTATCATGTTGATATTGAAGTGATATCCATCGTCTCCTTGCCAAAACATCAGCGGGTATTGCAATGTATCGTATGAACGGTGTGTTTCATTTATTCGTTGCAGTTGTCCAGTGTCGCGACGTGTAAGCACAATATCGCGCGGTTCCACGCTTTCACCAACAATCACAATTGCGACTTCATCTATTGTTGGAGCATTAAATTGGCGTTCGTGTGTTCCAGCGGGTCGCTTATCTGCTCTGATCACGACTTTGCAGTCGTCACTTGGCATGCGATCCAACGCAGATTTAAACAATCGAACCAATGCATGATGTTCATGGAGTAGTTGCTGCAAATCTTTCAGAACTATCCTTTTCATTGCTGTATTGATCGTTTGGCGCCGATCAAGTTGATCCTCCATATTGCCCATAAAGTATATTTGGATGAATTTATGCTGTCCATCTTCAATCGGTTGCAATGACCCAATTCGGTGGTGAATTTGGCCTTGAATCTGTAAAGTCGAAGACGAAGTCAGAATTATAGATTTTTGATCACCAAAAGAAAATGAATGTTTACTCTCTCGAGCAGAAATGACCTTAAATGTTGGATTGAATCCGCGTTCTTCGATAATGTCTGCTCCAAATGAAGTCATTTGGAAACATCCGTTGTATCTTTGAGTGTTGGATAGAAAATGTCGTGATTCTGGTGTCTCGCCACGAAGCAATGAACGCAACAGTTCAGGTGGTGCAGGCAATAATGGCAATCTCACCTTGCCACTGAGACAGCACAATCCAGGCGTTTCTCCAGCGAACTTCAATGCACCGCAATGGTCGCACACAAACTCCATTGGGCCAATTCGAACGAAAGGATGCGAGTTGTAGTCAATTGTGCAATCGTATTGAAACGCTATTCGATTCAAATCAACACTTGAAGGATTTCTTCTTGCGCGTCGAAAATTATCTCGTTGTTGATCTGTGCGATAAGCTCGACGATTTCTCATTGTCAACTGAGCCATTTGACGTACTGCCTCTCTTTGTGCTTGTCTTTGTGAAGCGCGAAGTCGGGCCATACTAACGCGGCGCACTTCTCGTGTGATTTCTTGTTCATCTGCAGTGGATTGATTCGCAATAGTCCGAAGTCTAATTGCATTACGGCTTCGTGGTGAAAGATTAGATCTTCTGGCTCGCGGCATTGTAAATAATACTGGAAAATTAATCACACAATCCAAAATTACATAATCAATTATCGATGTGCGCACAATCACAAATGTGATAACCTCACAAAGTGAACATCTTCGAAGGGAACTTACCGTTTAAAAATCCCGATCGAAAATAGAAAAAAAAAAATTAAAAAAACCAAAAAAAAAACTGGTGTCCGGTGTTGGGACACTCTGTACCACTAAAAAAATTACGCAAAAAAGTACTGTTTTCTTATTGTTATTGGCATACACCACACAACCTCTTATTTCACTAAATTCCACCACTTATTTGAATATTATATGCTAAACCACAAACCACTTAACTAATATGAAATAACCAAAACCAAAAATAAATTAAATTTAATATTAAAATCGCAAAGGAAAAAAACTTTTTTTGGAGCTGTCAAAATCTACTATTCGCACTGAAATCGTAACTCGGACAAAGATTTTATCTATATAAATAGATAAGTAGATGAAATAAAAAAAAAATTGGATAAAAAATAAAATGGTAAATGTGCATGCAGCCTCCAGTCGGATTCGTATCCAGTACCTTGCGGTCCAAGCGCCGAAGCTTTAACCACTGCACCACTCGTCACATACAAACTACACCTACAAAATTCATATAAAAAAAAAGATTTTTTTATTAGATTTTTGGGGCTTCCCTTTTGAGTTTTTCCGACTTTTCTTTTTTCCTAAACCACCACTGTATTGAGACGAACAAAATAAAAAAAACAAAATGTACTAAATATATGAGAAAATGAATTTTCTTGATAACTTTTTTTTGGTGAATTTTTCCAATGTTTTAATAGTTATTATGCTATTCGGAACGGAGTCAAATCCAACAAAACAAAGATCATAAAAATCGGTCCAGCCGTTCTTCAGTTATAAATTGTGTAACTAACCCGACTTTGTTTTATATATATAGATATACAATATAAGGCACTAATCGCAACTGTTTTACAGAACGTCCTTTTTCTTAAATTATATAACACTATTTATGATTAATTATAGAATTATCACAATTTAAATCTGTTATGTAAACAAAAATTTAACAATATTCATCTGTCTTCTTATATAAAACCGCCAAACGATAAATTTCTAATCGTGTCTCCGCTAATTTATATGAACCTTTCAGTGGGCCACCTATTGAGAAATTTAGCAACTAATTTTCAGTAGAAATATTTATCAATGACAAAATATCTTATCGTTTTTTATCGTTTAGTTTAATGATGTTGATCGATTTTTAATTATATCTTTGTTATTTTAATGTTAATCTTTATAATCATGAATTAATCCATCGAAAATATCATCCTCTACATGTCAATATAAAAAACAAACAAAATTTAGTGGAAAAAAATAGAATAAAACGATTCGTAAGATATCAAAATTTTTTGAAAATTCGCCAACTTTAAATAATAATTGCGGATTAAATATACGGAATTTTAAAATAATCATGTATTAATCCCTCAAAAATACCTTTAGCTTTGCGTTAAAACAAAAATTATGCCACTAGCTAAATTTTTGTAGACACTAGGTGATTTGCGCGTAACCCTTATTTTGATAAAATGAGTACCATACAGCCTTAAGAACGATTGTCTGGGAATATATATAATAGGCATCGCTTATAATACCGAAAGCATGTATAAACTTTTATTCATAGTTATTAAAGTTTTGAGGTACACCGTTTTAACCATCATCAATCGGAATAAGAACAATAAATCTAACATTTCATATACCAGGAAATAATAACGGGTGTTCAAATTTGAAGTATCTTATATTATTTGACAGATGACAATATTTGACAATATTCCAGTTAGTTAAAATGGAGAAATGAACGATTGAACCACGTGTTTTCATTATTAAAATTTCGATCAAAATACGGTAGGGCGAATGCTCCGACCGACAAACCGTGCTATTAAACTTATCATTGATAAATTTAAAAAAACTGGTTCAGTTCAAGATAACAGAAAATGTCATATATGACGCGGAAGAAAGTGCAACATTTAAGTTGTGGTATGCCCGCTATGAATCAATTTTCACCGAAGACGCGGCATCGTTGACGGGAACGGCGAAAGTTGGGTTGCTGCTGCAGAAACTGACTAATCAAGATTACCAGAAATTTGACAACACTATTCTGCCACGCAAGCCTATGGAATTAACTCTGGCAACTGGCGTCGATGAACTCAAACATATTTGCGGGCGGAAAAAATCGCTGTTTGCGATGCGATTTAAGTGTTTTCAAATCTCAAAGAGGAAAACCCCTAAAATCTAATAAAAACCCTTTTTTTATATGAATTTTGTATGTTTAGTTTGTATGTGACGAGTGGTGCAGTGGTTGAAGATTCGGAGTTTGGGCCGTGAAGTACTGGATTCGAATCCGACTGGAGGCCGCATGCAAATTTGTATTTTATTTTTTATCCAATTTTTTTTTATTTCATCTATTTATCTTCTATATATATAAAACAAAGTCGGGTTAGTTACACCAAAACGTTACAAAGTCAACCAAAGTTCTCACCCTGGTGGTGAGAAAACTCATAGCAATGTGATTCATGCGACGATACTCCAAGGAAAGTTCAAAGGTGAGGAAGTTTTCATTCAGAGAATTCTGATGATCCCAACCGATATACCATGCGAGTTTAGACGAATTCAATTTCCGATTCGTCTTGCATTCGCCATGACGATCAACAATTCACAAGGCCAATCCTTGAGTGTTTGTGGCCTGAATCTAGAAATTGAATGTTTCTCTCACGGCCAATTGTACGTAGCATGTTCACGTGTCTGTAAACCATCCGCTTTATTCGTTCTCGCACCTAACAATAAAACAAAAAATGTCGTATATCACAAGGTGCTACAATGAAGGGACTCGACTCCATTGCAACTCACCCAGCAAATAGTTTAAAAGAAAGTAGTGCAACAATGTTACGCGAACCATTTCTATTCAATTCAATAAAACGAAAGCCTTGCTGCCACGTGAATTACATTCATTTCAATGTAATTAAAATATATTTCATTTTGATTTTTGTAATTTCATTGAATTTAATTAATTTGGAGTACTCATTTTATCTTAATAAAAAACTCAATCTAGTTAAGCTAATAACTTTAAATAACATTTATTGATTTGAGGCGGTACGAAGTTCGCCGGGTCAGCTAGTATAAAATATTTGAAAAAAAGACAAAAAAAATAACAAAAATAATCTATTCACACTTAGATTATAAATAAGTGTGAATTATAAATAAAATAATTATTTAAATTAAAAGTTAGTACTTCAAATATGAAACTGTCAAAGGACTTAATTAAAAATTTTGAAAATACGATTTTAACTTGTTTTTAAAACAGTCTTTTGATAAATTAAAATCAAATTGATCAGCTACGGTATTGAATGAGTTTGCTGATCGATTAATGGGATTGCAAAAAATTTATGATTACGCAAAATCCTGCTTGGGTAATTTATGGATATTTTTTCAAGCATGAAGAATGAATCGATGTGGCCGAGAAGGACATTTCCGATGAAAGCGGCACCCAGAAGTAGACGCCTGTTTTCAAGTGTGCACATGTTGTATTCTTTGCGCCTTGTAGAGTAATGAGATATGCGAGCCACATTTTCATAAAATGGTATGTTATAACCATAATTCCAGCCAGTTTTTTCAATAGGAATATATGGATTTTGTATGCTTTTGATTCTATTCATGTGCACGGCGTAAGAGGGGCTCCAAACAAAGCCAAACATAGAGTTAGCTTTAGCAATATATTTGTCTATATGACGGTTAAAACTAACTTTTTCAACAAATGTGACTTCCAGATTCAAGTACTCTTGGAACTTCTACGCCATTTATTTTATATGTCAAAGTTATTGGATATTTTTCGATGAAACGACAAAACTTTACATTTCTTAATATTGAGGTGTAATGAATTTTGGACACACCACTCACTAAGTCTGTTAAGGTTATCGTGCAGTGTATCAACATCATGCTCATGTTTAATTGTATGAACAGTTTTTACGTCATCAGCAAATTTTAGAACATTTGAGTGCCTAATTAACTTGGCTATTCTATAGATGAACACAATAAAAATCCAGGGTCCAATATGAGATGATTGAGGGACATCGAAGGTCACTTTTATAATGTTGGTTTTTTCATTTCCAATTAATACATATTGCAATCAGTTTGTTAGATACGATTTGAACCAATTAATAAATCCAATTGAAAATACGAACGCGCGCAGACTTTGAAGTGCTTTGAGATGGTAAATAGAGTCAAATTCCTTGCTCAAATCTGTATACGTTATATCTACTTGATGATGATATTCTATCTCATTTAACACTTTGTAGGTATATGCGACCAGATTGGTAGTTGTCGGTCTTCCAGACATGAACCCGTGTTGATAGATAGAGATGTGACGTATTAATGTAGATTTAAAAGCATTGCACACAATCAGCTCCAATAATTTTGAAATTGATGAAGATGTTGAAATTCTTCTATACCATGAGACATCCTCTCTTTTACCCGATTTAAAGATAGGTGATATTTTTGAAATTTTAAAGACCTGGGCTGGGATGTTGTACCATCACTATTTTCGACTTTCGACTTTTTTTATGTCTCATTTTTTACGAGTAAAATGGTAGCCTATTTCACTTCCAAAACGACGCATTTTCTAATGTGTTCTCAGCTTGCTCGAGTAAAACACCACTCTATTTCTTTTCTACGATATCTAAGACTACTAGATTAATCGACATCCTTTACATTTTCGGTATTTTAAATTGATTAGCAGGTCATCGAACCACGGAGGATGAGTTTTCGGTACTTTATCGTAAAAAGGCACATAGAGTTCAAAGCTTTGGCGAATGAAGTTATAAAATTTATCAACATTCTCGTTCACATTGTCATCATTTAAAATTAGATCCCAATTTGCTGCTTCTAAATAATTTTGCAAACCGGCGTAATTTTCTTTCTTGAAGTTGTATTTCATTCTTGGAAGGTGCTCAGATTTCTTCAGATTACAGTAGGTATCAAAAACAATGTCCAAAGGTTTATGGTTGATATCGTTTACAACAAATGGATTCATTGATTCAGTTACTTTAAAAGCATCCTCCTCAGTGGTGAAGACCAGATCCAGAAACCTATCGATGTTATTAGCAATCATATTAATTTGGTTGAGGTTAAAACCAAGCATGGCATCGACGAATAGGGACTCTGCATTGCTATTGATATTACATGGAAGAATGCAGTTAAACTCCAAGTCATGTTTCCAGTTGATATTTGGAAGGTTAAAGTTGCCCAGTATAAGAACTTGATCCGATGAATTAGAAGTTTTCAGAACTTCATCAATCGCATCGACACAGCTGATACCGCAGTCGCAATTTGACCGAGGCGGTATGTACACTACATATATAATTAGATATCGTTTGCCTTGTTACAGGACGGCTACTGCCATCCTACAGTTGTCACTAAGCGCATGAAGAGGCCTCCACGGTGATTTTTGCCGGCTACCTTCTCAGGGAGAAGTGCTAAGGTCGTGGGGTTTGAGGCTTGAATGTGCACCTGGCTTACACCGTGATTAACAGAAAGTTAGGGGGAACGCAAATAATAATAAACCGGAGTTCCGCCGCAATTCGTCGGCCGGAACCTGAGGAACAAACAGCAGATAATCAAATAAATAATAAAAAAAATAATAATAACGGAAGAGGTGCCTTGGTGCGCGCATCCATTCGAATTCAAACAGGGCCAAGCCCTGGTTACGAAATAGGATGCGGGCACCAAGGGACCGCAAACACTATGCCGACACAGAGGGAGTCTCCGCTCCCATCATACCGACCTGCGAAATTAGTAATTCATTTTACTTATATAAAAAAACAAACAAAACGATAAGAAAACAACTTCCCCTCCACCCGCACCAAGATAAGAGAGAACGAGAGAGAAAGAGCAATGCGCACCGAGCGCGCGACTCGCAACCGCTGTGCGGCGCTCGATTACAAAAATCAAAATTTAAATTTAAAAATAAAATTGTAAAAAAAATATGAAACAATATGAAAAGATAGAAATAAAAATATAAAAAAAAATCGTACCTTAATTAATTAAAACAAGAAATTGTTGCGGCTTTGCACGGCCGTTACCGTGTTGGGTCTTCTCCTCTATAGAAAAATTTGTTGCGGCCTTGCGCGGCCGTCATGCCACAAGGGACTCCAGTCCCCCAGACCGTTGTGGCTTTATGTGCCGTACACCACCGATATCAATATGAGATACCAACGAAAAGCGATGCCGGTTGGCAACCCGTATGTTGCGACCTCGTACGGTCGGGCGTTGCGGGCCTTTCCCCGATACCAATAACAAAAATGTACAACTGGCCGGCTGGCCACCTGCACGTTGCAGTGCCTTTCACCGAAACCAAATCAATCGCGGCTGGCCTCACCTGGCCGCCGAATCCGCACCCCGCCGTGTGGCCTCAACTGGTCACCCAAAATGTGTGGGGCGTTGGCTCATCAACAAAAAAATTACCGTAGGATGAATGACCTTGATAAGCCACCGTCAAAATAACTGCACCTCAATAGACCGTCTAAGTAAGTTCGGCGTTATATCACGTTCTTTGCCCAAATTTCGTCGTTTAAATATACAAACGCCCGTATACAAATTTCGTCGCCAATCTCGAATATACCGAAACAATTCCTTTCGACCTTGATAGTCCACCACAAGCGTTAGTTCGTATTGCATATATTTGCCACCAAATGAAACTGAGGTAGACCAAAATGGCAGACCCTTTACACTCAAACCCAAAAGATTTTTTTTTTCTTTTTCTTCGCAAAATTAAATTTTCCCGATGAACCAAAACACACTTATACTTTTAATTTGTTTTCTTTTCTCTATTTTTCATATAAGTAGTCTTTCCACAATCACAGTATTTTTCTTAAATTGACTTTATAACACTCGACTTAAAAGTAAAAACTAGCATATCAGGTTTTCCAAATCAAAACACGAGCCTATATTAATTTATTACAATAAAGACTCTCTTAATAATATTCTAAAAACTGGCTTGTATTTTTATCAAATTTACCACTAGACTCTAATCATTGAAAATCAAAACTCGACTTTAATATCTCAAAAAACCAAACTAGAATTAATTTTAAGGTCAAAACCAAAACTTTTCTTTTCAAAATCACAAACTCGACTTTACTTTTTCAAAATCACAACTCGAATGTTTTTTCCAGAAAAAAAATTCTCGCGCCGCACAACTCGCAAAACGTTATAGAAAAAATAATCTCTCTTCTCTGTTTCTCCTTTATATCAATTTGCATTGATAGAAAAGAGAAGCATATAAGAAAAACATTTTTTCAAAACGTTTTACTTTGCACACACTCGAAACGCATTGCTCTCTCTCTCTCTCCCATTTTCGTTTGGTTACCATTACCAACAAAACAAAAACGTCGCGGGTGCGTTCAGCGCACAATTAACAAACAACTACCGAGGTGAATATAATTTGTGGTTGCGACCACACAGTCGTAACAGCCTATTTTGATCTTCGCACAAATCTGCTCAAGTCTGGATGGAACTAATGTAACAGGAGAACTTTCAAGATTTGAATGTACGGCTATCAATACGCCACCGCCTGATTCCTTAGTACTCCTTTCAGGAGTACAATCACATCTGTAAACAATATAATTCTGCCCAAAGTATTCTGTACTATGAATGCTTGGGTTGAGGTTACTTTCTCCGATTACATATACAGGGTGTTTTGCAGGCGGACCGACAACGTTTTATGGCAGATTGGGGGGGTTATTTGGAAGATTTCATCCCATGGAGCCGATGTCCTAAGTCTCACGGTTACTGAGATATCATATTTTTAAGTTTTTTTTAAATTATCCAAAATCTCACCTTTAAATGGTCATAACTTTTTTGTTTGTAGACGTAAAGACACGAAATAATTTTTATTGTATTCTGCATTGTGATTTTATTCTAAATAAATCATTATTTAATACAATCGGTTTGAGAAAAATGAGTTATGGGCTTCCAAATCTTAAAAAATGTGTAAAAGTATCAAAAATGTCTACATTCTATATACATTTAAAAAAAAACTAGCGATTGTTTTGAAATAACTTTTGTTTTAAAAACTTCTCTATTTTATGCCCTTTCCAACAGTTTACTACATGTCGTGGGAATCACTCATTTTGTGGACGAAATAAGTGATAATATTTGGTCAGGATTATTTGTGTCAGGATTAAGAAAATACCTTTTGAGTTATTGATAAAATATTAATCAACTTCATTTATTACGTTTTGTTCAAAATGACCTCCACCACTCTGTATACATGCACGGCATCGTTTTTTTATCTCCACGGTTGTTGTGTGGAGTTTCATTTCATTCCTCATTTGTTCAAATGCAGCACTTATCTTTTCTTTTAAAACTTCTATTGTGGGTACCTCTGTTGCATACACCAATTCCTTAGCACGTCCCCAGTCGTAGAAATCCAGGGGTGTGAGATCTGGGGACCGTGCGGGCCAAGAAATAGGGCCACCTCTACCAATCCATGAGTTTGGGAACGAATCATCCAAGTATTTCCTTACCGGTCGTTGGTAATGTGCCGGACAGCCGTCATTTTGAAAAATAATCGGCACATCTTCTTCTAGAGCTGGTAAAATCAACTCAGGTAGCTCATTTTGTAGAAATTCGAGATATATTTCTCCGGAAAGGCGTTCTGGCAAAAAATATGGGCCGATAAGGTTTCGACCAATAACACCAGCCCAAACATTTACACTGAATTTCTTTTGGAAAGAAACCTGCCTTTTCTTGTGAGGATTTAGGCCTTTTCTGCTCCAGTGATGCAGATTGTGTATATTCACAACTCCCTCACGACTAAAGTTAGACTCATCTGTCCACAAAATCCTTTTCAAGAACATATTATCCTCAACATTCGTATGCAATATAAACCTGCAATATAAATTGTGACAATTGCTCAAATATGATACGTTTCTGTAAACTGAGAGAAGTAAAAATTAGGTGTAATTACCATGAACTGGAGTGTAATGGAATGCATGCTTTCCTTCTACCCGTAGAACCGACCACACTTTCCAGACTGATAAGTTGAATCTGGCAGCGACAACTCGAATGCTTGTAGTAGGATCCTCGTTAAAAGCTTCTAAAATTCTTTCATCAACTGTAACATTATGTTGCCTCACATTCACTGGCGGGTCGTGAAAATGTAACTTGCCGGTCTCCTTCAGACGTCGATAGGTTGTTGAGAAGGTTTCATGGTGCGGTAAACGTCGAACAGGATATCGAGCCTGATAAATTCTTCTCGCTTCATGTCCATTGCAATTAGCACTACCATACGCCAACAACATGTCAGCATACTCTTCGTTACTAAATATGGGCATCCTACCAACAGCGACGACAAAATCAACGAAAAGTTTTTAACAATTTAACACGAACAACGTAAACTTCCGGTAGCAGATAGTGTAATATCAAGTAAACAAGTGAAGGCAATTAACACTCAGTTTGCTTATTTAAATTTAAATGTAATAAATGAAGTTGATTATTTTATCAATAAATTAAAAGGTATTTTCTTAATCATGACACAAATAATCCTGACCAAATATTATTTGATATTGTACATTTGATATTGATAAAAAAAACGGGCGAGCGGATACGGAAAAAGGAAAGAGCTTTGCATTTTAAGACCCGAGCGAAAATCCTTCATGTCGTCCTCGAAGAGGAGGCAGTTGGCAAACCTAAAACATTTTACAACGTCGTTAATAAATAATGAAAATAACAGTGGCCCGATATGATTAGCCTGAGGCATGCCAAATGGTGCCCGAAATAATGGGGAGAAATAATCCTAGAATATTAACGGATTGCCAGCGATCTAAGAGGTAAGAACGCAACCAGTCCATGGGAATGAAATGACAATCGAAACTCTCCAACTTGCTAATAAGAATAGAACGATCAATCACATCGAAAGCCTTTGCGAAGTCGGTATAGACAACGTCAAGCTACTGTTACTGAGTTTAGACTGTCAAATAAATTACCACAAAAAGAGGATAAGTTAGACACGATAGACCTACCGGTATAAAATCCATGCTGAAAAGGAGAAATAAGTCTCTTAGTATGGAGGTACAATACTCTTTTAACCATGGACCCGAACAGTTACGGTAAGATAGAGAGGATGGCGATCCCACGATAATTATTAACCTCACTTCTATTACCCGCCATGAAAATTGGATGAACGCATGAGATTTTCCAGGGATCCGTGAAAAACCGCGACGAAGAGTATCGTTAAACAAGAAGGAACGTCGAGAAAGAACAGTTGATTCAGAACCTCCTGTTCGGTAAATTTGAAATGATTAAATACAGTGGAGGTGGAAGTAGTAAGAGACCTAGTATCTGTCGACCTTATCGGCTTGTAGATCGATGGCCTACATTCCAAAATTTTTAGGGATTAGATGTCAAAACTTGCTCGATTTGCACTACGTAATTATTCTAAAGGAACCAATTAAAGGTCTTAAATTCCTTGCGGGCTTTGAGAAAATCGGGATAGTAATCTACACCGTAAAGCCTGTACAGGGAATGAAACTTATTGCGTCGTTTCTCGAGCACCATCAACTCGGTATTATACCATGGCTCACGAAAGCCGGTTTTATTATTTATAACCCGCGGAACGTGTCTCTCGATACCACTCCCGAGAAGCTCGTTGCATATGTGCACCGCGTCATTCAAATCCGCACCGCGCTCTAAAAAGTCCCAATTGGCAGTACTGAGAAATTCATTAAAGGATGCAAAGTCGGCCATTCTAAAATTAAAGTGAAAATCATTAAAAAATAATCAGGATGCGAACAGCAATGAGGTCAAGGCAAGGATGGCAGGCGATCACTTCACTCGAGGGTGAATTTTTTACAGCATTTAAAACACCACAGCCTCTACAACTAGTCAAAGTCATATCTGTCCTTTCTATGAACGATATAATCAGATGGAAAGTACTCTTCGGATAACATATTGATCGTAAGCCATGTCTCGCTGATTATTATAACATCAAAATCAATGCAAGTATATACCTAAGCGGGAATCTCTGGTTTTACCTCGGATACTGGAGGCATTGTGATAGTAGATAGAAGTGAAGGCGTTGATCGTATTAGATGAAGTGACGGTCGTTGATAAATTGAACTGATTGGTTAACGCAGTAGTTACTTTGGCTGTTGAAACGTAGCCACAGTCTGGTTTTTGATATGCGTGAGTAATTTGTAAATGGGCGGATTACAGCACCAGCAGGCCAAACATCAGAATTATTAAGCAGGTCAAAATCAGCCTCAACCAAACAAATTTTAAATGAAACGAACGTTAATGAGCTGTCCAAAACGCCAAAGTTACTGAATTAGATATTAGATTAAAACCAAGTTAAGGGTTCTGTTGGGATGGTTTGGTAAACTGCAGCGCTCTCGAATTCCAATGTTTCAGAAGCAGCTTTCTTTATGATACCTTATACCCCGAGTGGTTGTGTACTGGCGTTTGTACCATAAGCCTGAGTAACATCGTTCGCTGAATGTTCAGATTATTTATTTATTTCATTATTTTGCTGACGTTTCATCCTGTGTAGAGATTTGGCTGCCTCAATGAGGTTATATACACTACTAGCTGACTCGACGAACCTCGTTCCACCCCAAATTGTATTGAAAAGTGAATGAAATGTCGATTCAAACTGAGGCATCAATCGAAAATTGAGTTGATTTTTGGAGTTTTTTTCTCAGTGTGGAAGTGAATTGCCGCCCCGGTGGCAAAGTGGTCAGCATGCTTGCTCCAGCAACCGGAGGTCCTGGGTTCGATTCCCGGCGGTGACAATGGAAAAATTTCAAGGCTGGTGTAGGACAATGAATTAATCACTCATTATCCGAAATGAAAGTATGATTATGAAACCTCATTTGAGGCGGCCAAATCCCTTGATGGGATGTATAGTGCCAGAGAGAGAGAGGAAGTGAATTGGAGTCAGTTGGAACTCAAAAGAATTCAATGTATTTTATTCGAGTGGAATTAAATCGAATACAGACGCAAATCAATACAATGCATTGTGATAAACGGCATTTTTCGTTTTATTCTCCGGCGTGAACCATGTGAAAAACACGGAAATTCGAGATTTATTCCGCACACTTCCAAAGATTGACCTTGCGATTTGCTAATCGTCATAGCGAACGACACACGAACGGGGAATGAATGCAGAAGTCGAACGGAATGTCAGTTAAAATCAGCGGATTTCTCGGGATTAGAACAGCCTCTTCTTTGAATTTGCCCTTGATGATATTCGCTTGAATCACGTTGTTCATCAGTTTCTTCACAGCCAATTGCGTTCCGTTACACAATCTCGAATGGTTCATATTGCGCAGCATGATTATCGCAGATCCGACCTTGAGCATCAAGTTATGCGGTGGTATTCCCGGCCAATCAAGCGTATTCAAAAAGTCGGTCGGATAGTTGGTTGGCTCGTTTTGATTGGTCACATGAGGTTGTTTTTGAATCAAGTAATTCAGACTGTCTTCATCCTTGTTCTTCGCTGCCACAATCGCTCGTTCGCTGAGTCAATCATGATGCATATAATTTACACATGTCCGAAAACACTTTTGTGGTAAGCTCTTCCTTCGACGTCGTGAACATGAAAGAATTCGAGGGAAATCAAACCAATCCGGCCGAAACATCAACAAGAATTTGACCATTGCCAAGCACCAACAGTTGTTTGAAAAATCAGCAGTTGATGAGCCGTTCTGTAACGAGACTCCCATAATCGTGGTCAACTGCAACTGCTTCATATAGCGCCACAAAGTCGAGAATTTCAGATATACGTTGAGTTCATCTGCACCTGTGATCTCGGAACGATAGGTAGCGTTTGACAAAAATCGTCAGCCAGAAGAATCATCGCTCCAACAAAACGTCTTGAGCCACTTCGTAAATCCTTAATAATTCGATTGAACGCTTTTTCAATGATCGTTTATATGCCATTGTGCACTCGCACTCGCCCCAGGTGATGACTAAGCATTCTTGAAATACTCGTCATTCATCGGCAACTCCAATACAGAATGTGCCATCCGGCAACCGTCCAGCAATGTGGCTGCAATTCCTGATGATGTAACAGCTAACGCTTTTTGATATCTCGAGCGAATTGTGGCCAAAATCAATGAAATCAGAAAAGTTTTACCAGTTCCACCGCTTTCCTTCTTCTTTTGCTGTGCTTTCGAAAGCGAGACTGTCGTTCGCAGTATTTAGTTTATTGAATCTCGATCGTACACTTCCTCTCGTTGAATCCACGATTAAATGCATCGTGCATCGAACGAATTAGTGCTCGCATACCCAATTTTGACAAATTCGTTTCGTTGCGTATCTCGTCGTTCATTTCAATCTCAAAATTCAATGTTCCAGTGCGAACTCGATGCAAAATGTCGTCAGCCTTTTCGTCCTTGTATATGTTTCAAAATTGCACTGCGTTTGATAGATAACATGTCGCAAAATACTCCATCTTTAGTGCGAAGTGATTCGAACGAAGTATTGGACCACGAACATGGAACAAAAGCAAAGAAGATAAAAGCATTCGTCTTGTCGTGGATGAACGGTGTACACAGGGCCAAGCACATCAGTAGCATACAATTAACGTATTCTGCATCAGGTTGACCTTTCTTTGTTGCATGAATGATCACACGTGAGCGCCGTCTCTTATTTATCTCTTCAACTGTGTTTTTTTCTATTTATTTTGCGATTTTCTAAGATTTATCAAGCTTTGTATCGACTTTTCACGTTTTACAGCGTTCAATATCATCAGCGTTCAAACATGCAAAAAATTCAAAATTTTATCAAAAAAAAGTTCAATTTTCTTCAGGTTTATTAGGAAGTTTCCGAGTTTTCCACTCAGATTTTCCAAATTTATCAAGCAAAAAATTCAAAATTTCATCAAAAAAAAGTAATTTTCTTCAGGTTTTTTAGGAAGTTTCCGAGTTTTCCACCTAGATTTTCCAAATTTATCAAGCAAAAAATTCAAAATTTTATCAAGAAAAAGTTCAATTTTCTTCAGGTTTATTAGGAAGTTTCCGAGTTTTCCACTCAGATTTTCCAAATTTATCAAGCGAAAAATTCAAAATTTCATCAAAAAAAAATTTAATGGTCTTCAGGTTTTTTAGGAAGTTTCCGAGTTTTCCACTCAGATTTTAGAATTTTTACCTTCTAAAAGACCATCTGGATTGGATACGCGCAAAATCCCATACACAAGATGATTTTTCGATTTTTCGAATTTTTCCAAAGTTTTCTTTCGTAAGAACTATCTCCTTCGCACTTGAACACAACAAAAAAGATTAAGCCAAATCGGCTCAGCCGGTCTCAACTGATGCGCGCACATACATTTTTTATACCATTTTTATATATTTAGATAAAGTTATGAATCGTAGCCCGGTCCCATACTGACATACAGGTAGAGGGGATGATCTCGTTCCTTTCCATTTTAAAATTTCTTTCTTTTCTTTTGCCTTAGAAATTATTTTATTAATATTTTTTTAAAATTTCATATAGAAAAAAATATTCTTTTTTGCAGAGCAACACGGTAGTGTTCAATATATCTCTGTTTACCAATCAATCATTTCTTGATAAGAGACAATGCACTTTGGATTTTTCCGTGTTGCGGAAATAAAAGTTCCGAAAACAGATTGATTTTCGATGTGGTGTCTGTCGGTCTATTGGTCTTTGGCCTTTCTTCAGCCAAGACTAATTGACTAAATTGAATGAAACTTCATATCTACATGTGCGCGGCGTGAAAAATTAATATCGAAAATTAAACAATTTTGTTGTCTTTGGAATGGAAATCAAGTGCAGTCTTTACGAAATTTACGTTCATTTGTGATAGAGAATTGGGAGCTCGTTACAACATATATACAGTAAAGGCTCGATTTGTGCAACACAATAAAAACCGGTCTGAGTGCAATTTTCGAACATGACGCTATTATCGAACCTTTCATTCAATCATGTCGTTTTAACTTACCTATTCATAGAAACAATCCTTTGATGATGTACTAATAAATTTTCGTTAATACAATGCATGAACTATTATTTTTTGCTTCGAAACTAAGTTGTCGGTATTCTCAAAAAATATGCGAATTACAAAACACCGAAATAAACAACCATACATTTTATCAACGTGTTATTAATTTAACCAACATCAATATAAACGTGAACGAAGAAGAATTATTAAATAAAGGTCTAAAATTCAATGTCAACCCGAGAAACAGCAGTAAACAATTCAACAATCATTTATTTGAGATAGAAAACGCTATTTTACAAACCGATAAACCACAACACGATGAAATCCGAACGCTAATCATAAATGAAATAAAGAAGAAAAAAGCCAATCAATCTAAAACACGAAAACAAGATACAATAATACCAAAAGTTTTAAAAAATATTAAAAAGAAACTATCCGATAACGAAGCCATAATAACGAAAGCTGACAAAGGAAATACAACTGTAATTATGTATAAATCCGACTACAAACATAAAATCGATGAATACATTACAAATAACAATATCTGCACTCTTCCGAACGATCCTACAAATATCTACCATAGGAATATCAATCAAGTAATCAATAAATCAAAAACCATCCAAAGCCGACATCAGATATATTTCAATAAAATGATAAAGCCAACGGCGCCGATAATCACAGGATTACCAAAATTACACAAGCATAATACACCAATTCGCCCACTAATAAATTTCAAAACTTCACCATCATATAAAATCGCTAAATTCCTTAACAAATGGCTAACACAAAATATAAAATTAGAAAATGATAACTCCATAAAAAACAATTTAGAAATTATAGATAAAATTAGATCAATCAATATCCCAAATGGAGCAAAATTGACATCATTCGATGTAACAAATATGTACACCAACATACCAGTCGCGGAAACAATAAAAATAACAAAAGAACTCTTAGTCAAAAACCAAGTGGACTCAGTCATGGTCGAAGAAGCCATAAACCTGTTGAACACCATCACCCAACAGAATTACTTTCAACACAATAATTTTTTCTACACACAAAACAATGGATTACCAATGGGAAGCCCACTTTCAGGCACCTTAGCCAACATCTATTTAAACCACTTCGAACACACATACATTAACAACGATAAAAACAAATTCAAAAACAACATTATTTATTGGTTTAGATACGTAGATGACATACTCATCTTGTTCAAAGGGAGTTTTAGACAACTGGATAATTTACACTCATACATCAATAATATTCATACAAACATCAAATTCACATTAGAAGTAGAAAACAAAAACTCAATAAACTTCTTAGATTTACACATCAAAAATATCAACCAAACACATAATTTTAAAATTTATCGTAAAATCACACAGACGGATCACACAATTCACAACACATCCAATCATCCACACCAACATAAAATTTCAGCATACAGTCACATGATAAACCGACTCAATAAAATCCCTATGGACAACATCGACTACAAAAATGAGTATAAAATAATAACACAAATAGCAACACAAAACGGATTCAAAGAAGACATGATTCATCGGCTAAACCGTAAAATAAAAAACAAAATACATCAACAACATTCAACCACTTTGCATACAGAAAATAACCCAATCAACAAATACATCACATTAGAATACAACAGGGATTCCAGTTATATTATGAGAAAATTTTTAAATAAATACAACTATACAATCGCTCACACAACAAAACACAAATTACAACAAAAACTACGCACACAACAAAATAATATCCAAGACTGTGGTGTTTACAAATTAATATGCAACGATTGCCCCAAATTTTATATTGGTCAAACCGGGAGATCATTTACAAAACGCTTTGAAGAACATATAAATGAGATAAAATACGCACACAAGAATCCAACATCAAATTACGCACAACACATCATTGCAGAAAAACATTCATATTCAGATATAAACACAAATTTACAAATAATGCACACACTACCAAAAGGCAACTTGATGAACAGGATCGAAGAATACGAAATATACAAACAACGGAACAATCCAATGTTGCTCAACGACAAAATAAACACAAAAACAAACAATATATACGAGTTTATACTACACAACAAGTGAAACAACCTCATACCATGCAATAGACGAAATAACATTTTCTGGACATAAAAAAGTATATAAAACGACGAATTCATTTCAAAACAACATAGTTGAAAAGAAACTGAGGATGGACGAAGTCCGAAACTAGTATTTCATTAAATAAATAAAATAATTATCACTTTAAGAAAATTTAACTATTTTAATAAAAAAAAAATGTATTTATTTTTTTAATAAAATAATAAAAATATCGTTTTTTTAAAACATAAAGTATAATAAATATGCGAATTAAAAAGTAAAATTTATTACCTTACATATACAAAATGTAACTAACAAATCAATATATGTAATTAATAAAAATTTAAGAATTTTAGAATTTCAGAATTTTAGAACTTTAAAGTTTAAGAATTTTAATATTTTGGAAATTTACATTTATAGAATTTCAAAATTTTGAAAAATTTGAATTGAAGATTTTTTATAATTTTGGAAGTTTTGAATTTTGAAATTTAAAATTTTTGAATTTTTTAATTTTAGAATTTTAAAAATTTAGAAATTTAAAATTTTTAAATTATAGAAATTAAGTATTTAAGAATCAGAATTTTCGAATTTTGGAATTCTAGAATTCTAAAATTTTAGCATTTGATCTTTGTTGAATTTTGGATTTTAAGAATTCTAGAATTTGAAAACTATAAAATTCAAGAATTTTAATATTTTGAAAATTTAGAATTATAGAATTTTAAAATTTAAATATTTTCGAATTTAAATTTTTTTATTATTATGGATATTTTGAATTTTGAAACTTAAAACTTTTAAATTTTTTAATTTTAGAATTTTAAAAATTTAGAATTTTAAAATTTTGGAATTTTAGAAATTTAGTATTTAAGAATTAAAATTTTTGAATTTTGGATTTTTGGAATTCAGGAATTCTAGAATTTTAGTATTTGATCATTTTTGAATTTTCAAATTTTGGATTTTTAGAATTCTAGAATTTGAAAGTTACCAATTTTACGTTTCGAATTTAAGAATTTTAGGACATACTAGTATTAGAGAAATTTTTAATTATAGAGTACATATTAGAATTTTTGAAATAAGAATTTAAGAATTTTAAAATTTCAGATTTTTAGTACTTTAAAGTTTAGGAATTTTAATGCATATGTATATTAAAGCCTAATTAGTTTAATTACATTGTTTTAAACTTTTTTTACTTGTTGGTGCTATACACGTGTGGGAAACTTTCGAACTTCAACCGCGATTAAGCCCAATTTGTGCAAATTATTGCCCAATGGGAAAAAATTTGTGCTTTAACAAAAAAAAATAAAAAATAAATTTCGCTTTAACGACGAAACAAATAAAACCCTATTTCTAAGAAAAACCAGCAATAATTTAACCATAGTTTTAACTATTTCCAGCAGCGGCCAAACTGACAAAATTTATGCTTATGATAGAAAGATAATTTTTCTAAATTTTGGTTCATAAATGCAGGAAAAACAAACAATTCAGATACCATATTCCTGCCAGGCATGTTCATTGCCATCCGGAAAAAATAGTGGCTAAATTTGTCCTAATCCAGATTTGGACCAATTCCATTGAACAACACAGACCGTTGAATGAAAGATTTGCTGATATAAAATGCTCTAAATACAATGAAATGTGCCCTTCTTACTACATATTCTAATCAGATAGTCATTGCCATCCGAAAATGTAGTGGCTGGAATACACAGTCTTTGATGTTCAATGGAATTGAACCAATTCTGAAATGAAAATACCTTACAGTAAGGCCGGATTTGTGGTTGGTATTTGTTCGTTCGTTCTGACAATTTTTCCGACCAATCATATTGCTCAAAAATGTCGATTTTTTTCTTCTGGATTGATAAATACATTTTGGCAAAATCTAATCTAAATCAAATAATTGTTATTAACAAATAATAAATACTAAAGATTTCAAGCTGATAGGTCACCTAAATTCATAAAATTTTGGGTAATAAACCACGAAAACTTTCGCGAGTAAACGGTTGTAAACATAAGGATTAATATAGTATCTTTCAGGGGCTAGTGTATTTTTCCTCAATTTATGAATGAAAATTTATGAACGATCCGTACAAATTCGATAATTGCAACCAATGTTTACGGGCGTTGCAAAAATCGAATAGTTTTAAATATCGAGAATCACAAAAAATTTTATTGTAACTTCGAATAAAATTCTATTTAATTTAGGGCTTATTGATGATTGTGGTTCAAAAAGGAAGAAATTGTACTTTGCATATAACTTGATTTATTAATTGCGTTACTTCTCAGTTTCTTTAATACATAATAAAATATACTCTGCAGAAATTTCGTTTAATTCTGCCCATTTTAAACATGTTTTTAAACAGGTACGAGTAACTGGTTTAAAATAAACATTTTCCAAAATTTCGACTTGTTGGTATTAATTATTTTCCAACGCTTGTTTGAACTCGTTAATCTTTATGGACAAGAAATTTTCGGTTATCCTCTCGTTAACTTAAGGTTCAGAAAATACTATGCAAAGTGGAATTTTTTGTAGCAAAAACAAAATTGGATTATAATTTGCTGCGCTCTCTTCTGGCATTCTATTACGAATTACAATTAACGAGAAGTCATCTTCGGAGTCATAATTGTCAATTGCCGGCATTATTAATGTTTAGCATTTAGCAATTTTGGCTGACTCGAGATTTTCACAAAGATTGAATTTAAAACTGACCGCATCGCGTAAGTTAATCCAATTTGATGCAGTCTCAAAATCGGGTTCACTTGGTTTTAGCAAATGATTTAACACAATTTTTTTTATACTTCGATTTGGTTAAATTGATTACGCTTTGATCAACGCGTCGAAATTCAGTTTGCATATCTACGTGTGGAACCGAATAGCTATGCAAAGTGCGACCTTGGTGTATAAGTATTTACCATAATCCTTTTCCTTTTTTTACCGATATTGCAACAGAACATTTTTCGAATAATGTTTATCTGGGCACTCGTGCGCTCAGGTGCAGTTCTAAAGTTTTATATGTAATAGGAAATTCCTATTGTTGTAAATATAGAGTATTTGCAATTATCAAGTATTGCGTTCATCGAGTTTGTACTGTACATCCATCCATTTTACATTCGTTTTCGGGTTCAGGAGTGCAGCACAAACTTTCTAGAGATTTATGCATTCCGTTATTTTCCGCTATTTAGGCGAGGAACTAATATCATCGAAACTGTATGAGAATCACCAACCAGCGGACAAGTCATAGCAGTTCAACGAAATACACTTTCATCGAATCAAGATCCAAAATAATTAAATTAATTTTCCAATTTTTTTTATGTTGATTATTTTATTACAGGAAATAACTTTCAACATGAAAACAGAAATTATAGATCAATAATTTATAATAAATCGAAGTCTAAACTGCAAGAATTGGCCGTTCCAAAACTGGTTCATCAATCACAACTGATGATTCAATAAAAGTTGGAGCATATGGCAGTAATATAATTGGATAAAACAGATAAAGTACAATCGGTGTATCAGGCTCAATTGCATCTAAGCTTAATGGCCTGTACGGCAATGCAAACGGTTGAATTAATCCAAAAGTCACAAACAAAACGACAACTAAAACTCTCAATCCCTTCATCTTGAAAACGTTTGATGCGACACATGGGAAATTGTAGATTGAACTGAAGTAAATGGAGCGAAATTTTTTCTTTTGTAATCGTTTCTAGAGGTAAACATTTTAGATATTGAATCATTCAAAATATTCTAAATTTAGCAAACAAAAAACAATATCGATCTATGGCACTTGTGTCAACGCGGGTGACGAAAAAATAAATATTGTTAAACGTTGAATTGCTGTTAGTTATTAAAAGTGCGCACAAATATTGTTGCTATTTTATGTGGTTATGTAATATAATTTTAGTCCGCTCGTTATGTTCGCTTCATACGTTTTCATACGTAATTGAGCTCTAGCATCGACGATTCAATTTCAAAATCGGTCATTTAAGGTTGATGGTTTCTCAGCTAAGACCAAATTTGCGAGCTTAATCGGTAGTTTAGCTTCTATATGTTAAGAATTTAACTGTTGGACCTATAGTTCTGTGGTTTTTTTTGTAAGGCCAACACTTTCTTGCTACTATTTACCACGTATGAAGTTACACCGAATCTTTTGTTGAATTTAAATCCTAACCATTTTATCAATTTTACCATCTATATTCTCTAATTAACAGCTTCCAAAGAGGATTTCGTAATTTCAGTATAATGGACAATCCCCCATTCAAAATTCATGATCATGAGTTGACAATTCATTGACACAGCTCCCTATTATAAAATAAAATTTAGTTCGCCAAATCACGGAAAACCACAGGCTCCTGGAGTGATGTAGTTTAGATAAGTTCGATCAACCTGAAGAATTTTGAGTTTTGGCACTCAAAGACAGTTTTGGCATAATTCAAGCATCACAATAAGTTCGTTATATGGATTGAAAGATACATAAAAACATGTGTAATAAATTATTTTTCAAAGTATTTTATTTTAGTTTAAAACTTCATTATTATTAGACTGGTGTAGCAACAGGATCACTTATAAATGTATCAACCGTTAGTATTACAGGATCAACTAGAAGTGGATCAGCAATCAATATTGGTGGATCTACTAGTATTGGATCACCAATCAATATCAGAGGATCAACTAAATATGGATCAATCAGTATATGGGCTCATACGGTAGGAACACAACTGGATCAAATAGATTATAACGTATTGGTAATTTGTATGAAAATGGACTCGATTGAGCTAATCCACAGATTGTGAGCAAAACAGCTACAGACGCTCCAAGTACTTTCATCTCGATAAATGTTTGGTGTGATTATTAACAAATAGTAAATTATACTGAAAGAAGAAGTGTAAGAACATTATTGCTTTGATAATCAGAAGAGCTGAAATTGAATTATACTAAAGTAGCACACGTTCATAAAGTTTACGAAAATATCAGACGAATGTTATCTAACTCAACTTTAAACACATGTATCAACAGTTTTAAAAAGTTGGTTTTAAGCAATGTCAAATTTTATTTTGTTAGTTGATTGAATTGATATTGTGTCTATACATTTTGAAATGATATCATATGTAGTTTGCGTTATTCAACAGGGTTATGGATTAATTTGCTCGGTTTCATAGCGACGGTGGGTAAAGCCAATGGATGCATTGACATCTCATCGCTAAGAAGTATCATTTTAATTTTTGTTTCACTTTTACAAAATATAAGTTAATTATTTTGCAAATCGTATGACTTCTTTAGTAAACAAAGTAAGTATGAGCATGCGGTGGAACTATTTACAAAACTTAAGGATTACAGTGGTGAAATATTTCATAAAGAAATCATATGGGGCTTTGACTGACTTAACAGAAAAACATGATGGGATCGATGAGAACTGATCATAATTTTGATAGATAATGGCAAGAATATTATGAATCATAACTCACATATTTCAGAGTCTTATTTGTTAATGCCAGAACTTAGCTAAAAATCTGGAAAAAATCATGGACAACACAAATTCATTAAACTTTGATTCAATTTTTAGCTTATCTCGATCGTATATATTTTTCACATCGCAATTTTAATTATTAAATATAAATAAAAATTTTGTTATTTTGAACGTGCTGGTACGATGGATTAATTAAAAATAATCATAATTGTAATAATAGTCGTTTTCTGTTGGGTGGAATTTATGAAAATCTTTTTTAAAAATATATAAACGCCTAAATGTTTAAGTTTTACGAAAGTTGTCAAACAAAGCTTTTAGTTGAAATTTATGTTGCTTCGCCTATGAATGATAGATGGCAGTAACATACAATCAAACAAAATTAAAGCTTTTAAATGTTTCATCAAAGAATATGGATATGAAGAATACCGAAACAAAAGAAAAAAATTCATCAAAAAGTATATGGGTTATGCAATTCAAATGGGTTATACACTAACACCAGTTTATTTATTTTATATTTGTATTTACGGGTTATGATACACTTACACATCTTTGCGATTATTTTTTATGTTTCTCTGTTCTCTCTCATTTTTTAGTATTCGGCTACATTGCACAAACTCGTTGTACACGAGTTTTTTTATTTATATGTATTTTGCGTAGTTTTCTTATTTACCCTGGAGATATAATACTGTTAAAGTTAGCCGACGTTTTCCAGCCGACTGATAATGCAGATAGTGTCTTGAATACAGCAAAAATCAGTCATGAACTTAAGAATTTACGAATTTAGGATCGTGTTGTATCATTCGGGTGAAGGGAAAACTATTTCAGTTTATAGGAATTTAAAAATCGATAGGAGCGAGAGAATAAAGAGAGTTTAACAAATAGTCAAGACACTATCTGCATTATCTTTCGGCTGGAAATATCGGCTAGCTTTAATAGGGTGGAGATATACTCGACGCGACCGACGTGACTAAGTAAAAATAAAAAGTTAAACTATGAGAATTTATACTAAAACAATTATACTCGACGCGACTCAGACGTGATAACAAAAAAGTTGATTTAATTTTAACTTTTTGTTGTTGTTTAGTACTAAAGTGACATCTTACAGAAATTTTATGAAATAATTAACCAATTTTATTTTATTTTTGTTACCATTTTGACCTTTTAAAAAAACAACTGCGCGTTTTTCTTTCAAGTACTAACTTTTAATATTTTAAATTTTTATTATTTCGCAAAAAATGAAATAAATATAAAATAAATAAAAAGAAAGTCAAAAGTGAAATAAATGTCAAAAACGTGAATTCATATATTGAGTTTATCTTGGGTATACACGCAAGCGCGTTTTTGGCATTTCGAAGCTTCTGAGTAACGTCGAGTATATCTCCAGCATTAGTTTTCGATTCATTTATTTTTCATATTGTATAAACAGCTGTGAACAAAACAAAAATTTCAAGTTGTTTTCCCGTTATGAATACAAGCATATTATATAGATACATATTCTTGTTCTCAAGATATAAATTGGCTAGCTCGATTATTATATGTACGTATGTAACTAAATAGATTTCATGTAGTTTAAGAAATATTGAATGATTCTCGGTTACAAATAATTGAGGGGAAACGGTTATAAATTAGGAACAAATATAATTATAAATGTTCGATCAACATAAATTAAAATAAATAACGATTATTCTAAACGACAAAACTTCAATTTGATTAGATTTTTGGAATGTAAGGAGACTTTTTGGATTATGAAACGATTTTTATGGAACGAAATTGCCACAATATGACAACAACTATGAATGTTTTAACAGATTTCTCATTTGTGAATAATTAGCTGCATATTTTTCAATTAAATTAATAACATATTGGCATCCAAAATAATAAATTTTCAATTATTAATCAATTTAATAAAAGGACAATATATTTTTCGTGTTGCCGTTTCTAGAAATGGTAAAATTGCAAAATTGTGATTTATCTGTTAAAATTACTAAATAAATATAATTGTATTATTTTTTCAATGTTAATTTGAGATGTTTTACATTGTATCTGATTAATTTAAGTGAAAAATCAGAAAAATCTCGATTTAACGGACTAATTGGGGAGTCCGATTAATTCGAATGCCCGTTAAATCCGAATGTTTTTAAATTTAAACGACTATAGATTTTGCACTTGTTCTGGAATATGGGCACCTAGGACAGAACTCGCTTATCTCTTAATCGAATAAGAAGGGATTTTGTTTGTTGGATGGAAATGAGATTCATAAACAGTTCTTGGAAGAAGCTCTGGAATATGGCCATTCGTGACGGAACTCGATCAACCGCTAACCGATTGTGATGGGATTTTGTATGTTGGATGGAAATAGGATTCTTAAATGATTTTTAGAAGAAGTTCTGGAATATGGTCATCTGGAAAGGAACTCGATCATTTTTTATTCGATGATGACGGGATTAGGTATGTTGGATGAAAATGGAATTCTTAAACGGTTTTTGAAGAAGTTCTTGAATATGGTCATCTGGGACGGAACTAGTTCAATTCTTAACCAATTATGATTTGATTTTGTATGTTGAAATGCGATTCTTAAATATTTTGGCAGAAGTTCTAGAATATGGCCACCTGGGGCAGAACTCGTTCAATTCTTAACCGATTATGATGGGACTGGGTATGCTGGATTGAAATAAGATTCTTAAACGATTTTTGGAAGAAGTTTTGGAATATGGCCATCTGGGGCGGAACTCGTTTAATTATTAACCTATTATGATGGGGTTGGGTATGTTGGATGAAAATGGGATTCATAAATGATTTTTGGAAAAAATACTCTAATATGGCTTGCTGGGGCGGAACTCGGCGATTTCTTAACCGATTATGATGGGATTGGATATTTTTGTCGGAAATGACATTTTTAAATCATTTTTGAAAGAAGTTCTGGAATATGGCCACCTGGGGCAGAACTCGTTCAATTCTTAACCGATTATTATGGGATTGGGTATGCTGAATGGAAATGGGATTCTTAAATGATTTTTAGAAGAAGTTCTGAAATATGGTCATCTGGAGCATAACTCGCTCAATTCTTAACCGACTATGATGGAATTGGGTGTGCTGGATGGAAATAGGATTCTTAAATGATTTTCGGAAGACTTAATAAACACATTTTTTATTAATCACTTGTTTTTTGTTTCGCAGTTATTTTGAATAATTTTCAAAAAGTTTAAAAAATCACTCGATCAATTTCGACTTATTAGGTCATCATCAGGATTATCTACTGATTTGTATTAGTAAAAATTTTTGTTATATAGCAGAAAAAAGCAAAATATAAATAAAAGAAGGAGGGACAGAAATTAAGCAATAAAAATTAAACTACGGATCGCGCAGGTAGGCGATGAGTCATAGGTTGAGTAACAAAATTCAAGGTATATTATTGCGTACGTGAGAATAGAAAAGGGCGGGATCTGTAATTGGTTAGAACCGGATTTCTCTCTGTTCGTTAAGGATATTTTGGTTAAGAAATATTAATTTTCGAATTTCGTAAGATTCTAAGGTATCTAAACGTCTGCCTTTGGGTTGTATATGTAATATGTCTAAATTGTTCAAGCTAGCTGTATGATTTTCTGAAGTTAAATGGTTATGGAAAGTTGATTGATTGCAACCAGATAAATGTTCTTTAGCTCTAACTCCAAAATTGCGCCCAGTCTGACCAATATAGGAGAAACTACAATCATTGCAATTGATCCTATAGACACCAGATTTGGAAAGGCGATCAACTCTAGGTTTATTGTTAAAAATCATTTTCTTTGTTGTGTTATTATTATAAAAAGCAAAACTAATATTGGTATAATTGGACACGATGTTGCTAATCCGTTGGCTCGTTTTTCCTATATACTCTAAGCGACGCCAATTTTCCCGCGTTGGACTATCCGGTGGATAAATACCCGTTAGAGTTTTACGCTTTAGCTTTTTATTCAATAACTTTAATATAGTCCTAGTTGCATATCAGTTATTCGTTGCTATTTGAAGAATTATGTTAAGCTCAGTGTTGTAATTTGAATTTGTCAAAGGGATGTTTATTAGTCTGTCTATGAGTGAGTGGAAAGCTGACATTTTAATATTATGAGGATGGTTTGAAGAACTAGGGATAACAGCGTTTGTATACGTGGGTTTCCGATAAATTTTGAAGTCTAAAGATGAATTAATCCTGGTTATTGTTATATCCAGAAAATTAATACATTTATTTTCTTCTTTTTCTAACGTAAAATCAATGGTGGGATATTGAGAATTTAACCAAGTAAGGAAAGAGTCTAACAGTCTATCAGTTTCATTCCATAGACATAATATGTCATCAACATATCTGTACCAAAAGATTATATGACGAAAATAAGGATTGTTATTTGATATGATCATTTGTTCGAAGAAATTCATGAAAATTTCAGCCAACAAAGGTGACAGAGGAGAGCCCATGGGTAGACCATCAGAGAATTTGAAATATGTATTATCAAAACAGAAATAATTTTGTTTAATACAAGTCTCAAAAACTAACTTCAGTTCACGACGTAAGCTCTCATCTACAACATCCCTATCTAAGTAATTACAAACTATTTGGGACAAAGTATTAATCGGAATAGAAGTGAAAAGACTGGCAACGTCAAATGAAACTAGTTTTGAATGTAACGGAATGTCGACGTCTTGAATTTTGTTAATCAATTCTACCGAGTTCTTAACCGAGTAAGCTGAAAAGAAATTAGTATGACAATTGAAAAAATTTATGAAACCCTTACATAGCTTGTAGGCAGGAGCATTGCAATACGCTACTATTGGTCTAATCGGAATGCCTTCCTTATGGATTTTTGGTAAACCATAAAGGATCGGGGCAGATGGATTCATGACAGAGTACTTCCAACCAGTTCCATCAAATAACTTCTGGCATTGGGTGATACACTTACTAACCGAAGTCTTGAAAGACTTAGTTGGATCTCTGCCAAGCTCTATTGCTTTGCTTTCTGTAATAAAATCAGAAATTTTATTGCAGTAATCAACTTTTGTGAGCACGGTAATTGTATTGCCTTTATCCGCTTTACACGCTATCAGGTCATGGTCACTTAGTTTTTTCTTTATCGCACCAATCACTTTGAGGTTAGTATTAGAAGCAGCAGAAGAAGAAGAGTTTGTGGGAGAAGAAGAGTTATCAATACCTTTCTTTATTTGTAACGCACATACTGATTTTATTTGGGTTATCTGGCCAGATAAGGCTGTTTCGGCATCTACAGCAAGATTCTCGAATGATAGAAGGTCGATTTTCTTTGGCGTAGGGGCAAAATTCACTCCGTTGCTAAGCATTTGCACCTCTGTATCACGGAAAACGACTGAGGACAAGTTCTTAAAACGTGGATGAAATTGGAAATCAGACGAACCACTATTACCTCTACGGTTAAATGGATAGGCCTTATCTCGCAACACATCCAGTTTAGCTTTTTGTTTCACATATTGAATATGTGAAATTTCAGCTACCTCTGCACGAACTTTTTGTCCAGCCAATCGAACTCAACAGAGTGCAAACGAATTGCTAACTCAGTGTGAACAACTTTAAGATGGACATACAAGTTGTTCCTGGTAGCATATGGCAAATAGCGTAAAAAGTATTTTCGGAAGAAGTTTTAGATTATGATGGGAATGGGAATGGGTATGTCGAATAGATTAGGTAGGAACCCTTAAATGATTTGTGTAAGAAATTCTATAATATCTCCACAAAACGGTAACTTAAACTAGGGCAGAACTCGATAATAAGCAGGCGTCTTTCTTGAAGCAAGCGGATTGCAATGCTAACCTGTTTCTGGTAAAGTTGGATCACTTAACAACTATCACCAGTACGTAACCCACTCATGGGATTACTTGGTTGAGTGGCAGGTCAACTACTTACTCGCACAAAAAATTACATTATGAACTCTACACAAAAGGCTCGGATAAATTTATATTATTCTTATCAACAACGACGGGTACATGAAATATGATGTCTTGTAAGATCATGAGATCATCAAAACTTTTAGAACTAAACGAAAATTTACACTCTTGAGGTACTTGCAATACAATAGCGCATAATTCATATGACCATATTCCAGAAAGTTTTCCAATAATTACTTGATAATCACATTTCATCCACAATGCCTAATTTCTAGCCCAGGTAGCTATATTCCAGAACTTCTTCGGAATATAATTAAAAAATCCCACGTCCATCCAACAAACGCAATCCCATTATAAACGGTTAAGAATTGAACGAGTTCCGCTCCAGATGGCCATATTCCAGAACCTTTTCCAAACATCATTTAAGAATCTTATTTCAATCCAGCATACCCAATCCCATCATAATAGGTTAAAAACTGAACGAGTTTCACCCTAGGTGGCCATATTCTAGATCTTCTTCTAATAATCGTTTAAGAATCTTATTTCAATCCAACATACCCAATCCCATCATAGTCAGTTAAGAATTAAACGAAGTTCGCCCCAGAAGGCCATATTAGTGAACTTCTTCCAAAAATCATTTAAGAATCCCATTTCCATCCAGCATAGCCAATCCCATAATAATTGGTTAAGAATTGAACGAGTTCTGCCCCAGGTGGCCATATTCCAGAACTTCTTCCAAAAATATTTAAGAATCGCATTTCAACATGCAAAATCAGATCATAATTGGTTAAGAATTGAACGAGTCCGTCCCAGATGACCATATTCAAGAACTTCTTCAAAAATCGTTCAAGAATTCCATTTTCATCCAACATACCTAATCCCGTCATCATCGAATAAAAATTGATCGAGTCCCGTTCCAGATGGCCTAATTCCAGAACTTCTTCCAAAAATTTTTTAAGAATCCTATTTCCATCCAACATACAAAATCCCATCGCAATCGGTTAGCGGTTGATCGAATTCCGCCACGAATGGCCATATTCCAGAGCTTCTTCCAAGAACTGTTTATGAATCTCATTTCCATCCAACAAACAAAATCCCTTCTTATTCGGTTAAGAGATAAGCGAGTTCTGTCCTAGGTGCCCATATTCCAGAACAAGTGCAAAATCTATAGTCGTTTAAATTTAAAAACATTCGGATTTAACGGGCATTCGAATTAATCGGACTCCCCAATTAGTCCGTTAAATCGAGATTTTTCTGATTTTTCACTTAAATTAATCAGATACAATGTAAAACATCTCAAATCAACATTGAAAAAATAATACAATTATATTTATATAGTAATTTTAACAGATAAATCACAATTTTGCAATTTTAACCATTTCTAGAAACGGCAACACAAAAAAAATATTGTCCTTTTATTCAATTGATTAATAATTGAAAATTTATTATTTTGGATGCCAATATGTTATTAATTTAATTGAAAAATATGCAGCTAATTATTCACAAATGAAAAATCTGTTAAAACATTCATAGTTGTTGTCATATTGTGGCAATATCGTTCCATAAAAATCGTTTCATAATCCAAAAATTCTCCTTACATTCCAGAAATCTAATCAAATTGAAGTTTTGTCGTTTAGAATAATCGTTACTTATTTTAATCTATGTTGATCGAACATTTATAATTATATTTGTTCCTAATTTATAACCGTTTCCCCTCAATTATTTGTAACCGAGAATCATTCAATATTTCTTAAACTACATGAAATCTATTTAGTTACATACGTACATATAATAATCGAGCTAGCCAATTTATATCTTGAGAACAAAAATATGTACATATCTATATAATATGAGTGTATTCATAACGGGATAACAACTTGAAATTTTGGTTTTGTTCACAGCTGTTTATACAATACGAAAAATAAATGAATCGAAAACCAAAAAAGAAAACTACGCAAAATACATATAAATAAAAAAACTCGTGTACAACGAGTTTGTGCAATGTAGCCGAACACTATATAAAAAATTAGAGAACAGAGAACATAAAGAATAATCGCAAAGATGTGTAAGTGTATAACCGTAAATACAAATATAAAATAAATAAACTGGTGTTAGTGTATAACCCATTTGAATTGCATAACCCATATACTTTTTGATGAAATTTTTTCTTTTGTTTCGGTATTCTTCATATCCATATTCTTTGGTTAAACGTTGAATTGCTGTTAGTTATTAAAAGTGCGCACAAATATTGTTGCTATTTTATTTGGTTATGTACTATAACTTTCGTCATGTTTTCTCTATACGTCACGTAATTGAGCTCTAGCATCGAGGGTTCAAATTCAAAATCGGCCATTTATGATGTTGATAGTTTCTCAGCTAAGACCAAATTTGCGAGCTTAATCGGTAGTTTAGCTTCTATATGTTTGGAATTTAACTGTTGGACCCATAGTTCTTTGGTTTCTTTTTTGTAGGGCCAAAAATATCTTGCTACCTATCTACTACGTATGAAGTTATACCGAGTCTTTTGTTGAATTTAAATCCTAAACATTTTATCAATTTTACCATCTATATTCTCCGACAATTAACAGCTTCCAAAAGGGATTTCGTAATTTCAGTATATTGGACAATCCCCATTCAAAATTCATCATCATTAGTGGACAATTCATTGACATAATTCAAGCCACACAAATTCAATCCCTATATTGAATAAAACAAAAAACACGTGTAATAAATAATTTTTCAAAGTATTTTATTTAGGTTTAAAACTTCATTACTATTATTAGGCTGGTGTAGCAACAAGATCACTTATAAATTTATCAACACTTAGTATTGCAGGATCAACTAGAACTGGATCAGCAATCAATATTGGTTGATCAATTTGAATTGGATCATCAATCAATATCGGAGAATCGATTAAAATTGGATCAATCAGAATTGGAGGTTCAATCACTGAAGGCTCGTACGGTAGGAACACCACTGGTCTGTATGATAACGGACTCGAATGAGCCAATCCAAAAATTGTCAGCAAAACAGCTACAAGTGCTCCAAGTACTTTCATCTCGATAAATGTTTACTGCGATAATTAATAAAAAGTAAATTCTACTGAAGCTAGTGTAAGAAAATTATTGCTTTTATAATCAGAAGAGCTCAAATTCAATTACTAAAACAACGTTCGCACACGTTCAAAATATTTACGAAAATATCAGACGAATGTTATCTAATTCAACTTTAAACACATGTATCAACAGTTTAAAAAAAGTCGGTTTTAATCAATGTCAAATTTTATTTTGTTAGTAAACAATTGTGTCTATAAATTTTGAAATGATATCACGTTGTGTGCGCCATTCAAGAGGGTTATGGATGTTTTTCTCGGTTTCACAGCCACGGTAGCAAGGGCATCAATGGATGCATTGACATCTCATTGCATAGAAGTATCATTTTAAATTTTTGTAGTTCTTTGGTAAACAAAATAAGTTTGTGAATGCGCATGAATGTAAAACCTATCCTACGCGTAAAAATTGTTTAGGAAAGGATTACAGTTGTGAAATATTCCATAAATAAATCCTGTTTATGGTAGAGTCGTGTGATATCATAAAAAGTAAACATTCAGACGTTAGGCGTATCAAATATAATTTGCATATGATCATGCGAAAATTATGGCTTATAGAAATTTATTAAACTTGCACATGACAATTTTAATTATAGTATAATATATATATATATATATATATATATATAACTGCGAAACAAAAAACAAGTGATTAATAAAAAATGTGTTTATTAAGTTTAATTATAGTTTTAATAATTGTTTTCTTTTGGGTGAAATTTTTGAAAATATTTTTAAAAGTATACTTACGCCTAAATGTTTTCATTTTTCGAAAGAAAAAAATGATTTATGTTACTTCGCCTATTGAATGGCAGATGGCAGTAACATGCGATTAAATTAATTTAAAGCTTTTAAAATATTTTGTAAATGTTGAATGGAAAGCAATGTGTGGAAAATGATATGCAATTTATTTGATGTTGAAACACATTTTAGTTTAAAATATTTCCGAGTTATACTTAATTTTGATTACTACTCGCATTCAGCTCAGACCGGTTCAAAAGTTACTAATGGTTACTACTGGTTTAACAGTTGTATTTAGGCTGCGTGCCAATCCAAGAGTAAAAGTCAATTTTAAGTAAATTTTTCGGTAAATTCAATTATTTTTGAAAACTATGGTAAACTGATGGAAAAATCTGTACCAAAATCGATTTTTACCGTAGTAAACGATTTACCCTTGGATTGGTACGCAGCCTTAGTATGGGCTTTAGTAAGGAAATTTTAGAAATTCATTTTTGCTGGCATTTTTTGTCAAACTGAAGCAAACTTGAACCAGAACTTATTAATCGTTTGAGCCTTTTAGTTGCTTTCTAATCGACCACCGCAAGTACTTGTAAGACTGCGGGCCAATAGTCGGGTAAATCGTTTACTATGGTAAAAATCGGATTTAGAACTGATTTTTCGATCAGTTTGTCATAGAGTTTTGGAAAAATTAATGAATTTACCGAAAAATTTACTTAAAATTTACTTTTACCCGCCTAAGTGCGAAAAATGTGTATTGGGTAAAGTCGGTACTATAAATATTTTTCGATTTACAAACTGTATCTTTGAGCCAATAGTGGGTTACCGCCGGTAACCTTTACCCAAATTTGAGAAATTATAGTTTCCGTTCCGAGCCAAATTAAAAATCAGTTTATAAAAGTCAATTATATTTCATTTTATGTATTTCAAAAATCAAAACAACAGTTTTCTGTTTGGTACTGAGTTTTTGCAGATAATACAATCCCCTACGGCAGTAATTCGGCCTGAAGCATCTCTTTTAGGTCTTGAGGTTTCCAAACGCTGATTTACAATTTGTTTGTCCAACATGCACTTTATACCCGATTATGTTGAAAATCCTCTGATACAATTTGGAGTGGATGATCTAATGTCAATATTTGGCATCGCCAACTATTTCCCAAGGTCTTGTACTAAAATCCTTCGTGGGTGCGTTATGGCTTGAGACTGAGGATTATTTTCCTTGCAAATGATGTATGCAGCTAGAGCTGCAATGTCTACTATATTGAAGAAAAAAAAAATGCCATTGGCCATTTTTTGCGTTATCCGCTTTACCGTGGAATGTGATACCAACTTATCCATGTTGTCGACCCCTCCCTTAGTACTATTAAAATAATTTATAATTTTTGGTTTATTGAGCAGGACCGATGTTGAATCACTAATAATGCATCGTTGACAAAAGTATTGCAGCTTTCTTTTTTTAGGGACATAAGAGCATAATGTTATATTGTCGGAACTAAATCCAAATATAAAAGACATACCCGGACGCGAATTAGATGGTTGGATTTCTTTCGGTAGAAAAGGTTTATTTTTTTTACCGTACCAACAATTGAAAGGTCCTACGCTATCAAAAGTCGAGCTAGTTGTAAGGTTGTTCAAAATTTATCGGTAACAATTCCTTCCAGATCCTTTAAATTGGTAACACAAATCATTCACGACTCTTTCTCTTTGGTTTACCTCCCTACCCGAAGAAGATTTGCCGATATAGGTTTGCCCTGTAATAGGAAAAGAACTCCGTGAATCGCAAGCCCACCAAACTTTTATCCCGTATATATGCCTTCCAATATATTGTGTAAAACGAGTTCTTCCTCTGTAGAGGAATAACTGCTCATCCACAGTCACTGAATCACTTCGTTTATAGTTTGATCTCAAATTTGTATTTAACATGAGCAATATATCTGTAATTGCAGCTGCTTTATCGTTTTCCAAAGGTTGTGGTTTGGTATTTACATTGTCAAACAGTAAAAATCGATTTATTTGGCAGAATCAGTTCAGTGACATGCTAGCTCGAAATAATGGGCAGACATCCGTTTTCCATATTTCTTCGGTATGCTCAGAACTCGAATGTCGTACACAAGCCGTAATAAAAATCCCAATGTATGCATCAAATTCCTCTATTGTGAACGGTTTCCATGGGTTTGCTGGCTTCAGTGGATTTTTTTTTATTATATCTCGCCAAAACGAAATCAGCTCTTGTATTTGTTTATCGAATTATAATTAAACACATTTCATTCGAAAATATTCATTTGAACGTATCCCTGATTGACAATGTTTTCGTTGCAGGAATAGGGCCGCACTTAGACCCCAAAATACTGTGTTTTACCGTTATTTGAGTTTCACTAAAGTTAGTACGCCATTTGGTTTTATCTCTCCCAAGCAAAAATTGAATATGAATTAGTTTCACCTAATTGTAGTGTTACATGTATTTATGTCATTCTCAATATTCCGCTCGAGATTTTCATCCTCATCTTCTTGACAAATTGAGTGTATAAGTGATTGTGAAAACAATTCCGTGTCGTTTTATCATCATTCGCCATTGCATCAGGAAAGACATCGAAATCATTTAACACCCTCAATTTCACATCACCATTGCAGATTCAAAAGCAAATAGTTATATCATTTAGTAGGCGCGCTGTTGCCACCACCGGATGCGGACCATCAATTCATACAAATTTATTGCATGTGGACAATACGGATGCTGCAGTTAAAAAGCGTTGTGCTTACAATTCGAGAATGAAGCGAGCGATTGTCGGGAAAGCAAACGCTTCATCAGAACAACGAATTAAACTGTTCAAAATTGCGTTGGATCGGATGCCATCCGACAGTCATAATATCGTCATCAGGGATGAGAAACGTCGTAGGGTGAGCACGCAAGAAGATTCAATTCGCTGACAATCGACGAAGTGGCTGTTGTTATTGTTGGAGAAATGAATTGAAACGCGTGTTCAAAATGCACGCAGGATTTACGATGCGCTACAATATCCACTGATCTTTTTGCAAGATGCGATGTCGTATGTTATACAATATGGCTGCGCAGACATATTCATAACATTCACTTGTAACCCGCAATGGATCGAAATCAAGAATCAGTGAAACGCCAGTTGTCAGACATGTCATCACTGCAAGAGTTTTTAAACAGAAATTAAAATCTCTGATAGATTTTATCGTTCTTGGATGGAAGCACCGTGTGTATGGCCAAGGTTATTGTAGGATGTACTATACCGTTGAAGGTCAAAAACGTGGCCTGCATGCGGACATTTTGGTTTGGTTCGTTCAAAAAATCAGATCAGGTAAATCGATTCCATCATCTCAGCTGAAATCCCGGATGATCCATGTACCTTGCGGAATTTTCAACAACGGCTCACCGTATATGACCGATGACAAGTGTTCCAAACTGTACCCAAGAGACCTGATTGCCATCACAGACAGTGATGGATACCTATTGTATTGTAGACGGTAAGTTGCGAATAATGGGCAATATACAGTTGTGAAGGTCCAAGGGCAAGATGTTGATGTGGACAATGGTTGGATTGAGTCATATTCGCCGATATTATTATCATATGTTTCCCCATCGAATCCGAACTATTTGTGTGTGAAATTTTAGGGCGACATGTTTGAGGATGTTATGTATCGTGTGCGTTGCCATACTTCAAATCCGACATTGTAAATGGCAGCAGAAATGCACAATGAGGAATTGATTATGATCGAAGATATGTGTTTATTTATGGCAAATAAAGTGTTATCGTATTTGGGAATGATATCACCTAATCGTTCACTGCTAAGCACTGCGAAGCAGTTCGAAGCTGTGAACTGGTGGCATTTATTTCCTGGATGTTCCGGGAGGGGCTGGAAAAAACGTTTTTATTACATGAACGAAGACCCACAAAAGGTCACTAGAGGCGCTGGACTGAACGTTGAAAGATCTTGCAACATGCAAGTGTTTTTGCAAGAAGGTCGACTGCAGATGTCGCGCATGTCGCGTGCTTGCGTGTCAGCAAGCCATCATCTTTGTTTATTTAAGCGCCAGAAAACAAAACGAAAAGCGAATTTTAACACAACGCTTTGTATTGAACAATAAGTTCATTTCTTTTCCATTTAATCACCAAACGAAATAACTCTCGGCTGTGGGCACACAAAGGACTTCGGCTGTAACTGTGTTGACCTATTCCTGGTAGGCGCGTCCACGTTGCGGGCGATGGACAGGGACCTAGTGTTGGGAGGTATATCCTGACCAATTAAAGCAATGGCTTTAACGGAAAAAGGAGAAAATACCCCAGGTGGTACACCAACTATCCAGTTGGCTAATCCACCCTCTAACGAGGCTGGCTCAATGGATTCTGGGGTAAGCCAATCATTGTTATACCCATTCGTAAAAAGTTCAAAGTTGTCAAGATCACCAATTAGACAAACTAATTCAGCAAATAAGTAGAAAAATGAAAACGCTGGACTCTGTCGGAAACTAAGTGACTTAGAAATACTTATAACTCAACTAAGAAGTGAAGTTGACAAACTTAAAAAGGAAAATGAAGAATTAAGGAAGCCCAAAGAAATGGAAATGGAGATTTATGAAAACCCTCTAACCAACCCTCCAAGTACATATACACCAGTTATAACACCGAGTTCCATACTGATGAGGTGGAACTCGTGAGAGAAACAGATTGGGTATCGGGCTATTGAGGCTATTGTATCTGGTACTACTAATACTAATCCAACACATCAGCAATAAAAACAATAGCAAAAAAATCAACAACAAAAGGTTGCACCGAAAGAAAAGGCTCCTCCGCCAATTAATGTGTTCGGCATAACAGAATTTGCCAGTAGACAAACTATAATGAAATCAGTGACCACTATGGAATACAGGGTAGTGCCACTAAACAATAACGTGTGGAAAATCAATACACCAGATTCCGTTACATATAGAGCTCTAGCCACAAAGCTCAACGAGGAAGGTAAAGAATGGTTCATATACGAAGATAAAAACAACCGTGCAATTATGGTTATGGTCAGAGGCTTTCATCAAACGTGTAAGAAGAAGGATATTATGGAGGATCTAAAGGCGAAAGATCTGCAAATAGAAGATGCAGTTAATATCCTAAAATGAGAGAGAGGTGAGAATAATGCAGTAAAAAAAGAGGGCACTCTTTATGGTTACTTTTAATAAAAAGGAGAAAGTTGAAAACATTTTCAACATCAAAGCAATACCAAATATTGCGGTCGGGAGCCTAGATGCTTAAAATGTGCTGGAAAACACAACGCAAAAGAGTGTAAGGAAAGTAAAAACAACCCTGCAAAATGCATAAATTGCAAGGGGATCATCCTACGAATTACAGAGGATGTGAAGTAGCCAAAGAACTTCAAAGAATAAGAAACAAAATGAATCAGATTCCTCAAACCTCTAAGGTTAGCAGAGAGAAAGTAACCAAAAACCAAGCGGAGCCAAAGCCATTAGTGATAGGTACAGGGCGGAAAACCAATTCGCAAATTGTACAACAATCATCTAATGCTATATTACTGATGACCCCTCGAAAGGATATGTAGAAGCATAGAAGCCATAAATGCTAGGCTAGCAAACCAAGAACGTGGTCTAGAAGCTTTATACAAGCGTCTAGAAAAACAGGAAACCACTAACGGGGCAGCAGTCCTCCTTTATTAAAATGATAAGAACGTTAAGAATTGTCACCTGGAACGCGAATGGAATAGCGCAGCATGTCCCAGTGTAAGAAATGTTTCTAAATTTAGAGAAAGAAGATATATGCCTTATATCGGAAAGCCATTTGACAAAAACATCGTTTATTAAAATACGTGATTATGAAAGTTATCATGCTGTTCATTCAGGAGAAAACGCGGGAGGATCATCATTCATCAGTAATTGTGGAAAAGAATGTCAAACACTATGAAGAACCTGGTATCGAAGAAGAAAGTATGCAAGTTGAAACCGTAAATGACGAAACTAATAATAATGAATACAGAATTTCCTCTATCTACTGCCCCCCCACGCTAGAGTCTAAACGAAGAAGATTATAACAGACTCTTTAATGCAAAAAACACCTATTGGGGATCAATACTTACAACCCGTAAAGGAAAAGAGCTTTTCGAAGCAGGTCGGGTAAACAACTGCGAGTTCCATTCTAGAGGTAAACCAACATATTGGCCTGCTGATATAAATAAAATACCAGATCTCATTGATTTCTGTGTAACGAAAGGGATTACCGAGGATTACATGTGCCTCGAAAATAGCGAGGGGGTTATATATTCTGACCATTCATCTGTTATCATGTCACTCAGCACAATGATAATTAACAAGGATAACTTGCCTAAGCTAACAAATTAAAACTGACTGGGATCTATTCGAGGAACTAATTGAAGAGCAAATAGACCTTCAAGTGCCAATCAAAACAACGATACAATTGGAAGACGACCTGTGGCCCTATTCTGGCTTTCCCTGGGAATAGGGAATTGGGAAAAATATTTTCATAGCATTTTTGTCTAAATTGTGTTTTTTTGGCCTACTGAAAGAATAAGTTTAGTGCAAACATTTTCAAAACCAAGTGAATTGGGAAACTTTTGTTCCTCAAAATTTTTATTGGGAAAAATATTTTCCCATTTAACTTTGTTTCGAAAATATTAGCACCAAACATGTTCCTTCAGTAGGCCAGAAAAATACAATTTAGACAAAAATGCTATGAAAATATTTTTCCCAATTCCCTATTCCCAGGGAAAGCCAGAATAGGGCCACTGGAGGTACTAAACAGTACTATTCAACAATCAACATGGGAAAGGTCTCCTACTAATCATACCGAATCCCGTAGGAATCAAAATTACCTTATTGAAGTCAGGGAATTAGTTAGAGAGAAACGGAAGGCACGAAACACCTGGCAAAAGACAGGGGCCTGGAAAACAAATAAATTCTAAATTATCTGTGCAATAAACTGAAACAACTTATACAAGAAATTAAGAACGAAACTATTAACAAGTACTTAAGTGGTCTCACCAAACATAAAGACACTGATTACACTCTTAAAAATGAGGAAGGAACGTGAGCTAAAAGTGACAAGAAAAAAGCTACTTTATTTGCGGCTCATTTGGAAGAAACCTTTCAACCGTTACCCAGGCAAACTACAGATGAAAACATAACAGCAGTTACCAAAATTGATGACCATGATATACGATCTGTAACATTACAGGAATTGAAAGAGGAGATCAGGGTTTACGAAAATTGGTTCAAATAATCAATGCTGCCTTCAGACTAAACTATATGTCCCACGGCAATGGAAGAGGTTGCTGAAGTAATTATGATTTCTAAACTAGGCAAACCAGCAAACGACAAAAGGTCGTACAGGCCGATTTCACTACTTCCTATCATTTCAAAATTATTTGAAAAATTACTGCTCAAGAGGCTCAAGCCAATAATAGTTGAACGAAATTTAATTCCACCCCACCAATTTGGATTAAGGGGAATCACTCTACGATAGAACAAGTTCACATAATAACGAATATAATAGAAGACACACTTGAGAAAAAGAAAATATAATCTAGTATCTTCTTAGATGTAGCTTTCGACAAATTTGGACAACATGGACTTGAATTTAAATTGCATCGAGATCTACCTAAACAGTTCTATCAAGTTAAATCGTACATCGCAGATCGGCATTTCCGTGTAAAATATAACACAGAGTACTCTGACTAAATAGTATAGCAGAAGGGATACCACAAGGTAGCGGCATGACTCTCGATTGCAAGCTTAGATGGAAAGAGCATGTTTAAAAGAAAAAGAAGAATTAAACATTCAATATAGGAAAATGTATTGGCTAATAAGTAGATATTCTGAGCCCACAAGAAAACAAATACACAAATGATACAATGTTTTCAAAACAAAGTGCTGCGTGGCATTGTCAACGCACCATGGTACATCAGAAATGATAACCTACATTGGGACTTAAACATGGAATTGCAACACTGAAATGAACATAGATAGTTTAAGATGATATTTACAGTGCCATATACCGACTTAAAAATTCCATGAATTTTAATAAATTTTCAAATTTTATTTCACCGATCCTGGAGATGTTCACGGGGTCTCACTCACATGGTTAGATAGACAAGGTAAAACCCTATGAGTGTGATGAATGGGATCTAATTATGATGATTTTTAACTTGCCCAGAGACATTTTTAAGTTTTCGGTTATATCCCATATACCAGAAATGTTCACGGGATCTCTTTCATATATTCGAATAGGTCAGAAAATTACCTATCAATATTGTGAAAATGGAGCACGAATGATGATTTTGACCTTGTTTTTCAAAATTTAAAACTTCTTCATTTTCAATTTTTTTTCTCAATTGGAAATTTTGGTATTTTCTCCAATAGGATGTTTACCCCATTGACATTCCCAAACAAGCGACGAACCCGATTTATTGTAATAATAATCAAATAACTGAAATCCTAGAGATGTTCACGGACTCACGTTTATACTATTGGATAGTACAAGGCTTCGACTTTCGATAGTTCCGGAATGGGTTCAGTTATGATGATATTTACAGTGCCATACACGACTTAGAAGTTTCATGAAATAATTGGAGTAAATTTTCAAAATTTATTTTACCGAACGTAGAGATGTTCACGGGGTCTCACATATATGGTCAGATAGATCAGTCATAGCCCTATGAGTATAGTGAGTTATTATGAATAGTTCAAAGTTCTGACTATCTTGCTGACTCTACCTTGCTGGTACGGTTTTTTAGGACGATTATTACTATTTTACCTTGCATTAGAAATTTTATTAATATTTCCTTAATTTTAAATTTGTTACCGGGTGATTTTTATGATGATAACCAAATTTTTTCAAAATCGTTATATCATATTCATACCTAGAGTTTATTTTCCTTCGTTGTTTTGGGATCAATTTTCTTACTTTTCAATTTTTAGACCGAAGTTCAGATTACCTCATACTGATTACCCCTACGTTGATAAATGTATAAAAGCTTAAAAATAAGATTAATTTTGCGAGGGAAATTGGTTCAGCCTTCTTGAGACCTCTAACTTATTAATTCCTCCATGATATATGGTAAATCAGTAAATATAGAGCCTCAATAACAGAGCTTTGTGGAATACTAGACCAAACTTTATGGAATGCATTCGAATTATTTTATCACCTGAATAGTTCCCGAGCTGCCATATAAATGGCACCACAATTTTTTAACCCATATGATTTTTAAATTCTAACAACCTTCAAATGGTACCTGTTAACATTTCATGACATTTCGATCATTAAGATTATATATAAGCTACAGTTGTTTTAATGACACTACTTTAGTTAATTTGAAAACAATAAAAAAAAGAATTTCCCGTATTGATTAAACACTTTTTGATGGAAAAAGTGTGGAAAATTTTGAAAAACAAGGTCAAAATCATCATTCGTGCTCCATTTTCACAATATTGATAGGTAATTTTCTGACCTATTCGAATATATGAAAGAGATCCCGTGAACATTTCTGGTATATGGGGTATAACCGAAAACTTAAAAATGTCAGTGGGCAAGTTAAAAATCATCAAAATTAGATCCCATTCATCACACTCATAGGGTTTTACCTTGTCTATCTAACCATGTGGGTGAGACCCCGTGAACATCTCCAGGATCGGTGAAATAAAATTTGAAAATTTATTAAAATTCATGGAATTGTTAAGTAGCCTGTATGGCATAATAAATATCATCTTAAACTATCCATGTTCATTTCAGTGTTGCAATTTTATCTACGCTATCCTAAATTACATTTTAAAAACTGTGAACATCTCTAGGAGGGGTAATAGAAAAATTAGAAAATAGATTGAAACCAAAAACCATAGTTGTTTAAAAATGCGCTGAACTTATTAAAAATCATCATAATTAAATCTTGTTCACTACACACGTGGGGTTTTGATTTAGCTATTCGATCGTATAGGTGAGCATGGTCTTAAATAGCTTTCTTTAGAATTAAAAAAAGTTTAGTAAATCGATTTACAATTTTCTCGTGTTTATCTCAAATCGTTAGAAAATTATTTGATCTTTACAGCGACACTATAAGGGACTTAGGGACTTCTGTAATATAAATGTTAAAGATTATCTAAAAATGTTTCGTTTTTCACCACAAAACAAATCCAATTGGAATATTTTTAAATTTAACAGTGTAAATTTTTGGTATTATTTTTGGTATGTACTTCACAATCATTGGAATATGCCAGTGAAGAAATAAAAAATCATGCAAAGAAACACATTCATCGGATATCTCGGCACCAAAATGCAGACATACGAAATTTACTGGACACCGCACCAATGCAGTAAGAAGACTTCAAAGGCAGAAACCTTTAGAACTGGGAAGTTTTAATTAATTAGGACAGTTGAATATAATATATTATGTAAATTCAAACGGGAGTAACCATTGGATTACTGCCCGTCAAATGTGAATATTTATTTAATAGCAAATTCTTTCGAAATTGTATTGTCAGTCATTTTTTTGATCTAAGATCAAAATTTTGTTTCGAAAGAATTTGCTATAAGAAAGATAAATTACTAAACGATTTGTAAATCAGTTGTAATATCCTCCAGGATTCTCTCGAAGGACAGATGATCCGGAAAACTTTATCGAAGCACAACGTTGGTTTAATATAATCTAGATTCGCCAGTTCTTCCCTTAGCGATCTAACTATCGTCGAGTGTCCCGCTTGAAGACACTTCCACTGCCTTGTAGCCACATTGGCTGCCATCTGCTTACCAAAAAATTCGATTGGAATAAGGTGGAACATAACCTCTAAAGCGCATGTAGGTGTTGACCTAAGCGCCCCGCTTATAATCATGCAGGCCGTTCTTTGCACCTTCTCCATCATCTTCCTATATGTTACCTTCTCCAGAGCTGGCCACCACACATCCAGCCCGTACATCAGCACAGGTCTTACCACAGTGGTATAGAGCCAGTGTAGCAGCTCTAGTTTTAGATTCCATCTCTTCCCTATGGCGTTCTTACACGAGTAAATGGCTATATTAGCCTTATTCACCCTTTCTACAATGTTAGGCTTCCAGCCGAGCTTACTATCCAAGATTAGGAGGACTAACTACTTAGGTAGGAGGATTAACTACCGGAATTTTATATTTCAGGAGTGCATTCTGCATAACATCCCTAATCGTATCCAGATATTTGCCTGAGACAACTATCGCTACATCATCCGCATACTCTACAACCCCTATCCCCTCTCCTTCCAGTTCCAAGAGCAATCCATTCATCACAACACTCCAAAGAAAAGGGGACATTACACCTCCTTGCGGGGTTCCTCTAACCACCCGCCTTCTCCTTGCGGGGTTCCTCTAACCACCCGCCCCCAGTTTCGAGGTAATAATCCTGCTTACCAGCATCTGGTTTATCAACCTACATATGGGGTAGTCCACGTTCAAAAATAGTAATCCTTCCATGATCGCCTCCGTTTTAACATTATTAAAGGCACCCTCAATGTCGAGAAATGCTACCATACAGAACTCTTGCGAGTAAATTGACTTCTCAATCATGCGTACCAGATCGTGCAGAGCTGTGTCCACCGACTTTCCCTTACAGTACGCATGCTGCGACATTGCCCAACTCCTGGGCTCAATTTTTGATCGAATACCTATATCTACCAACCTTTCCAAGGTTTTCAACAGAAAGGATGATAGAGTTATAGGTCTCAGATCCTTTGGATAGGCATGTGAGCTTTTTCCCGATTTTGGGATAAAGACCACTCTGACCTCCGTCCATTTTCTAGGAATATAGACCAGTTCAGACATCCCATGAAGATACCTTTCAGCCAGGGGAGGATAACTTGCTGAGTTCCTTTGGATCTTTGCTGATATAATCCGATCCGGGCCCGCCGATTTATAAGGTTTAAACCCGTTCAGCGCCCACCGGACTCGCTCCTTATCTGCGATGCCCTCCATCTCTATTGAAGGTGTTACTCGATTAGCTCCAGGCTCTGTCGAGTCTTCAAAGCTTCCCGGAAAATGGGTCTCGATGAGGAGCTCCAATGATTCCGCACTTGAAGCTGTCCATGACCCGTCTGTTCCAATTAAATAACTAGGACTAGTTGGGTTAGTAGCTAGAATTTTCCTAAGGCGAGAAGACTCAGAGACCTCCTTCATCCTACAGAAGAGTCTCCAAGACCCTCTTTGTGCCTTCCTCAACTCTTTTTTGTACTTTCTGAGGTCCTCCTTATAGGAGTCCCAATCCCGAACCTCCCTTGTGTTCTTAGCTTTATTAAAAGCTCTCTTACACACACTCCGATATGTTCCCAACTCCTTGGTTCACCATATCGGTTTCTGCCGGCCCCTAGGCTTTATTAGGGGGCACGCAGCATTAAATGAAAGATTGCATGCCTTTGTGACAATATCAACCATACAATCTAATTCCTCTACCGTCGCCGGAAGTCCAGGAACCTCCAGCGGCAGTAGTTCCTTCAACACCTCTCAATCTTTGTTCCTGTTTGTCCTTCTGGGATTCCTGAAGGATTTCCGGGTAACAGGTTTAATGTCGAGGTTATAAATTACATATCGATGATCAGAGAATGAGTGCTCTTTCGCCACTCCGCACCCTCTGATCATTTTTATCGATTCATCATTTGTCGATTTTTAACAATAAATGTCGGTTCTCGTCCAATATTGCAAACTTAAAGATTGGCTGGCCCGAGAGCTGCCGAGGCAGCCTTCGTGTGATGTAGGTTTATTTGTACAATGCTAACTATTGTAGTCGACCTTACTCACCTCTTCCTGCACTCCCGGCATTGGGATAGTGCCATCTGTCTCATTGTTCCGGGCGCTATCTTTCTCTCGTCGAGAGCCTGACAGGGTGTCCCATCAGGCTCCAGAAAGACGAGGCTACCTCCCATAACTATGCTCACCAGAGCCGAAGCATCACTCTCCTTGCCGTCCTCAGCCCGCTTGACCGTCTCCTGCTGGGTCCGTTCGCCGTCACCCCCACGCTGGTCTTTCGCAGTTGCGGTGGCCTCGTCCTTTTTATATATTTTAAGAGTGATCGACCCGAACCCGAAGTTGATCACTCCCTTTAATTTTGCAAGGGAAGCCAGGGATTCTTTATTGATAAGCATGATTGCCAATCTAAAGCCTCCCTTAGCTTTCTCTCGCATTACAATCCTCCAGTCTTCCGTTGGAAGATCGGGATAGCTGGCCCGAATGATCTCGAGGATCTCTTCTGGCTTATCCGGCTCGGTTGGTAACCAGACGCGTGCCCTCAGCCTGCTCGGTATTTCCTCCCTGCAGACTGCCTCAAGCCTCGTGCCCTGCCACACCTCGCCTACTTCGGCGACTGCCCTTCTGTAAAGGTCGACCGATCTCTGATCCGAGCACGCAGTCAACTTCACGCGCACCTGGTACCATCCCGCATCTCTGCAGGACGGGGGGATCCCGGATTTGTCTCGGGATCCGCAGAAAAATGGAGTTTTGTGCATTAAACACTACTCTCTAATTCTCTGACGTGATGCTCCCATCTTCCTGACTTCTGTCAATTACGGCTAGTACAACACGTACACCTTTAGGATCTCACTGAATAGCTTCAGTTTTTGATCCCTAGGAGCACCCGACGTCTTTCCTGCTTGCACCTTGGCTCGCTTACTGTACTTTCCAGCTCTTTGAGCCGACAGTTTTTTTAGCCCATGCTACCGATCCTCGTTGTTCTACTGTAAGCTGACCTCAGGGGTCGCAGCCAGTTTTTCTAAAATTCTAAATGCCGACCGTCTCTCCCTGTATCGACGCTTCGACTGAGAGATCTCCCTCATCCCCAATTATTTCCTTTATCGGCTCCGCTTCCACCTGGCTTCGATGCCAAAGTGTCGCTTAACCTTGCCCCTGATGATGAAGCCCCATCTTCATGGTTAGAGTTACTACCTTCTTTCGGTTTTTGAAGGGTGCCGGCCCCTTTAGTTTTATTGTCTTTTTTCCATGTTTCTCCTACGAGTATCGGAGAAATACAGGTCAACCTGTGCAGAAATCCGTGTACGCAAGCAAGGCAAAATACAACTGGAGGTCGTCATGTATCCAGAGGGCTCCGTTCAAAACTGGGCTTTCTTAAATGGGCCCCCGGTCTAGCCGATCATCAGCACGGGTCGCGTAACACCTTAATCCAGCCCATTGGCTTACCGAGCACCCCACCCCCCGCACCCTCGCCCTCCTCCTATATTCACTCCCTCATTCACCCATTCATATGGATATCCCAAGCAAATGGGACCCACTTTATTCATGGGATTACCGTTTATAGGGTTCCCCACTCACTACCTTGAGGCCCGGGAGCACAGGGAGACGTGATGCTCAATTCACCGTGGTTGGAGTCGATGGTTTTATGGCGCCATCAATTCGCCTTTCCCTACTGGGTATCCTAGGCACTCAGAATTTAGTGAACAGAGGTTAACCACTCCCCCGTTCTCTGAGTCTCTCCTCCCAGCAGAGCTGCGGTTGGGGACGGTTTATTTAACTCACCGCTAACCTACCTATCGATAGGCCGTTCACTATCCACCACCTGTGACCCCCCGATAGCTGCAGCTCGCCACGGGATCTCAGGTGTTGGTTGATTAAAACTTTTGTATTTGGGTTAATCTTCATAATACCCTAATCGGTGTGTATCGTGTAGCACCAAGTTTCTTCAAACTACGAGTATGTTGCTTTGGAAACTCAGATTTTTTTTGGTAAATCGACTTATTATGTGTTCTTACTAATTAGTATAACCAATTCTGAAATCGCTTTAATTAGTTCAGACCTTGGAGTATGTTGTTATTATTGAGGTTCCACTGATTCTAAAATTAAATAATAATTGTGGAATTTCTCGACGTTTCAAGATGATCGCACACGGATGAACTATTGTTCGGGGTTCAACTGTAGTTAAATGTTATGATATACCTTAATTAGCGATCGGTTGTCAATGCGCGATCATCGACGTCATAATATAATATACCCAAAGGCGTTAAATACCACAACCAGCTATTAAGAATTACAAAATAATTTCTTAGATATTACAATACGATCGAGATGACTTAATAGTTCAAGGTTTTAAGAAAAGTGAAATTGATTTACTTCTTCTTATTCTTCCTCGTATTCATCGTCTAATAATACTTCTTCGTTTTATTTTATAAATTATCTAGTTTCCAATACCACATTTATTATTAATATCGTTTAAAAAACTATCGTGAATGAATATTAAACATTGACAAAAAGACGAAACTCAAAAAAGAAAAAAAAATCCGATATCAACCTTGGTTTTGATATGTAAATTAGGTTTTATAATGGTCTACATATACATCATGTCGTGTGTGAAGATTGATTTCAACGGTCAGTTTGAGGTATTTGATATCCAGTGCAATGAAAACTTACAACGGATGCAAAATATAAACGCCAACATATTGAATTTCAACCGTATATTTCTGCGGTCAAGGCATCGAGAAGCGTTCGCATAAATTTAAGATTAGATAATATATGATTTGTGTCTCTGCCCCCTCATTGATTTCAAATGATAAAAACATAAATCGTTTTTATATTTTATTGATTTGTTGGTATATTTTTCACAGTCATGGCACATATTTGTTATCAATTTGTATAGTCGATCTGTTTGATTAGTCTATTGAAGATGGCGTATAAATTATAAAATAGATAGAATACTGAACCCATACATTAAGCTTTTAGCAAATGGGCGCCTTCTGGTTGGTAACCATTTTCATCAGCAATGAAATTAATTGTGTATTGTATCCCTTCGTTATCGACCCATGTAAATGATCCACGAACGGAAATACCTTCATTCTCGGTTCCTACATTCTTGAGTTCGCCTTGTTCGGCACGCGATTGTCCATCACTAGTTTCAAAACTGAACACCAGATATATATTAGTAAAATGCATAATTAAGGATCGATTATTTGATATACTTACGCGAATTGGTATCCATCCACTCCAATATTATCGTTTTCGTAACGTAAAATTTGTGCATTCCTTGAATTGTCCAACGGTTTGGCGAGTGCCATCGCTATCAAGGCGATAAATACAACCATGTATTTCATTTTGATGTTCTTTTTTATTGCAGCCAGCGATTTGTATTAGATAAATTTGATTGAACTAATGAACGTTCGTTCAGCTTTGTCACCATATTATATACCACTGCGGCACGGTGCGTAAAATGATTGCCTAACAAAAGAAAAATCTATTAGTAACCAACTGAAGAATAACTACTCCATAATCATAAAATTTATGAGGTAAAATACAGGTGATTATTTCATTTGATGTACAATTTGTTTTCCATATGTGCTCGACTACACAAAATTTTTATATTTTTCATAATACAATCTCCGTATAATCTCAACTAGTAGTTTTCATCTAATGTCAATAAAACCGGTTGTGACATTTAACATGGTAGTATACGTGTACTTTTCCAGCTAGACAAAATTTCTTGATAAGTTTTTGAAATAAAGGTCGTCACGATCAATTTGTATTTTATACAGAAACCGCAGAAATTAAACTTTCTGACTATTCTCTGCAAATTATTCTGGGGCACGCGACAGTAGTTAGATTATGCGCGGTTTAAGACGAACGACAGAAAATAAATTGAGAACGACTTAGTAATGTTAAGAAGACAAATCTTCTCTTCTACCTATATGTTATACAGTCGAACGATGCTGTATCGCTGGGTTGGGCAATATGTTCACAATTTTCAAGGGTAATTGTAAGTGGTTGTTACACAATTTTCTTGTTTTATTATAGCACTACGAACAAATATAAAAGATTAAATGCGCGATTATCATTACGTTGACAATTTATTAATTGATTTTTAAAGAATGCTTAATCGATTCAGTCAATCAAGTTTAATAAAAAAAAAAAAATCTTCCAATTGGTATATTGTCTTAAAAAGGTCAGCGTCAAATCGGATGCGAATAAGGTTAAATTTTAGATCCAACACGGGGTGCACATCGAGGAGCGCCTATACAGACTGACGTGAAATAATTAGTAAAAAAATTCTAAGTAAAAATTGCGTGTGGGCATTAGTGGAAATACACGAAAACAAACATTTAGGCGTAAATAATTATTCAAATTTTTTTAGAAAATTCCACAATAAAGTAAACATATTGTAAATTTTCAATACGTATATCTCCAAATTCTACCGTACCAATATGTTTAAAATAACAGTAATTATAAAACAATTAATAATGTGATATAAAAACATTATGCTATATATCGTAACAAGATAAACTTAAAATTAAATTGAAGTTTTTTAAATTTTTAGATTTCATAGATACAGTAGTCAAAATTTAGAGAAATGCTCATCAATCTCGCCATGCATTTATGATACTAAAATCCAATAAACGTAATGATTTTAAGAATTTTGTCATAGTTCTGGCATGGGCAAATATGGCCCCGAAACGTGTGAGTTATAATTTACAGTATTTTTGCCATTCAAACGATTACTAATCGAGATTTTGCCCGATTCTCATCGATCTCGTTATGTTTTCCAGAAAGATATATCAAAAGCCAATGTCCATGTTAATTTTCAAAATTGTGTCATAGTTCTGGCATGGGCAAATATGGCCCCGAAGCGTGTGAGTTATAATTTACAGTATTTTTTCCATTCAAACGATTACTAATCGAGATTTTGCCCGGTTCTCATCGAACTCGTTATGTTTTCCAGAAAGATATGTCAAATGCCAATGTCCATGTTAATTTTCAGAATTTTGTCATAGTTCTGGCATGGGCAAATATGGCCCCGAAAAGTGTGAGTTATAATTTACAGTATTTTTGCCATTCAAACGATTACTAATCGAGATTTTGCCCGGTTCTCATCGATCTCGTTATGTTTTCCAGAAAGATATATCAAAAGGCAATGTCCATGTTAATTTTCAGAATTTTGTCATAGTTCTGGCATGGGCAAATATGGCCCCGAAGCGTGTGAGTTATAATTTACAGTATTTTTTCCATTCAAACGATTACTAATCGAGATTTTGCCCGGTTCTCATCGAACTCGTTATGTTTTCCAGAAAGATATATCAAATGCCAATGTCCATGGTAATTTTCAAAATTTTGTCATAGTTCTGGCATGGGCAAGTATGGCCCCGAAAAGTGTGAGTTATAATTTACAGTATTTTTGCCATTCAAACGATTACTAATCGAGATTTTGCCCGGTTCTCATCGATCTCGTTATGTTTTCCAGAAAGATATATCAAAAGCCAATGTCCATGTTAATTTTCAGAATTTTGTCATAGTTCTGGCATGGGCAAATATGGCCCCGAAGCGTGTGAGTTATAATTTACAGTATTTTTTCCATTCAAACGATTACTAATCGAGATTTTGCCCGGTTCTCATCGAACTCGTTATGTTTTCCAGAAAGATATATCAAATGCCAATGTCCATGGTAATTTTCAAAATTTTGTCATAGTTCTGGCATGGGCAAGTATGGCCCCGAAAAGTGTGAGTTATAATTTACAGTATTTTTGCCATTCAAACGATTACTAATCGAGATTTTGCCCGGTTCTCATCGATCTCGTTATGTTTTCCAGAAAGATATATCAAAAGCCAATGTCCATGTTAATTTTCAGAATTTTGTCATAGTTCTGGCATGGGCAAATATGGCCCCGAAAAGTGTGAGTTATAATTTACAGTATTTTTGCCATTCAAACGATTACTAATCGAGATTTTGCCCGGTTCTCATCGATCTCGTTATGTTTTCCAGAAAGATATATCAAAAGCCAATGTCCATGTTAATTTTCAAAATTGTGTCATAGTTCTGGCATGGGCAAATATGGCGCCGAAGCGTGTGAGTTATAATATACAGTATTTTTGCCATTCAAACGATTACTAATCGAGATTTTGCCTGGTTCTCATCAATCCCGTTTTGTTTTTCAGACAGATATTTTAAATGCCAATGTCCATGTAAATTTTCGGAATTTTGTCATAGTTCTGGCATGCGTAAATATGGCCCTGAAACGTGTGAGTTTCTGGAGTTACTGGGTGGAGTGTCGTTAAAATTAAAACGATAGTGCTGTCAGTACAGCGTCAATTTGGGTGGTTCTTGTGGGTCCAATCTAGTACATACCATTATACCTTAAGCGAAGTATAATATGTATATTAAATGTTGGGTGGTAAAAATTAAGCGTGAGGAGCCGGGTGAGTCACCGGGTTCAACAAAGGCATCACCACGTGGCAAAATTTGCCGGAGGACGCCCCACCACATTTTTAGGGGTTTTCGGCCGCCTTACAAGGTCGGGAACAAAAAATACAATTATTTGGTACCTATGGGATTTTGGCGGGACAACGTCTAACTTATTTTTACGGCTTGTGGAAGCCACACCGTTTACAACGGATCCGGCGGCCAGTTGAGGCCAGTCGTATTGTTGTTGGAGATTACCGGTGTTAGGGCCGCACTGATGGAGCGGGTTATCGGCATGACCAAGCCGCAACGGTCCGGCTACAAGGCCGCGACAGCTAGGTACATTTTTTTTTTTACTTTTCTTCAATCTGTTTAAAATATTTAAATTTATTTTTTTTGTTCAAGATTTTCAAAATTTTTTTAGGGTCGTTTTAAAAAAATTAAACTGTAATCGAGCACCATCAAATGGAGATTGGGCGCGTGACCTTGACGCACGTTGGTCTCGCCCCATAATTTTGTAGCGCGCATTTTTTTTGATGTTTTTTTTTGCTGCTGTCTCTCTCTCTCTCTTTCTTTCTTTCTCTCTTGATTTTTTTTTACCTTGGGTTGGATTTTCTTTCTGCAAATACATAAAATGAATTGAGGAGACTCCATTCTGTGTCGGGTACACACGGTTATAATTATTTTACAATGTTCCTCAAGTTTCTTCCGGCCAATTTCAGCGGACATCCGGTTTTAGTTATTCTTAATTTTAATTTGCGTTATTCTTTTTTTAAACTATCTGTAAGGACGGTGTAAGCCAGAAGCATCAAAAGCCTCAAAACTCTATGACCTAAGCATTGCACCCTGAGATCTAGCCGGCCAAACAACCGTGTGAGGCCTCTGCGAGCTTAGTTGAAATCTGCGGGTCGGCTGCTGAGCCGTCCGTAACACTGTATCAACTCGTACGAAAGAATAGTCATAAGTTTGTTTCGCGCTTGTTCGTTGGGATGAGTTTTTTCATCGTGGAGCTCAGTTAATCTTTCACTGTGTAAGTGGTAATGTGGGGGGTAAGTGGTTGTTCTACAAAGCATTCAAGCATTGTTTAATCGTACAAAAGTTCAGCTGGTTAACATTTTAGACCATCTGTCACTGTTCTCGGATTTCTAATAAGATGATTTAGATCTCTGACCTTCAGTTGATGTTATATTTTCACGAGGTTTGAGAGCTGTTTTAAGTTGGTGGTGAAAGCACTCAACCATACCATTTGCTTGTGGGTGATATAGGCAATAGTCTGTATTTGATGTTTGCCTAAAAGTTGCATTAGGTTAGTGAATACCATGGGTTCGTACTGTGTGCCTTGATCGGTCGTTATGTTTACCTGTTCGCCGAAACTAGAAATGAAATTTTCGATAAATACTTTAGCGATAGGTGCTGCGAGGCTATCTTGTATCCAGTAGACTCCTATGCCCTGGTTAAGATATAAGTGTAACCATTAAATGGTGGAACTGGCCCAACAATATCTAAATAGATATGTTCAAATCTACCTTGTGGAATTTGGAAATACCCGTGTCATATAATAGAGGCGTATAAAATCTGGTGTGAAGCTGTAATATAAGCGGTTCAAGGGCAGTGGAAATAGTAAATTTTCGACTTTCTACAAAATAGCTGAAGTGCTTATTTGCTTGCAAGATTGCAAGCAGTTCTCTGTCACATGTAGAATATTTTCTTTCCGCATTTGATAATTTCTTGGAAAAAATTAAACAGTAAACCTGAGTTGAACAAGTATACTGCAAGAAAAGCAAAATTTTGAGAAACGTTGTTTTGAATGCATTGCAAACGGACATATTGGTTAAAGTCGGCCAAACCAACGAAGTGGCCCGATGTGCTACAATTGGATGGAATTTGGCCATGTAACTTCAAAATGTCCGAAGACAGGTCTGTTTGACTATTCAAAGTAATATCTCCTTATACAGTAAAAACCTGAAAGAAAGAAAATTCGGGAGCACTAAAATGGTAGCCATTTTTGATAGTGGAATTACAAAATTTTCTGATATTCCGCATATGAGACAGTGATCAGTGTCATCATACAACGTTATTCCAGGACGCGAATTCATACGCCAAACGATTACCCTTTTTTCGCACGGTGATGCCATAATAAAAAAAAAAATTCTGTAAAATACAGGTCATTAATAAAGACGAGTCTTTATTACATTACATTAAGGACTCAGAAATCAGAGACGAGTTACAAAAGATAGTGGTTCGGTATTCCTGAGGGAATATAAGAACGGAACCAACCGAATAGGGAATAAGATCATCTTGAAAGAGAAAACACCAATCTCCCAACCACCTTAAAAGGCTTTCGAACAAATCAAGGAATGCTTGAACGAAGCAATAATTATATTAGATAGCAATCCCCCGTTTTTCAGCCCAATTGTCTTGGCGAAATATAAAGTACGGAGCGAACTGACTTTGCGTTGATTACCGCGGCGACTAAACCGAGTTATTGTAAAAGACAATTTTCCTATGCCATTAATAGATGATCAAATTGATCAGTTACAGGGCATAACAGTATTCATAATGTTAGAATCGTGAAAAAGTTGTTTTCATCTCCAAATCGCTGCTGAGCTAACTAAGTTAAATACACTGCTTTTGTGACTCCTTTCTGTAACTATGAGTTCCTAAAGGCACCATTTGGTTTCTGAAATTCGTTCGCGGCATTTCAGCGATTCACAAATGAGGTTGGTACAGTGCAAAATTGTTTGTGTCTACATGGATGAGCTGGTTAATCTGCCAAGGACGAGATGGAAGCATTGTTACAATAAGGTAACTTTAACGGTAGCTGAACAAATAGTCCCCAGATGAAGGGCAATCCACGGCTTATGGATATTTTATATTGCAAGCGGCCTTGTAAGTTTTCTCTGTTGTGGTTTATTTGTGGATGGTGATAAAATAGCAACACTTTAATTAGATTTATCATTATCTCCTTGAAACGACCAAAAATATTTTTCCAATCGACCATTTGTTCAAAGTGTTATGTTGGTACGCATGTTTACTAATAGCAAGTTCTTTCCAAAAATAAAAAATAAATTGATTTTTTTTTATGTCAAAGAACACTATACACGATTGATTTTTTTTTGGTAGTATATCTGTGATAAATTGACATTTGGTTTTCAAAAATTTTATATTGACAATTTATTGTCAACAAATTATCAACACAATTATTTTAACACAGTGAAAACGAAACAATAAAATTATTTCGAAAAATAAAATTATCTCGTATGTCAAATTCTCACGGCCAACTAGTAAAAAAGTTATAATGTTTACGTTTATATTTTTTGAAGTGTTTATGTTTATATTTTTGACGTGAACATATTTATGTGTTTGTAAACGTCAAAAAAAAATCTAACAGCAAGTTCTTTCCAAAAATAAAAAATAAATTGATTTATTTTTATGTCAAAGAACACGATACACGATTGATTTTTTTTTGGTAGTGTATCTGTGATAAATTGACATTTGATTTTCAAAAATTTTAAGTTGACAGTTTATTGTCAACAAATTATCGACACAATTTTTCGTCAACACAATTATTTTAACACAGTGAAAACGAAACAATAAAATTATTTCGAAAAATAAAATTATCTCGTATGTCAAATTCTCACGGCCAACTAGTAAAAAAGTTATAATGTTTACATTTATATTTTTTGAAGTGTTTATGTTTATATTTTTGACGTGAACATATTTATGTGTTTGTAAACGTCAAAAAAAATCTAATGAAATATTTCAATCAAAATTTTTTGATTTCGAATCAATTTTTTTGATTTATAAATCAATTTTTTTTTTTGGAAAGAAATTGCTATAATGAAATATTGATTGCAATTTCTTTCCAAAAAAAAATTGATTTATAAATCAAAAAAATTGATTTGAGATCAAAAAATTTTGATCGAAATACCGTGGCACGTTCTTTCCAAGTAAAATAATTGATTTTTTTTTTGATCGCAATCAGTTTTGAAAAATCTCAATATTTCATTAGATTTTCTTTTGAAGTTTACAAACACATAAATATGTTTACGTCAAAAATATAAACATAAACACTTCAAAAAATATAAACATAAACATTATAACTTTTCAACTAGTTGGTCGTGCGCATTTGACATAGGAAATAATTTTATTTTTCGCGTTCACTGTGTTAAAGTAATTGTGTTGACAAAAAATTGTGTTGATAATTTGTTGACAATAAACTGTCATTATAAAATTTTGAAAATCGTATGTCAATTTTTTACAGATTCATTAACAAAAAAAAATCAATCGCGTATAGTGTTCTTTGCCACACAACAAAATCAATTTATTTTTGATTTTTGGAAAGAACTTGACAAAAACAAAAATCAATATTTTAGTTGGAAAGAACGTGCAACGGTATTTCGATCAAAATTTTTTGATCTCAAATCAATTTTTTTGATTTATAAATCAATTTTTTTTGGAAAGAAATTGCTATAAAATTCGAGCTCTTATATTATGCAACCAAATTTTAGTACATTTTTGTTTTAGTATGCTACGGCAATTATGACGTTTCGCCAAAATTGTGGAATGTTTACATTATTTGGATGAAGTAAGTTAAGATTATATATATAGTAGAAATTATATAAGCTAAATGAATGATAACAAACTAATTGTATAAATTATTTGATTTGAGAAGTACATTTAGGAGCAAATACAATGGGTAAGTTAATATTCAAATATTTAATTACATTTTTAATTTTATTTCTAATCTTTTAATTTGCGCCGGTTTTTTTGGTTATTTGATGTGTTATATGGTGAGACACAGCAGGATGCAGGTAAGTATTTTCTTTTGTACAGAATCCCAAACATCACATAAAGTGGAACAAAAGTCAATTTATACGCAACAACATCGAACTTCTGGGAAGTGAAATTGAGCGAGGGATTGTGAAACTATCAACGAGGAAAAATTTGGCTAACACTAAATTTCGTAAACCAAAAACCTTGAAAGTACAAAGTTTTCTCGGTTTAACCTGATATTTTTTGCGATTTGTAGAAAATTACGCACTCATAGACAAATCTTCCCCAAAAGGAGGAAACAAGCATGTTACTGGCCCCCTACATACAGACGCATATAAAATTGGATTTTGGGCAATCATGTTGCAGAGGTTAAGTGATGATTCCAAATTGCTACCTGTATTTTACCACAGTAGGAAGACAACTAAATGTGAGAAATGATACTTTAGTTATGAGTTGGAAGTTCTTAAGACAGTAGGAGTTTTGCGAAAAATCCACGTTTATTTCATTGGTGCATTCAAAGCGACTATATGGAGAAAAGGTGATTGACTTCTAGGATTACTGGATGGGTGCTACAATTATACAGGAGTACGATTTCAAACTGAAACATCGATTGAGATGTCGTATGCGATATGTCGAATCTTTGAGTCTTAACCCAATGGTTATCGTAATCGAGAACGAGTGGACGGCTAGAAGCAGATCCTTATACAGAAGATGGATATATTGGGGTTTGAAAAGTAAGTGAGTTGTTGTGGCGAAGGTGAAATTATGTATCAAGAATTGCGTGACTTGTATACTTAGCGATCGGACGCTAGGAAACAAGGAGGACAATATACCATATTGATCAAGTTGGTCACTTAGCACGGACAAGAAAGTAGTATCAATATATTTTTATGGGAATTGATAGCTTCTCAAAGTTTATATGGCATTATCCGACGAAAACATCGACTATAAATCAAAGTATTGCAAAACCACGAGCTGCAAAAGTAAGTACTTAAAAATTCCGCTCAGATAATATCTGACCGAGCGACATGTTTTATTTGAGGGTATCGAACATTCTTTGATTACTGTGGGTATGCCATCCGGAAACTGAGGTCACCATAATCATCAAACCAAGACACCAAGGGATCGAGACACGATCCAGATCAGTCTTGGGAAGCACTGACGGTCAACTTGTACCGTACAAAAGATGAAATATGACAAAAATTTAATAACGATTGTAACTCAGATGGCGAGCGTGTCGGCGATGATTATGTCACGGCCGAAATTGTTATCACTTCGCCAAGCAAGGCTGGTCAAGTAGCCCAATTGTGTGGAGGGCCTCATGAAAACCTGATGATAGAAATCGTTCCTCTTGAAACGATGCTAGAGCAAATCAAAAATACGAAACTTACTCCAGCTTATAAAGATAAACATTTTCGAGGTGATGTCGCGCAACCATATAGGTACACTCTGCAGCAAAAAACCAATAACTTTGATTACTGTGGAAAAGATACCTGAGATGGCTGCATAGGTATCAGTTTCTAGTGCAAAATCAAATAACGCAGGGTAAGTATTGCAACTAAAGCAACAGAAAATAATTATGGCGTACCGCCGGTAAAATATGCAAGAAACTTAATAATAATAAGGCAAAGACAAAACGGATAACTATCTCAGCAAGAGATAATGCGTCCAGCCTGTCAATAGAAGCGATTACCAAAAAAATAAAGGAAGTCATACGTCCCAGCGAATCAAACATAATGATCCACTATAATGCGGTTACTGTTGATTCTTCCCTGGATTTAAAGGTATTTACAGAGAACGTGGAATTGGAAGGTGTGGGACTCCTAGTCACCGGTATCTGAGATATGTAAGCGGTTCTCTAACCACGACATAGATATTTTGTGTATGCACGTACCACACTTGGTCAATGGTCAAATCAGCGGCATGCTGACTACCGCTACTATACCAGCACTGGAGGAAGAAAACCAAACGACATTCTCAATTTGAATTCCAATATTGATCCAACAATACTCAATGGAGTCTTGTTGGGCTCGGTAGTTTAGTGGTGCGTGAGAGAAAGTTGAAGATTTGCAAGACACTTGGTTCGTTCCTGGGACGGTGTAGAAATATTTCCAGAAATGCTCGTATGGAACTGATCTCAACACAGTTAACGAGGGTCTGCAATAATACAATTCCAAGGACAAGAGATCTCTAGAAATTTAAGAACACCATTAGGGAGAGAAATGGGGTTTTCACATATAAGTGACATGACACATGCTTGGAGTTACTTAATTTAATTCTATCGGATGAAACACCAGATGAAACTAAGTCACATGCAGCTGTGCGTGAGACCACTACCAACAGTAGTTGGATATCCACGGTTACTAAAGTGACCCAGTCACGTGAGTATAGAAGTCATCAGTGCTCTAAAATGCTTCAGACGAAACAAGTCATCAGGATTTGACATCATGAACGCTAAAATAATTCAACTCGCATGGTTGTTACGACTGTGTTGTCGTCAACAATACCAAATTACATTTTATTGGTTACACCCCCATCTTTGGTAAATTTTTTGTGTTTTTATTCCCCTCGGTTGGTTTGCGTCCGGGTTGTTTGCGTCCGGGGATAAATTTGACGTCAATACGCGGGTAATAGTGGATGGATTCCTGTGTGTTTTTTTTGTTGGTTCCACTGCACGAGAATGGGAGAGAGCGAGACCAGTGCGCGCCGAGTGTGTACAAGGTAAAACGTTTTAGAAAAATATTTTTCTTATATGCTTCTCGTTTATATCAATGCAAATTGATATAAACGAAAAACAGAGAAGAGGGATTATTCTTCTAGAACGTTTTGCGCGTTGTTGCGGCGCAAGCATTTTTTTTTCTTGTAATCATTCGAGTTTGTGATTTTTGAGAAGTAAGTCGAGTTTTGGATTAGATAAACGAAAGTGCGTTTTTGAGTTTTTTGAGTGTAGTTTTGATTTGGAAATATAAAGGAGGAAGTTTTATTTTGTTTCCAAGTGAAACACAAAATAATTAAAATTGTAAATTAAATTAAATAAAAGTAACAAAATAATTTAAAGTTATAAAATATTGTATTATAAAATGGAAATACATTAATTGAGTATAATGTTTGCGTTAAGATCTTTTTTGAAGTTATAAAGAAAACTTTTTGAGTGTGAATAAAGCTGTGAGTTATTTCAGCCTAAACTTGGTCATAGCGGTTGGGTTTTATCTAATTGTAAACCACTATATTATAAACGGGTGACAAAATATATAAATACTGTATACCTGGGTCATGCGGAAAATTTATTAAAGGACGTACCGTAATCAATACTATTAAACGCTAGTGATTACTATTTATATCAACCTTACAATTTTGGATAAAATTTATGGTTAAGAGATAAAAATCAGTACCGCAGCGGTTTTGGGGTCTTTCACACTGTATAACGGCGCCGGTGTGCCGCAACATACGGGTGGCCATGTGAGGCCATTTTTGCTGTCAACGGATTCGGGTGGCAAGTTCAGGCCGTTCAACGGGTTAAGGCGAACCAACGCCCAACAGGTATTCGACGGATTTTCAACGGTTTATGAGTGGCCAGGTGAGGCCACATAATTTTATTATTCGCAATTAAGGCGAGCCAACGCCCAACTTATTTTGGTGGCCCGGCGAGGCCCTTGTTTTTGTGGTAACGGTAGCCAACCGGCTATTGTTTTTGTTATTTGGTATCGGGGAGAGGCCCCGCAACGCCAGACCGCACAAGGTCACAACGATACGGGTGGCCAACCGACATCTCGCATTAATTTTTGGTATCGGGGAAAGGCCCCGCAACATAGTGCCCAACCAGGCAAGCGCTCGAGCGCAAGGCGGGGTGTCGCCCAACAACGGCACCAAGGCCGCACCAGTAATTTTTTTATATATATTTAAGGCACAATTTTTTTTTTTTGTTTATTTTATTTTATATTCTTTTTACATTTTTATTTTTAAATTTAAATTTTGTTTATTGTTATCGAGCGCCGCACAGCGGGTGCATGCTCGATGTACATTGGTCTCGCGTCTCGCTTTTCCTCCATTTGTTCCGGCGATTACTCTTATTTTTTTCTGATTGTTGCTTTGTAAAATGAATTACTAATTTTTTTTTCGGATATGGTATGATGGGAGCGGACACTCCCTCTGTGTCGGTATAGGGTTTGCGGTCCCTTGGTGCACGCATCCGAAATCGAAACCGGTGCTTCACACTGTTTGAGTTCGGAAGGATGCGCGCACCAAGGCACCTCTTCCGTTATTTTTTTTTTATTATTTGATTATCTGGTTCGTTCCTCAAGTTCCGTCCGACGAATTTTGGCGGAACTCCGGTTTTACTATTATTTGCGGTTTATTTTTTTTAAAATTATCTGTATTAATCACGGTGTAAGCCAGGAGCCATGCATGCCTCAAACCCCACGACCCTTCGCACTTCTCCCTGAGAACGTAGCCGGCAAAATATCACTGCAGGTGAAAACTGCAGGTAGGCAGTAGCCATCCTGTAACATGGTTTATCATTGGATCTAGCATAATAAAATTATTAAACAACTGCTGAAATTAAGCTACTTTCCTAACGTGTGAAAATCAGGTGAAATCATTGTAATCCGAAAACCTGGCGATAGAGATCCGGTTTCTTTCAAATCTTACAGACTTTTAATGTTGCTACCTGTTACTTGGAATCTCCTAGGAATATTAATGGCCAGAAAATATTCGGTTTCCTAAAAATGTTATGGGTATACCCCTGGACATCATCTGAGCATTTGATAACCTTACATGGCCTAGCGACACGGCAAGTTTATTGTTCGGTTAATGCAAAGTTCGATGTACCAAAAACATAATGAATATTTTCAGGAGTTACTTCAGCAATCGATCCGCAATAAAGACATGTATGGTTCTGTTACTAAACAAATCACCAAAGGAGGTCCTCAAGGCTCTATTCTAGCTTCTGGTCTGGAATATCGTGTTTAATACAAGCATGATTAATGAACTTGATGAAATTGCATTGTCGGATGAAAAATTCGTTCTGGTTCAAAGCAACCCGAGACTCGAACCTCAGCATCAGTGTCGAATCGCCATTAATAGAATGCACGAATTTTGCGTAGCAACAAATAAAATTTCACTATTTGCAGAAAAAACAGTTATGTTGCAGCTAAAAGCCAAATTTGGCTTTTGTCGACCTCCAACAATATCTTTGAACCGTATGAGAGTAAATTCTTCTCACTTTTTAAGAGTCGGTTCTGGCGAGTCTCATGAGTGTTTCCACATATGCCGCATGTGAATGGTATCATAGACTAAACTGTCACGGCATCATATCATTATGAAATGGTCACAGCAATATTCTACTACGAGTAATGAAGGCTTATTGAACAGTTTCTAAAGAATCTGTTCTGGTTTGAGAAGAAGAGATCCTTACGAACTAGGTGACTGCATTGCATATAGTGCATTAGATATAGAGTGAAAGTGGAATGAATCTAACTAACGAGCTCGGTGAGCCAAGTAATCTCCAGAAAGCGTTAATCACTTTCTTCTCTACTGCATAACGAGGTGACCGTTGTTTTACTTAACGAAAATGGCTAGGTAATCCGGACACAAACGAATTACCACTACTGTCATTATAGTTGACGACGTTCTTCCAAAGTTCCCGTTCTGTACTGAACTGATTACTATCTTAACTGATATCGGTTAACTATGCAAATTGATATAACTGTACATAATTCGCTACGTAAAGGTAGTTAAAGATTATACATTTTGCTTTAATGCAATTTTTTTCCAGTAATGTTGATCACGATTAATAATGAACGAAACCCACCAGACCAATCGTAATTTTTGGTGCAATGCTTGAATTTACGGTATTTTTTCTGACATTTTAAAATCCCAACTGAACGGTGAAAAAAAAACAAAATTTAATAAACGAACAAATTTTTAATAATGTTGAAATTTATAGTTTTGTAATCTAATTAATACAATTTTTTATGTTGTTAACGAAACAGTTTACAGTTTCTAAATGTCAATTTCAAACTACTAAAATATTTCGATCGACGAACGATCAAATTGTTTAGAGAGAAGATCGATAAGTAAAGCACACGCAATTTACAGTTTTTTGTCTTTTTCATTCGCTTTAGGTCTTCTACTACTATTAACAACTTAACGATCACTTGAAAGTTTTTATTTTCTTAATACCACAATTATAAAATGTTGTATATAAGACAAATTAAGCACGACCTTCTCAATGCTGTTAAAAAAAATTACTATGTCTGAAATAATGATCAAAAATAAAACGAAATATTTTTGTTGATCATCACCGATCGGTCGATCATATAGGAATGTATCATATATACCAAGCGCGATATAATCGGTGGTGGACTACAAACATTTGCATTTTTGTCGGAAATCAATGTGATTTATCTGTCTGCCGCGTCAATTATATAACTTCCCTTATATAAAGTAGATCCAAATGACTTATCTAATCAATTTATACCAGTAGCTTGATTAATTATCTTCATTATTGGTATTGTTGTTATTTTTATCTTGGATGAATTTTTTAGTGTGGAGCGAGTTGAATAACATTTTGCTGTTATGTAAAGCTGTGGGTAGACGCCATTTAGACAATGAATAATGAATAATTGTATTGTTTATTTTTGTTGCTATTAATGATCTCTTAAGATGAATACGTCACGTCAAAATCCATTACATTTTTTGACTTAGGCTGTGATTCATTGCGGTAATTACATTGTTGGTAGATTAAGGATGTACTTACGATTTACATAGGTCGGAAGACGTTTTAGAACTTTCACGCAAAATCTTCTTCGCAAAATGCTTAAATTTTACATCAGCGCATTCCAAAACCGCGCGTTTTGGTGCTGTTTCCAATTCCAAAATACTCAACCAAATATTATAACATTTTTTTTTGTCAAACTGTTGTTGTAATTTAAAGTTCATCAAAGACATAAAATTTTTTTATTTTTGTTACTTTCAATTTCACTGGAATCTTGAATTTTGTTAAACAATTATTTCACTTTTCGTTTAGTTAATTTTTTTTTCATGTTGATCTGTATAACCCGTCTCTTTTGTATAATAGCGGATGAATGCTAGGCTTTAGGCGCGACTAAGAAGGGCGTAGGGATTTCACACCGAATGATATTTAGCAATTCGAAATTACGTTTAAATTTATATAATTACTCGGTCATAAATCACGACAAAATGATGAGACATACATTTAACGATCGCGACCTTCAAATTTCTTCTTGATGAAAAATGTATGCAGTGTGTAGGCGTATGGCATTGATAACGCAGTATGCAAAATTTTATTGTTGTAAAGTTGTGACTTTGAAAAGGAAATTCCAAAAGCTGCGGACAATTTTAAGTAAGTTGCGACGATAATGATCGTCATTGACTTCAAAGAATGATGATGATGATGATCATCCGATAGTACTGCTATACATCATGACCTAATTCACGTGTTCAGCTTTTCGAATTAATAATTTATTTGACTCAGCAGAAGAACAAGCTAAATAGCCTTAAATACCATTGGATCCATCGGAATTTTAATTGGTTTGTATTTAATAAAACTATTTATTGTATAAAGCGGGATTATGATGAATTGCGCGTATGGAGGCTATGTACTTTGCAGTTCATCGAGCAGACAAAAACGTTACGGAGATCCGGATTTTAATTATTGGTCGCATGACCAATAAAGCAATGGACCGGTACGGTATTGTTATTTTCAAAGTTTACTATTGTTGAATATTTACTGTTGGAGACGTGATTTATTACAGCTATTTTTCCGTAGATTTGAGTTCATACACGTGCTTTATTAAGTCAATGAGTTCTTGCAATGACGTAAGCTGTTAGGAATCAGTATACCACCATTTCACGAAAATGGTCTTCTTCAAGGAAGTGTTTCATGGCTTACAAATCATTTTTAATTATGAAGCAAATGGAAAGAGAAAAAACTGAAACGCAATAAAAAACAAAACATAGCAATACAATCATTGTTAGACCAGCCGCCGATTCATTAAGCGTTAGTCACGGCATTAAAAAAGCCTTACTGAAAACTCAGGTAATATTCTGCGAGGGCAGAAAGCCTGATAATGTAATAATGTACCTAATGACCTGATTGTGGATCTGGTAGTCCTTGGATTGTTCCTTTAATATTTAAAATATTGATGATCAATCAAAGCACCAATGGGTATATTCTCAGGTTTCTTCATCAAAGATGCAACTACATTAAAAGCTGCAACATAACCACAAAACCAAGGAAACCTATTACTATTGCTGTGTGCCTCACGTCTAAATTTTCAATTAACTAAATTGATGGTTAGTTCATACAATTCGTTCAAAGATGGCACAAAACAAACCGCATCCGATGTTTAATGAAAATCTGCTATATAAACTTAAATTTAACATTCTACAAAACATTTCTGACCAGTAATTGATAAATCGAAACTAAGTTTGCAGTTTAGAACTTAATATCGGGTAAATTTTGATTTATAAATATTAGAGACATCTAGCAATACCTGGGTGATCTAACGGTCAATTTAGTTAGTTGGAAATTTAGACAAAAAAATCGGCGTCAGGCACTCAGCATAAAACTTATACTTAATTTGTTTATGACACAAATGACTCCTATATAGCTAAAGCACTCCAAAATAAAATGTGGATCATCGCGTAATGGTGAATAAGATAAACGATTTGGTGATTGAAAATAACTAATTCGTTTTCTAACTGTTTATCCAATTTTGTTGTTTCTGGCGTGGATAGTAACTTCAATTCATTATCTTCCTTCGTTTTATTCTCGACAAATGCACTAAATTCCCGTATGTTGATAAAATTAGCAATTATCTAAACATCAGAATCTCCGAGTACGCAGCCGTCCTCGATTTTCGCTCTAGCGGAGCCTATAATGGTAAAGATTGCATCTTGGAACGATATATGACATCGATAGTGGTTTCGTTGTGGATCACATATATTCATTGGGTGGTAGTGTGAAGTCCAGTGATTTCTAGATTTTAAGTGCGTACGGTATCCAGTCTATTCTTGTGTTTTAGGATCGCTACCTCGCATTGCGCTTGGTTGATTGGAGTGTTGGTAATTGGTGATATTTCGCGTACGAAGTGTATGCACACATGACACCGACTCACACCTTCTCGCTTTAATAATGCACAAAGTGTTCACGCCGATTGTTAATTGTTATATAATCAGTAGAAGTAATGACGAGCAGTTGTTCGTCTACTCGTATTTAGGAACTATCTACATGTTGGTGACGAAAATAGTGCAGACAATTCATTTTTGTGTAGACAATGTCGATAATTGGTGGAGTATGGTCCGGTCTGACACAAAGATGGTGCCACAAACTTAAAACCCATATGATGGTACCTGTTAAAATTTTATGACAATCCGTCTATTAGTTTAGAAGTTACAGTTGTTTTAGTGACGCTAATTTTGTTAATTTCAAAACAATGGGTGTAGCTCGGATTAATAGCTCGGATTTATATGCGTGATGTCGGGTTCCGTAATTTTGGTGTACACATGACCGATTAGGAAATGCGATGGCGTGAGTACGTCCATGTCAGTGGCATTGATGGAGCATAAAGGTCTCGAGTTGAGTATGCTTTCGACTTCTGCTGTAAGGTAACTAGCTCCTCTTGAGTTAATATAGTGCTGCCAATCACACGCCGCAGATGGTATTTTGCTGACTTAACGCCTGCCTCCCAGATACCGCCAAAGTGCGGGGCTGCAGGAGGGATACAGTGCCAGGATATACATTGCCTAGAAGAGTAAGTGGATATATTTAGTTTTGGAATTTTTAATTATTTTGTGAAAGTCTTCCCTCAATTTGCGATCAGCGCCTACAAAATTTGTACCATTGTCGCAAAATATCTCCTGACACACGCCCCTTTTGGATACAAATCTTTTAAGAGCACCCAAAAAAGCCTCACTGCTGAGATCTCCCACCAATTCAAGATGTATGGCTTTGGTACTTAAGCATATAAAAAGACACACATACGATTTGTATGACTTTTGTCCTCGACCTTTCCTCATGTGGATTAATATTGGCCCAGCGTAGTCGACCCCAACTTTTAAGAATGGCCGAATTAATTCCACACGCGCGCTCGGTAAATTTCCCATTAGCTGAGTTTTGGTGTGTGCTTTAAATTTGGTACACACGACGCACCGATTTATGACTTGTCGAACTAAATTACGACATCCAAAAGTCTTGTCTCGAGATGACCAAAGTCAGTGATGGACCAGAATGCTTGTTGTCCATATGTATGGTGTGGATAACCAACTTACTCAGTTGCGATTTGGGATGCAACATTATTGGATGCTTTGCAGAATATGGTATACTGGCGTTTTCTAGCCGCCCGCCAACGCGTAGGACTCCATACTCGTCAAGGAATGGGTTCAGTGATTTTATGCTGCTCGTTCTATGGATTTCCTGGCCAGCGTGTAATTGTTGAATTTCGTCTCTATAAAACTTTGATTGGTCACGTTCGCAGATTTTGAATAGGCTATTGAATATTTCTTCTCGTGTCAAGTTGATTGTTTTCGATGTGTTCGGTTTTTTTAAAATGTTTACAAATCGGAGTATGTATGCCATGATGGTTTTAAGTTAGGTCAAGGTTGAACATCTGCAGATTAAATGATCGAACCATTGAGTTTGGGCATTTTCGACCAATGTAGTGAATGTGAACGCCTTTTGGTTTTCCTCTTCACTGGTGTCGTAATTATTTTGCTGGAGTGGCCAATGTTCCTTACTTTGATGTAGCCAAACAGGCCCACGCCACCATAGATCATGATGAGCGAGTTCTTCTGGTGATAATCCCCTGGAGGCGCAATCTGCCGGATTGTCGGATGACGATACGTGATACCATTGCTTTCGAGGTAGTGTGGATATGATTTCGGCAGTCCGATTACCCACGAATGTGCTCCAGCGCTTGGGGTGGCTGGAGAGCCAATCCAATACAATTCGTGAGTCTGTCCAAGCATAAACTTGGTTTATTTTGGTTTGCGTTTCATTTTTTACCAGGTTGATTAAATTTGCCAGCATAACCGCCGCACACAGCTCGAGCCTAGGAAGGCTAACTTGTCTTATCGGAGAAACTTTTGTTTTGGCAGTGATGATATGAACGTAGATTTTTCCTTCAACGGTCAGCACTCTTTGAAATACGACTGCTCCATAGGCGTTTTGGCTCGCGTCTGCAAATCCATGTAGATCTATGATAGTTTGTTTGGTTGTCTGTACGTAGCGGGGAATGGAGATTGAATTGACGTTTTTCAGCTGGTTTCGAATTTGCTGCCATTTGTTGGAAGCTTCCTTTGGAAGAGGCTCGTCCCAGTCTAAGTTGATTGCCCACAGCTTCTGTACAAAGATTTTGATGATGATTACGACGGGCGCCAGCCATCCCACAGGATCGAATAATCGACTGGCTTCAGAAACGACGATACGCTTGGTGAATGAGGTGTTACTGTCCAGATTTGAGGTAAATGTAAATTGATCGGTTTCTGGATTCCAATTAAGACCCAAGATTTTAATTGATCTGGGTGGTCATCACTAATCAGCTTGATGTCATCCTTGGATTCATCCTTTTCGTTGCGACATATGGATGATGAATTTGACATCCACTTCCGGAGTTTAAAGCCGTGTCGTAGCAGCAATGATGTTGTCTTTCAATTGGATAGTTTCGAGTACAGTATCGGCCCCTGTCATCAGATCATCGACGTATATGTCATGGCGAATTGCGTTAGTTGCGTGTGAATTAGAGCGTTCATACTTGTCGGCGATTTCTTTTAGTACCCTCGTTGCCAGGAAAGATGATGAGGCTAGTCCATAGGTGACGGTTGTCAGACGGAAATGGCGAATTGTTTGGGATGAATGATCGCGCCACACTATTTTTTGGTAGCAAGTGTCGTGCGAGTCGATTTTTACCTGGCGATACATTTTTTCGATATCAGCCGATACAACAAATTTATGTTCCCGAAATCTGAGAATTATCGAATAAAGTGTTCTTTGCACGGTCGGACCAATTGCGAGACAATCGTTTAGAGATGTTCCCGTCGTCGTCTTTGATGACCCATCGAAGACAACTCTCAGTTTTGTCGTTGTGCTAGAATGTTTGAGCACTCCATGATGGGGTAAGTAGTACCCGATATTAGCCTCCTCAGGTTGCTGAATTTCTACCATGCGGCCTAGCGCCATATACTCCTGCATGAACCCTTGGTACTGTGCCTGAAACTCAGGGTCTCGGGCGAAACGTCGCTCCATAGCTCTCAATCTTTGTACCGCATTTTGTAAAGATTTACTCAGACATTCGAAAGATTTTTTAAAGGGCAACTTTCCGTGAATCACCCGTCGCTATCTATTTTCGCATGGGATGTGAAGTGGCTCTCGCAAAGTGTCTCCTCTGGAGACGGAATGGGCGCAATGTTTGGAACTGATTCTATATCCCAGAATCTACGCAACGTTTGTTACAGGCTGGCTACTGCCAACCTGCAGATTTTCACTAAGCGCATGCAGAGGCCTCCACGGTGATTTTTGCCGGCTACATTCTCAGGGAGAAGTGCTAAGGCTGTGGGATTTGAGGCTTGCATGACGCTCCTGGTTTACACCGTGATGATTACAGAAAGTTAGGGGGAACGCAAATAATAATAATAACCGAGTTCCGCCGAAATTCGTCGGCCGGAACCTGAGGAACGAACAACTTAACAATTATAAAAGGGAGAGAGATGCCTTGGTGCGCGCATCCATTCGAACTCAAACAAGGTCGAGCCCTGGTTTACGAAATTGGATGCGGGCACCAAGGGACCGCAAACACTATGCCGACACAGAGGGAGTCTCCGCTCCCATCATACTCAACCGAAAATTTTGTAATTCATTTTATTTTCAGAAAAAGAAACAAAAAAGACGAAGAGAAACAAATTCCCCCCTCCACCCGTACCACGATAAGAAAACGAGAGAGAGAGAGAGCAATGCGCGCCGAGCGCGCGACACGCAACCGCTGTGCGGCGCTCGATTACAAAATATAAAAATTGAATTTAATAAAAAATTTAAGGAAAAAAATAATAAAAATTAAAAATTAAAAAAAATCAAAAAAAATCGTACCTTAATTATATAGAAAATAAAAAAATGTTGCGGCCTTGAGCGGCCGTCATGCCACAGGTGGCCTTGCCCCACCCGGACCGTTGCGGTGCCTTTCACCGATACCAATAATAAAATAATAATAACGAATAGCCGGTTGGCTACGCGTTAGTTGCGACCTTGTGCGGCCAGGCGTTGCGGCAGACCACCGATAACCAGGGATAAACAATAGCCGGTTGGCTACCGTTACCGTTGCGGGGCCTCTCCCCGATACCACAAAACGAAAATGTACAACTGGCCGGTTGGCCACCTGCACGTTGCGGTCTGATTTTACCGTACTCCACCGGTGCGGCCCATCAGCCGGTAAAATAAAATATATTTGGCCTTGCTAGGCGGCCGTAAATAATTATGTGCCTATTAACTGGCCTATAAAACGGTGATGAACTGAACCTTAATTGCGATGCCCGTTAACTATGTGGCATCCGCCAATTATACTTTAAACCAACGCGCCACAATTCAAGGACATATGGCGTTGAATAACTATTATGGTTACACCATCCACATATATTCGTAAAATGTATGTCACTTCCAATATCCACAACCAAAAAAAAATATTGAACCTTTTAACAAAAACACATGCCAAATATTCTATCGCATTGTTTTTATGTAACGGTCACATGCCGCCGCAAGTACAAATTAGGTGTTTCTCCCTCACATACCAAAGAAACTTTTCGTTTTCATTCACTGCTTTTATTTACGCCAGCTATACACCGATCGCAGACCAAATTTTTTTTTTATAAATGACTTTCAATCAACTCAAAATAAAGGAAAAATAATTTTACACCTTTTAAAGGTAACAGCAAAAAAAAAATCCCAACTTGGATATTGAACAAAATATTTTTTTTTTCAAACTCAAAACTTTATATTTTAAACACTCCGTCATATAAAAATCGCACCCGATTTTAATGACTTTTATAACTCAACTTTTAGACTCTTTGTCTCAAAAAAATTAGCCTTTATACAATCAAAACTAAACTCGAATCAATGAAAAATCACAACTTGAAACATTGAAAATCAAAACTCGAATGACAATCAAAAACTCTTACGCCGCACAGCTAGCAAAACGTTCTAGAAGAAATTAATCTCTCTTCTCTGTCTCTCCTTTATATCAAGAGTTGATAAAAAAGAGAGACATATAAGAAAAACATTTTTTCCAAAACGTTTTACTTTGCACACACCCGATGCACATTGTTCTCTCTTTCTCATCGTTCTTCTCACCTCTGCGCCACCACACGATGGGGTACAAAACAAAACGTCGCGGATGCGTTCAGCGCAAAATTTAACAGACAACTTTTGAGGTGAATAAAAGCATAAAATGGTGGTTGCGACCAACACAGTCGTAACACGTTCTATCCAAGTTCACGTCCGTTTGTATGGCGAACATAGAAATCACATTTTCGGTTTTTCTCGCCCAACATCCGGCGACAATCCAACCATGAATTTTCATTTGGTCAGGCTCCAACAAACCGAAAAAATAATCAGCACCGATCAAGACATCTATGCGGGATGATTTATGAAATTGTGGGTCAGCTAATTGAATTTTCGGCCAAGAGTCTATTGAAACGTCCTTGAATGAATGATGGGGTAAGTTGGAAGTGATTTTTGGGAGGATTAATGCTTCCATCGCCATTTCTGGATGTGAGTTTGGTCTAACAACGATTACCACCTTGCCCTTCGTGAAACCAACGCTAGAACTGCCTAGTCCTGTTATGGATAATCTTGCGTTCGTTTTCTTTAATCCCAGCCGTTGCACACATGATTCTGAAATGAAGGTGGATTGAGACCCCGAGTCTAATAAGGCACGACAGAACAATGGGCGCGAATTGCAATCCATAATTTTGATCATAGCTGTTGGTAATATAGTGCACTTGGATGAATTTTGCGAGCAAAGGGATGTGGTTAGCTCGGTTGACGCTGACGGCTGCTGAGAGTCCTTTACAGAGTCTTCTTGTGTGTGGAGGTGCCTTTTGTGACAAATCTGGCAACGACCTTTCGATGAGCAGTCTTTTATTAGGTGTTTACGGCTAAGGCAGTTGAAACACCTGTTCTTTGATATCACCCAATCCTTTCGTAGTGCGACATTCATCTCATTAAATTGTTTACATGACGATAAATAATGATTGCTTTCACCGCACAATGCACAATCATAGACAACATTCTCGGTACTAACATGGCTCCTAACTTTGCCTTGTGGAATGGATTTTTTGAGCGACATGTTCATTGTTTCCAAAGCGTCGATTCGTCTCGATAAAAATTCCAAAAAATGTGAAAATTGTGGATTCTCCATATCGGTTACGTATTCTGCCCATAATACTTTGGACTTATCGTCCAGCTTCTGAACCAATAGAAAGATTAGCCAATGATCCCGAGCTTCGGCGCTTTCTCCCAATGCCTTCAAGCCACGGATAACCTCGTCGGAAGTATCCATGAGTTGCTTAACATGCTTTCGGTTATGCTGATGTGCCTCAGTACGATTGCTGCTTCACCACGTAAAAGCCCTATCAAGTATTGGAATTTCTGTACCGGGCTTAACGTTGCTGATGAGTGTATCGTAGAGCAAAACAGGTCATAAAACGATTGCCATTCTGTGTAATCGCCCGAAAATGGGGGTATGTTGAGTTTTGGCAGTTTAACTTCGTGGTGATGTCCTGAGTTGGTCATGTTGAACGATACATCTGGCGATCTATTGCCCGCAGCTATAGACATGGTTCTAATTCTTGTATTCAGACCCGTCACGGCTATGTAATAGTTCTCCTCATATACGAGGTCTGGTTCCTCCTGGGGATCAAAGTCAAATATTTTATTTTCAATGATCGTAAACTCGGACATCAATTGCTCCACGCGAGCGAGGCGAGTTTTATATTCTTCGATTGGAGTGTCGTCATGCGACGCTTTAACAAAATTTATAATATTTGTAAGGCGGCCCTTATTAGACGAGCGTTGTTTTTTGAGAGCCATTATATCCCCCATTGTGGTTACGATTATTTTTATATATAATTTTTAAATACTTCACTTAATTAATGAAAATGAAAATCTCGTACCTTTAAAAATGAATGCTGGTCTCTGCTCACACACCTGGATATTCCTGATGACAATCACGAATTCAAACTGGCTGAATGGCGTATGGTTTGCACATGTGGACGATGTAACTGGATGATGATAATTTTAGCTCGAATGCGAGCGCGTTTACTATACACTCTGGATATTTCTCTGGAAAAATAGATGATTTTGGTTTCGCACCCGTGTTTGATGCGGCTTGATTTATCAAGCGTCTCAATATGGCTACCCGTAAATTTAACACACGTGGACGGTGTAACTCGATGGTAATAATTTTTTTCAAAAGAACTGCGAATGCACTTGAAACACGCGGTATGATAATTTTTGCTCGGAATAAATGCGAGCGCACTGGAAATGTGGATGGCTTCGATATTTTGCTCTTGTAGGGAGCACTGCTGATTGCCATCCGGCTCGAAGGACCAGTTGTAGGGGCAATCCGTTTGCGTAGATGATTTTCGCTTGAGCAAGCGGCCTTGCGAGTTTTCCCTGATATTATGTGTGATATTGTGTGTTTGTTTCTCAATAAAAAAAAAAAAAAAAACACCTAATTGTTTCGCACTTTCCGCTTATAAAAAACGTTCACCTTTTCAATTTTAATTTGTTTTATTTTAGTGTATAAATTTATGATGTTTTAGGTGGAAGTGAAACGAATGAACTAAATACAAAGATTTTTTTTCTCCATTCGTCCATTTGTCAATATCAATTACAAAGGTTGGTACGCATGTTTACCAAAGATTACGAACTCATCACAAATGACGGGAATGTATGCAACCAAATCTGTTAGTACATTTTTTGTCGAGTGTGTCGCGATAAATATGACATTTTGACAAATGAATGAATGTTTACATAATTTTTTATGAAGTAAGTATAAATTAGAAATTATATAAACTAAATTGCAATAATTTAATAATGAAATGAATATTTAAATTTAGGAATACATCTAGATGCGAGCAAAAGGGTAAGTTACTATAAATTGAAATATTTGATTACGTAAATTAATCTTATTATTAATTTTTAGTTTGATGGTTGTTGTTGTTTAATGTGTTACAGGATGAGATACAGCAGGATGCAGGTAGGTATTTTTATGTCATGCTGAATACCAAACAATGGGGAAAAAGAATTTCGTGTTCAATAAAAACTGTTTTTTGATGGGAAAATAACGTTCAAGCAAAGCAGTGGCTTGATCAATAGTATCCTGACTCTGCACCAGAAAAATCAAATTTGAAATTTTCTTAGGACCACTGTGGACTAAAATTTGTTTACGTTTATTGATGGACGTGATTAAAATTATCGAGCGATAACCGTTTGTACCAGTCGTAACAATTTGGGTTGGGGGCGTTTGTCCGCTCTTCAAAATCCCGAAATCAAAAGTACACTATTCAAAAGCACGAATTTCAAAATCCCGCTATTCAAAATAGCACTTTTCAAAATCCGGCCTTTCGTAATCTAACTTTTCAAGACAGTACACTGCGTACAGTGTAGAAAATGTATAAAATAGTTTATGACCCGAATCAAGGTGAATTGGAATTCTAACATGAACGTTTGAAGAAATTTTGTATTTTGGTCGAAATGAGCTGAACTAGGCATTTTCTTAAAAAATGAAATCAACAAAATAGAATTTTTTTTTGGTATAATACGATTATTTTATCGATTATATATAAATACATTCTTTTAATAAAAGGTATTTTATGGTCGTGTTGAAAAGGACGACTATTTTTTATGATATTTGATGGAATTTGATGTTAGCGTCAATTATTAGCTTCAAAATGACCGAAATTCAAAAGTTTGCTCAAAATTGCTGATAGATTTCCAATCCTGCTATACAAATCAAATTTGATTAAAAATTCGGTTAAGAATCCAAATCCGCTTCTGAACATCAAAATTGACAACAGTTATTTAAGAATTGGCAAAATTTCATACAGAATCGTTGAATGTTACAACTTCATTCAGAATTCACGTTAAAACCCCAATCTAGTACTACATATCAAATTTAACCATAATTTGTTACGAAATGGCCTAGTTCAGCCAACAAATCCAGAATTTCAAAACCAAAATTCTAATAAACAAAATCGCAGATGCAAAAATTCCATTAAAACAATTTAAAAAAAAATTCAAAACAACAAAATTCCAACACAAAATATCAAATTAAAAATTTCTTTACACAAAATTTCAAAATTTATGAAAAGCCTTTCATATTTCCATTTTCCAATAGAATTTACTAAAGAAATAATCGAATTTTATAAATTGGAATTTCTTATAAAATACAAAAATTTTGGGATTTACACTATTGGAATTTTGAATTTTTATTTTTATGTCACGATAATTGTGGTGTAAAATATGGTTTTGGAATTTAAGTCTGTTGAATTTTTTCTTAAGATAAGTGAACTGCTGTCTTTCAAAATTTCATTCACAATTCAAATAGATTTAAAATGGCGGCAATAGAATAACAATCCTTTGATGTTAAAATGCAAATAACATTCCATATTCTAAATTTGACAATGTACAGTCAAGAAATGGCCGAGTTCTTAATAAAAATGTATAGATAAATTTTTAATATTGAAAAAAAAATTCCGAACGGGAATTTTAAAATCGAGATTGACCCGAAAAAAAGCGGGTTACATATAGTATATATCAGGATTTTGAAATTTGAGCTTTCAGACCGATCTCATTTGTACTTTTCGCTCGCCATGATCAATGATAACTTTAAAATAAGTATTAAGCCCATACTATAAAGTAAAATATTTTTCAAGTATAGTCCTCCGACCATTTGGCTAACCGATTTTAGAACAACCATAAGTCAAAATTTATTTCTCGCATATCTGCCGGTAAAGCGCACCCCGATAATATTTTCTGATACGTTATTTATATTCTGATTAGAATCGAGTTGCATCCATAACAAATCCATAACTCTAAACAAACGACGCTAAATCCGGCTATAAAAAAAATTCCGTGCTCAATAAGCCGTTTTACATATACAGTTCCCAGCTGTTCATTGAATTATGGGTACTATTAGTTTGTTGGAAATCCCTAATTTCTGCTATTGTTTTATATTTTAAAATATTTCAAAGTAATAAAATGCATTTACGAGTTAGTAGTTAAAGTGTGTGTGTTTGGAAAGTCTAGACTGAGACATTTATTTTCAAAAATGGGACGAAAAAAAGATCTAAGCAATAGAAAAAACAACTTGATATCAGAGCATTATTAAAAACTAAATGCCATTCATATCGCAAGATCGCCAAAATGGAAACAACTTCTTGCTCATCAGTATGTAATTTGGCAAAGATGCTTCAATCTGGGGTTACATTTTATGAGACCAAGAGAAGAAACTGTAAAGAGATCAGGAAGACAAGCGGCCTTAGAAAAGCGCAGAGCAACGACGAAGCACCTTAGTGAAGAAGGGATAAAGATATCAGCGATGACTGATTTTCAGACTCACTGAAAAAACGAGGAAAAACGTCTCATTTGGACTAAACTTCATAAACACTGGACAATAGACGACTGGAAGAAGTTAAATCGAATTTTAAGGCACTCATTATATATTTTCAAAAATTAAATAAAAAAGGATCCGTAATTAAATAGTTTTTTTTTTTCAAATTTATAGGTTATATTTAATGATGAATGCAGACTAGAGGCCGTCACAGAATAGACCCAGTTTGTCAGAAAGAAACCAAGAGAAAGGGTCAGGGAGAACTGCTTAGTCAGGAGCATAAAACATCCACCGTCAGTAATGACATGGAGCTGCATTAGTGGAAATGTACCAGGACCATAATACTTCGTAGAGGAAACCACGAGAAAAGAAAAAGCTCCTTGCCATACCGCAAAATTAATATAGAGAATGTCCCTCTTAACCAAAATATTGAGATTTTCTCTTGGCCAGGCAACTCTCCGGATTTAAACTCCATCAAGAATTGTTGGGCCTTACTTAAGTCCAACGTATAAGAAACCCCTAATCGTACAGTGCCCACCCTAAAAAATAATATTGAAAAAATATGGAGAAAAGTGTTCAAATTCGCATTATGATCAATACTTGTATATGTAGCATGCCTAAAAGAATAAAAGCTGTAATTAAAAATAAAGGTAGTTGAACCAAATTTTAATTGTTTTCTCAAAATCATTTAAATTTCAAGAATTAAAACATTTAAAAAAACATCTTGGCTTTATGTATATTTTGCTAAAATACTGGAGTTTTTCACTATATTAATAGTGTTTATAATTCAATGAACAGGGGCCGTACATCTTCGAAACGAATTCCTTGAAATTTGGGGGTATTTGTGTGGTTTTGCAACACTAAAATTTAGTATTATGTCAGAGGATAATACAAAAAGGGTTGTTATTAGTAGCGATGAAATTATGGTTTTCTTCCGGCCAACTGAGATTTACATTTGGCCGAGAAGTGGTTCCACTGGAGTTACGAGTATATTGCCAGAAATACCCTAAGCCTTTATAATCGCGTTTAAAATTGCTTACGAGGACGACACATTGTACTACATAAACATTTTGGCAGTGTTTGATATAAGGTGTTTATAGCTTGTCGATTATTTGGAAATCGATTTAAAAAGGATAAAGCTTTCCAAATGTGGAGAAAAAATGATACTCTTTACTTTGAAATGGTTCCATTAGCAAAGATATCATAGAATTTTGCCTATATCTAAGAGAAACAGTAATTTTCAACACATTTTCTACATTCTCTGCATAGACGGCGCCATTTGTTTAATTATCTACGTACATTGTCTACCAACGTTTTACTAAATTGATGGTGTTATCGACTATTATTGCTTGATTTTTGATAAAAGCCAAAAGATGATGCTCATCTTTGTTAACTTTTTTACATTGGAACTCTAATTTTTCAGGGTAAAGACTCAGAACATATCCCCTAACACATGGCACACTGAGCCTCCAAAACCTCATTTCACTCGTTTGCGATTCTTGTTGCTTTCGAATAATAACTCGTTTTCTGCTATTATATACTTATATTGCCATAGAAGTTGCTGTAGAATGACATTGCATTTTAAATCGGGCAGTTCCATACATATCGCCGAATGAAATTTGTCTATGTCGTTGTTGGCTCGGAGCTTGGTCGTTGTTGCCAGTTGAACTTCTATCACCTGATTTTCTACGTAATGGCGGTAATGCTTATTTGAGTTCCCCGATCGGTAGCTTTCTTAGTTTTATAATTTGCCTTTTATATGTTGCGTCCTAACTACAACGGTGCTTCTCAACAGGTCGCAGACATTCTTTCTGTGCTCTCATTGTTCTACGTCTACGACATGTGTACGTCTTAGCATGGATGGTGTCACGTTTGTTATTCGTATTGCGGTTGTTATTGTGCTTCTAACGCCTGGAACCTTCTCTCCCATGAAGTCGAAATACTCTGATAGTTTAGGTATTTCTCTGGATTGGATAACGTTCTTTCATAAAGCCTAGCTGAATCAATTTTTTGATTAGAATAAACGTTATAAATGACTCGAACTGGGCGCTCTTGTTACGAGATTTTGTAACGATCAATCTTTTGTGAATTTACATTTTGCTTTCGGTTTTTGTTAATTTATCAAAATTGAAATGTTCCATTCGGAAGGTTCTACTAACTCCCCAGGAGTGATCAACTTGTCTGCAGATTCTCGGTTTTAATTAACATCTCCTCATCTACAAAAATTTTTTCATTATAGTTTCAAATTTTTAATAATTATTAATAATGTGATAGTAATCCAGTTGTTACACAACCATCAGAACGAGTAGAAGTTTCGAAAAATATTTACGACTTAAATTTGCAATTTGTTTGCCGAAACAACTAAATTTTCACATGCAGAAAGATACTTGATTCTCTTTACGGTTCATAAAGAGGAAGTAATAAGTTAGGGCAATCATAGATGTCTCGGTTGAATACCGTATTAACCAATCTTACAGTAGGAGAAGGGAAACCATCGCAATTGATGGAAGATATTATGGAAGTGAATCCTCAAATTAAATTTAACGAAGTCAATTATGGTAATTCTACTAGTCCTTTAGCATCTGGTTCATCTTTTCAAAATTCTAGATGGTAAATTAACCATTTTTGATTTAAGTTAAAAATGTCAAAATATTAGAATTCAGATATATTTAGAAATTAAATCAATGATTAGCACTCACTATCCAATTCAAACGGTCGTCTAAATCCAAAATTCGGCAAAGTTACTATCACTTTAAACATCGTGAAAACGATACAAACTGTTAAATTGGTTGTACATTTGTACGACCAATTTAATTCGAATAAAAATGACAGCAGCAGGGTTGGGCGAGGTAGATTACATAATGTAATCTACGCAGTTTTCGACACGTAATATATCACGTAGATTACACAGTGATTTTCTGCGTCCCTGATGTCAAGAATGTAGACAGTGTAACAATCTAAGAAATGATATTAAAATCTAAATTTTCTCATTATTTTTACGTTATTTCACGTTAATTAGTCTGACACAGTTACTTTCTAGCTTAGGTAATCGTCTTATTATCCAATGGGTAAAATAAGCTTATATTTTGATACTGAAATACGTAAATTATTAGTTAGTATACTAAAATAATTCGTAAATGCCGACTCATACGCTAATCAAAACTAATTTTCATTGCGGGCGTAAAAGAACGCGGTTTTTCAACAGCCGCCGTTTGTGTTGTAAATTGAGTACATGTTCAGTCTGAACAATATCCTCATGACAAGCATCAGTATGATGAACGCACTTAAAATTCGACCACAAATAAAAATTTTAATTTAGCACCCATTTCCATTATCCAATTTGGCCTCACCCCTAATGTACCTGGTTCATATTTAATTGGCTCACGTGTCGGCCATGTTTAATAAAATTTTGTATTTTGTTTGAAATTTTCGACTAACTAAAATTATGGATAGCTCATACCAGCTGTTTATAGACTATACAAAACAAACCGCGCCTGTCTTTTAATTAAAATTTCATAAATAAATTAGGAACTAAATTTTAGAGCTGAATATTTGAAATCACAAGGCTAAAATTTCTGACGAACTAAATTAGTGGTTAGCTCATACTAGTCATTCCTATGAATGAAATATCTCTAATATTCAGAAATCAAATTATTGTTACGGTGACACCTAGATTAGAAAAGAATAAGTTATTTCATTAGTTGCCTATTTGGTTCAACATTAGGCGTTTTTTAAGTGCTAAAATGTTTGTTCGAATGTTAATTTTTGGAGAGCATTCGGGATTATTCTCGAAACAAATTTTTTGTATGGCGGAAATAAATTTGTGTGTGGTCAAATTTAACTCAGTTGTTTTATTCACAATCCAGAGATTCGAACCTTGAGTGACAAGGCGAAAACGTAATGTTACGATTTTGCCTTGTCAATCAAGGTTCGAATCACTGGATTGTGAATAAATACACTGCTTCAAATTTTTAGCTCACACAATTTATTTACACAACACAATTTATTATACAACACGAAATTCACAATTAATTATTACACTTTAACACACTTTTTAATTATCACTTTAATAATCGCTTTAATAATCACTTTAATAATCCTTTTATTTAACCTTCACTGTATCACGTTTAAAATAATACTCAGCAATACACGTCAACGCGCGCCTTTATATACCAAAATATTTGTTTCTAGAATAATCCTAAATGCGCAGCAAATATGTTAGTATAGAAATACGCCTAAATGTTGAGTATAAATTATAAATGCAATTGAATAATTAATGAAATTAGCTTAGTCTATTCTATTCTAGGTGTCACCGTAACAGTAACATTATTGTAACGGTGACACCTAGATTAGAATAGAATAGATTAGAATAGATTTGATTCAACATTTACGCGTCATTTTTATACTAACATATTTGCTTGATGCGCATTTAGGATTATTCTAGAAACAAATATTTTGGTATATAAAGGCGTACCAATCGAATCCTGTGATTCGAACCTTGAGTGACAAGGCAAAATCGTAACATTATTGTTACGATTTTGCCTTGTCACTCAAGGTTCGAATCACTGGATTGTGAATAAATACAACTGCTTCAAATTTGAACTCACACAATTTATTATACAACACAAAATTAACAATTAATTATTACAATTATAACACACTTTTTAATTATCACTTTAATAATCGCTTTAATAATCACTTTAATAATCTTTCTATTTAACCTTCACTGTTTCACGTTTAAAATAAAATTCAGCATTCCACGTCAACGCGCGCCTTTATATACCAAAATATTTGTTTCTAGAATAATCCTAAATGCACATCGAGCAAACACGTTAGTATAGAAATCACGCCTAAATGTTGAGTATAAATCATAAATGCAATTGAACAATTAATGAAATTAACTTATTCTATTCTAATCTAGGTGTCACCGTAACACTACCCAAGCCTGTTCGTCCCGAACAGGATCCAGAACACTTCCTCTGTAGAGCACCAAACGTTCTAACTGCACCACCTTTGGTTTACCTTTCCGTCCATTCTGTATGCGATGAACCACGTCGTTCAACTTTTTAATGACAGTGTAAGGTCTTTCCCATGTGGGTTGCAACTTCGGTGATAATCCCTTGTGCCGTTGCGGGTTGTGAAGCCATACCAATTGCCCTTCCTCGAAGCCTTGATTTTTTGCTCGTATGTCATATCGAGCTTTCATTCGATCACTTGATATTCGAATTTTCTCTCGTACAAATTGATGTATTTCATTAAATTCCTCTTTCATCCGGTCGACGTAATCCTGTCCGCATAGAGCTGCTGATGGAACAGCCCCAAACTTTAAATCTCCTGGTAATCGCAGATTGTTCCCAAATATGGCTTTAGCTGGTGTCACTCCTGTTGTGTCATGTACCGCTGATCGGTAGGCCATCAGGAACATTGGTATATGTCGATCCCAGTTACGTTGGTTCCTTTCCACAACCTTTGCTAAATATTCCTCCAATGTGCCATTGAATCTTTCCACCATACCGTCCGACTGTGGGTGTAAAGGCGTTGTTCTTGTTTTATTGATTCCAAGCATCTGACATATCTCCTGAAATACCACCGATTCGAAATTCCTTCCTTGATCCGTGTGAATTTCCATCGGTACACCAAATCTGCTAATCCAATTGTTAACCACGGCATCAGCTATTGTTGTTGTCTCCTGATTGGGTATGGGGTACACTTCCGGCCATTTGCTGAAATAATCCATTATTACTAGCACATATTTATTTCCGCTCTCGGTGATTGGAAATGGCCCCTCCACGTCCATTGCAATTCTCTCAAATGGTGCCCCGACATTATATTGTTTCATGGTTCCACGGCTTTTTCGTGCTGGTCCCTTTACTGCCGCACATTGGTCACATCTTCGACACCATTCTACTACTGACTGTCTACATCCGGACCAGTAGAAACGTTGTCGAATCTTGGCTAATGTTTTACTAATCCCTAGGTGACCTCCACTTGCTCCTCCATGATACTCCTTGAGGATTTCCGCTATCCGATCCTTTGGCACCACTACCAACAATTGTTTTACTTTACCATCCGTGCTTTCCCACTTTCGTTTTAAACATCCATTTGCTATGAGGAGGCTATCCCATTGAGCCCAATATGCTTTTACAATGGGAGTTTTGTCAGCTATCTCACTCCATGTGAGCCGGTGTTCCTTTTTCTTATGTTTCATGATGAATGATAGGTCAGCATCCCGTATTTGCTCCTTCTTGATCATTTCATCAGTCCATTCCTCATCAGTTAGCACTTGCATAAGCCGAATATCGATGATGTTTTCCTTACCCTCCACACGCCCACAATGCTTGCATTCTACGGGACATGGCCTTCTTGATAATGCGTCGGCATTTCCATGTGCGCTTCCCTTCCGATGTTCAATTTGGAAATCGTAGTTTTGCAAACGTTCGATCCAACGTGCTACTTGTCCCTCTGGATTTTTGAATTCTAACAGCCAGCGCAAAGCTCCATGATCCGTCCGTAGAAGAAATTTTTGGACATAGAGGTACTTATGGAAGTGCTTAACACATTCCACTATGGCCAACAACTCTTTCCGTGTTACACAATAATTCCGTTCCGGTTTTGATAACATCTTGGAGTAATATGCAATAACTCGCTCCTCACCATTTGTTGCCTGTGATAATACTCCTCCTATACCGTCATTACTTGCATCGGTGTCCAAAATGAATTTAACGTTGGGTATAGGGTATGCGAGGATTGGTGCTTCGCATAATCGTCGTCTTAGTTCCACAAATGCCTCTTCCTGATCATCCTTCCATTCGAATGCCTTGTTCTTCCTGGTTAACTCGTGTAAACTCTTTGCAATATTGGTGAATCCTGGCACGAATCGTCTATAATAGGTGTACAATCCAAGGAAGCTCCGTAATTCATGTAAGGTTTTAGGTCGTGGCCATTGCTTCACTGCTTCGATCTTGTCTTCATCGGTATGGATTCCATTGGTTGTTACCTTATGACCCAAATATTTTACTTCCGTCCTAAATAGTTTACATTTCTTTGGGCTTAGCTTCAATCCGGCGAGAATCATTTTCCTTATTATTCACAATCCCACCGCTGTCACCAATTGTTACGATTTCGCCTTGTCACTCAAGGTTCGAATCACTGGATTGTGAATAAACACAACTGCTTTAAATTTAAACTCACACAATTTATTTACACAACACAATTTATTATACAACACAAAATTAACAATTAATTATTACAATTATAACACACTTTTTAATAATCGCTTTAATAATCACTTTAATAATCTTTCTATTTAACCTTCACTGTATCACGTTTAAAATAAGACTCAGCATTCCACGTCAACGCGCGCCTTTATATACCAAAATATTTGTTTCTAGAATAATCCTAAATGCGCATCGAGCAAATATGTTAGTATAGAAATGACGCCTAAATGTTGAGTATAAATCATAAATGCAATTGAACAATTAATGAAATTAACTTATTCTATTCTAATCTAGGTGTCACCGTAACATTATGTTGTTTTCGAAGAAGAAGCCCGATTTAAAAAAAATATGATTTCGGGAGCCCGCGGGTCGGCCGGCCAGGCTTTGGGAAATCGGGATTATGAAAATCGGGATTATGAAAATCGGGATTATGAAAATCGGGATTTTGAAAGTCGGGATTTTGAAAGTTGGGATTTTGAAAGTCGGGATTTTGAGCGTTGGGAGTTTGTGATTCGGGATTTTGATTTCGGGATTTTGATGTTGGGATTTTGGAATTCGGGAGAAGGAACCCAACCCGATTATTTAATCACTACCGGTGGAATTACAATTGGTTGTCGGCGTTGTCTACGAGTAGCGACGCTACGTTGTCGACGCAATAATGTAAAATTCAGTAGAGGACCCGTAATTGCCCATCTCTGGACAGCAGGGATTTTTAAAATGTACGGCAAAGTTTTAATAGATATTGGAGCTGATGTGTCAGTAAGCGGTCACGTCTTTAAAATTATTAGTGGCAAATAGAACACTAATTCAGGCATACGGATGTAGATTTTGGATTTAGCCGAAATTTTAAATGAGAATTCATATAGGTACTGACTCCCAAACAAAGCTTTTCGATCCAGTAGCATCACTTTATGCAGTTCGGGCCATCACCTTGTGCAAGGAGTCAGCATTATCACATAATTGGATAGATCACAAATGAATTCAAAATTTACTATCTAAATTTCCCGAAATTATGACAATTTCTTTGATTTAAACCGGTAAAACATCATATTACACATCGGTTTGAAGCGTTCGGACCTCCTGTTCTAAGTAAAACTACACGTTTGGCACAGGATAAATAGAAGATTGCAAAGAAAGAATTCGAACATCGTATGGCACTTGGAGGCCATGTCGAGATCACCGTAGTTTCGTGTCACTATTCTTGATCTTGGCACTCAACAATTATTCAAAAATGATAAGAAAACGGTTTAATCATCAATCGGTATTCGCTTTTAACGTGAAAACACGTCATAAAATTTATGCAAATTTCATTAAATTTCGATTCCATTAATTGCGAGTGCTAATTCGCAAGCCTTTTTATACCAACCGTCCACCTCCAAAAGTGTTACCGTTCCGCAAAAATATAATCGTCAGCTTTCTAGTAATCGAACGAATTTGTAAGGTTTTTTGAAATAACGAAATAAAACTGGCAAAATTGTCGCAGATTTATGATATAAAATTTTAGTACCGTCTGAAATTTCTGTGCGGCGTTCATGATTCCGCCGCTGGTGTAATAACATTATTATAAACCGGATTCGGTATCTGAGTTTTATGTTCATCATTGACACATAGATATCGAATCGAAGGCTGACCAATAACTGCACCATTCATTGAGATGGTGATGTTCGTAAATTCTATAAATAGCATTTTATGTTGCGAACTATTCAGTTAAGCAATGACACCGCTTCCGCTAAAACTCATACATGTTTTTCAGAGATAGAATGCTTGCAAATTATGGGAAAATACAAATATTCAATGTCCTTCACTATTTATTGTTGTTGTAGAAAGCTCTTCTAATATCTAGCGATCCACACATACACTCAAATTTCAAATTATAACAACTTTTTGTGTGTCTAAATATCAATAGAAAAAAATTATGTAAATTTTTTAAACAACAATAAAACCACATGGAAATTGGTCGACAAGATGTGTGGCGCGGTTCCACTATTCATTAACATGACATTTAATTTTTTTATAAACTTTATTTATTGATTTGATTATTGATAAATATTAGTGTCAGTAAATTTCCAAAGTCATTTCGATATTAATTCTAACAATTTTTTTTGTCTATGATTGAATTTTCTACCATCCCTGTGCTCTAATTCTCTAACCAGTAAGATAATTTGTAAACGTGTAAACGATAATTTATCTTGCCTTTTTACAATATTTGCATTCCGTAATTGCACTCCAAGATAAAATTTAAAACGGTGACGATAAATAAATGTCAAAACTTAACACACTCTTACGATGTATGTAGGTTCATATTCAGACTTTGAGGGCCCATAACTACTGTTCTGATTTAAATTTCAACATTAATCTTATAAATATAAGTTATTCTAAATAGCATCTGTTCACAAACTATAGTTCAAGTTGTTATGGGTTTTGGTAAGGGTAATTTTACAGGTGAACATTTTATACAATATATTATCTTGGCATTTTTAAATCGCATTCTCTAAACAGTTTTTTTACCCAAGATAAACCTATTGACAGCAAGCGAGCAAGATAACATTACACGTCAAAACGAAATTTTAATTATGTTATATCCTTCATAACTCAAAAAATATAATCTCTAGAAACGTAAATTGTTGCATATACATCAAAGCCATCTAGAATCACACATATAAATCTAGACTTCTATTATAATTTTTTTCGTGTGTAAAAATTATCACTTTTACACTTTACAATTTATCTTGGTCTTTAGAGAATTAGGGCACTGGGTTAATGTTAATACTTTCTTTTACAAAGTAAAGTAAAATATATACAATGATCAGAAATTTTGACCGCAAGATACTCGCACGATTACCATTCGCTATAACGCCGAGGTCAAAAAAGTGGTTTTTAAAAAAATCTTTGTGTGTGTGTGCGAGCATGTGCCTTGTTACTCGTGCAGACTATAAATTTCTGCAGCCTATTTACAGCCTAGACGGTTGACTGATCCAGATGAAACTTAAGCTTTTTCCGTGAATTGCGAGTTTCCAGTATTTATTGATCAGCTTTCCATATATACGAGCTTTTCGTTTTAGGAAATTATTTTGAAAACTATATAGCATTTACAGAAAACTAGTTTAGGACGTTTAAGTAAAAAGACTGTACATATTTCACCAAAAAATCGACGCCAGTACAATCCATACTGATTCATCGATCGGGATAAAACTCCAAAATTTACCCTTTTTCCATAAATTGATTTTTGACTCTTTCGATTTTTACATATATTGTGAAAAGTATATAGCATTTACGAAAAGCAAGGAACTTTATGTTTTTTCAGCCGTGCCAACTGAAAAAATCTATAACTTTTTCATAAGTAACACAATGCATTGTGCATAAGCATACACTGTCTGATTTTTTCCCACAATTCAGCCATAACCAGAGTTTTATCAACTCATAATGAGCACAGTGCACCTAAAGAGTTGTAAAACATGTGCGCTTTCAGCCCGAACCATAACAAAGTCGTTCAGAACTACTACAATAGCAGCCGGAACCATACCTTCTACAATCAAACCAACTATGTTACAAGAAGCACAATGCATTGTGCATTATTGAGCACTATATAATTTTTCAGCCGAAACGTTAATTAGGATAGCCGGAACCAGTTTTACCAGCCGCAAGCATTAAGAGTTTGACAAGAGTTTGCACAACTCCCTTAAATGGTTGTGAAACATATAAGCATAGACAAATAAGCTTACCATAGATTTCTCATTTTTATAAATCGAGAGATAAATATGAGTTGAGTAAAAAAACAATTATCAAAAATGTTTTACTCGACTCATTTTTATCTCTCGATTTATAAAACTGAGAAATCTATGGTAAACTTCTTTTTCTATGATATAAGCTTTCAGGCGGAACCATAACAATACGAGCAAAAACTTCTACAATAGCAGCCAACATTCTGAATCCGTTCCTGATTTTTTCCCTGATTGTATATTTACTAAAATAGAATAATTAAAATACTTAATTAATTATTTTGTGATTAGATTTGGGTAAAAACATACGAGTGGATGTGTTTGTCAAAAGCCATGTCGAGATTTTGAACAAAACGAAATAATACAAATAAGTTATTTTGGAGATGTTTCTTGATGTTCATAAACCAGAAGTGTCGATAAGCGAATTAGTCACGACCATATAACACATTGTGCTTCTTGTGCCACAATTGGTTAGGTAAGTATATGTTATAGCTAAAACTATAAGGTTTCAGATGTAAAATCATGGGATGGGCGAGTGTGACACGTAATCTATTACGCAGAATCCATAGCGATTTTTCACTTTGCTGATGTCGACAATGTAGACCACGTCGACAACAGAGGAAATGAAATTATGAACGTAATTTCCTCATTTTTTTCTCTTTATTTTGCATTTGCCCGTCTGATAAAGTTGTTGTCTAGGTAATAAAGATGTCCTACCTAGAGGTTCAATAATAATTTTTTCTTTTGATCCAAAATCGCTTAAATTATTCGTTAGTGTATGAGACTATATATTAAAACCACGTTAGAGTAAAGATTGGTACGTCTTTAAGTGCTTTCGATTTGTTTAATATTAACTCCAGTTCGCTAAAATATCGGACGACATGTGCTAAAACAGTACAATATAGTGATTAACTCATAAAATTGTAATAGTTAACTGTGGGAATAGATGCACGTCAGGTTGTGCTTTGATTTCAGGCATAAATAATAGCCGGCCCTTAGACTTATATTTGATTAGTTTTGCATGCAAAGCGCTAAAGTTGTGCTTTTAACAGCGGGAATCTGTGAATACTCGAAAGGTGAATTTCATTAAGATGCAATTAATTTATGAATTGGAAGTATTTAAATAACTAGAATCTAAACCGCTCAGAGAAAGACAACGCTGTTGAATAGAGCGTTCAAAATCCAATAATTACTTAAAAGTTACTTAACGTCATTCTTTCCAGTCCCAAATTCCAGAATTAGTAATAATAATTACTGAGATTACGATAAGATCTTTACCACGAAGCAATAAGATTATAGTTTGCAAAATTACTGACTTTTGAAATTACCGGTAATTTGGTACACGTTTCTGAAAAAGTTTTTACCGGTAATTATAAATTAAATTAAATTTTTAATAAAACAAGTAAAAAACAGCAAAGACTAGTGGAAATAACGTAATTAATAATATTGTATTTCAAAATATGTGTAAATATACATATTTTTTCAATTTTAGCAATTCAAAAAAAAATTAATTAAAATAATTATCAATAATTAAAAAATATTCTTTTGTTTTAAATAAAATATAAACATCACTACTATGCCAATTCCCTTAATAGTCTAAAAGCTCTTTTTGCGTATTGAAATAGGCTCGTAAGAAACACATCGTATCTAAGCTAGCGTCATTTAAATTTGATCTAAACTATGTACGGCTGGTTTGATAAGCCGCTGAAAAAGCACGCTACGATTGACACTTGTCGGCCGAATGGTCAAAATTTGAGTAAATACCAAGTTTGAATATTTACTTCTATTGTTTTGTTCCTGAAAGAAGTCCATCTCTCTTTTTATCACATTCTAGGAATATTTGGATGTGTTTCTAAAAAGGATTTATTAATTTTATCATCAATTGTTCGCTGCAGCTTTTCCTTCATTGACATCATAAGAACAGGGGATAAAGATGTTGAAGTAGATTGATAATCATTTGAAGATAAAGTAGCAGCTTTCGAAAATTCAACTTCTGTATATCGAATTTGTCTCAAAATGTGTGAAACGAAATGAGTGTAACCGGAAAGATATAGTAGTAGCAATTTGTTTGTGTTTGTTTCGTGCGAATGATTTACTGCATATGCAAGCCACGTGTCATTATTTTCTTGTTTATTCATATTAACCCTTTGAGTTCCAACATGATTTCGGCTAATGTATTGAGGAGCACGATTGTACTTTTTGGCACTCAAAGGGTTAACCATTGTAAACGCCATATTTTTGAGTTGTTTATGTATTCTAGATTTTTTTATAATATACATTTTATTTTTAAAATTTATGAAATTTAAAATAAATTTACCTATAAAATTTTATTTATACATATAAAATTAATTTATGATAAAAGAAAATAATAAATATAAAATATATTAGCATGTTAAATAATGATACTCCACAGCTCGAGAGCAGACGTAATGTGCTGAGAAAAGGATATAATCACCATAAAAATTAAACCGATTCGCCCGGATCGCGTTATTTTGGTACTGTTCATCATTTACAAATAACACAAATACGAACAAAAGAAAAATAGAAATACAAAGACATAATTGTGTATTATACACTGTGTACGTATTCGATTTTTTTTGCTTCACTCATTTTAAATGAGTAACTCACGAGACAAAATCGATTATCTGGTTCTGTTGGAGTGGAGAATTTACACGGACAGTACGTATATATATATATATATATATATATATATATATATATATATATATATATATATATATATATATATATATATATATATATATATATATATATACACAACTACTGTGAAAACCAAAATATAAACGAAATAAAATGAATAAGATATAGTGTGCATAAAATATAATAAAATACTATTGGCGATTTTCATCGAATGTAGATAGCGTTGGTTTCTACATCTACAAGGGGGACGAGAATTGTCAAATTCATAGTTATGACAGTTGTAATCCCCCTTGCTTCATAGCAAACTACGATTTACATTTTGTTCACCAGATGTCAGCTACTTTGTTGCAAACCGCGAATAGGGAAGTGTTTGACAAACTAAAAATGACAAAAAGTTTTACAACAACGCAAAAAGTGTAAATCTACACTTTCAAAAAAAAATTTGTTTTGTAAAATGAAATAAACTTAAAAAATATGAATTTACGACGGCAAGTTAATTTAGCCACAACCATGAGCCATACTCTTTCAATATGTTTTCTAGAAGCCAACATATTTATGCGGTGGGGCAGTCAAAGATTTTTTTTACTTTTAAAATTTTCCTATAGTAAGAAGTGTTGAATTTTGTTTATTTATTATAAATTGAAATTGGAATTACAATAGTTCACAAATTCAAAGGTTCGCCTGAATGACATTCTTGTTTTACTGTTTAACCAATATACAAATTTTCGTTTGTTTTTGTTGGTTTAGGACCTAATACACGCACCCTTGATTGTACCTCAATTTTGTTGCCTTTTCGAGACTACGAGAACAAACATTACCGGCAAATAATAATATTAGTGAATGCGAGTGTATTAGTGCGCATGCGCTGTTCGTTTTGTTTATGTTTTGGTTTTTCTTTTGTGTTGATAATTTGACATATTGCCAGTACGAAACTATTTCTTTTATATATAAAATTCAAATTAAGAAAATAAATAAAATCGTACAATTATGCTTCAATTAAATTACAATTTTTTTTAATTTCAAACAGTTTTAATGTCATTTGTGTTATGAGTTTTCAATTCTCCATCAAATTACAACGAAACAAATGGATGTAAGCACCAAAAATTTTACCGATTCAAACCGATTCGACAATTTTTCATGCTTATCGTTACACTCTCTACATTAATACACATAAAAAAAATGAAACCACACAGTAATACAAATTAATACTATACACAGTGTACGTATACAAAATATTTCATAGTCTCATAGTCTCGAAAAGGCAACAAAATTGAGGTACAGGAAATTTTACTCGAAACAGTACACAGCCAATCAAGCAATCAAAGCAATATCGTCACCTCATATAATTCCGCCCATAATTGGTGTCATTGACCATCGAACCTTTTCGCCACTACACTTTTTAGTATAGCAAAATTTTAAAAGTAAAAACAAATCTATGGCTGCCCCACAGCATAAATATGTTGGCTTCTAGAAAACGTTAAGAATGGTCTAAATAACATGATTTCATATACCGATAAGCGTATACTTATTTACGATGCCTTGTCATTAACTATTAATCCTCACTACACATGATTAGTGTAGGTTACATGTAAGCAGGATATTTATATATATACACTTTTAAGCTTTTGTAAGGTTTTTTGTCAATTTGTCGGAAACTTCACACTACCAATAAAATGAATAAGATATATTCGTGAAATACAGTTAGAAGAGTAATTTCGTATATATCTATGTTAAAAACATGGATATTTTACATTTGTAGCAGAGGCGTAGGATTATGAAGGAAAATAAAGAAAATAAATAAAAGAAATAAATTTAATTAAGAAAAAACTTTATTTTTTGGTTAATTTATAAACAAAAATTGAAATAACCAAAATTAAAACATATCAATTTTTTTACTCTTACCGAAATACCGGTAAAAAAAATGATTTACCGGTAATTCGGTAATGCATTTATGTTCAATTTACCGGTAAACCGATAAACCGATTTACCGGTAATGCAAACACTAAATAAGATGGTTTAACAAACAAGCAATGCGGGTCTACAACAGCACACACACACATCCAATTAAAACATTATCCCTTCAATGCATGATTTTTTCTATTTTGTTGAAAAAATTCCACATTATAGTTTCTGCAATCCTTATTTATAATATTAAAATAAGAATTTCTAATTATTTGTAGTTTCCTCGGAAAATTGATTTTCGTGGTTGTATCATATATGATACGGCATGCATTTACGAGTAAAAAACAAACAAAAATTTTTTTTATAATTTTTTTATTATTTTTTTTTTCAAATTTTTTAAATAACTAAAAATGTCACATAGTTTTTCACAGCCTATGCTTTTCAATTTAACAAAACTATTTAATAATAAAAATTAAAATAATAAAGGACATAAAACAATTTCTGTCTTTGTTGCAATAAAGATGTATGTTACATTTTTCACACATTATAAAAGTGAGTTTGGAACTTCCAGGTTAACTTACACCGCTGTTTTTCAGATGTCCAGTTGAGAAAATGCGATACACTGACAGACGTCTATTGCAGCTATGTGACTTGCGTAGGGCTTTTTTTCGTTTAACGTCTATCTCAAGACTAATACTATTGGTTGATGGTCGGTCGGGCTCGTTTTAAATAGTTGTAATTATCATTGACTCTGCACAGGCTTTAAGCAAGTTGAATTCTAAAATGTATTAGAGCGAAATGTTCCTTTCCTAAATCACCACCGATTCTTTTAGAAAGTAGCCATGAATTTACTACCGTGATATCTTAAAGATGGTAAATATTCGTATGAACCATTTCTTGGAGCGTTTTTGTGGTGACCTATTTATCCTTTAGAGCACGTTCGGTTGGTAACTTGCTTGAAAATAGTCTGTCACGACGTACTGTGCCAATTGATTGAACACCTACTTTATTTAGTTCGAAAACCAATGGTAAGCTCGTGTAATAATAATCGAAGTAATCGTGGTGGTTCGCATTTCTTGGTACATTTTGTAGTAGTCGAATGACCAAATTTGATGAGCTTCCAAAATCTTTTTCTGATGAAATACGTTTATCATTTTCTTGCCCCGAAAATTGTTCAAAATTGTATGTAAATCCTGAATTTCCACTGAGAAGAAAAAATTTGTAGCCCTATTTATGCGGCTTCATTGGCGTGTACTACTTCAAGTAACTTCTACCTTTAGTAGAGCACATCTATTCATCAATAGATATATTTTGCTCGATTGGAATCTTCAGGAAGTTTTTAATGAGAGCATCTGTTACCGGTCGTATTTTGAACAGGTGATCGTGATTTGGATTTGCGTGCGGCATATTGTTCTCATTGCGATTGCAATGAAGAAACTGACGAATTTTTTCGAAATGCTTTTTCGTATTACACCTAATTCTGTTTTTACGCAAACTTTTTTTGCGCGAATTTGATTTAACGCGATTCTACAAAACATTTTGTTTCCCTTATTACGCGATTTTATTTGATTTAACGCGATTAAATTTTTAGCAAAATCAAACATCTTTGTACATGATTTAAACCTCGTTCACTGCCATATGTCAGTCATTCTAACAAGAGAATTACAGACAGATGGAGGTGAACGTGTAAAATCTGCGTGTAGAATCTACGACACAACTGCAGGGAATTTCCCTAATTATCCCATATTAGTTTTTGATAAAAGTATAGTGCGGGTTTGCAGTGTGATATCAATATGTAAAGTGGCAAATTTGGTATCATTTGCGTGTGAGATTATAACAAGCAATTTATAAATTTTTCAAATTTCAATAAACGGTATGTGAATTATAATTTTAACTGCATTCATTTATTACGGGCAAACGAATTATTTTTATAGGAGAGCTCATGGTACAATTAACAATGTCAGCTGAAAAACAAACGAAAAGAAAAGCTATTTCTTTGGAAGTTAAAATCAAGAGACTTGCCATCGGAAACGGTGCTACTTCTGTAGGGAAATATTTCAGTTTAACGAAATCTACTAAAACCATAAAAACCATAAAACAAGATGAAGAAGGTATTAGAAAATCCGTGATTGCTGGAACAAGTATAAGTGCTCATACATCATCATACACAAGAGACATAATAAAAGAGAAAATGGAGAAGGCTCTTGTAATATGAATGGAGGATTGCTCACAAAAACGAATACCAGTTGATGGAAATATCATCAAGCAGATGGCATTACGAAATTACAAAGAGGTGAAAGAAGATTAACCACAACCCTCAGGCCAGAAAGTTAAAAAATTTGATTTTCTGCAAATACAGGTTGGATGACGGGTGTTTTTTTTTACAAAGGCACGCGCTTCATAATGTAAAAAATAAGGGTGAAATCGCATCTGCAGATAAGGAGGCAGCTAAAACATTTCCTTCAAAATTAGCCAAAATAGTTATAAAGATGGTGGCTATAGTTAGGATCAGGTATGGAATGCTGATGAAACGGGCCTTTCAATCCCAGAAAATTGCAAGTGGATTTAAGACCAGGGATCGTGTGACCTTTTTATTTTGCTCTCTCAGGTGATCGGATGCTGAAACCCTTACTTGTAAATAAAGCTCTAAAACAACGGTCAATGAAAGGCGTAGATTTTAGAACATTACCAGTCCACTGGACGGCTAATAGAAATAGGGTGGCAACTGAAACTTTTAGGAGATGGTTCATTAAAAATTTTGTACCAGAAGTTCGGCGTTATTTGAGTGATAAAAGAATCCAGTATCGCTGACGAAGAAGTTCCTACCTTCACCGTAGACCTAATTAAAGAAGGACTACAAATAGCTGCTAAATTGAGCGATCATGTTGGCAAGCATGATCCTATTGGGGAAAGAGTTGAGAAGTTTCAACGTGACCTAAAATTATTAATGAGTAATTATCGAGAATTACATAACAGTCTTATCACAACTGGGAAACAACCATTGATAATGGATTTTTTTACGAAAACTACTGAAACACCACCACTACGCAGCAATGGAAATGCAGTGGAAAATATTTCTAGAGAAGAAAGTGATTTTCAAGTGTCACATAAACGAATGCGCATTCCATCAGTTCCATCAGCCAGTGATGAAAGCACTTAAAAATATATTTTATGATATAGTATTTTGCAATCTTTTTTTATTAAAATGAATTTTTTTCGTTATGTTTTGTTAAAATATGATTTTTTTTAATAAAATTAATTAATATTTTTAATTACATGTGTTTTTATTTGTTTTTCTAAATAAATATTATTCTCATAAAGATATCTAATAAGCATTTAAATAAAATAGTGTGTAAAGCATGTAAAAATGGGATTTTGTGTACTCTAATCTATCTCTAATTTAGTTGATTTTACAAATGTAGAACCAATCCTTTACTTTTATATGGAAGCCATTTCTTTTTTTGCGCGAATTTTTTTTGCGCGAATTTTCTGGGAACGTATCTATCGCGTAAAAACAGAATTAGGTGTATATTGTTCCACTTTATGGGACCAGTATCAGCGCAAGCTTGTTAGTTGGTACATGAAAGTTAAAATACACACCTCGATAAATTTTTCCAAATCCTTCCCGTTTATTGAAAATTTATTTTGGATGTTAGTTTCCATTGCATAGTTATTTGATTCTCTAACGCTATCACCATTTTAATTAGAATTGAAAATTTCAAGAGGCGTTTGTAGTTCGAGAAGTTCTTGTGGTTATTCATCACCGTTAAATTTATATTTATCTGATGAAACATTCAAATTTTACTTTCCAAATAGTATTATTATACAACTTTTTTAATTCCTTGACGTCCCTCGTTTAATTACGTTGCCAATATCAGGATCTTGTAATTCAATCACAATATTATCACTATTTAGTAGTATCACAGGTATATTTTGAATGTCTAATGGTACGTCGTCATCCATTTCAGATGATCGTTTAATTCGGAAGTGGCACTTTGTTGCATTTTAATTATAAAAATCATCGCCACCACTGTCTTCTTTCTCATCACTGTCAATAGAATTACATATTAATAAACTCCTCGATTTCTATAGCATTTAAAAACTAGCGTTGATCAGTCATTTTTAACTACCAAAAATGTTAAATAAAATTTGTTATTAAAGAAGAGTTCCACCTTATCTTCAATTTATACGGTTGTATCAGATTTGATACAACCAAGAATTGTGCTGTAATTGCATGACGTATCATATATGATACAACCCATGTTTTTCAATATTTACAATGATAATATAGACATATATATGTCAAAATGGTTGAAACACATAATATATTTACAAATATTTAATAAAATATTTTTATTATGTGAAATAGTTTATAAATACCCTAGAAAAAAAAGACCAAAAATCTACGTTGGTTGTGACAAACTAATTACCAGAGCAAGCGACACTCAACCGGCATTATTCCATAAAATTACGCGGGAAAACTAAATTTTGTGTTGGTATAGGCGTTCAAAATGTGTAGAAGAATATTCTTATATGAAGCAAATAGGAAATTTATATGTATTCATGTACTTTTTTGTAATATGAAATGGTTGTATCATATATGATACAATATGCATGGAAGGGTTTTAAATTATTCGTTAGTGTATGAGACTATCTATATCGCTGTTCCCATTCAAGACTATTGTAAGTAAAAAAAGTCGATTTTCAGGAGAGCATTTTAAAGTTTTACTTACAATAATTACCCTTAAAAAGATTATTATAAATGTTTCTGAAAATATTTTTGAACTAAAATATTAGGTTGTTGGTCCTTGTTTTATGGTACATTTAACTTTTCCAGAATAACGTTAATTAACGATTATTTTTAATTTTCAAATATTTACGATAGTTTAGCTTGGAGCTAGTACAGTTCGTCCAGCCCGTATGAATTACATAAAATGTTTTACAATGGATGATCATGAAATTATCATCAGTGTTTCGTTCGAAACAAACTCAAGTAATGTGTTACGTAGATATACAAACAATAATTTAACATGTCTAAGGAAACATACTACATTACTAAGTTAAAAACAACACAACACCCAAAAATTTAACAAAAATATATTTTTTATTTCAAATCAGTATAATATCAGCAATATTTATAGTTTAATATGAATAGTAAATATATTATATATACATACTTACATAAAAGGTGTAACAAAAAAAAAAAATTAACTTAAAAAATAAGTTCAGATTTTAAAGATTTTAAATTATTAATCTGAGTCAATTTGGTTCTCAGGTAAATGATTATCACAAGTAAGTTTATCATAGAAGGTGTGATAAAGCCTTGGAATATAGTTACGATCACGTAAAAATTTCAGGTCATTCAATTTTTCCTTCGAAATTGGTAATTGTTCAGTGTAACAAATCGGAATATTATCTGGAAATTTGAATTTTTGCCTTTCCTGGGATGGGTTGTTTCATTTTTATACAACATAATTTGTTTTGGTTCCTCGTCAAAACTAGATTTATATTGAAGCATATTTGAACAGTCGTTTAGAACATCCACCTGCCGAATTTGAGTCCAGCATACTTTTCCATTTACTGTATTTTTCGCCGTATTAAGCTGAGAAAAAAACTTCTAAAATTAAAAAAATCGGATTGTGTCATTTCTATGACATCATAATGAGATGATTCTTCTGCTCGACAGTTTCTAATCAGTGAGTACCACTGTTCAGGAGTGTAAATGGTTTTCCGTTTCTTTTCTCGCTCGATAATGGAATGAACATTGTTACCCTCATTTTGCGTATGGCCCTTTTCGAGGAATTTGTGCGAAATATTGACATCTAGAATTTTGCATAACCAGGCATAATAATTTTGCATAATAATCAGTACGAACAACGTGACACTTACTAATACATAGTACGAATTTCATTAATATACTAAGCAATACCGTTAATTTCCGAACAAAAATTCATCATACAACAACAATTACGAAGTATTTTAGAGGCCGACTTACATGCAACTATATTTATGTTTTATTTTTTACATCTATTTTGACGGTTTTGCTTATTTGTCTTCAAACTTATTGCAAGCAATATCCATTATAAGTACAGTAAACTTTAAACCGGATGGCCGTTTATGATTATTAAGCAAAATTATAGCAGAAAAATATTGGCCATTTTACAGTTACTAAAAATATCCAAGTAACTTTATTATAAGTGTACATTAAGCAGAGGCGTATGCAAAATAATTTAGGCAAAACTATGGTAAGTATTACTTACGAACTATATACAGACTGAAAAAATACTAGTATAAACATGGTAAATAGTACATACAATTTTAAAATAATAGTCAAGTTCCATGCATAAATATAATAAGTAATACTTATCGTTTTAATTTTTAATTTATACTTCAAGTAAAAACATTGTAAATTCACATACGATGTTCTCGTTTGGAGAATTTTGCAAATTGAGAAACGCCCGTTTTTACATTTTGGTTCATAACTTTTCAGGAAGATGTCGGAATTGAAAGATTTTTTGAGAGTACATAAAGTTCATAATAACAAATACACCACGTTAAAAGTGCAAAACTAGTATAAATCGACTTACAATAGTCTTGAATGTGTTGTGCGATATATAATCGTATATAAAAATGAATTCCTGTTTGTTTGTTCCGAATGAGCGTCTCAGCCGCTCAACCGATCGCCATGAAATTTTTACCATGTACAAGTTGCATATCCAGAACCAATCTTACGATATTGAGAAAGAGGCTGGACCCCGGGGTCTAGAGGCCATGGTACACATTTTTTCAAAAATTTAATTTTTTTTACGAGAATGAGTTTTGGAAAGGGGTTATATGAAATAAGAGACAAGTCCCCCCCTGGATCAAAAATTCATTTACCTGTAAAGATACAATTATTTGATTGTTCTGAAATAACGAATTAGCCGCTTTTCCGATCGCCATGAAATTCTTACCATGTAAATGTTGCATGTTCAGGAGCAAGCCCACGATACTTTTGAAGGGCTGCACCCCGGGGTCTAGGGGCTGTGGTACAACGTTTTCTCAGATTTCAATTTTTTAAGATTTTATGACGGGAATGACTTTAGGAAAGAGGTTATATGAAATTAGTGACATGCTCCAATCCGGAAGTCTGCCCTGGATCAAGAATTCATTTTTACATGTGTAGATACAATTATTTAAATGTTCCGAAATAGCATTTTAGCCGCAAATTTAGACACCAAAAAGGATATCTAGCGTTCGATTGTCATACACAAATCATACCTATACTATTACTGATTTAATTATTCAAATTAATTTTATTAATTTAAATTTAAGACTAAAACTTTAACTTTAATTTAAATTTAATCTTTCATCACTTTAACTGAAGACAAATCTCTGAACACTTATATTATCCATACTAATAATCCATTTTTACTGGTTTGACATGTACTGTTTAGTGATATCCTATTTATCATATCCTGTTTTGAAATGTACCATAGTCAGCGAGTTCTAATTTCCACATAACTTCAAAAATAAACATGGTAAAAATTTCATGGCGATCGGTTGAGCTTGAGCGGCTGAGACGCCCATTCGGAACAGACAAACAAAGAAACAAACAGGAATTCATTTTTATATATGCACATCAGCAGTAATGAAGCTGTCCTCCGAATTCTGAGTTTTAATATTCACGAGTGTTATCCAACAGTTGTACATCTTAGTGTACACTTAGAAAATGGACAACGAGTTTACTTTACGGAAGTAAATCTGTTACAGAGAGCTGCGCAACCAACGAATACGACATTAACAGCCTTTTTCAATTGTGCGGAACAGATTCATTCGTAAAAACGTTGCTGTATCATGAAGTTCCAAAATATTATACATGAAACACGTCGAAGAAGCAGGTTTTCAGAATAAATCAAGGCATAATTATTCGGAAGTATCCTGGAATACGTGGTTCTGAAGCCTTGGGTCGAGTTTATAATGTTCATCCTAACAATACGGAGTGTTATTTTCTGAGAATGCTGCTTCATGAAGTAAGAGGACCAACGTCTTTTCAAGCACTGAGAACTGTAAATGGCAAAGTATGTCAAACCAACAGAGAGGCATGTCTTAAACTGGGCTTACTTGAAAATGATGAACACTGGGACAGAACATTCTAACCGAAGCATGTCTTATGTGTCGTTAAGCACAAATACGCAAGTTAGTTTGCAATCATATTAACAACATGCACACCTTCCGATCCTAAAGGCCTTTGGGAAAAGCACAAAGAAAGCCTTAGTGAAGATATACTTTGGCAAGCACGTAGAACAAATCCCGATATGGAAATATAGTTTTCAGCAGACATATTTAATGAAGCACTTATATTACTCGAGGATGCATGCTTATACATTAATAACAAAGTCATTTCCCAACTTGGGTTGCCAGCACCGACACGCCATGGAAACATTGTTCATGATAGAGATCTATTATACGAGAACAAAATTACGACGTTGGTCAGTTACGAGTTTTCGCTGAGACTCAAAAAAGTCTCTTAGTGGATGATCAAAGACAGGCATACACTAAAGTGTTGCAATACATAGTAAACGGTAACAGAGGAATTATGTTTCTTGATGCACCCAGAGGCACTGGAAAAACATTTCTTCTTAATTTCTTAAGAGATATCGCTCCCGCCTAATTTTTGTCAAATGCTGCCATCAATACAGGACGTGGTAATGAAAGTATTTGCAAATCTGCCAAATAACTTCAAAAATCATGCTTGGCTGTGCAAACGTGCACTCCTAGCTCCCAAAAATGACGGCGTTAATAAATTAAATAATGAAATACAATCGCAACTATACTCGGGCCACTAATGAAATACAAATCTATCGACACGGTTACTGATGTGGATCAATCCGTCAATTATCCAATAGAGTTTCTTAATTCTTTGGAGCCACCTGGTATTCCACCACGCATACTATTTTTAAAAGAGAGTTCACCAATAATACTGCTCCGAAATTTAGATCTACCAAAATTGTGCACGGAACACGGCTTTGTGTGAAGAAATTGATGCCGAATGTGATTGAAGCAACGATTATTACCGGTAAAAGTAAAGGAGAAGATGTGCTAATTCCGCGCATTCCTATGATTCCCACCGATTTGCCGTTTGAATTCAAGCGACTTCAATTCCCATTACGCCTTGCTTTTGCAATGACAATCAACAAAGCCCAGGCGCAATCATTGAAAATAGCTGGTGTTATTTTGGAAAATTCATGCTTTTCACATGGCTAACTGTATGTTGCTTGCTCCAGAGTGGGAACACCAAAAAATTTATTTATTTACATACCAAATGGAAAAACCAAAAATATTGTTTATCAAAAGGCTTTACGAAAAAAATTATTAACTAAAATATCTTTATATATATTATTCACTTTGATCTGGTTGAAGGTTTGTAAAAATGGAGTATAATTATTTGGCAATTGGTAACAAATACCAAACCAAAATTAATTAACTATCCTCACAAACAGGATGTCCAATAATATCATTACAAAAGTTCGCCTGGACGCATTGACGGAGGCACCCGTTACTGAATTCAGCTACTTGTAATTTTCTTTTCATATGTGATTGCAACTACAGCGATGTAAAGAGAGAATTCTTGCATAACAATCAAGGTATTTGAATTATATATCTCCCGTGCAACGCCGGGTAACTCAGCTAGTATATTGATAAAACCACATTTGAATACGTAAAGAAGTCCTTATGTGCTTTCGATTAGTTTAATATTAACCCCAGTTCGCTGATACGTCGGACGACATGTGCTAAAACAGCACAATAAAGTGTTTAACTCATAAAAAAATGTAATAGGTAACTGTGGGAATAGATGCACGTTAATGCACGTATTAACCATCCGTTTTAAAGATTTTACATAAAAGTTTTGGTCTGAAGCTGAACAAACAGAAATTTTTTATAATTTTGCTTTGGGATTTCAGTTCTTAGATTTACGCCAAATATCTAATTTACGCCAGTTTATCTAAACATTTTTTAATTCCAATCCTTAGTTGCGATAGTCGAGTAATAAATTTCAGACATAAGTAATAGCCGGCCCTAAGACTTATACTTGATTAGTTTTGAATGCAAAGTGCTAAAATGTTGAGAGCGATTTTAACAGCGGAAATTTGAGGATTCCCATAAGGTGAATTCCATTAAGATGCAATTAATTTATGAATTGGAAATAATTAAATAATTCCAAGCTAAATCGCTTAGAGAAAGCCAACGGGGTTGAATTGAGTGTCCAAAAATCAATAATTACTTAAAAGTTACTTAACGTCACTCTTTCCGATGGTTTAATTAACAAACAAGCAATGCGGGTCTACAACAGCACACACATATAATTAAAATATCGCAGTAATTCCTCAAGTACAATCGAATGTTATGATTGACGTTGTTTCAATGCTTTTCTTGGAACATTCTCAATAATAGCACCAGGGGTACTCACCAGTCAAAATCCTTTTGCCTGCAAAACAAATAATCACAAAGATAGATTTAAAAAAACTTTTCGATATGAATATGGTCGAGAATATTATTATTGCATTAACTTGCTGCTGCCCAATCTATGCTGTACAAGAATTCATTAATTAGAATCGCGAATTCAGGTCCTACTTGTAATTAGCGAGAGTAGAAATTCTCACACCACGCACTCCACATCACATTTAGCCGACCAATTTAACAACATTTCTAACAGGATGGCTTGATTGCTGTTGATGTTAGTTTTACGTGTGTTAAAATATTTTTTTTTAGGTTGACCACCTGTGTAAGTTGACTTAGAAACTCTTTTTGTGGTCAACTTAGCTTTACTTTATATTTTTATAATAATATTAATTTGACTGAAACCTCCGGAGACAGAAGTTCAAAATATGTAACTAAGTCAATCAGTACTGAGCTGAGAACTCTTATAAATAACTAACACTTTCGACTGTTTGCAGAAACTCAAAAAATTATAGTGAAAATTCTAAACGACAAATGGTTCCTAAATGGTCTCTAATCTCTATCTCTAAGCAATGACGTCCGTAAAATTAATGTTGCAGACTCTGAAACCTAAAAGCTTTGGCTACAAAGCCTAATCCCGAGAGTCCATCACTGATTTACCTGCGAGGATAAAATTGATCACCAATCAAAGTTATTATGCTAGAGTTCTTCATCAAACCTGCGCAAAAGAGGAAATTATTGAGGATTTCAAAATGAAATATGCCGTAAAGCACCACGCCCAAGTATGCCCGGTTAGGAAAAATATTGCTGCAAAATGTGTTAATTGCTGGTTTCGTACTTTAACTTTTCCGCGTGGAATAATGTACCGTGTACATCATGCATAAAATCATCTCTACTGCGGCATGACGTTCACGTGTACGTCATTACAAAATACAAACTTTAACAAGGTACCGTGAACTATTTTGGATGCTATTAGTATAAAGTACATCCAGCACATTGTGTACAGATATTTTTTTAAAAAATAAAAGTTAAAACTGTTTCACTTCGATCTGTTTTATGCCATTTCTTAGCCGAATTTGAAGTTCGACATGGGCGATCTATGTAAATGGGATTCTAATACAATTTTTCGATAAAGCTCTGGTATATGGCCAATAGGGATGGAAGTAGGCCATTTCTTAGCCGATTTAGTTACAATTCGACATGTGCTTTTTTTTAATTTCCTCCTCTTGCAAATCACACATTTTGTAATTGAATCTTTTAACTCCCACGCGGAAAGGTTAAGGAGCTACAAAGTTTAAGAAATAAAATACGAAAACAAAATCTAGGAATATCAAAAAAAATTAACCAAAGAAGGACATACACCTCTTGCAAGTAATACGGTACTAGGAAGCATGGAAGGCTCTTAACATTCGGCTAAATGTATATATAAATAACAACAAAGAATAAGGTGTATCAGGAATATATTTCCCCTCCAATATATAACCTAATAAAGGAAGAATATTGCACGTTATTTAAATCATTTGGATCAAGTTTCATAAGGGATTTTAATGCAAAGAGAGGAACACGGGTCTTTTTCCTCTAAAAAAGAAAGAGAGCTATTTGCCGCAGGACCACTTACCCTTAAAATTCCACCAATTAAAAGTAAAGATTGAATATGGGCAATAAGTACAAAGCAGAAAACTTTGTTGTTTGCAATCCACCTCGAGAACACGTTTCACCCTCTACCTAGATAAAACAGCAGATGGAAACATACCACCATATTAAACATACTTTGTCACATTACAAGAGTAAAAAGATTAAATCAAACTTAATCTAAATTCAAAGAAATATCCACGATTTGACTTAATTACAGGTACTAGGATTTGACTTAATTACAAATGCCCTTCCAGAAAAAGGACTCAAAGCAAACTGCTCCAAATAATTAACGCATTATTTAGACTGAAATACGTTCCAAATCAATGGAAAGACGCTGAAGTAACCATGATACCTAACCCGACAAAACACTAAATGACTAAAATTTGTATAGACCGATTTTCTTACCTCCAATAATTTCAAAAATATTCGAAAAACTGCTCCTAAAGACACTCAAACCAATAATAGAAGAAAGAAATCTTATTCCTCCACATCATTTTGGTTTCAGAGAAAACCATTCAAAATAGTACAAGTACATTGAATTACAAACATAATTGAAGATGTACTTGAAAATAACAAAGTATACAGGGTTATCCAATTCGAGGTTGATAAAGTAGAAATCTGTATACCGACATCTGTCAAAGATAAACGTCAAGTACGCTGTCATTTATTTAGTTGACATTCTGCCATTTAAGAATATGGAGCATTTAACAATCGACTAACGCGTTAAAATTATTAAATCTGCTGATGCTGATTTTTCGAACAAAATTTTCTTCAGTGATGAAGCTCATTTTTCGCTTGGTGGATACGTTAATAAGCAAAACTGTAGAATTTGGGGCTCAGAAAATCCACAATTGATTGTAGAGAAGCCATTACACCCGGAAAAAGTCACTGTTTGGTGCGCATTGTGGTCTGGTGGTGTGATTGGGCCGTATTTTTTTGAGAACAATCATGGACGAACCGTTACCGTCAATTCTGAGCGCTATGGCCGCATGTTAACCGATTATTTTTTTACGAAAATCGAAGATTATGATCTTGACGATATGTGGTTCCAGCAGGATGGAGCAACCAGTCACGTAACACGAGCAAATCGAGATCTTTTGCAAGAGAAATTTCCTGGACGTTTGATTTCGCGATTGGCTGATGTCAATTGGCCTCCAAGATCCTGTGATTTAACGCCTTTGGATTTCTTTTTGTGGGGCTACGCGAAGATCGTGTTTACGCAAACAATCCTCAAACTCTTGACGAATTGAAAACTAATATTCGTAAGGTAATGGCCGAGATACCGCCCGAAATGTGCCGAAAAGTCATTGAAAATTACCTCAAAAGAATCAAGGCCTGTTAGAAGTCCCGTGGAGGACATTTGAATGATATCTTGTTTAACTAAAAATGGCAAGGATCAATCTGTAAAATGAAATAAAAATTACAATACATTCCGAATATTTTGTGTGTTTTTTTTAAGTTTACTTTATCAAGCTTGAATTGGATAACCCTTTATATTCAATAAGGAAATAAACGGAAATAAGGAAAATATTCCCAGCTATGTATATATGTTTTGCATATCTCTGACTTGCCGACGATAAAAAAGAGTAATATAGCAACGTTTGCAGATATGGTACAGCCATCTTGGCAGTCGCTGATAGCATAAAAGACTCCACTAGCATATAGCAAAAGCTACTGACATTGTCAGTATACCTGGACAAAAAAATCTGTTAAAGCAAACTTCAGCAATAAAAAGGTAAACTGAATACCAGCAGAACTGACTTCTCAGCAAATTCCCTATGAAAACACGGCAAAATATCTAGGTATGTATGTCACTTAAACAGAAAGAAATATAAGAGTTAAACATTAAATACAGAAAGATGGATTAGCTCTTAGAAAGAAACTCTGAGCTAACTTTACATAATAAATTGCTATAACGGCAAATTTTAAGATCTGTGTGGACTTCTGGTATTCAGCTCTGGGGCTGTACATAGAAAACCAATGTCTATAACATTCATCCATGGTATATAGGAAATGATACCGTGGTATATAAGAAATGATAACCTCCATAGAGGTCTGAAGATTGATTTCTCCGTGCAACGTATTAGTCAATACCAAAATGCTGATACGTTGCATATTAAATGATCCATGTATATAAAGCTATCCCTATACTCAGCCCAAAAAAATGCGATGGCAACACTAAACAATCACTATCGTGAGAGTGTACTATCCCAGCCCGAAAAAATGTCAATATCGCGACAGTAAATAGTGTCATGATACAACGTCATGACATTTATAACATTCAACCCGAAATTTTAAAATTACTTTTATGTATTTTTAAGATATATTATTATTTTGTATGTGAAGATAGCCCAAATTCCATTCTCGAAAAATGCGATGGCAACACTAATTATTGCTATCATGACATTTTTTTTACTATCAGCCCAAAAAATCACAATATTTTTACTGTCAGCCCCGAAAATGTACTGTCATGACAGCTAAAACTATCATGACACAAACATTTTTCTGGGCTGAGAGTAATAATATTGCATTTTGGTGAAGGAGGAATATTTAAAGTAATTTTTGATTTTCGCTGTCGGTATATTTGGCGTAATTTTACTTTACGTATACATCGAGAAAATCATGTATGGAGTATAAATTTTAAAGTGCAGGATTTTTTCCTAACAGTTTTTAGGAGGGGAAAATTTTTTACTTTTTTATTTTTTCAATATTTTTTTTTATTTTTATTAATAATAATTGCTTCGTCAACCTTGCAGACACAGATCAAAGAGTTTTTATCGCTTCTTCTGATAGTGCCACAAATGTGAATAAATCAACTATCAGTATGTACAAAATATTTTTGATGTAATTTTAATTCGTTGTATACCTTAAAAGATGGGGGCTGCCGCTTTTTCACAATTTATACAATTCTTGGAGTGTCAAACTAAGTAAAAAAAAAAATTGAAAACATTTCAAAAATTTCCTGGAATAATTGCCAAATTTAGATTTATTGCTATAATTAATAATTAAATGTCGCAATAGTATACATAAAAATGTATAGTATTGCCATAAGCAACTTTTTCGATTTTCGGGGATAGAAATTTGGGCTATCTTCACAAAGGTATTATTATGGCTTGGTATAGCCTAGTCAGACCTTAACTCGTCATATAAATGAAGCTAGCCCGATATTCAGTTAAAAAAGCCCGTTAGCAATACTAAAATTAAGTATTGCTAACGGGCTTTTTGAACTGAATATTTATCGAGAGAGTTTTACATCCCAGCCTGAAAAAATACCACTGTCGCGACAGTAAAATGTGTCATGGTAATCTGTTATGACATTTAGAGCATTCAGCCCGATTTTATAAATAAAACTTTTACGTATTTTTAAATAATCCCTTCAATTGTTTGGAAATCTAGTCAGCCCAAACCTAACCTTAAAACGACAATTCGGAAACTTAATTAGCATTACATGATTGAACACTATGAATCTAGCAAGAACTTTCAGCACGAAATTTTAATTTGTTGTTTATGGATATAGTAGTTTGAAGTTTTGCCTAGAAACTGAGAGACTTAATTTTTTTTTTTTCGGAAATAACCTGGATATAGACGTTTGAATCTCTTCTAACAGGCGATTCACGAGCACTTGGCATATTACGCCGAATTCGTGCTCGTGAATCGCCTGTGAGAGATTCAAGCGACTATATCTAGATAATTCCAGAAAGAATTTTTCTACAAATTTCTCAGTTTGTAGTCAAAACTTCAACGAATCCGGTGGTATATTCCAAGTGTTCGTAAATCGCCTGCGTGCCGAGATTCAAACGACTATATCTAGATAATTCCAGATATAATTTTTCTACAAATCTCTTAGTTTGTAGACAAGATTTTAAAGAATCCTATTATATAAGAGAAGTGGTTGTGGATCGTTTGTAAGGTTTGATATTCAAACGGCTATATCCAAATAATTCCAGAATTTTTCCGAAATTTTGTCAGTTTCTAGTCAAACTTTAGCAATTCCGGTGATATACATAGGTCAAGTACAGTAGGGGGGGTTAGGGGGCATATCGATAGATAGGTTAGCGGTGAGTTGAATAAGCCATCCCCAACCGCATTCATGCTGGGTATAAGAGCCTCAGGGAACTGGGGAGTGGTTAACCTCAGTTCACTAAATTCTGAGTGCCTATGATAGCCAGCATGGAAGCGCGAACTGATGGCACCATAAAACCAACCACGGCGAACTGAGCGTCACGTGTTCCTGCGTTCCCGGGTCTCCAAGGAGTGAGTTGGGAATCTCTTATAAACGGGTCATCCCTTGAATGGAGTGGGACCCATTGGTTTGGGATATCCACATGAAAGGCTGAATGGGTGGGTGAATGTTAGAGGGGGACGGGGGCGGGAGTACTCGGGGAGCCAAGGGACTGGATTAAGGAGTTATACGACCCGTGCTGATGATCGACAAGGCTGGGGGCCTTTTTAACAAAGCCCAGTCGTGAACCCTTTGGATAACTGGCGACCTGCAGTTGTATCTAGCTTTCCTCGTGTATACGCATCTTTGCGCGGGGTGACCATCATTTTCACCGGTATTCGTCGGAACACAATATGGAACCAAAAAATAAAAAAACAAAATAAGTGGCCAGCACTTCTCAAACCCATGTAGCAATTCTTAACCGAGGTTAGAATATAACTTACCACTTTATCAACTTTTAAGTTATATTTGAGTTTTTGTCAAACCGGGATTCTCAAACCTTAAAATACAGTTGCGAAAACCTCCATATTTTACTTATTCGTTTAATGCAAACCAATTTTGAACTTTGCATAATCTAAGTTATATTTAGGTTAATATTTTCCTTTAGTATTTTCTTTATTTTGGTTGAAATTAACCTCTAGTAAACCCATACCTTCGGAAGTTGCATTTGCGTTATTTTGGAGTTAGGAATTTACTTTTGGGTTTGTTTTTAACCTTCATTTACTCGCTTAGTAACGAAAATTGAATTTTGGATCCATGCGAGGAATTCTATTGGTTTGAAATAAACCTTTACTTAATCCCTTTTAACCATAGTTAATTTGAAGTCAATAACTTACTTTTAAGTTTGATTTCAATTTCAGTTAGACCTTATTTCAACTGTAGTTGGATTTTGGATACAAGCGTGCGGGTGCCTCTTAGTTTAAAATAAACCTTTTTGAACTTTTTCGGTTCCAACTGAAGTTAACCAAAGTTGAATTTTAGTTGGAAAATAGTTTATGTTTGACTAACTGATTATATACTATCACCATTTCAACTTTTCTTCTAACCAGTAACGCTAACTTTTTTAAGTTTTTAATCATAGTATACTTGTAAGTTTCTCACTGTGAAGTTAATTAAGTGCTAGTACTAAATTTAATTTATTAAAACGCGGAATAATTTGTTACTCGGGATACATTTAAAAGACGTGGCGTTCTTATTTGGCAAAAAATAAAACAGCAAATACAAATGTACTATAGATATACAATTATAGTGTATCTACATTTGTATTTACTGTTTTATTTTTTGGCAAATACTTAGGTTAATGTGATCCAGTGTTAAACGAAATTAATAGTGTAAAAATAATTAAAAGTGATTTGAAGTCATAGGCAATAAATCAAAAGTGGCACATAATGTGTTAAATGATCTTGTGACTATTTTACTTAGGCACGATATGCCTGAAATACGTCATTTCAAATCTTCTGGGATTTTGGATACAAGCGTGGATTTCTATTGATTTGAAATAAACCTTTCTTGATCCCTGTTTCAACCAAAGATACATTCGTGTTAATTATGAGTTAACAATTTACTTTTACGTTTGATTTCAACCATTATTAAACTTAAGTTCAACCAAATTTAGACAGCGACCTAAGTAAGTTAAATTGAGCATTCTCTCAATAAGGTTCATTTTTATATTAAGAATGTTTTATATTTTTAGAAACAAATCAAAACATCTCAAGCTTGTAACATCCACTAACGGAGGTAAACCGAATGCAGATCCGGCATAAATTGGGTGTATTATCAACAATTTTTTTATATCACTTTTTTATATTTGAAATATTCTCTTTTATTTGAATTGAGACTCTGTGATTATGTTTTTATTTTAAATTTTATTTAATGAAATATAAATTATATACTTTTTCATGATAAATTTATTCAAAAATTGTTATTTTAATTTTTAGTTTTATTATTTACCCATTTTTAAAATCCAGTTCCTGGGTGTGCCAATTATGAATATGTGCTTTATGTTGACCAGCTGATTATTAAGCGAAAAATAGTAGAAAATAACTTAAAAACACTTCCTTTATGCTCCAACTTAGTAGTTGAAATAATCGACGATTTAGTATAAAATTAGATTAGAAAGAGAATTAAATGTATTTCAAGCATACCATAAAAACTAGTAATCTTACATTAGACAGATTAAGCGAGGAAACGATTATTTCAACTACGGTACTGGAAGATAGGAAAATCTTGTTAGGATAGTTTCGACTTATTTTTGAATCCGGATTCAGCTGATGAATTTATGGTATTCATAACTGGAACACCCTGTAGCTCTGCAAAAGTTGGATTGCAACCGATAAATAACGTTCAATTTAATTGTTATAGCAACGGTTGCATAACCAGTAGATCCCAACTTATTAGTTGATTTCATGTACATCCCTAACTTGAAAAGTGAATAAACTCAATGTTGAATATCGGTTTAGGAAAAACCACGAATTATTTCCAACCCTACTTTGCTTCTGCGGCTAACGGTTAAACAATAACCTTTTTTAAACTAGTATGTTACACCCAAGTTGGTTGTAAACGGTTGTTCAACCATAGCAATGCAACTAAGGTTAACAATTACCTGTCAAAACGCCCGTCGATCGACGGTTAGTGAAACGTTAGATTAACGGAAAAAAACCATTTGTTACAGGCTGGCACTGCCAACCTGCAGATATTCACTAAGCTCCTGCAGAGGCCTCCACGGTGATGTTTTGCCGGCTACGTTCTCAGCGAGAAGTGCGAGGGTCGTGGGGTTTGAGGCATGCAGGGCTCCTGGCCTACACCGTGATTAACAGATAATTATAAATTGGATAAACGCAAATAATAATAATAATAATACCCGGGTTCCGCCGAAATTCGTCGGCCGGAACCTGAGGAACGAACAACTCAAAAAATTATAAAGGAGGAGAGAGGTGCCTTGGTGCGCGCATCCATTCGAATTCAAACAGGGCAAAGCCCCGGTTACGAAATTGGATGCGGGCACCAAGGGACCGCAAACACTAAACCGACACAGAGGGAGTCTCCGCTCCCATCATACCACACCGAAAAATTAGAAATTCATTTTAAATTTATTTTCCTAATTTAGACAAAAAAAAATAAAAAAAAATCACCACTTCCCACGCGAAACGAAAGAAGAAGGAGAAAGAACGAGAGACAGAGAGATGCAATACGGATCGAGCGTGCACCCGCTGTGCGGCGCTCGATCACACAAAATTTTGAAAATTATATATATAGTTAATATAAAGAAAATGTATATAAAAAAATAAAAAATAAGAAAAAAATTAAAAATAAAAAAAAAAAAAAATGTACCTTAATTATTATTAAACAGGATGTTGCGGCCTTGCGCCGTTATTGTTGCGGGGCCTCTCCCCGATAAAAATTGGGTTGCGGCCTTGGTGCCGTCATGCCACAAGGGACTCCTGTCCCCCGGACCGTTGCGGCTTTGGTGCCGTTAACTACTTCGGCCTCGACTGGCCGCCAAAATAAAATGGGCGTTGCGGGGCCTCTCCCCGATACCAAATAATGAAAACTGGGTGCCGGTTGGCCACCCGTTAGTTGCGACCTTGTGCGGTCGGCGTTGCGGGGCCTTTCCCCGTTACCAAATAAACTGTTGGCCTGGTTAGGCAATTCACAAAAAAAATGGTGGGCGTGCTTTCGCCTTAAACCGTAGATAATGCTGGACGTCTTCACAACGTCCGATAAAATATTCGGTACCCGTTGAAACGTGGTAATCCGTCTAAAATGTGGTACCACCGTACCCGTTAATAAATTGCGGTACCCGTTCGGTTGATTCTTCTCGTATTCTTGGATTTGAATTAATTTGCCACGAAGAATTCTTCTGCAAATCCTTTTATAGAGAACGTTGGTATCCACAAAACGAATCCTAATTATTATTTTGTGCACTTTTGAATAGATATTCAGTAATATCACCGGATTCCACTGTGAGCAATCAACAAATTTTTATCAAAACCGAAAAATTTGCTCGTCTGTGTGTTTAACTGTTATGAGCACCAATTTTCCCACTCCACAATTAAAAATCCGTCTCAATTTATTTTTTTTTTCGATATTTTTATTTATAATTTACACTCGCATCATTATTTATAATTCAGAAAAATGTTTTATATAAAAACCAAATTAGAATTGTATGAGCTTAAACAAGAATGATTTAACTCTACAAAAAAAACTTTACTTTGTTGAATATTAAAACTCGGCCATTTTATGATTTTTATCAACATAATATTAACAAAAACGAATTCGACCGTTCAAAACAAAATCACAAACTCGAATCCCAAACAAAAAAAATATTCGAGCGTCGCACAGCTCGTAAAACGTTCTAGAAGAAATTAATCTCTCTTCTCTGTCTCTCCCTTATATCAGATTTTCGTTGATATAAGGGAGATAGACATACAAGAAAAACATTTCTTCCAAAACGTTTTACTTTGCACACACTCGATGCGCATTGTTATCTCTCTCTCTCCTATCTTTGTTCCGTTGCCAACATAACCAAAGAAAACACACAAGAATCCATCCACCAAGACGCCACGTTCACACATTGAAAAACTCGGACGCAAGAAACCATGAAGAATGGAAACAAATTTACAAAAAAAAATGTCTTGTTAAGACAATACAGTCGTAACACATTTTTAAACTTCTGCATTATTTCAACTTAAGTTAAATTACGGTTTATGAACCGTTGTCGAACTACAAATTGCTACATGGGAATGCTGGTGGGAACGGGGAAGGGAGGGGTCTGTGACTCCAGCCGTCAGTGGGGCTAAAACTGGTTCCGAAACTTGCAATCCAGGAACTAGAGGCAGCGGTAAGTAGGAGAAGGTCATTGCTCCTTCATTCCGGAGGTATAGGACTAAGTGTACGGCCTTCCATATCTTGGATAGACTGGCCACAGTCCCAGAGGAGCAGTGGACCGAGGAACAGAAGCAAACGGCTGAGTGGGCGAAGAGCTACATTGCCGATGTTAGTAAAGCTTGGAAGGAGGATCTTGGATCGAAAAGACAGCGGTCTGGCGAGGAAGGGTTGGATTCCGAAACGAAACGGGCCAAATTTCAAGTGGGACAGTCGGGGAAGTGGCCTAAGCTCTTCAGTAACGTGGTGAAGGAGGGTGAGGTGGTGCTACACCGGGGAAAAATGGAGGTCGGTGTTCAATGCACTGAATCTTGTTGTCCTCAGGGTCCTTGGACAACATCCAGGACCATCACCAATATGCAGGGACGCTGGTTGGTATCAGCGACGACTGAAGCTGACCACGTGCGCTGATCAACAGTCGGTCTTCTTGTATAGGAAGGCGATCGAAGAGGTGGGCGATTTATGGCGGGAGCTAAGCTCAAGGCAATTCCCAAAGAGGAAATACCGAGCAGACCGAGGGCAATGGTCTGGCTCGCCACGGAGAACTGGAAAATTGTCAAGCAGGAGCAGCCTAAGGGAAATTTTAGATCATCAGTTATGGTGATCAATAAGGAATCCCTGGCTCTCCTGTCAAAAAACAAAGGGGTCATCAACTGCGGCTTCGGATCCGTTACAGTTAAGGTGTTGGTTACAGTTAAGGACGAGGTTGGAGCGAAACAGATTACTGCGCAGCCTGAGAAGTGGGAGGTAGAAGTCCAGCCTGCTGTAAGAAGTGCGAGGTGTGATATCTCTCCAGAGGAGACACTGCAGCTAGTGGCGGACGCGAGCGAGGGGTTGACTAGCGACCTTAGGGGCCGACTATTCCTTGATACGGGGGATACATCGGATTCCAAGGGGAAGAGGCGAACCTCCTTAGCTTCAGGAACTATGATGGGAGTGGGACGGAGGATACCATCGACTCCGTCGAGTCCAATTAAGCGACGTAGCACTGTTGTCGCAATTAAGGTAAGTGAAGACTCTTATCAATGATTAGGTTTGTGCAGATAAACTTACATAACACCAAGGCTGATTCGGTGGCGCTACTTCTCAGACTGGCTAAGTCAGGCGCGGAAATAGTTCTGATCCAAGAACCTTGGATCAAGAATAACAAGATCTGCGGTCTGCGAGCGAAAGGTTACACCCTTTTTTACGCTTGTGCGACTGAAAAGAGCAGATCTTGTATATTGGTGGGAAATAACATAAATATTTTTCTACTTTCACAGTATGGCGGTGGGGACATCACTGCGGTATGTCTAGAAACGGAGAGGAGAAGATTCTGGCTAGCAGTCGCACACATGGAATGAGAGATGCCAGTGTCGCTACTGGGACACTGGTTTCTGATGCAGAAAAAAGGAAGGTGGGAGTTATGCTGGGACAAGGGTGAGTTACTTTTTGAATTTCTTTTGAGACCTAACCTCACTATTAGTAATATAGGCCAGGAACCCACCTTTATTATTAGTAATTTAGTTTATTCAAAAAATTCTAGTGAAAATTCTAGTTCATGAATTTTTCGCAAATTTTCCATATAGTCTTAGTATGACCTAAGCTATTAGAAAAACCGAAAATATTGGTTACTAGTGGAAGAAATGCCGGAACGGCGGAATATTGTTAAATTTCAAGATTTCATATACCGAGTTCTTTTAATTCGGAGATCAATCAATTTGCCATTTTAAGGATCATTTTTAATATTTTATTCCGCTGAGATATTTTATTTAGTGAAAAAAGTGATACATAATGAATGAAAAATTTCCGCTGATAATTACATAACCAAATTAACTCTCTTTATGGATAGTTCTGCCACTTGCGGCGAGTAGCGTAATCTCTTATTTTCCGCTATCGTATACAGCATCCCAAATGGGAGCAACCGTTTAAAATCATTGTATCGTACTGGTTGCTACAAGAAGTGTTTACTGAATTAATTACAATATATTGGAATAGTTCAATTGCCAAAAATGCTCCTAAAAAGTGCAGGTGTTTAAAACAATATTTCTCTGAATAGGTAATACCTCTCAAGTAGGTACCCATGAACTTATTACAACAGCCGTGGGTGTGCCCACAAAAATCGATCATTCTGCATTGAATTAAATTCCTATGCATGAAATCGCTATCCTTAAATTTATTACAACAGCCCACACCCGCAAAAATCGATCAACATATATTGAACTTCCTTCTTATGCCAGAAACAGGTACCCATTAATCTATTACAAACACCCACAAAAATCGATCAAAAAGTATTGAACTTCATTCCTATGCTAGAAATAGGAACCCACGAATTGATTACATTTATTTGTGGGTGTGGGCTATTGTAATAAATTTATGGGTTCCTATTTCTAGCATAGGAATGAAGTTCGATACTTTTTGATCGATTTTTGTGGTTGTTTGCTGTTGTAATAAATTAATAAGTACCTGTTTCTGGCATAGGAAGGAAGTTCGATTCATGTTGATCGATTTTTGTGGGTTGAGCTATGCCAATATGTTGTAATTAATTTGAAAAAAATTACGATACAATAAATATTACCAGAAATGCGATAAGCATGTTGTAACGAAAAATATGGTTTTTGAACAATCTCACCCCTTAGGGGTAGTTTTTTGTGTTGTAATTATTTTGTAAAAAATACAATAAATATTAACAAAAATACGAAAAGTGTGGTGCAGCTTTGTCTAACGCCAGCCCACACACGAATTGCAGGATAAGAGGACCTGTAAAAAATTTTCTAACTGTGTAACAAATTTGTAAATAATTTGTAAATAATTTCAGTACCATTTTCATTGGATTGTGTTACAAGTGCTGGTGCAGGATTAGGGTCATATTGAAGTTAGCGAAACCTACAACTTTTTTAAATAGATTCAAAATAAATCACAATTTGTTAAGTAGCCCCAGCTACTTATTTATTGGAATTTATTGGAAATGACGTTAATTACAAAATCTAAATTCATTCCTTTTTTACTTTGAGAATATTAGCCTTGATAGCCGTAACACCTATACAACTCATATTTGAATTAAAGTATAAATTTGTCGGATTGTTCGGTGGAAACTTTTCGAACAAGTTGTATGGATATGTAGCCCAGGGCCAAATTTCGCAAGGTATCGTGGGAACAATTTTTCACTAAAAGTAAGGCATGAGTGTGACCATCTTCAAACCACATAGACTTAATCCGATAAATTTACACTTTTAACGTGCCAAATTTAAATGTAATTTTAGTTCAAATGCCAGCTCTATATAGGTGTTACGATTGCACGGCTAAAATTTGCAAAATCTAAAAGGGACGAATTTAATTTTTGTATTTAACCTCTTTTCCAGTAAATTCTAGGCTAGGTCAACTTTACAAATTACTGTTTATTTAAAATCAAATTAAACAATTTGTTTTATTTTCTGGGATAAAATTGTGAGGTAACTTCATATACTTTGATAACTTTATATACGTATCCGGGAGACGATGTTCGGTGCTCAAACTTAAGCCTTTAGCTAGATAGATATTATGATAAACGAATAGACAATAAAAATAATTAGCACTATACTTGATCAAACATGCAATTCAAACCCACATTTATTTGGTACCTGTTTCAATTTTCAATTCCCACATAATTTTTGGCGGTCCGGTATATGCAAATACTTGCCATTTCATTTAATTCCGGGTTAAAACCGGTTATCGTAATCAAAAACTATTAAATATATTAGATTTTATAAATTTTAATTAAAAATAAATTTTGAAAGATTCTATAAACCAGTTAGGTTCACACGACTTTATCTACACACTAATTTACATATTATGATGAAATTTGAAATTTAATTTAATAATTTTATGAAAGGACTCTTTGTCTCCACACATAATAAATTTGAAATGTGAATGAACGAACTTGACTACCGATATATTCTTAATTATAAAGAGCGAGCATTTGTTGAATTTAAACTTACCCAAATCCAAATTAGATGCCATTTAAGACTTTTTTTTTTGAAACTGCAGCTAATCCAATTTTGTGTGTTTTTGTCATTATCACATATAACTTAACTAATTTTGAGCGGTATCACATAACACATGTTAGACACTAAACTTTGTACAAATATTTGACATAATTTTAGATTGAGCGCGGCACTTAAGAAAAAATTTCGTCACACAGAATAATTAATCACTTGTTCGTGGACCTTAAGACGCGAGCTCTTCCAATACTTGTCATATAGCTGATTCGTTCTTTTCGTATCCATACTAGGTATAGACAGAAATTTGTCGCAATAACATCGTTCGTTTGCAGTGATAATCCCAAATTACACACCCAGCCATTACAAAATATTAAGATGACCAAATACCAAGCAACTCGAATATGTTTAAATGTTGGCATGTGATTGCTCTTCTAATTATATGAAAGGACAGTGACATAAATAGTCCTCAAGTGCGACAATATTGACTGTATGCCAATTTTAAGCGTGTTCAAAAGGGGTGAAATATGAAAAACAAATATAATTTACGTTTTTACAATAATAACAAGGATTTTTTATTCACAAAATATACAAAATTTAAGCTTTTGGTAAATGGGCACCTTCGGGTTGGAAACCATTCTCATCAGCAACATAGTTGAGTGTGTATTGTTGACCATCAGCGCCTACCCATGACACTGTACCACGTACAACAACAGCTGATGTTTCTGCGTCGAATTGTTTCAATGTTCCTTGTTCTGATTTTGATACTCCATCGCTTGTCTCGAAACTGTTTACGATAAATAAATATGATATTGTTAAAAATTGTTAAAATTGTTAAAAATTGTTAAACTTACGCATAGTTATATCCATCAACTCCAATATTGTCGTTTTCGTAACGGAGAACTTGTGCGTTCTTTGAATCGTCTAATGGTGCAGCGAGTGCAACGGCGATTAAAGCAGCGAATACAATTGCGAATTTCATTTTGATTGGTTTTTTTGTGTTATTGTTTTGAAACAAATTATTGTACAGGTAACTGTCGAATGATGCCAAATTGTTAATTTGCTTGATCTTAAATACCCCAAAAAATAAAAACGAAAAAATTGTTAAATCGTTTTCTTGCGTATTGTTGTTGTTATTTTAATTTCGTTGAAAACGAAAGTAAAGTTGATCTGAAGATCAAACGATCATCATGATCATCTGTGATGAGAACATCATCAGCAGCTAGATAAGGAGGTGATCTTAATATGATAATAAATTTTTTTGTTGCTATCTGTATTCTTTTGTAACATTTAAATATGTTAAACCTGTTATTCCTGACCAAGCAACATTATTTTCTATATTTCAATAAATTCGTTAAGATTATTATAAGACCATAAACACATACAGAAGAAGACATTATGCTTATTTTCTTGTATATTATAGAATATTTGATCACACGGTATTCGCATGATTATGGGCATCCGCACACTTATAGAGGTCTACTTTGTATGTACCCCTGTGAAGGTGATCAACACACAAGCGCAAATTTATATTAGAGAATACAAGAAAACGGGTAAATGCCATAAATTTAATGATCGATTTAATTTGACATAAAATTCATAAATTAATTTCGCCCACCAAACATAACACACACAAAAACACATCGCGAAGAAGATTATCATTTTTTAACCATCACCTTGAAATTTGGTAAGACATTTAAGAAAAATCAAACAAAAAAAAATCGAAATGAATCTACCAAACTTTATGATTATTTATCGTGGTTTATTGTTTGCTTAGAAAAGTGATGGTCGACCGGTAGGCCGCGGACTAATGGGGCGAATGAATTTTTAATCAGTTTTTTATGTTTTTTTTTTTTTATGTTGGGGGATCAATAAAGAGAGTGAATATTCTAATGGATTGATTTGAGCACAATTTATGCAAGAAAAATAAAATCGGGTATTTAAGATGGTGCAAATTACCAATTCAGTATCATTAAACAATCATCCGTTTAACAATTTGTTTCAATCTAATTAAAACAACAAACCAATCGAAATGAAATTCGCAATTGTACTCGCTGCTTTAATCGCCGTTGCACTCGCTGCACCATTAGACGATTCAAAGAATGCACAAATCTTACGGTACGAGAACGACAATATTGGAGTTGATGGATATAACTTTGGGTAAGTTGATCGAATTATCTGGATTAGCGTATTAAGTAATAACACTTTCATTTGCTGCATATACAGATTCGAAACAAGCGATGGTGTGTCACGATCAGAACAAGGTACATTGAAACAATTCGACGCAGAAACCTCAGCTGTTGTTGTACGTGGTACAGTATCATGGGTAGGCGCTGATGGACAACAATACACACTCAACTATATTGCTGATGAGAATGGTTTCCAACCCGAAGGTGCCCATTTACCAAAAGCTTAAATTGTTTAGATAGTCTGTGCTTTGTGTAAATAAAAGAATTCTAAATATATTGTTAAATGGTATATAGAAGTTTATTTCATTTTAATCCATTAATTCCGTTCGTCAGAACTATTATATTCTGGATTCACAGTGAGCATGTGCTAAAAATTGTAATTATTATTAATCGTGCTAATTTTTAATAATTAACAGTTTCATATGAAAATTTCAAGTCCAAGATGCTGCGAGGTCGCGGATTTTAATGCAGCTGGTTGGCGCGTCTGCAATTAAGTTTATTGTCCTATATACTTCATAAACACGTTCGCTGTCAACCGCGACAGTTTAGTACAATTTGTGCAACTTCTTGGTGTCAGACATTAAATCTGAACTGCAGTTCTTAACAAAAGCTCTAAGTTTAAAATTAGTTTCTGATTTGTCACTGTAAATAATCGAATATGAATTATATTTGATATGACAAGTTGGTTCTCTATCCGTCTCGACCCAATCCACGCACCTTCCAATTTCGATATCATATTATCAAATAATAGTGAAGTTTGTGCTAAACAAATTATTAACAAATTACACTGTTCAATTTATTATTTTTCCTATTGGAATCTATTTAAAAAAAAAAAAAAAAATATAAAACTGGACTCATTCTAAATGTTGTCCCGTCGAATCTAGAAATATTTACAGATTCTAGCTGACAATTTTGTGAAGGTAAAGCATAGACCTATTCCTAAGATTTAAGTAAAGTGTATTTTTGAGATTCGTTCTATTAAAAGTTATATTTAGAAACCGAGCATTTTTGACTCGTTTCAAACAATATTCCAGCCAATATTTCAGTTTGTTTGTAGCGCCACGGGGGTCACCGGTGACCGGCAAAGCAACAATTATTAGAAACACATAATTCGAGTAAATGTTTAATGCTTTTAATAACAGTGTCTTTCAGCGCCGTGGGGGTCACCGGTGACCACAGTATTAAATGCGTCACGAATGTTTACAAAAATTAACTGTTATGTTGTAAATAATAATCGTGTTAAACTCTTTATTGACCCATTTTTGATCCATAGTCAAAAGATTGACAAAATTGTGAAGTAACACCTCTTACATCCTTAAAACATAGTAAAACCCATCAAAATTTTAGCCAATTCACTATAGACTCATTAGATTGGATGATCTCTTTGAAATTGTTAGTGAAACCCCGTGAACAACTCCAGAATTGGCTGGAATATTATTTGAAGCACGTCAAAAATGCTCAATTTCTAAATATAATTTTTAATAGAACGAATCTCAAAAATATACTACTTAAATCTTAGGGATAGGTCTATGCTTTACCTTCACAAAATTGTCAGCTAGAATCTGTAAATATTTCGGCGGCACAACATTTAGAGTTAGTCCAATTTTATAATTTTCTTTTGAAAATAAATTCCAATAGGAAAAATAATAAATTTAACAGTGTAATTTTTAATAATTAATACATAATCTTCACTACCATTATTATCCATAGGTTTTGTTCATTGTTGTCTCGCTAGCACAGTTGGGGTCTTCTTCTATGACGTACACCGGCTAGTTTGTTACAGGCTGGCTACTGCCAACCTGCAGATATTCACTAAGCGCATGCAGAGGCCTCCACGGTGATATTTTGCCGGCTACGTTCTCAGGGAGAAGTGCGAAGGGTCGTGGGGTTTGAGGCATGCATGGCTCCTGGCTTACACCGTGATGATTACAGAGAGTTGGGGAAACGCAAATAATAAATAAAAACCGTAGTTCCGCCGAAATTCGTCGGCCGGAACTTGAGGAACGAACAACTCAAGAATTATAAACCGAGAACGGTGCCTTGGTGCGCGCATCCATCCGAATTCAAACGGGGCCAAGCCCTGGTTATGGAATTGGATGCGGGCACCAAGGGACCGCCAACACTAAACCGACACAGAGGGAGTCTCCGCTCCCATCACACACAACCGAAAAATAATTTAGTATTTCATTTTATTTAATAAAAAAAAAAACAACGAAACAAAGAAAACCAGCTTCCCAAAAACGAGAGAGAGAGCGAGAGAGAGAACAGCAATGCGCATCGAGCGCGCACCCGCTGTGCGGCGCTCGATTACAAAAACCAAAATTTAAATTTAAAAATAAAAAAAATGTAAAAGAAATATAAAATAAATGAATAAAAAAAACAAAAAAAAAAATCGTACCTTAATTACTAAAATTTATGTTGCGGCCTTGCGCAGCCGTCATGCCACAGGGGACCTTGCCACACCCGGACCGTTGCGGTGCCTTTCACCGTTACCAATATGGGTTGCGGCCTTGATGCCGTCGTTGGGCGACTTCCGCCTTGCGCTCGAGCGCTTGCCTGGTTGGGCACTATGTTGCGGGGCCTTTCCCCGATAACTCGTTCCGCCGTTGCGGCTCAACAGCCGGTAACTTCCAAAATGTTGGGCGTGGTACCGCCGAATAAATTTGGCCGCGCCTGGCCGCCGTAAAAAATTGGTTGGGTGGTATTTCCGCCTCAAAGGCCACCAAAATAAATTGGGCGTTGTCTGTTTTAAATGCTACCAAAAATTATTAGGCATTGGCTTGCCAAACCGTAAACAAATTATTGGGCGTCCTTCGCCAAAACCGTAGAAATAATGCACAGTAACAAATATGGCGCACTTAACAAAATGCGGCTTTTTCCGTTGTTAACAGTTGACCGGCGCCCGTAAAATTGACGCCGTCCACCCATACGAAGATTAGGCACCGTGGTTACCGTTGCGGTGTTTTCACCGTTAATCACTTCACACAAGTTTTATAATCGGTGAATTTGGTATAATATACTGTTTCTTTAGATTAACTAAGGTTTAATCCCCACCAACCTGTCATATCCACGATACATAGGTAGGTTATTGACTTTAATATGGTTTCACGGTGTACTTGACACTCGCATCCCTTTGATAATCTGATAATATCACGATTACCGAGAAATGTAAATCTCATTTGCACTTGTGTTTCCTTTGTAATGGACAATCCCTAACGTCTAAGAAGCCACATTCACAAAACACTGTCTTTTCGTATTCAACTATAATTTTCACTGTTTTTGTATTATAAATTTACATCAATCTCAACAAAATTGAAAAATAAAAAACTAAATGCAACTATCTTAATTAACCTTTTTTTTATACTTTTATTATTTTCCATTAAACAATTATATATAAAAAAAATTACAATACAGGAGAACATCACTCCCAAAAAAAAATGCCACTTTTCTTTTCAAATAAAAAAAACTCCACCATGTTTTACATGATTCCAAATTAGAGGCTAACTCTACCATACAAAAGAAACTTTTCGTATCGAAACCCAAAACTCGAATGACAAAACAAAAAGAATATTCGAGCGTCGCACAGCTCGTAAAACGTTTTAGAAGAAAATGCATCTCTCTTCTCTGTCTCTCCTTTATACCAAATTTTCGTTGGTACAAAAGAGAGACATACAAAAAAAAACATTTTTTTCAAAACGTTTTACTTTGCACACACTCGATGCGCATTGTTCTCTCTTTCTCTACCATTTTCGTTCCGTTGCCAACATAACAGAAGAAAACACACAAGAATCCATCCACCAAGACACCATGTTCACACAGCGAAAAACTCGGACGCAAGAAACCGTTGAGAATAGAAACAAATTTACAAAAAAAAATGTCTTGTTAAGACTATACAGTCGTAACAAACGTGGGAACGTCCCACACCCTGAGATGTCTCATAAGCCGGGCCTAAAACAAACAACACGAAAATAAAGATAGAGAGAGAAACGATTAAACACGGATGTCTTTGACATGATAAGTACCCAAGGATTTGCCATTCAAATCTTCGACGGTATACGCCACCTGACCTACTTTACCAGAAATTACCGCGGGTTTGAATTTTCCGGCTAATTTCGCGGAGAATTTCTTCGTCGCATCGCTCAACGCAAAAGAACGAATGAAGACGGGTTGTCCGACTCGAAACGTGCGCTTAGTACTACGCAAGTTGTAATGCTGAGCTCCCTTCTCGTATGCCACACGCAGATAATGTATAATACGATCCTTTAACAGATTTACTCGATCTGGCTTAGCCCATGCATGGACTTCACCGGGATCATGTTCATCGAGTAATCGTCGCAGTGAGTAATCCGAACCGTGCATCGACATATGTTGACCGAACACGACATAATGAGGGGAATAATGTATCGAATCGTGTATGGCATTACGTAAAGCAGCCGCAATTTCCTGCAAATTTTTGTCCCACAAATTATGGTCGTGATCGCTCAAATATGAACGAATACTGGCAATTAATGTTCTATTAACACGCTCGGAAGCGTTACTTTGGGGCGAGTACACCGGCGTACGTAAATGGGTTACACCGTATTTAGCTAACAGGTCTTTAAATAGATTCGAGGTGAACTGCTTCCCATTATCGGAGGTAACAATTTCGGGTACGGAGAATAAAAGGAATACCTCGTTTTCCAGAAATCGACACAATAATGAGGCAGACGCTTCGCGTAAGGGTTTTACAACTACGAATTTCGAATAATGATCCAGAACGATAACGATACAGGTATTTCCGAGTTTCGAACGTGGATACGGACCCAAAAAATCTACATACAGTTTTTGAAACGGGCGAGTTGACGTAACCTGTGCTCCCATGGCTGGTTGTGTAGAGAAATTAACAGCTTTGTTCATTTTACATTTAGTGCAGCTAGCAACGTACTGTTTAACTTGCTTTGCCATTTGAGGCCAGTAAAATTGACGCTGAAGGCGTTCGAGAGTTTTGCTGCCGCCTAAATGTGCTGAAGTGGGAGGTACGTGAGCCTGTTCAATAAGCGTTGAAGTTAAGGAATTAGGAATAACAAGTTTCCAATTCGAAAGGTCGGTATCCGTATATTTAAAACCGAACGAAGGGGATATCAACAATTTATCATTCTGGATCTTATAGTTGTGCGAACAATCTTTTAACGTACGAATTTTCGCGATTTGATCGACGTAATCTGGATCTTGGAACGCAACCGAATTTTGATCAACGTGCAGAATTGGGACTGAAGAAGGTATTAACGCATTCACGGAAGGGTCGATGTTTTTACTCGACAAGGCTGGATCTCCAAATTGAACACCAGGATCAGTCGTGCTCTTACTTTCGGAATCATCCTCACAAGGAGCGGATTCATCCGGAAAAGCTCGAGACAACGCATCAGGTACAACGTTAACTGAACCTTTTCGGTATCCAATCTGAAAAACCAGCGCTTGGAGTTTCAGACTCCATCTCGCCAAACGTCCGGAGAGGTCTTTTTGACTCATTAACCAGCGCAAACTGGAATGGTCGGTATAAATGACGAATGGATAACCTTCCACGTAGGGACGGAATTTTCGCACGCTGAGGACGGCAGCGTAGCATTCCAGCTCGGTCACCGAATAGTTTCGCTGCGCCGCATTGAGCTTATGGGAATAAAACTCAATGGGCCGCTCCACCCCCTCGGCGTCCACCTGAAATAAGACAGTACCGACCCCAACGGCACTGGCATCACACTGAATAAAAAAGGGTTTTGTATAATCAGGATGCGTTAAAACTGGGGCAGTTGACAAGGCGGTTTTGAGAGCGTTAAAGGAAGAATCAGCAGCTGCAGACCAACATACTTTAGTGTTTTTACCAGTAAGATCGGTAAGAGAAGAAGCTAAGGAGGCGAAATTTGGAATGAAGCGACGGTACCATCCGCACATTCCCAGAAAACGTCTAATCTGTTTCGTCGTTTTCGGAATAGGGTACTCCAGAATAGCTTTACATTTATCTGGGTTTGTACGGAGGCAGCCATCACCCACAATATAACCTAAATAGTCTACTTCTTTCAACACAAACTTACTTTTGGTCAAATTGATTGTTAAACCAGCGTCCTTCAGATATCCAGCAACCTGTTGTAGCAAATCGAAATGTTCGGCTAGAGTGGAGGATGTGACCAGAAGGTCATCGAGGTACACAAAGACCTTATCGTGCAGTTGGTACGGGATCACGCGGTGCATCAAGCGACAAAGCGTCTGTGGTGCGTTGCATAAGCCAAACGGCATCACCTTGAACTGATACAAGGGCCGTCCAGGAACCGTAAACGCTGTTTTATCGCGGGATGCTGGGTCGAGTGGGATCTGCCAAAAGGCATCCTTCAAATCAATCGCCGAAATGAATCGGGTGTGTCCCAAACGACCCAACAATCCGTTGATTATTGGCAGCGGATACGCATCCTTGACGGTTGCCTTGTTCAGTTCTCTAGCATCCAAGCACAAACGAACTTTCCCATTGGCCTTACGCACCAACGTGACCGGTGAACACCAGGAACTTTGTGACTCCTCGATAACCCCCAAAGACAACATCCTATCCAACTCGGCATACATGAGTTTCTGGATAGCTGGGGACACGGAATAAAAACGTTGTTTGACTGGTTTTGCGGAACCGACATCGATCATATGAGTGATGAGGGATGTGCGGCCCAAACCTAAAATATCGCTGCTCGGAAAATATTCGCGAATGAGATCCAATTTACGACGATCATCAGATGTTAAAATATGGAATTTGGGTGTGTTGGTAGTTTCACCTAATTCGTCCGAATTATTCAACGCGGAGATTTTTGGGGAAATTCCAAAACGATTCCAAAAATCGATACCCAAATAAAGCGGTTGTTCCAAGGAAGGGACAACGTGAAAATTCATAAATTTAATGACTCCGTTAAATTCGACGTTAGCTCGGATATAACCAAAAACTCGTTGGACTTGGCCGCTCGCGGTAGTTATAGTGGAAGGAAAGTTATGGAATTCAACAAATGGATTTTACATAAGTTTCTCCGATCCACTCCCGAGAACACTGACACTCGCCCCGCTGTCGAGAAGACCCTTAAAAGGTATCTTATTTATAAAGACCTGGGCGTAAGGCCGAGTGTCACTACCCTCGGAGAATAGAACGGAAGAAATCACATCATTTCTCATTGCGACGCGACGGTTCCAATATTTTTTGGAACGCTTTAAACGATCTAACTTTGCCAATGATGGAGCATTATAGAAAAATTTAAGAGTGACAGGGAGGGAAAGAGGATTGGATGGGGAAGAAGGATCGGGAAAGGAATCATTACTGGCAGACGAGCTTACTTCTTCGTCGGATTCGAATAGGAGCGGATTTCCGCGTCCGTATTGCTCGCTGCATCCTCCAGAATCGGTTTGAGTGGATTTGTCCGTGGTAACATCAGTCTGGGTTGCGGTTGTGGTTGTGGTGATTCTCGTGGCCCAGTCCTCCAAGAACCACTGTTCTGGTTTTCCGACAATCTTGATTGAGCGTTTCGTTCTTCGGCACAACGTCGACAACGCGCAGATATCGTTCCTCGAAGCCCACATCGATAACAAAATAATCCGACTGGAGCCAATTGACAATCCATGAACGTGTGACCCATATCTGAACAATTGAAGCAGACGATATTTTTACCATAATTGGCATGTTGTTTGTAAACCAATCCCGAACTGTCTGCTGGGACTTGTCCGCCCGGACGCCTCGCCGCTGCCGACGGATACCTGCTCCCCGTTTGAATTGCGGATACTGAGTAATCGGGCAGAACATCAGTTAAGGGATAATTCTCATAAGAGTCATATGCTCCAACATCATCATACGGACTGCCTGATAACTCATTGATCACGCGTCGTGGATGGATTGCAGGATCCGCCGGAGCTTTGAGCCGCCGGAAAGACTCCTCCCAAGCAGAACAGCTTTTGATTAGTTCGTTGATGCTGCTGAACTGACGATCTGTAAGGTGGTATTGTAGCGTAGGCTTCATATTGTTCATGAGAATTTGTATGAACTCTTCGTCGGAATACGGTGTGCGACATTGTAGTGTGAGGGTCCATACATGGTTGTAGAAATCCAGGAAGCTTTCGTTCGGTTGTTGTTTACGTGCCTCGACCATTCTGCGGATTTCGTAATTTGTGCGACGATCTTGAAAGCGCTCGACAATTCCGCTTCGTAGTTCTGACCAGGTCGCGTGCGGGTTGTGTTTACGAAATGTCCAGTACCACTGCAACGCGAGGTCTTTTAGAATGGTGTGGAGCTCCAATAATAAAATTTGTTCGGATAATCCCCGGGATGAGGCGATGGTGTCAACTTGGAACAGGAACATATCGATGTTGATTCCCGATGGAGATCCCGTGAAACTTAGTCCACTACCGGACAACAAACGTCGATCGACAAATTTTGGCGATACTGGCGAACTGGTGGACGTCGGAGGCGCTCGATCGTGTACGGTTGGAATCGGGATGTCTTGTGAGAACAGGTTATTTCCAACGATTTGAGTCTGGAGGTTGGTTTGTCTTTGATCCAACTTGACCAGCTGCTGTGATACCAATTCGAATTTGTGCAGCATGGATTCCAACAAGGTGGTCTGTGCATTTGATTGTTGTACCGCCGTGTGGTTCGTTTGAATCTGATCAAGGAGATCCTCCAAAGTGCATCTTCGCTCCTGCGGTTGTGGGTGGTCGGAATCATCCTCGCTACCGAGATTTTGAACTTGAATCTCTTCATTTGTTTCCTCATGGGGAGGTATTTCCAACGCGAGATGTACGCTCTTTGCGCTTTCTATGGAAACGTTCAACTTTTCCTGGTCATCCAGGTACATCTGCAGACTGGCCAATAATGCCGAACAGGCCTGATGTGCCTTACGCGCGGACTGCTCGTATGTCGGTGATTTAAATGCGCGGCTAAGCCGACCTGCCAAATGTAATAAACGAGCGTGGTACCGTTGCACCAATAGCATGAGATCTTTTGTCGCCGGATCCAACACTGTGATCGCTCCCCGAATCTCCTCCAATTTCTTGAGACACGTTGAGATCTCGATATCAGGTCTTTTCGATGCGCTTGTATGCATTTTTCCGGGCGTTGGTTTAATATCGGCCTGCTCACTTCGGACCGCTTCCTCGAGTTGATGAATTGCATCGGGTGTGTCGAAGCGTATATCACGAAGGAGACACTCCACCTCCACTTCGTCTCGTTGCAGTAGATTTACGTCCATTTTGGATTATATCAGGGTAAAGGAGTAAGTTTGGTTAATTCGACAAAAAACGTAGTCTTTATTGATTTATAAAAATACAAAAATTTTAATTCAAAATAACTCTAACTCAAACGGAAGGTTTTAAATTAGAGGAAATTACAACTAAAGATATTCCACACCCACTATAACTAGATAATAAAAAAAAACACGAAATATTTTTATAAATAACACGAAAAGGAATGGATACCTTGTAAGAGTTTGTGGGTCCAGTATTCCCACGATTAGTTTAACGACGGATAGGACGAGATACCCCCGAAAGTGGCGCTTTTCGATGAGAACCTAATTTGGGGGGGGGCTCGTTAAAATAATTACAACAAAAATTCAATCAATGAATATCAATTCGTGATAAACAACCAGAAAGTTACCCCGTGCGTTGGATAATACTCAATTCGAATGTGAATTTGGTTAACTTCCACTCGATCCCACGGATGGTTACGTTGGATACGTGGTTCTACGTCCGAGTTATCCCACACTGTACGTCTTTGAGGTCTTTCTGGCGTATCCCACGGATTAGAATTCATACAAAATAATAATAAACAAAATTTAATAATAATAATAACGTAGCTAATGAAACTACCAACACACCCAGAAGTACGCCGATAGTAAATAATACAACTCAGTAACAAGACAAGATTGCGAAGAAAATAAGGCTAGAATAATAATAATAACAGAAAGGAATGGTTACCTTGTGGTGGTTTGTGGGTCCCGTATTCCCACGATTGGATTAACGACGGAAGACGAGATACCCCCCAAAGTGGCGCTTTTCGATGAGAACCTAATTTGGAGGGGCTCGTTAAAATTTGAAACGATACGAAAACCAAGAAATAAACAAAATGCAAAAAAAATATAAAATGAAGTACTAACTGTACCCGTGGGTTCCAATACAACCCAAGCTAAACCAAAATAATCAAAAATATCAAAAAAAAATCAAATATAATATCAAATCTTTTTTTTTTTAAATCAAATACGACAATACGGTGGCATGATGAGAGCGGAAATCCCACTCCATGTCAGCTAAATAATAAAGAAAATAAAAAAAAAATAATAATAATACAATAATAAGGTGTTCCGTTCCTCAAATTTCGGTCGAGAAATTTCGGGAAAGGGAGAATGAAGCTAACAGCTAAACCCCAGACAAATGACATCCGAGCTCCACCACAATCAAACACAACAAAGTGGAAATGGTAGGAGCTCTTAGGTCAAATGCCCCGAGAATAGAGGTATGACACCCCCATCTACGCGCAATCAAACAGCCCGAGCTGGTTGCTATCGCAGATGGGAGGTGCCAACCGGGAGACTGGCTTTGGTGTGCGCGTCCATGCGAATTCAAACAGTGTGAAACACCGGTTTCGACACTGGACGCGCACACCAAAGGGAGTGAAGCTACAAATAATAAAAAATCAAAAAAATTATCAAAATTCGCGAAAAGTTTGGGCGCCACTGTTACAGGCTGGCTACTGCCAACCTGCAGATATTCACTAAGCGCATGCAGAGGCCTCCACGGTGATATTTTGCCGGCTACGTTCTCAGGGAGAAGTGCGAAGGGTCGTGGGGTTTGAGGCATGCATGGCTCCTGGCTTACACCGTGATGATTACAGAGAGTTGGGGAAACGCAAATAATAAATAAAAACCGTAGTTCCGCCGAAATTCGTCGGCCGGAACTTGAGGAACGAACAACTCAAGAATTATAAACCGAGAACGGTGCCTTGGTGCGCGCATCCATCCGAATTCAAACGGGGCCAAGCCCTGGTTATGGAATTGGATGCGGGCACCAAGGGACCGCCAACACTAAACCGACACAGAGGGAGTCTCCGCTCCCATCACACACAACCGAAAAATAATTTAGTATTTCATTTTATTTAATAAAAAAAAAAACAACGAAACAAAGAAAACCAGCTTCCCAAAAACGAGAGAGAGAGCGAGAGAGAGAACAGCAATGCGCATCGAGCGCGCACCCGCTGTGCGGCGCTCGATTACAAAAACCAAAATTTAAATTTAAAAATAAAAAAAATGTAAAAGAAATATAAAATAAATGAATAAAAAAAACAAAAAAAAAAAAATCGTACCTTAATTACTAAAATTTATGTTGCGGCCTTGCGCAGCCGTCATGCCACAGGGGACCTTGCCACACCCGGACCGTTGCGGTGCCTTTCACCGTTACCAATATGGGTTGCGGCCTTGATGCCGTCGTTGGGCGACTTCCGCCTTGCGCTCGAGCGCTTGCCTGGTTGGGCACTATGTTGTGGGGCCTTTCCCCGATAACTCGTTCCGCCGTTGCGGCTCAACAGCCGGTAACTTCCAAAATGTTGGGCGTGGTACCGCCGAATAAATTTGGCCGCGCCTGGCCGCCGTAAAAAATTGGTTGGGTGGTATTTCCGCCTCAAAGGCCACCAAAATAAATTGGGCGTTGTCTGTTTTAAATGCTACCAAAAATTATTAGGCATTGGCTTGCCAAACCGTAAACAAATTATTGGGCGTCCTTCGCCAAAACCGTAGAAATAATGCACAGTAACAAATATGGCGCACTTAACAAAATGCGGCTTTTTCCGTTGTTAACAGTTGACCGGCGCCCGTAAAATTGACGCCGTCCACCCATACGAAGATTAGGCACCGTGGTTACCGTTGCGGTGTTTTCACCGTTAATCACTTCACACAAGTTTTATAATCGGTGAATTTGGTATAATATACTGTTTCTTTAGATTAACTAAGGTTTAATCCCCACCAACCTGTCATATCCACGATACATAGGTAGGTTATTGACTTTAATATGGTTTCACGGTGTACTTGACACTCGCATCCCTTTGATAATCTGATAATATCACGATTACCGAGAAATGTAAATCTCATTTGCACTTGTGTTTCCTTTGTAATGGACAATCCCTAACGTCTAAGAAGCCACATTCACAAAACACTGTCTTTTCGTATTCAACTATAATTTTCACTGTTTTTGTATTATAAATTTACATCAATCTCAACAAAATTGAAAAATAAAAAACTAAATGCAACTATCTTAATTAACCTTTTTTTTTATACTTTTATTAATTTCCATTAAACAATTATATATAAAAAAAATTACAATACAGGAGAACATCACTCCCAAAAAAAAATGCCACTTTTCTTTTCAAATAAAAAAAACTCCACCATGTTTTACATGATTCCAAATTAGAGGCTAACTCTACCATACAAAAGAAACTTTTCGTATCGAAACCCAAAACTCGAATGACAAAACAAAAAGAATATTCGAGCGTCGCACAGCTCGTAAAACGTTTTAGAAGAAAATGCATCTCTCTTCTCTGTCTCTCCTTTATACCAAATTTTCGTTGGTACAAAAGAGAGACATACAAAAAAAAACATTTTTTTCAAAACGTTTTACTTTGCACACACTCGATGCGCATTGTTCTCTCTTTCTCTACCATTTTCGTTCCGTTGCCAACATAACAGAAGAAAACACACAAGAATCCATCCACCAAGACACCATGTTCACACAGCGAAAAACTCGGACGCAAGAAACCGTTGAGAATAGAAACAAATTTACAAAAAAAAATGTCTTGTTAAGACTATACAGTCGTAACAAGTTGTTGCTCGTTGTTGTGGGGACCTTATAACGTGACCTAACCATCTAATTCAATTAAATTTAATGACTCCAATGATATCTCTGTCTTCGAGAAGTTGCTCTATCTTAGGAGTGCTTTGTAAAATGCGATCTTACACGATTGCGACAGATGTGTAGACCCCAATCACTCAGGGTGATGCAATAGTCGGTGGTTGATCGGTTGGGATGAAAACCACACTGATAGTCTATGATGTTTTTGGCGGGAGGGGCGAGTCTCTTAAGCACTCGATTAGCCAACACTTTGTAGGTAGTGTTCAATACAGCTATAGTAGTGCAACACTTGGGGCAACACGTAACCCTGCAATCGATGATGACATTAATCCATTCCATATGGTAGCATATAATTAGTAGTAGTACCATTACGTTATTATGCTACAGGTTGTGTTCAAATGGTTTTTGGCGACCTAATTGGGTTAACACAGACTTCTGCATGTGTTACAATACACGAAGTGTCGAAAGCATTTGCAATGCTATCCAGGAAATTTATTAAAATGCCAGCTTCACATGAAGAGCAGTCTAAAATACAGGAGGAATTTTACAATTTAAAAAATATTCCTCGGTGTATTGGATGCATCGACGGATGCCATATAACAATTAAATCGCCAGGAGGGAAAAATGACGAGATTTACCGCAATAGGAAGGGATATTTCTCGGTGAATGTACAAGCAATTTGTGACGCAAACTGTAAAATATTAAACATTGTTGCTAGTTTAGTGTATCCCTGTCTTAATAATCTAAAATCAAAATTATCTAAAATTATTATTAAATTTCAGATGGCATGAAGTAGCACACGATCAGACGATATATAATTTATCAAAACTTCGAAAGCGATTTGAGACTGGAGAATTTGGAAATTCTTTATTCTTTGGTGATGGTGGAAATGGATGCACCAAATTCATTATTACACCGTACCGAAATCCAAAAACGTGGCAAGAGATAACTTACAATAAAGCTTTATGTTCGACTCGATCTTATGTCGAGCGAATGTTTGGAATGTGGAAATGACAGTTCGCTATTTTAGCCAAAGGTATGTATAAACTAAAATATAAAGAAATAATATTGAAATTTTCTAACGGTAATTATAGCCACAGCAGTGCTACATAACATTGTCATTGATCTTGGGGATGAAATTTTAGATGACGAGGATTATCAGGATAATGATACTAATAATGTGCCAACAATAGCACCTAATCCAGTGGAATGCAATCTAAACACTGATGTTCGCAGAAGAATCACCCAAAATTTTTAAAATAGAAAAAATCAATTTGTGTTTTCAATGTCAAGTTATTTTTAATATATTATCATTTAAAACATAATCAATTTCATTAAACTAATCTTGGATGCTGTTCAATGTTTGTTTTATGCAATTTGTTTATAATGCCGATATATCGCTTTTGCTGCCTTCTGTTTCATTTTTAAAAGTTTAACTTTTTCGTTCAATGCTTCTAATTGTGCTACTTTTATTAAATTGTCTATTTTCTTGGTCCCACGGTATCTAGATCGAGGAAAATTAGTACGAACATTACTCGATAAATTACGTCGTAGTAGAAGGACGATTATCTGTTTGTGAATTTCGCTGAACGGTTGGGATATTTTGAACTGTAGGTTTTTGAGTTGCATTTTGATTATTTTGATTATGATCTGATGGGGGATCGAAGTAGTTGAACGGTGTTAGGCAGTTATCGTCATCGTTAAGATATTCTTCTTCTATATAATCGGGGATACTCTCGCTTATGTTTTCCGTTACATTCTGAAAGATTTAGAAATTCCATAAAATATTTTAGATGAATGTCATAAAAAATTGTTTGATTTTTTTTACTTACATCATCGCTGTCATCATCGTCAAACCGATTAGGACGTGGTGTTATTGTAGGCGCTACTAAATTATTATAACAAACCATCATCTTCCTTTAGAGGAGCTGATGCTGGACCACACCTGTACCTGATACTTGATGTTTTTTTATTGGCGATAGCTTTTCTCAACTTGCCCTTCATATTTGTATATGCTGATTTAAGCTTGTTACAAGATGGCTACTGCCATCCTGCAGATTTCACTAAGCGCATGCAGAGGCCTCCACGGTGATATTTTGCCGACTACGTTCTCATGGAGAAGTGCTAAGGTCGTGGGGTTTGAGGCTTGCATGACGCTCCTGGCTTACACCGTGATTAACAGAAATTTAAATAAAAATAAAAAACGCAAATAATAAAAATATACCCGGATGTTCCGCCGAAATTCGTCGGACGGAACCTGAGGAACGAGCAACACAATAATTATAAAAGAAGAGAGGTGCCTTAGAGGCACTCGTGTGCGTTTTGGATGGTACTTCATTAATCGCGGCCTGCTCACTTCGGATCGCTTCCTCGAGTTGATGCAATGCATCGGATGTGTCGAAGCGGATATCGCGAAGGAGACACTCCACCTCCACCTCATCTGGTTGCAGTAAGGTTACGTCCATATTAGAATTAGTTAGGGTTAGGGAGTAAGTTCGATTAATTCGACAAAAGAAACGTAGTCTTTATTAATTTATAAAAATACAAAAATTTTAATTCAAAATAACTCTAACTTAAACGGAAGGTTTCAAGTTAAAGGAAATTACAACTTAAGATATTCCACACCCACTATAACTAGATAATAAAAATATAAACACGAAATATATTTGATTAATAACAAAAAAAGGAATGGATACCTTGTAATGATTTGTGGGGCCCGTATTCCCACGATTAGTTTAACGACGGATGTAGACGAGATACCCCGAAAGTGGCGCTGTTCGATGAGAACCTAATTTGGGGGGGCTCGTTAAAACTCAATTACAACAATAATTCAACGCATGAATCAAATTGCGACAAACAACCAGAAAGTTACCCCGTTCGTTGGATAATACCCAATTCGAATATGAATTTGGTTAACTTCCACTCGATCCCACGGATGATTACGTTGGATACGTAGTTCTACGTCCGAGTTATCCCACACTATACGTCTTTGAGGTCTTTCTGGCGTATCCCACGGATTTGGATTCATACCAAAATAATAATAAATAAAAATTTAATAATAATTATAATGTAGCTAATGAAACTACCAACACACCCAGAAGTACGCCGATAGTAAATAATACAACTAAGTAACAAGGCACAATTGCAAAGAAAATACAACTAGAATAATAATAATAACAGAAAGGAATGGTTACCTTGTGGTGGTTTGTGGGTCCCGTATTCCCACGATTAGTTTAACGACGGATAGAACGAGATACCCCCGAAAGTAGCGCTGTTCGATGAGAACCTAATTTGGGAGGGGGGGGGGGGGGGGGCTCGTTAAAATTAACAAAACGATAAGAAAAAACAATTCAAAAAAACTACCAACACACCCAACGGTATGCAGGCAGAATAAAGGCGATAAAATAAATCATATATAAAAAAAATGAATTACTAAATACACCGGGGTTCAATACAACCCAAAAATCAACAAAACCAAAAATATAAAAATATCAAAAAAAATTTATTTTAAATCAATACCACAATACGGATGGTATGATGAGAGTGGGAGTTCTACTCCGTGTCAGCTAAATAATAAAAAAAAACAAAGAAAAATAATAATAATAAAATAATAATAAAAATTGTTGTTCCTCAAATTTCGTACGAGGAATTGCGGGGCAAAGAAAAAATGAAAGCTGAGAACTAGACCCAGGACCAATGACATCCGAGCTCCACCACAATCAAACACAGCATAGTGGAAATGGTAAGAGCTCTTAAGTCAAATGCCCTGAGAATAGAGGTATGACACCCCCATCGACGCGCAATCAAACAGCCCGAGCTGGTTGCGATCGCAGATGGGGAATGCCAACCGGGAGACTGGCTTTGGTGTGCGCGTCCATGCGAATTCAAACAGTGTGAAACACCGGTTACGACACTGAACGCGCACGCCAAAAGGATTGAAGCTACAGTAATAAAAATGAAAAATAAAGGAAATTGAAAATTAGATTGAAAAAAAAAATAAAAAGCTGAAAAAAAATTTAAATTTAATTAATATTCGCGAAATAGTTTGGGCGCCACTGTTACAAGATGGCTACTGCCATCCTGCAGATTTCACTAAGCGCATGTAGAGGCCTCCACGGTGATATTTTGCCTGCTACGTTCTCAGGGAGAAGTGCGAAGGGTCGTGGGGGTTTGAGGCATGCATGGTTCCTGGCTTACACCGTGATTAACAGAAAATTTAAATTAAGATAAAAACGCAAATAATAATAAATTTAAAAAAAAACCGGAGTTCCGCCGAAATTCGTCGGACGGAACTTGAGGAACGAACAACGAAATCATAACCCGAGAGCGGTGCCTTGGTGCGCGCATCCATTCGAAGTCAAACAGGGCCAATCCCTGGTTACGAAATTGGATGCGGGCACCAAGGGACCGCAATCAACACGCCGACACAGAGGGAGTCTCCGCTCCCATCATACCTAACCGGGGAATTTTAGTAATTCATTTTTTTAAAATCCACAAAAAAGGTAAAAATAAAAAAACGACAACATAATCGCCGAAAAATGGAGAAGCAAGACGCGAGACGAATGCACATCGAGCGCGGGACACGCAACCGCTGTGTGGCGCTCGATTACAATAACAAATTTTAAATTTAGAAGAATTTGAAAAGAAATAGTTATAAAAAAAGGAAAAGAAAAATAAAAAAAAATATATAAAAAAAAAAATCGTACCTTAATACCAAAAAAAATTTCTGTTGTACCTTGGGCGGTCGTCATGCCACAAGGGACTCCTGTCCGCCGGACCGTTGCGGCTGGACTGTGCCGTTTCACCTTTTACCGGGATGGCCTCAACTGGCCACCCGTAGAATTCCACGTTGGGCGACATTTTTTCCTTCTAATTTTGCCTGGTGTGGCACTACAAATATTGGGCGTCCTTTCGTCTTAACCGTCCAAACGTTGCTGTGTTACCCGATGACCGTAGCGGTCCATCAGCTGATAAAATAAAGAGACCTCGCTTATTTAAAAAACAAAAAAATGTTGCGGCCTTGTGCGGCCGTCATGCGCCACAGGTGTCCTTGCACCACCCGGACCGTTGCGGCTTTATGTGCCGTTATCCGTATTTTTGTTTTATTTTTTTTTTCTTGTTGGGCGACTCCTCGCCTTGCGCTCGAGCGCTTGCCTGGTTGGGCACTAACGTTGCGGGGCCTCTCCCAGATACCAATAATCACCGCCTGTTCCATAAGTGCGACCCAACCGCCGGTTAATAAAATATATCTGGCCTTGATAGCCGCCAAAATGAGTTGGGCATTGCTTCGCCAACCGCAATTATTGCACTTCACAAACAAAATCACCGTTTTACGTAGTAATTATTTTCAATAATAATACTAAACAGTTGATTTCCCAATCGTAATTTTTCTCTTTTATTTTCGGTAATTATCAATGTACCACCAAATGCCCTTCCAACTTGACTTGAATGTTGCAGAAAATTAACTTTTTGTTTAGGGTTTTATAAAACATTCACAGTTATTGCACAAATAATTTTATTTTGATAGCACAATAATTTTATTTTGATATACAATTACAAACTTTTGCCTTAAATTACAACATAATACTTTTTTAATCTAATCATACTATTTGACTCACATCAGAATCAAGACACACTTTATTAATTATTTTTGTTTTTATTTTATTTTTTTTTTCTCATAAATCACAACAAGACTTTTTTTTTTATTTAAATTTCAGTTAAGACTCTCGACTTTACTAACTTTTATGTCAACCAAAACTTGAATTTTTTAATTAAAATAATCCAAACTCGAATGCTTTTTCACAAAATCAAAACTTGGATTCAATTTTCCACAAAAACCAAAACTCGAATGAACTAAAGAAAAAATTCTTGCGCCACACAGCGACGCGCAAAACATTCCAGAAGAATTGAAGAAAACATTCTTATGAAATGTTTTGGTTTTACGCACACCCGATGTATATTGGTCTCGCTCCATCTCAATCTCAAAAAATGCAAGACTGCCAACCTTGCATTTAAACAAACTGCCCAATATGCAATGCCGACGGAATTCCATTTACATTCGCGTTCTAAAACCACACTGCTTCTATGGAAAGTACCATGTGTATCACGCGGAAATTCGTACTCCCCGCCAAAGAAAAGTATCTCAAAAATTTCGGTGTCGGTGCGAATCCCAACTAAAAAGAGAGAAAAATCCACAAAAACAAAAAAGCACGTGTTTGTATATATTTTCCAATTGGAATAAATAGTAATTCTTATTTGAAATAAAACAAAATTTTCCATTTATAATAAAATAAATATTAATTTTTTATTCACATTATTTTTTATTTGTGTACAAAAAAACATAGAAACTTTATTTACATATTTAAATTTCATAAATTGAGTTTTGTATTGCATCCGCCACGTTGTATTGCATCCGCCAGCAGATCCAGATCTTGAAAAAAAAAATCATTGAAAATTTACTACGTAAATGTATTTCGCGACGACGCCATTGTGAGACAGATCTCTATTACCTTTTTAGTCCAAATTTGCACATCGCGATCACTAAATAAGTTAATAATTATTATTATATATTTAAATTTAAAATTATTTATTTTAACAAATCGAAAAACATTATAATGAAACACAACACTTTAAAGTAAAAAAAACTAATTATGTAGTGCAACCGTGCACGTCGACTTGTCAGAAGAAACTGAAAACAAAAGATACAATCGAAACTTATAAAACGAAAATAATATTACCGCGAAATAGAAAGAGAAAAACAATTATTTTCTCCAAAATCAATATTTTTGTGTCTTTGATATTTTGTAGTACGGAATTTTGTACGACATTTGAGCAGTTTTTTCCACACAGTGTAATAATTGCATAATTGTGCGAAAAGAAAAAAAAATACATACACACTTAGCCAAGACACAACAGAGGTGATTTTAAAACAAAAAGCGCTGGTTACGATCATGTAATCGTAGCAAGCTGTTGCCAAGTTTTGTCTCCTGTAATGTTTCCCGCATTATATTCACGGCATATTGTGACCCAACAGCTGTTTTTTTCTTTATTTGATATAGAATCTGATTTTTTATTTTCTATACTACAGATTTATATTTTGTAATTATTTTTAATATAATATCTTTATCCTCCTCGCGTAAACGGCTCATTTTTATTTAATTCTGTTTTCTTAATTACCATTTTTTATTACATCTCCAAAAATGCTACTTGTAATTTTATGGTAAACTTAATTGAATCTAATGGTAAATTCTTTTCGATTTCCAACAAAAATCTATTTTATCGTGCAGTAAAGAATATGCCAAACAGCATAAATATTTTTCAATGACAAGCTAATTGGCGGGCTAATAAAAACTACGATATTTGTCTACAACATTTTATATGTATCGAAAAAATCTACGAAAAATTATGATTTTTTAAAAATTGAAACAGATAATTGAATTTTTTCTTATTATGTTGGTTTCATGTTTTCGAAAAGTTGTATTTTTAGTTACGTTTAAAAATAACAATAAATTCGCGAATTAATCGGCGATTTTATAGCCGCGTTTAAAAATACAGTTTCTGAACATCATTTCCGAAAAAATCGCGACTACGGCTAAAACTTGAAGTCACGTCAGTCAATACGACCCCTAGTGATTTTTTTTATTACAGTGTAATCAAGGGTGCATTGTCCGTTCTGTGATTTCGTTGAACGACTATGGATTCAATGTAATTCTTGTATGTTGCCGTACTCCACAGGAGTTTGAGTCTGTGTAGTAAGACATAACAATTTTCCTGATGCGCTATTATTATTTATAGCCGATTCCAAGCTAGAAGCTTCCAGCTTCCACATTGAGGCTTCCGAACAGTGTACGATCGTTGTTGCATTCAATTTGGATAGTGAAGTCTCTTTTGACTACATCGATATGGTAATGTATCAGTAATCTCCAATCAAGTGGGGTGATCCAAATTCTTCTGAGAACTTTTCTCTTTTGATTGAGAATACATGAGGCCCATACGATTCGAGAGGCTTCTCTTTATCGAGATGCATGCACTTCTTGGTTGTTCTAGGACTTCATTTCAGTTTTACTGTCATTCTTGGTGATCGGCTACTCGTACCAAGTCTTTTGTGGATTTGCAACTACCGATGTCGACGATTTCAGCGTCTTCAGTTGATCTGGGTAGCATATTCGGTAGCTTTTCACTAACCTTGACTATGTCTTGAGCGAACAACACTGCTTGGTTCTTGACACTATACTCCTACATACCATTGCACTTGATGATTTTGACTTCGACGAATGAATTATTCTAGACAGAAGTCGTCACTCGGCTTAGGAGAGTTGCAGAATCACGCCTGGAATGGTACATGGGCTAAGATTACTCCATTATGCCTTCGGTGGCGGATTTGTCGGACGACTACTGACGCGCGTCTTGCAACGATAGCGGAATAGTAATGTAGGTTTCGATGACAACTCTTCAGGCAGTCTCCACTCGTAGATATGCTTGGTGTGCAGATTACAACATGCTTCGGATAGTATCGCTTGACGCTGACCTCGCAAATGCTATCACAGAACGTATTGATAGCGGTTTTGAATGTGGAAAAGGCATTTTTTATTTAATACTGCACTTGCTTGCGAATGCTGTTCCCGATTTTGTTGTAATCTTTGTCTACGTTGTGATAGTGATGACAATGCTTTTGCACTTAATAAACATATTTAGGGCGTTTTGCCAAGTGCCTATGGCAAATAGTGTAAAAAGTAATGCTTTTGCACATGCAATTCGATCTCTAATTTTTCTAATCTTGATTTACGTTGCTGTAACGAATCATCTTCCAAGGGTCTTTTTCGCTTCTGCAATGTTTACTTATCTTCTTGACTCTCACTAACTTGTTTCTCTTTATATTTTTAATTCGCGTTCTCCAACAGCATCTTTTGCTACATAACAGGGGGGTTTTGGGTTAATTTTAGGTTAATTTCTGTATCGAGACGAAAAATGTTCTTTTTTCAAACAAAGAAGCAGTTTTCGCAGCAAATAATACACTTTTATTCCAATACGAATAAATCAAAAAATATAATTTACACACATAAGTACATCTTTTGAATTGATAGAATGACGACGAAAGAATCAAAGTATGGAACGGCGGATTGTGATTGTTCCGTATATTGGTCTATTTTCAGTACTCTCGAATATAATATATTCGGACATGAGTAAGCAGCACCGCGACAACACCAAAATGTCAAATTTTTATGGATGGAAAGAAAGACGGGAAGGCAGATGTGGAATGATGACAATCATAATTTGATCGCCGAATCAGGCGGATCGTAATAATCCCAAAATTGATATAAGAAAAATGGAATGACAACGCGATAATTTTGATGCATTCCATAAATAAAATTTAAGAGTTTGATGCCGATCGAGTGATCGTTATATGTTTGTGAAACAATAAAATTAATAAATCTGTAGAATTGTTGTATAAACTGTTCAATAGTACGTAAGAGTTCTTTTTTAATGTTAAGGTGATTCAAATGAAACACCATCTTTTTAATTTACATATGTTAAATAAAGCAGAATTTCATTATATTATATGTGATTGATGTTTATTGTATTAAAGTATTTTTTCGGGCTTTATTAATCTATATATATTAAAAAAAGTCGGGTTAGTTACACCATTTATAACTCAAGAACGGCTGGACCGATTTTTATGATCTTTCTTTTGTTGGATTTGACTCCGTTCCGAATAGCATAATAACTATTAAAACATTGGAAAAATTCACCAAAAAAAATTATCAAGAAAATTCATTTTCTCATATATTTAATACATTTTGTTTTTTATATTTTGTTCGTCTCAATACAGTGGTGATTTAGGAAAAAAGAAAAGTCGGAAAAACTCAAAAGGGAAGGACCAAAAATCTAATAAAAAAACCTTTTTTTATATGAATTTTGTAGGTGTAGTTTCTATGTGACGAGTGGTGCAGTGGTTAAAGCTTCAGCGCTTGGACCGCAAGGTACTGGATTCGAATCCGACTGGAGGCTGCATGAACATTTCTATTTTATTTTTTATCCAATTTTTTTTTATTTCATCTACTTAGTTATATAATTCATGATGGAAATGGTGGATTATTTTTCTTCGATGCACCCGGTGGAACTGGGAAGGCATTCCTCATGTCATTGATTTTGGCCACTGTTCGTGCGAGATCCGATATTGCTGTAGCAGTTGCTCAGCGTTAAAATTGTCGTTATATCTTCAATCGGCTGAAAACCCGACTTGCAACAATGCGAAACACTCAGCAATGGCGAAAGTTTTGGGAGCAAGTAAAATCATCATAGATTATGAATGTACAATGGCGCAATGATTCAAATGTCCGGCGATTTCCGTCAAAAAATACCATTGATTCAAAGATCGACCGCTGTCGATGAAATAAACGCTTGCTTCAAATCATCGACTCTGCGTGGCGCTATGTGATGAAACTGCAGCTGACGACAAACATGCGAGTTGCATTGTTAAGCCAGAGACAACCTAAACGAAATATTGCATAGTATGTAAACGTAAAAATTTGAACTGCGAGTTCATTTTCTGTAAATAGCCGCAAACAACCAAAAATATTTTGTTATTTTTAAAATGACAGATACAACGATGACATTGGAATTATCAGAAATATATTTTGTTTTCATTTTTTAGCTCGAACGAAAAATTTAATTTGATTGTCTGTGGTTAAACGATCCATCTGCCGAAGATTTCTCCAAGCAGTTGCTGACTATCGGTAATGGCCGTGTTCCGGTCGACGAATTCAATGGGTTAATCTTGTTTCCTCAGAACTTTTGCAATTTTGTCCAAACAAAAGACGAACTCATCAACAAAGTGTTCCCGAACATAATTACTAACCACAAAAATCATAATTGGGTGAGTGAACGAGTAATTCTTGCGGCAAAGAACAAAGATGTGGATGACTTAAATTTCACAATTCAAAATCTAATCGTCGGTCCACTTCATTCCTTCAAATCTATCGGCTGTGTGACAAACAAAGACGAAGCAACCAACTATCCAACTGAATTTTAAAAACCCATTGGATCTACCTGGCTTACCACCGCACAATTTACAACTAAAACTTCCTTCGGTAATCATCATGCTACGAAACGTGAATCAACCAAAACTATGTAACGGAACGCGTTTGGTTTTGAGAAAACTCAAGGAAAGTTCAAAGGTGAGGAAGTTCTCATTCCGAGAATTCTGATGATCCCAACCGATATGCCATACGAGTTTAAACGAACTCAATTTCAGATTCATCTTGCATTCGCCATGACGAACAACATATCACAAGGCCCATCCTTGAGTGTTTGTGGCCTGAATCTAGAAAATAAATGTTTCTCTCACGGCCAATTGCGTACGTCGCATGTTCGCGTGTCGGCAAACCATCCGCATTGTTCGTTCCCGCACCTGACAGTAAAACACAAAATGTCGTATATCACAAGATGCTTTACTGATGGGAATTGACCCTTGAATTTAATTAATTTAAAGTATTCATTTTATCCGCCCCGGAGGTCTCGGGTTCGATTCCCGGTAGTGACAAGGAAAAAATTGCACGGCTGGTTTAGGATCAATGAATTAATCACTCATTATCCGAAATGAAAATATATGAAACCTCATTTTAGGCGGCCAAATCCCTTGATGGGATATAGTGCCAGAGAGAGAAAGAAAGAAAGAAATTCATTTTATCTTAATGAAAAACTCAATTTAATTAAGCTATAATAATTTTAAACAACATTTATTGATTTTGAGGCGGTACGAAGTTCGCCGGGACAGCTAGTTATTAAATAAAACTCTTCTCTGGTATATAGCCCTTTTATTTTGTAGTACCAGGGGACCGAGCTTGCTCGGTGAAAAGAAAGACAGTTTTTTTAATCCCTTTCGCAAAACAACTTAAATTTCATTTTATTTTATTCGGCTGAGACATAAAAGTCGATATTGCCTAGGTAACTGTCGTCATTTCACTACCAAGACTTGATAGAAGTTTCATTAGGAGCGTTCAATGCTTCTTTCCACACAACAATATACCTGCGACGTTCATTTTCAGGTGGTAACAGAACTTTCAAGTTATTTTGTCGTTTAACACGGGAAAATACTACGTACAACATATCATGATTAAAGACAGGTGTACAAAGGTTGTTACAGGCTGGCTACTGCCAACCTGCAGATATTCACTAAGCTCCTGCAGAGGCCTCCACGGTGATGTTTTGCCGGCTACGTTCTCAGCGAGAAGTGCGAGGGTCGTGAGGTTTGAGGCATGCAGGGCTCCTGGCTTACACCGTGATGATACAGAAACTTGACATAAGATAAAACCGCAAATAATAATAAACCGGATGTTCCGCCGAAATCCGTCGGCCGGAACCTGAGGAACGAACAACTCAAAAATTATAAATGGGAGAGAGGTGCCTTGGTGCGCGCATCCATTCGAATTCAAACAGGGCAAAGCCCCGGTTACGAAATTGGATGCGGGCACCAAGGGACCGCAAACACTAAACCGACACAGAGGGAGTCTCCGCTCCCATCATACACAACCGAAAAAATTTAATAATTCATTTTATGATTAATATTTTTTTTTTTTTTAAAAGGAAACACAAAGAAAACAACTTCCCAACAAAAGAAAAGGAGGGAACGAGAGAGAAAGCGAGAGAGCAATATGCATCGAGCGTGCACCCGCTGTGCGGCGCTCGATCACAAAAATTTTGAAAATTATATATATATGAAAATAATAAAAAAAATATATAAAAAAAATAAAATCAAAAAAAATAAAAAGTGTACCTTAATATTGATATATAAAAAAAATGTTGCGGCCTTGAGCGGCCGTCATGCCTCAGGTGACCTTGCCCCACCCGGACCGTTGCGGCTTGGCTATACCGTTACCCGCTCTACCGATGCAGCACACCCGCCGGTTAATCCTCGTTAGTAGGGCGTTGTTTCGCCACCCGTACCGTTGCGGCTGGGTTATGCCGTTCCCCGTTCCACCGATGCAGCTACTTAACGCTGCCGCTGTGCCCGACCGACACAGGTGCTACTAGAAGAAGTGCCCGATGGGCTACCAGTGCCGGTGTCTTTCCACTAATATCACACCAAAACTGCGAATGGCCTCGTGGTTGACCACCCTGTACTTTGCGCTTTATCTTTTTATATTTTGTGTAACGTATGATTGGATATACTAGTTTATCACAAAAACGAAACAACCAACTATGTATCGATGAAACTATCAACATTAATATTGTTTTTAGTTTTAAAATGAGACTCGCGCACCGTTTATTAATAATTTAGTATTGTCCTTTAAACTTTGCAATTGTTTCGAAACTAAAACCCAGTTCACATTTTAATTTAATTTTCGAACCATTCAAGAGAAACTGTATTTTTGTAGTAAACTGTAATTCTCACTAATTTTTATTTGTTTCTATTTTATATTCATCCAAAACAAAATCAATAATTAAGCACAAAATTATTTTAATTTATTTTATTACAAAGGATTTTAATTTTTATTACAACTTTATTTGTGTATCACACTACATTACGGGAAAGCAACACACAATCCCCAACATTACTATTAGAATCTCTTTTTTTTTCAACAATTCCTTACTCGACTTTTTAATTTTTTTACAAAATTTACCACTCGATAATATCAAAACCAAAAAAAACTTATTACTTTAAAATTCCAAACTCGAATCATCTTTTTTCCAAAATCACAACTCGAATGACAAAACAAAAAAAAATATTCGAGCGTCGCACAGCTCGTAAAACGTTTTAGAAGAAAATGCATCTCTCTTCTCTGTCTCTCCTTTATACCAAATTTTCGTTGGTACAAAAGAGAGACATACAAGAAAAAAACATTTTTTTAAAACGTTTTACTTTGCACACACTCGATGCGCATTGTTCTCTCTTTCTCTACCATTTTCGTTCCGTTGCCAACATAACAGAAGAAAACACACAAGAATCAATCCACCAAGAAATCACGTTCAGACAACAAAAACCCGGACGCAAGAAACCACGTGGAGAATAGAAACAAATTTACAAAAATGTCTTGTTAAGACCACACAGTCGTAACAAGGTCGACACCAAAAAATTCGAATATCCCTTTTTCAACCAAGAAAATAAAAAAATTGGCTCAAATTTAGTCCAACCCACACAAATGTGTGAGTAAAAAATCATAGTATGTAATGACGTTGTTGATAAAAAATTTCGCTTGATTTGAAGTAAAACCAACACAATTGTGTGTATAGATATAGTGTTTTTTTTTCGGACGAAAATAAGTTAAAAATGAATTCACAAATGTGTAAATTGGTTCAAAAAAACATACAAAACTAAATTTTTGAAATGGTACCTTTGCCCTACCCGCACAATTGTATTAGTAAATCACTAAAGGGATATTTTAAAATTCTTTGACATTCCACATTAAAATTTAGTTTGTCATTATTCACATATTTTTTAATCCCGTTTAAACATGTCGATGTTCGTACCAATAAAACAGCATTTGCGGGAAGCATTACTTTTTTGCTTTAATCAAAAGAAAAAGCTGCTGAAAGTTTTCGTTTGCTTCAAGAAACATATGGTGAACATGCACTAATACAACAAACTTGCGAAAACTGGTTTAAACGATTCAAAAGTATTGATTTTGATGTCAGTGACAAAGAATGTTCTGGTCAACCAAAAAAAAACGAAGATGAAGAATTGAAAGCATTATTGAAGGAAAACTCAGCTCGCAATCAGAAACACTTGCAGAACAGTTAAATGTCACTCAAGCAGCCATAAGCAAACGTTTACATGCCAAGAAAATGATTCAAAAAGAAGGAAAATGGGTACCACATGAACTGTCTGAAGCCAACATTGAAAATCGAAAATGGTTTGCAATTCTTTGCTTACAAGACACCAAAGTTGGCATTTTTTGTCTCAAATTGTGACTGGCGATGAAAAATGTATTTACTACCATAACCCTAAACGCAAAAATCATGGGTTCATCCTGGCGAACCATCCACATCAACAGCACAACGAAACATTCATGGAAGTAAGGTTATGTTGTGCATTTGGTGGGATCAGAAATGAGTGGTGTACTATGAGCTTCTAAAACCGAACGAAACTATTACTGGTGAACGTTACCAATAACAATCGATAGATTTGAATCATGCATTGAACGAAAATCGTCCGATTCCTTCCGAACTTTCAATTCAAGGAAATTATATCGCATACTCCTTATTCACCAGATTGTGCCCCATCACATTACTATTTGTTCCGACCAATGCAAAGCGCTCTTCAAGACCAGCACTTCAGAACCCACGAGGAAATCAAAAATGGCTCGACTAATGGATCGCATCAATAGGCAAACAATTTTTTTTCCGATGGAATCCATAAATTGCCAGAAAGATGGTCAAAAGTCATAGATAACGATAGAGAATATATGTTGATTAAAATAAAATTTACCATTTCTTAGAAATAAACGTGTTTTTTCACTGCAGTGTTGGCATAACGTTATTGTAACGGAACGCAATAACGGAAAACCCGAAATATTTTCAATAACGTTATTTGTACCGGAATACAAAATAATAAAATTGAAAATAACGTTATTTGTAACGTAACGATACATTTATTTTCCGTAACGTATAAAAATTAAAAAACCAACATTGAGTATATTTTAGTTTTCAGTATGGACGTTTTGTTTGAATAGTTTGGTTTAAAATATCGTTCACGACATTCTATTTATGCCTTCATTTGATTTTAGAACAAAAATTTGACATTACTCAAATACATAACATAACCACAAAAAGGTCTAGCAGTGTATAGTAATAAATTAATAATTGGATCGATCGTTGCCAATATTTTCTTCTTTCAATTTGAGTATTCCCCTTCCTGTTATAAAATTATGAAAAACCTTAAGGTAACTACATTTATTTATACTTATACGCTACCATAAAAATATCTAACATCAAAAATAACAACAATTAATCGTTATTTTAAAATGTATTGTAGAAGGATGGGCAGACATTTGGAAGAGGAAGGCGCTGAAATTAAAAAACATTTTGTAATTAAAAATAACACTAGTAAGTGTAAATTGTGCCACGAAGATACGACAGTTCCAGGAACACATACAGGCAACTTACGCAAACATTTAAAAAGGCATCAAACATTCGAATTGAATGAAATTCTTAGTAAAAAAAAATCCAAAAGAGAAGTACATGCCTCACAATGTAATCCGAAATATTTACTAAAAGGCATTACTCAATTTGTGAATTCCAAAAAAAAATATTTCGTTGAGTATGACTAAACAGGAAATGATAGATATCTACGTAGAGATGGTTACCATAAATGGATTTCCACTTCGTGCTGTAGAGTCGAGTGCATTGTGCAAAATATTTAACCCGATGAACAAGGCATTAAATTTAACCATTAACCACCGTAATATTCGTGACCATATCAGTGTAAAAGCGGAGAATTATAGACACACTTTTGCCAGAGATGTTCAAAATAAATTGATTTCATTGAAAATTGAGTGTGCAATGCGACTTGATAGATCGTTAATGGGGATAAACGTACAATATGAATTAAATAATAAACTTGTAATTCGGACATTAGCTGTAAAAGAATTACACGTAAAACATACTGTGAAAACTTGTCCAATGAGATGCTATATGTACCAAATATGGAATTAAGTGCGACCAATTATATACTTTTACATCCGTAACGCTCGGAATATTGTTACGACTGTATTGTCTTAACAAGACATTTTTTTTGGTAAATTTGTTTCCATTTTCCATGGTTTCTTGCGTCCGAGTTTTTCAATGTGTGAACGTGGCGTCTTGGTGGATGGATTCTTGTGTGTTTTCTTCGGTTATGTTGGCAACGGAACAAAAATAGGAGAGAGAGAGATAACAATGCGCATCGAGTGTGTGCAAAGTAAAACGTTTTGGAAGAAATGTTTTTCTTATATGTCTATCTCCCTTATATCAACGAAAATTTGATATAAGGGAGAGACAGAGAAGAGAGATTAATTTCTTCTAGAACGTTTTACGAGGGTGCGACGCTCGAATATTTTTTTTTGTTTGTCATTGGAGTAGTGATTTTCATTCAGTTAGTTTGTGATTTTTCGAGTTTCGATTCTTTTATAAATTCAAGTTTTTTTTTTTTTGGAATGATAAAAAATCTCGTGTGGATTGTGAATATAAAAATTATAATAAAAATAAAATATTAAACATTATAAAGATAATAAAAATTTATTTGTGAAGTTGAGTTTAAGTTGGTATCGGAGGGTCGGTCAATAGAAAATCGCCCCAACATTAGTTTTTTTATGGATTGTTAGCAAATCAACGCTCAAGTGGAATTTATTACACCTAATTTTTTCTTGTGCAAAGAGTGTAATTTAGGTGGTTACGTTCTCGATTTTGGTGTTTTGAGTTAAACGGCAGTTGAACATTTAATAGTTACCAAATTTGCGGTGATTTATAAGTGAGTTCTGGTTGGTACGACGGCGCTACATTTTTTTATTTTTACGAAAGGCTAATAGAGGCTCGTGTACAATTTACTGGTTACCACATTTTCCAACGGGTGCCGCATTACTTACGGGTGCCGCATTATTTACGGGTGCCGTACAATATCACGGGTGGTACATTGTCAGCAGGCGCCGCATTATCAACGGGTGCCACATTTTTCAACAGGTGCCGCATTATTTAAGGGCACCGCATAATATAACGGGTGCCACATTTATCAACGGGTGCCACATTTATCAACGGGTGCCACATTTATCAACGGGTGCCACATTTATCAACGGGTGCCACATTTATCAACGGGTGCCACATTTTCCAAAGGGCGCCGCATTATTTACGGGTGCCGTACAATATAACTGGTGCCACATTTATCAACGGGTGCTACATTTTTCAACGGGTGCCACACTACTTACGGGTGCCGCATTATTTACGGGTGCCGTACAATATAACGGGTGGCCAGGTGAGGCCACTCAAATATTTTTCTGGATTTTTGAAGGCGAGCCAACGCCCAAAAGTTTTTTTTGTGATAATTACGGTTTTGGCCAGACACCGTTTCACCGCTTTGGTGTCCGATCCAGGTGACATTGGGGGTGCATGCGGTAAGGCGAGCCAACGCCCAACGAGTTTCGGGTGGCCAGTTGAGGCCATTCGTTTTATTTTATCGGGGAAAGGCCCCGCATCGCCTAATTTATTTTGGCGGCCAGTCAAGGCCAAAATACTAAACGGCACCAAAGCCGCAACGGTCCGGGGCGGCGACCCTGTGGCATGACGGCCGCGCAAGGCCGCAACCCAATTTTATCGGGGAGAGGCCCCGCAACAAGAACGGCGCAAGGCCGCAACATTAACTGTTATAATTAAGGTACAATTTTTTTTAATTTTTATTTTTAATTTTTCTGATTATTTTCTTAAATTTTTTTTATTAAATTTAAATTTTTATATATTTTGTAATCGAGCGCCGCACAGCGGGTGCGCGCTCGATGCGTGTTGTTCTCTCTCTCGCTTCTCTCTCTCGCTTCTCTCTCTTTCTTTTTTCTTCTTTCGGGAAGTGGTTTCCTTTTGTTGTTTTCCCTACAAATAAAATGAATCACTAAAATTTTCGGTTGTGTGTGATGGGAGCGGAGGCTCCCTCTGTGTCGGTGTGTGTAGTGCGGTCCCTTGGTGCCCGCATCCAATTTCGTAACCAGGGCTTTGGCCCTGTTTGAATTCGAATGGATGCGCGCACCAAGGCACCTCTCTCCCATTTATAATTTTTTGAGTTGTTCGTTCCTCAGGTTCCGGCCGACGAATTTCGGCGGAACCCGGGTATTATTATTATTATTTGCGTTTATCCAATTTATAATTATCTGTTAATCACGGTGTAGGCCAGGAGCCCTGCATGCCTCAAACCCCACGACCCTCGCACTTCTCGCTGAGAACGTAGCCGGCAAAACATCACCGTGGAGGCCTCTGCAGGAGCTTAGTGAACATCTGCAGGTTGGCAGTAGCCAGCCCTGTAACAGTGGCGCCCAAACTTCGCGAATTTTAATTTTGATAATTTTTATTTTTTTTTGATTTGTAGCTGCACTCCCTTTGGCGTGCGCGTCCAGTGTCGAAACCGGTGTTTCACATTGTTTGAATTCGCATGGACGCGCACACCAAAGCCAGTCTCCCGGTTGACATTCTCCATCTACGATCGCAACCAGCACGGGCTGTTTGATTGCGCGTAGATGGGGGTGTCATCCCCTATTCTTTGGACATCCGACTTCTGAGCTCTTTCCCATTTCCACTATGTTGTGTCTGATTGTGGTGGAGCTTGGATGTCATTTGTCTGGGGTTTAGCTTAGCTTCATTTTCCCTGCCCCGAAATTTCTCGACCGAAATTTGAGGAGCAACAACTGTTATTATTATTTTATTATTATTATTTCTTTATTATTTTATTATTTAGCTGACACGGAGTGGGGTTTCCACTCTCATCATACCATCCGTATCGTGGTATTAATTAAAAATTTTTTCTATAAACTTTATTTGCTTTATTTGATATTTTGATATTGTTTTTGATTTTGGTTTATAGATCTATGGGTTGTATTGGAACCCTCGGGTTTATTAGTATTTCATTTTGATTTTATTTTCCTTTTTCCTTTGTATCTCTTGAGTATCAGCCTCCTGCCTGCATACCGTTGGGTGTGTTGGTAGTTGCTTGAATTGTTTTTTTTCGTATCGTTTCAAATTTCAACGAGCCCCTCCAAATTAGGTTCTCATCGAAAAGCGCCACTTTGGGGGGTATCTCGTCTTCCGTCGTTAAACTAACCGTGGGAATACTGGACCCACAAACCACCACAAGGTAACCATTCCTTCCTTCTTTTATTATTATCTTATTTGTTTTTTTTTTCTTGCTACTTTGCCTCCTTATCTGGGTGTGTTGGTAGTTTCATTAGCTACGTTATTATTATTATTAAATTTTGTTTATTATTATTATTTTGTATGAATTCAAATCCGTGGGATACGCCAGAAAGGCCTCAAAGACGTACAGTGTGGGATAACTCGGACGTAGAACCACGTATCCAACGTAACCATCCGTGGAATCGAGTGGAAGTTAACCAAATTCACAATCGAATTGAGTATTATCCAACGCACGGGGTAACTTTCTGGTTGTTTATCGCGATTTGATATTCATTGGTTGAATTTTTGTTGTTGTAATTATTTTAACGAGCCCCCCCAAATTAGGTTCTCATCGAACAGCGCCACTTTCGGGGGTATCTCGTCCTATCCGTCGTTAAACTAATCGTGGGAATACTGGACCCACAAACTCTTACAAGGTATCCATTCCTTTTCGTGTTATTTATAAAAATATTTCGTGTTTTTTTTATTATCTAGTTATAGTGGGTGTGGAATATCTTTAGTTGTAATTTCCTCTAATTTAAAACCTTCCGTTTGAGTTAGAGTTATTTTGAATTAAAATTTTTTGTATTTTTATAAATCAATAAAGACTACGTTTTTTCGAACTAACCAAACTTATTCCCTAACCTTACCTGAATTCTAAAATGGACGTAAATCTACTGCAACGAGACGAAGTGGAGGTGGAATGTCTCCTTCGTGACATACGTTTCGACACATCAGATGCAATTCATCAACTCGAGGAAGCGGTCCGAAGTGAGCAGGCCGAGACTAAACCAGCGCCCGGAAAAATGCATACAAACGCATCGAAACGACCAGATATTGAGATCTCAACGTGTCTCAAGAAATTGGAGGAGATTCGGGGAGCGATCACAGTGTTGGATCCGGCGACAAAAGATCTCATGCTATTGGTGCAACGGTACCACTCTCGTTTATTACATTTGGCAGGTCGGCTTAGTCGCGCATTCAAATCACCGAAATACGAGCAACCCGCGCGTAAGGTACATCAAGCATGTTCCGAATTATTGACCAGTCTGCAGATGTACCTGGATGACCAGGAAAAGTTGAACGTTTCCATAGAAAGCGCAAAGGGCGTACATCTCGCGTTGGAAATACCTCTCCATGAGGAAACAAATGAAGAGATTCAAGTTCAAAATCTCGGTAGCGAGGATGATTCCGACCACCCACAACCGCAGGAGCGAAGATGCACTTTGGAGGATCTCCTTGATCAGATTCAAACGAACCACACGGCGGTACAACAATCAAATGCACAGACCACCTTGTTGGAATCCATGCTGCACAAATTCGAATTGGTATCACAGCAGCTGGTCAAGTTGGATCAAAGACAAACCAACCTCCAGACTCAAATCGTTGGAAATAACCTGTTCTCACAAGACATCCCGATTCCAACCGTACACGATCGAGCGCCTCCGACGTCCACTAGTTCGCCAGTATCGCCAAAATTTGTCGATCGACGTTTGTTGTCCGGTAGTGGACTAAGTTTCACGGGATCTCCATCAGGAATCAACATCGATATGTTCCTGTTTCAAGTTGATACCATCGCTTCATCTCGGGGATTATCCGAACAAATTTTATTGTTAGAGCTCCACACCATTCTGAAGGACCTCGCGTTGCAGTGGTACTGGACATTTCGTAAACATAACCCGCACGCGACCTGGTCAGAACTACGAAGCGGAATTATCGAGCGCTTTCAAGATCGTCGCACAAATTACGAAATCCGCAGAATGGTCGAGGCACGTAAACAACAACCGAACGAAAGCTTCCTGGATTTCTACAACCACGTCTGGACCCTTACCTTACAATGTCGAACGCCGTACTCAGACGAAGAGCTCATTCAAATTTTGCTGAACAACATGAAGCCTACGCTACAATACCACCTTACAGATCGTCGGTTCAGCAGCATCAACGAACTAATCAAAAGCTGTTCTGCTTGGGAGGAGTCTTTCCGGCGGCTCAAAGCTCCGGCGGATCCTGCAATCCATCCACGACGCGTGATCAATGAGTTATCAGGCAGTCCGTATGATGATGTTGGAGCATATGACTCTTATGAGAATTATCCCTTAACTGATGTTCTGCCCGATAACTCAGTATCCGCCATTCAAACGGAGAGCAGGTATCAGTCGGCAGCGGCGAGACGTTCGGGTGGACAAGTCCCAGCAGGCAGTTCGGGATTGGTTTACAAACAACATGCCAATCATAGTAAAAATATCGTCTGCTTTAATTGTTCGGATATGGGTCACACGTTCATGGATTGTCAATTGGCTCCCGTTGGATTGTTTTGCTATCGATGTGGGCTACGAGGGACGATATCTGCGCGTTGTCGACGTTGTGCCGAAGAACGAAACGCTCAATCAAGATTGTCGGAAAACCAGAACAGTGGTTCTTGGAGGACTGGGCCACGAGAATCACCACAACCACAACCGCAACCCAGACTGATGTTACCACGGACAAATCCACTCAAACCGATTCTGGAGGATGCAGCGAGCAATACGGACGCGGAAATCCGCTCCTATTCGAATCCGACGAAGAGGTAAGCTCGTCTGCCAGTAATGATTCCTTTCCCGATCCTTCTTCCCCATCCAATCCTTCCTCCCTTCCTGTCGCTCTTAAATTTTTCTATAATGCCCCATCATTGGCAAAGTTAGATCGTTTAAAGCGTTCAAAAAAATATTGGAACCGTCGCGTCGCAATGAGAAATGATGTGATTTCCTCCGTTCTATTCTCCGAGGGTGGTGACACTCGGCCTTACGCCCAGGTCTTTATAAATAAGATACCTTTTAAGGGTCTTCTCGACAGCGGGGCGAGTGTCAGTGTTCTCGGGAGTGGATCGGAGAAACTTCTGTCAAATCCTTTTGTTGAATTCCATAACTTTCCTTCCACTATAACTACCGCGAGTGGCCAAGTCCAACGAGTCTTTGGTTATATAAGAGCTAACGTCGAATTCAACGGAGTCACTAAATTTATGAATTTTCACGTTGTCCCTTCCTTGGAACAACCGCTTTATTTGGGTATCGATTTTTGGAATCGTTTTGGAATTTCCCCAAAAATCTCCGCGTTGAATAATTCGGACGAATTAGGTGAAACTACCAACACACCCAAATTCCATATTTTAACATCTGATGATCGTCGTAAATTGGATCTCATTCGCGAATATTTTCCGAGCAGCGATATTTTAGGTTTGGGCCGCACATCCCTCATCACTCATATGATCGATGTCGGTTCCGCAAAACCAGTCAAACAACGTTTTTATTCCGTGTCCCCAGCTATCCAGAAACTCATGTATGCCGAGTTGGATAGGATGTTGTCTTTGGGGGTCATCGAGGAGTCACAAAGTTCCTGGTGTTCACCGGTCACGTTGGTGCGTAAGGCCAATGGGAAAGTTCGTCTGTGCTTGGATGCTAGAGAACTGAACAAGGCAACCGTCAAGGATGCGTATCCGCTGCCAATAATCAACGGATTGTTGGGTCGTTTGGGACACACCCGATTCATTTCGGCGATTGATTTGAAGGATGCCTTCTGGCAGATCCCACTCGACCCAGCATCCCGCGATAAAACAGCGTTTACGGTTCCTGGACGGCCCTTGTACCAGTTCAAGGTGATGCCGTTTGGCTTATGCAACGCACCACAGACGCTTTGTCGCTTGATGCACCGCGTGATCCCGTACCAACTGCACGATAAGGTCTTTGTGTACCTCGATGACCTTCTGGTCACATCTTCCACTCTGGCTGAACATTTCGATTTGCTACAACAGGTTGCTGGATATCTGAAGGACGCTGGTTTAACAATCAATTTGACCAAAAGTAAGTTTGTGTTGAAAGAAGTAGACTATTTAGGTTATATTGTGGGTGATGGTTGCCTCCGTACAAACCCAGATAAATGTAAAGCTATTCTGGAGTACCCTATTCCGAAAACGACGAAACAGATTAGACGTTTTCTGGGAATGTGCGGATGGTACCGTCGCTTCATTCCTAATTTCGCCTCCTTAGCTTCTTCTCTCACCGATCTTACTGGTAAAAACACTAAAGTATGTTGGTCTGCAGCTGCTGATTCTTCTTTTAACGCTCTCAAAACCGCCTTGTCAACTGCCCCAGTTTTAACGCATCCTGATTATACTAAACCCTTTTTTATTCAGTGTGATGCCAGTGCCGTTGGGGTCGGTAGTGTCTTATTTCAGGTGGACGCCGAGGGGGTGGAGCGGCCCATTGAGTTTTATTCCCATAAGCTCAATGCGGCGCAGCGAAACTACTCGGTGACCGAGCTGGAATGCTACGCTGCCGTCCTCAGCGTGCGAAAATTCCGTCCCTACGTGGAAGGTTATCCATTCGTCATTTATACTGACCATTCCAGTTTGCCCTGGTTAATGAGTCAAAAAGACCTCTCCGGACGTTTGGCGAGATGGAGTCTGAAACTCCAAGCGCTGGATTTTCAGATTGGATACCGAAAAGGTTCAGTTAACGTTGTACCTGATGCGTTGTCTCGAGCTTTTCCGGATGAATCCGCTCCTTGTGAGGATGATTCCGAAAGTAAGAGCACGCCTGATCCTGGTGCCCAATTTGAGGATCCAGCCTTGTCGAGTAAAAACATCGACCCTTCCGTGAATGCTTTAATACCTTCTTCGGTCCCTATTTTACACGTTGATCAAAATTCGGTTGCGTTCCAAGATCCAGATTACGTCGATCAGATCGCGAAAATTCGTTCCTTAAAAGATTGTTCGCACAACTATAAGATCCAGGATGATAAACTATTAATATCCCCTTCCTTCGGTTTTAAATATACGGATACCGACCTTTCGAATTGGAAACTTGTTATTCCTAATTCCTTAACTTCAACGCTTATCGAACAGGCTCACGTACCTCCCACTTCAGCACATTTAGGCGGCAGCAAAACTCTCGAGCGCCTTCAGCGTCAATTTTACTGGCCTCATATGGCAAAACAAGTTAAACAGTACGTTGCTAGCTGCACTAAATGTAAAATGAACAAAGCTGTTAATTTCTCTACACAACCAGCCATGGGAGCTCAGGTCACGTCAACTCGCCCGTTTCAAAAACTGTATGTAGATTTTTTGGGTCCGTATCCACGTTCGAATCTCGGAAATACCTGTATCGTTATCGTTCTGGATCATTATTCGAAATTCGTAGTTGTAAAACCCTTACGCGAGGCGTCTGCCTCATTATTGTGTCGATTTCTAGAAAATGAGGTATTCCTTTTATTCTCCGTACCCGAAATTGTTACCTCCGATAATGGGAAGCAGTTCACCTCGAATCTATTTAAAGACCTGTTAGCTAAATACGGTGTAACCCATTTACGTACGCCGGTGTACTCGCCCCAAAGTAACGCTTCCGAGCGTGTTAATAGAACATTAATTGCCAGTATTCGTTCATATTTGAGCGATCACGACCATAATTTGTGGGACAAAAATTTGCAGGAAATTGCGGCTGCTTTACGTAATGCCATACACGATTCGATACATTATTCCCCTCATTATGTCGTGTTCGGTCAACATATGTCGATGCACGGTTCAGATTACTCACTGCGACGGTTACTCGATGAACATGATCCCAGCGAAGTCCAGGTATGGGCTAAGCCAGATCGAGTAAACTTTTTAAAGGATCGTATAACACATTATTTACGTGTGGCACACGAAAAGGGGGCCCAACATTATAACTTACGCAGTAATACGCGTTCTTTTCGAATTGGACAACCCGTGTTTATACGATCGTTTGCTTTGAGCGATGCGTCGAATAAATTCTCCGCCAAATTGGCAAGCAAATTCAAACCCGCCATAATTACCAGCAAAGTCGGGCGGGTAGCGTACACCGTCGAAGATTTGAATGGCAAATCCTTGGGTACTTATCATGTCAAAGACATCCGTGTTTAATCGTTTCTCTCTCTATCTTTATTTTCGTGTTGTTTGTTTTAGGCCCGGCTTATGAGACATCTCAGGGTGTGGGACGTTCCCACGTTTGTTACGACTGTATTGTCTTAACAAGACATTTTTTTTGGTAAATTTGTTTCCATTTTCCATGGTTTCTTGCGTCCGAGTTTTTCAATGTGTGAACGTGGCGTCTTGGTGGATGGATTCTTGTGTGTTTTCTTCGGTTATGTTGGCAACGGAACAAAAATAGGAGAGAGAGAGATAACAATGCGCATCGAGTGTGTGCAAAGTAAAACGTTTTGGAAGAAATGTTTTTCTTATATGTCTATCTCCCTTATATCAACGAAAATTTGATATAAGGGAGAGACAGAGAAGAGAGATTAATTTCTTCTAGAACGTTTTACGAGGGTGCGACGCTCGAATATTTTTTTTTGTTTGTCATTGGAGTAGTGATTTTCATTCAGTTAGTTTGTGATTTTTCGAGTTTCGATTCTTTTATAAATTCAAGTTTTTTTTTTTTTGGAATGATAAAAAATCTCGTGTGGATTGTGAATATAAAAATTATAATAAAAATAAAATATTAAACATTATAAAGATAATAAAAATTTATTTGTGAAGTTGAGTTTAAGTTGGTATCGGAGGGTCGGTCAATAGAAAATCGCCCCAACATTAGTTTTTTTATGGATTGTTAGCAAATCAACGCTCAAGTGGAATTTATTACACCTAATTTTTTCTTGTGCAAAGAGTGTAATTTAGGTGGTTACGTTCTCGATTTTGGTGTTTTGAGTTAAACGGCAGTTGAACATTTAATAGTTACCAAATTTGCGGTGATTTATAAGTGAGTTCTGGTTGGTACGACGGCGCTACATTTTTTTATTTTTACGAAAGGCTAATAGAGGCTCGTGTACAATTTACTGGTTACCACATTTTCCAACGGGTGCCGCATTACTTACGGGTGCCGCATTATTTACGGGTGCCGTACAATATCACGGGTGGTACATTGTCAGCAGGCGCCGCATAATCAACGGGTGCCACATTTTTCAACGGGTGCCGCATTATTTAAGGGCACCGCATAATATAACGGGTGCCACATTTATCAACGGGTGCCACATTTATCAACGGGTGCCACATTTATCAACGGGTGCCACATTTATCAACGGGTGCCACATTTATCAACGGGTGCCACATTTTCCAAAGGGCGCCGTTTTCCAAAGGGCGCCGTACAATATAACTGGTGCCACATTTATCAACGGGTGCTACATTTTTCAACGGGTGCCACACTACTTACGGGTGCCGCATTATTTACGGGTGCCGTACAATATAACGGGTGGCCAGGTGAGGCCACTCAAATATTTTTCTGGATTTTTGAAGGCGAGCCAACGCCCAAAAGTTTTTTTTGTGATAATTACGGTTTTGGCCAGACACCGTTTCACCGCTTTGGTGTCCGATCCAGGTGACATTGGGGGTGCATGCGGTAAGGCGAGCCAACGCCCAACGAGTTTCGGGTGGCCAGTTGAGGCCATTCGTTTTATTTTATCGGGGAAAGGCCCCGCTTCGCCTAATTTATTTTGGCGGCCAGTCAAGGCCAAAATACTAAACGGCACCAAAGCCGCAACGGTCCGGGGCGGCGACCCTGTGGCATGACGGCCGCGCAAGGCCGCAACCCAATTTTATCGGGGAGAGGCCCCGCAACAAGAACGGCGCAAGGCCGCAACATTAACTGTTATAATTAAGGTACAATTTTTTTTAATTTTTATTTTTAATTTTTCTGATTATTTTCTTAAATTTTTTTTATTAAATTTAAATTTTTATATATTTTGTAATCGAGCGCCGCACAGCGGGTGCGCGCTCGATGCGTGTTGTTCTCTCTCTCGCTTCTCTCTCTCGCTTCTCTCTCTCGCTTCTCTCTCTTTCTTTTTTCTTCTTTCAGGAAGTGGTTTCCTTTTGTTGTTTTCCCTACAAATAAAATGAATCACTAAAATTTTCGGTTGTGTGTGATGGGAGCGGAGGCTCCCTCTGTGTCGGTGTGTGTAGTGCGGTCCCTTGGTGCCCGCATCCAATTTCGTAACCAGGGCTTTGGCCCTGTTTGAATTCGAATGGATGCGCGCACCAAGGCACCTCTCTCCCATTTATAATTTTTTGAGTTGTTCGTTCCTCAGGTTCCGGCCGACGAATTTCGGCGGAACCCGGGTATTATTATTATTATTTGCGTTTATCCAATTTATAATTATCTGTTAATCACGGTGTAGGCCAGGAGCCCTGCATGCCTCAAACCCCACGACCCTCGCACTTCTCGCTGAGAACGTAGCCGGCAAAACATCACCGTGGAGGCCTCTGCAGGAGCTTAGTGAACATCTGCAGGTTGGCAGTAGCCAGCCCTGTAACAATATATTAAAATCATCAGAGTTCGAATTGTGAGTGTGACAGTGATTATCAGATGAGTGTGACAGTGATTATGAAGCTGATCGTTTTGATGTTGATGAGATTGAATCAGACATGAAACTTAAAATTCCAATACTAAGCTCTGTTAAGTGTATGGCTCATACGCATCAACTTGCGATAAACGACGTTCTTAAAATCAAGGTTCATTGAGAAATAATCGACAAAGCTAATCACGTTGTTATTAAGTTAAGAACCCCAAGCATTTGGTCAATAATAAAAGCTCGGGATTTAAAGAAACCGCAATGAGAAATGTAGTTACTAGATGGGGTTCAACGTATAAAATGATACAGCGACTAATAGAAATTAAATCATTTTGTATAAAGATACAAAATATGGCACTATTCCTGATCTGTATTTAACAGAAAACGAATGGATTCAACTAGAGCTCATACAATCAGTGCTCAAATTTCCATACGATGCTACCATTCATCTACAAACAGAACAGTTACTCTTGAGTAAAGCCTATGCTACTATTTATAGATGCATTTTACACTTAAAGTATGATAATGCGCCACTTTCATCTAGTCTTTACAGCAGTTTGATAAAACGTTCGGACAATTCATAATCAATCTATGGTCCTATTATGGGAGCCGTTTTTTAGATCCAAGATATCAGGCTCTTCTTTCGGCAACTGAAAAAAATATGGCCAAGAAATATTTAGTCGAGTTACAAAACCACATGGATTGTATGTTTTAATAAAAGCACACACATCTTCCTTTACTACTGGAGACCGAAACGAAGACGAACATTTAAATTCGTCTAGCGAAGAAGCAGCTAATTCTGAAGATATTTTAATTTCCTTTTTGAAACAGAAAACTAACTATTCCGTTAATTCAAATACGCTTTTGACTAGTCAAACAAATCAAATTGAGTCATTGCTAAATAACTTTGAAACAGTAAAGATGCTTCCTAGCACTACAAATATTAACATTCTAGAGTAATGGAGTCAACGCGAGTCAAACGATATTCTTTCGAAGATGGCTAAAGTCGTTCTTGTTGTTCCTGGCACACAAGTGTCTGTCGAGAGACTATTTTCTATTTTAAAGTGGATATTATCTGATAAATGAAATCAAATTGATGAAAAAGTACTTGAAGATACCTTATTAGAGCACAACACAACAACACTCATCAAAATGACAAACATAACAATTTAATAATTTAATTTAATTTATTTTATAGCAATATCTAATATTGGTTTCTATTTTTTTTGTGATATTTGTTTAATTTTAAAGTAACCTCACATTGAAATTTGTGAATAATGAATTTTTATATTTACTTTATAAATAATAAATAACCTGAGAGTGAATTAAAACATTATTTGAATGAACTTTAACTTTTTGGATTAGAATTTTACAATCATTCGTAAAATTCACGACCATTGCTTTTGTAAAGGTAATTTTTATGACCTGGAAACGTTGATAATTCTTGAAAATTTGCAATTCTCCAAGAATTAAGTTCTATAATGTCGCAGCAGATTGAGCGAGCATAATCTCAATTATTCCATGTAACGATGTATTTATATTTTTATGTACACTTCAAATTCCATTCGACCCTTTGTACCAAAAAATAACGTTATAACGGAACGAAATTAATTGATTTTTAAGTTACGTACCAGTAACCATAACCGTAACGAAATTTGATTTACAAATATAACATTTATACCCCAATACATCCAAGTTGACCTTTACTGGAGTCGAGCGTAACTCGAGGAATTTGTACTTCTTGTCCAGCTTTTTCCCTAATAATTATTTTTTGCTATAACTACGTTGTTACATAATTCGGTAACAATCAGGCGTGTTCCATTGCACATACCCTCCGAATTATCTAAATTACGCGGTTGTAAAGTTTTCTTTATTTTAAATTTAAATTTTTTATCACGATTTTTATTACTTGGTAAATTATTATTTATTTTTATTTCACAAAAGTTATTATTTTTGGTTTTTGATACAATAATTTCCGATGAAAAACTTAATGTCAAATTTAGTGAAAGAAATATTTTGCGTTCATGTTTTTTTATAATAAAACTTTTATTCAATATGACAGCCCTTGATTTTCATATATCCCTTTTTAGTGATTTACTAATACAATTGTGCGGGTAGGGCAAAGGTACCATTTCAAAAATTTAGTTTTGTATGTTTTTTTGAACCAATTTACACATTTGTGAATTCATTTTTAACTTATTTTCGTCCGAAAAAAAAACACTATATCTATACACACAATTGTGTTGGTTTTACTTCAAATCAAGCGAAATTTTTTATCAACAACGTCATTACATACTATGATTTTTTACTCACACATTTGTGTGGGTTGGACTAAAATTGAGCCAATTTTTTTATTTTCTTGGTTGAAAAAGGGATATGCAAGATTTTGAACAGCTTTCGGAGACCAACAATTTGAGGAGAATAATTTTGATATAAAATGGAATTCAAACCTTTTTGCATATTTATTCCGACAAATTATTCTATACTATCGAAAATCAAATTAAATTGTAATGTGCTTTTTAAAATATTTTACACAGACATTCGACTATTCCAAGTATTCGTGACGTCATTCATATGAAAAATGTTTTTCCAAAATTAAGGAACTAAACGGTTTTTCCCAAAGTCGTGACCTATCTAGATCGTTATTATTAAATTATAGTGCCGTTTTCGAGAAAAAATTTACCGATAAATAAATATACAATTATTGCTCGTTTAATACTATAGATATTTATATTTTTATTTTACAACGACGTTTCGAATAATATTTATTGTACATTGTATTGTTGGTGCAATTTATGATAAATCAATTAAATAAAATGAACTAAAGAGTTTGAACGGTCGTGTTTTTTTTTTTGGTGGAATCAACATAGTTCGTTCGAATGCAAGATAGATCAAAAGAATTTGGTTGGATTAAAAAGTGAAGTGCGCGTTAGTAAAACAACACAAAGCGCACGCTGGTGTGGCGTATAACTGGGCAAACGGATAAGCGACGGGAGCAGCATAGCGGTACTGAATGTCACAGGTCAGTCATCCTTTCATTCAAATTATTTTCTGACGTTTATCTTAGCCTTAAATTTTCCAATGTGTACATCGTGCGAATTCGTTTGGGATATTTTGTGGTATAACCTCACCCGTGTCGCTCTGCTCACATCTGAACATATAGCTGGATTCTACATGCAGGTAGACTGGCGCTCAACCACTTCTATTTATATAACGGTTAATGAAATTTACGTCTGCCCACACCCCAATAACCAGAGAGCACGTTACAATAGTTCTTCAGAAGTCAATATTGCTTCTCCAAAGATAATTATTAAACATTTTTTTTCACTGACTTAACTGCAGCATCGCAAATCCTCCAAAACGTATTGAAGCCCCAAAACTAAAATTCCACGCCGTTTCATAATTTCGCAATAGTTGAGCAATTTGCTTATTTGGTTTACAAATTAGTGCAGTCAATTCGCACTTAAGTTGATTTTTGACACCGACAAAATTGTTACCATTGTAACATGCTGAATGCATCAGTGGTTAGATCACTGACCGGCTCACTGTGTATGGCCTTAATTGTCATACAAACAAAGATCGCTAAATAACTCTTGTGTGCTTTGGACCTCTTCCTTTTGTTACGACTGTATTGTCTTAACAAGACTTTTTTTTTGTAAATTTGTTTCTATTCTCAACGGTTTCTTGCGTCCGAGTTTTTCGCTGTGTGAACGTGGTGTCTTGGTGGATGGATTCTTGTGTGTTTTCTTCTGTTATGTTGGCAACGGAACGAAAATGGTAGAGAAAGAGAGAACAATGCGCATCGAGTGTGTGCAAAGTAAAACGTTTTAAAAAAACAATGTTTTTTCTTGTATGTCTCTCTTTTGTACAATACCAACGAAAATTTGGTACAAAGGAGAGACAGAGAAGAGAGATGCATTTTCTTCTAAAACGTTTTACGAGCTGTGCGACGCTCGAATATTTTTTTTTTGTTTTGGGATTGGAGTTTGTGATTTTTGATAGAAAGGTCAAGTGTTTGAGTTTGATCAAAAATAGTCTAGTTTTTGGTAGTTTTTTTCTTAAATTCTTTTTCTAAAATTATATTGTGAGATGATAAATTGTTGTGTTGCTCACATATAATAATAATAATAATATAGTAAATAATTATAAATACACAAATACATTGTAATGTGGAAAGTAATAAAAGAAAATTAATCATGTAATTTCGTATAAATTTTCGTGTTTTGTGATTGATGAAATTACGTCCATTTGTAAAATACAGAAGCCATAGAAGAAATTAAGGTGTGGTACAAAGCCTGTTTAGTTTTCATGACAAAATGAAGTAAAAGTGCTAACGGAATTTATATTTCCCGCTAAGTTTATTTTTTTTTTGAAAATAAAAAAAATTTTCTTTTATTAATCAACGAGTAGCGACTGTCGCTTAAAAATTAAAAACCATATTAATATAACAGGGCGGTCCATACAAAATCTGTGTTTGGTTTTTTTTTTTTCGAAAAAAAAAAAAGTTGTATGTGAAGAGTGATCTACGTACTGTGGTCGAATTAGAAAATAAAAATACTTCAATTAAAATAACTTAAATATTTCTGTCTTTGGCTGCATTAATTGTGGTTGAGTCGTAGCCAGTGACTTTTATAGTGAAAAGGGGTGTATCGCAACGTCCAACCAGATTATTTGGTGGGTGGCCCGGTGAGGTCATTCATCTGGATTTGCAGTTAAGGTAGAAAACGCACGACTATTTACACATAGGTGGCCAGGTGAGGCCACCGCCACCCCATTTTATTTTGCGGATCGAGGAGACTCCGCTCAAATCGAGACAACGCCCAACGATAGTTATTGGTTTACTAAAGGCGAGAATTCGTCCAACGGTATATTTTTTTTGCAACGATACCGGTGGCCAACCGGCACCTCGTATAATTGTTGTTGGTATCGGGGAAAGGCGCCGCAACATAGTGCCCAACCAGGCAAGCGCTCGAGCGCAAGGCGGAAGTCGCCCAACGACGGCATCAAGGCCGCAACCCATATTGGTAAACGGCACCAAGGCCGCAACGGTCCGGGGGACAGGAGTCCCTTGTGGCATGACGGCCGCGCAAGGCCGCAACAGTTCTTTTAATTTCAATAATTAAGGTACAATTTTTTTATTTTTATTTTTATTTTTATATTTTATTTCTTTTATATATATTTTTATCATATTCTTAAATAATAATTTTCAAAGTTTTGTGATCGAGCGCCGCACAGCGGGTGCGCGCTCGATGCGCATTGCTGTTCTCTCTCTCGCTCTCTCTCTCGTTCCCTCCTTTTCCGGTTTTTTTTGGGAAGCTGGTTTTCTTTGTTTCGTTGTTGTTTTTCTATAATAAAATGAATTAATAAATTTTTTTTCGGTTGTGTATGATGGGAGCGGAGACTCCCTCTGTGTCGGTTTAGTGTTGGCGGTCCCTTGGTGCCCGCATCCAATTCCGTAACCAGGGCTTGGCCCCGTTTGAATTCGGATGGATGTGCGCACCAAGGCACCGTTCTCGGTTTATAATTTTTGAGTTGTTCGTTCCTCAAGTTCCGGCCGACGAATTTCGGCGGAACTACGTTTTTATTTATTATTTGCGTTTCCCCAACTTTCTGTTAATCACGGTGTAGGCCAGGAGCCCTGCATGCCTCAAACCCCACGACCCTCGCACTTCTCGCTGAGAACGTAGCCGGCAAAACATCACCGTGGAGGCCTCTGCAGGAGCTTAGTGAAATCTGCAGGTTGGCAGTAGCCAGCCTGTAACACTTCCCGTGCGAATCAGAAGAGGGCTCAAAAATAATCTTCTAGTGTCGCTATTCTGGTAATTCCTCGGGAATAGGGAACTGGTAAAAGAATTTTATGTATTTTCTGTTCAAATATTTTTTTCGGCATACTAAGGTAAAAAGTTAGTCTTAAATTTTTTGAAAACAAAATTTAATTGGGAATAATTTTCCCTGCCAAACTT